>OX352699.1:10007500-11207500 GCA_947095575.1 Electrophaes corylata | reverse complement strand
ACAAAATTACCCCTAGGACTTTTGGAGACCACCACGTAACTGCTATTGAAGAGACGTGGTACAAAGCTGCCGTACTGCAGCATATGATCAACAAGGAGTCCCTTGTGATAGCCACTCGCCTTCCAACACTAGATGATATTATAGAGAAGGAATATAAGACTCCAGTGAAAAACGACGACGGAAACATCACTATTACAGCTAGTTACGCAATTTTCTACAAAGACGGTGATTCTGAAACTCCAGCGTCTGTGGTTGGTTTTGAATATTCGTTCACGAGTTTCTACAAACGATTTTTGAACATTACCGAATCTGCACTGAACAAAAACGAGGTACCTACGTTTTTTTATTTACCTCCATCAGCTCATAATTATATCTAAGCATATCAGCTTTTTAGCGATAAGACCGCCCATTGTACATTATCTGCCGTTGTTGACTATTATTGTTTTTTTTATTCTCTAGCTTGTAAGGTGTACAATAAAGAATTTTCATTCATTCATTCATCAGCAGTTTTAGTGTGATGACCTATTCATTTTTGATGTTCATGACATTTTCACTATGTACATATGCACGCAATAGACAATGTTTTTGTTCAGATATTTCTATGAAATATGTTATGTTTTCAGGATTTATCCTGCAACGGCACAAAATACGACTGCTACGTCATAGACAGTTCTGGATACGTGGTTCTGTCTGCAGATATTGAGCAAGTCGGCCAGTTCTTTGGTGTCATCGATAAAAACGTATTAAGCTCTCTCGTCGATGAGAATGTATTCGGGCATGTGGAAGTGTACAACTACCAGGCTCTCTGTCCACTCTCTATACTACCTCCGGCGGTTAGCAGGTCTTGGTCGTTGTTATCGGTAAGTTAAAAAAATCATCTGACTCGTCAAACTAAATAACCTTATCTGGTGTGGTCTGAGTATTTTAGAAAAAATAACCTATAAGGTAACTAGGTGTTTTTATTCATTCTAAAACTATAAAAGTAATATCACAAGTAAATGTAGTAAGATAACGAAATACCTTGAGTATTATATTATACTAGTATAAACAAACAGCCTCGGGGTTCATGAAAAATACCACAAGCGACACATCTAGCGAACATTTTTAATGTCAACTATGACCAACTATAACATTTAAGGCGACGCGGTCGTGTGATCAGCACCTGTTTATTATGTTAAAACAACATATTCATGTATTTTTTTAAATTGAATATTACATTTAAAAGGACCATCTATATTTCGGAGCGACCAGAAACACTCTTGATTCCATTGAGTTCGATAAAAGTTTACGCAAAGTTTTACTAAAATCTCTGGCCTACCGACTACACCGAGGGTGATTTATTCGATTGTTAATCGAGATATTCCAACGATTTTTCTGTTCATGTGTTCCTTAAAAGATACGTAATCGTGTGCCGGAGTAATTTTTTTGTTAGCTAGCTTACTTTTTTATAAAAATAGTAGATAGCCTAAAATATAAATACGCGAGACGTACCTATACAAGCTCAGTAGCGCTTTGGCGCTTCAGGAGGCAGGGTCCACGTCAAAAGTCGTTCCGAGCAACTATACATTATTCTGTGGCTCGTTTGACAGTGATAATCACATAGTTACTATAGGTGTCATTTATTTGTCACAGTCAATACAAATACAACAAGACACAGTGTAACGAAATTACGGTTGGGTCATAAAATATCAACATCATCGTGTGGAAGAAGTCCATTAGTCTTAGGCGTTTTTTATCATAAGATACAAGCGATCGTCGGTTCCAAGGTTTGATCACATCAATCCTTGAATAATGTACTAGCGAAACACGTGTGACTCCGTCCGCGTGACGTTATTTTCATATGAACTTCAATCCCTGCTGTACCCCGTGTAGGAGTTAAATTTCAGGAATTTATTTCTTAGTCTCTTAGTTCCTTGGTCTTTTCACCCAATAAGACAAATATACCCAAAAATTTCAATTCTCTTCGACCAGTGTTTTAGGCTGCACGTTGTCTTATGTTCGTCAGTTAGTCAGGATGAAGATTATTACTAAGTAGTGGTTCTATGAGTAGTAGTAGAGCTCTTTGTGAAGGGCTCGTCCGGGGCAGTACTACTACCTATTTCTGTTGCCAAGCAGCTTGCTGTGTTCCATTTTGAAGGGTGTGGGTGCCGGTGTAGTTACAGGCACATGAGGCTTAACACCTGTATGCCTCAGGTTGAGGGACGCTGAGTAGTGCATCGTAGGTGACGTTCCTAACGAGCGTGGCCTACGAGGCAATGCTTTGTTATAGGTGATGGTAACCATTTAACATCAGGTGGGCCATCTGCTTGCTCCATCAAAAAAGCAGTAGGTATAAATCGAAAAATGCGACCTGTAGGCGAAAACAGACCGACTGACACACGGACAAATGCATTTTTTTACTAATCTCGAAACTAAGACGCTTCGCTCGCTTGATCAATAATTGGTATATATTTATACTGGCTGTATAAGGTTACCAAGTAACTATGCCCCTTGTTGTCAAAATGTCAAATTCATATAATTTTTGAATCTATCTGAACTCATTACTGTTCATCGAAGCTAAAATTGACATAAAACTTGCACCAGTATAGATAAGGTTGAGATTTCTTTAACACCCCCATTTACTAGTGTTTTCGCTTAGATAACAATCGAATACAGTCGCGAGTTGTATTCTAAGTATGTGTTTACAATAAAAAGTACATAAGTTTTCTGTCAGCTAGTTTAGTACGGTGATAAGCACTCCAAAGGCGATAGGGCACTTTATTCCATCTACTTTTCTTAGTTGTTCCGTAAACATAATAATCTTATACCTTCCTTTGCAATCTGACACTGCCGATAATTTTTTTAGATCTGTTTTCTATCCAATCTAACCAAAAAAACAAAATTTTTAATGAACACCTATTTTGAGTTAGTGTTGAGATTTGTCTTGGAATACGAGCGTTGGTTTCAATTTGACATTTTAGATTGACAGAACATTGTCCAAAAAGTTCAGTTTGTGTAAGTGTGTACAATACTCTGTGGTACAATATTTCATAATACTTATGTAAAGATAAAATTTAATTTATCCATATTTTTAATATAAATCTATATATATAAAAATTAATTGATGTTTGTTAGTCTTACAAAAACTCGAGAACGACTGAACCGATTTGCCTAGTTTTTGATTAAAAGTATATGTAGAAGTCCAAAAAAGATTTAAAAGGTGAGAATAGTATTTTATATATTATTTTAAAATTTTACTATTACCATCATCACCCTGAAGACATAATCCACTGCAGAAAGACCAATGGGGGTTTTGAATTTTTTTTTTGTGCGGTAATTGAAAGGTCATATATGTTTTATTTTTTTTACAATAATTCAAAAGTTATTTCAAAATAAAAATATTTTTTGAATCCAGTACCGAAAACACGCCGGCAGCTCCCGAACAAACCCGAGCGGTTTTCACTCATTGCAATAGCCGCGCACGCTGTACTGTTATTAGATAGCTATAACATAATGACGTCACTATGTAACAACAACTATGGTGATCAATCATGGCGCGTTTATAGTCACGTGATTTTTTTCTAAATTTTATCAATTTTTAATTGTCTATTATTAGTTTTTTTTTTTAAGTTTTTTGCATTAAATATCAATATTATTAATAATAATGTATTAAAATACATAAAAAAAAAACATTTTTTTTTTCAAAACCCCAATTGTGAAACTTTTTATCCTCCGACTTCCCGTGATCCTAGCAAAGTATCGGATGGAAGAGCGTCCTACGCTTCGTCTTCCTGTTCATGGCCGACAATCGAGAGCTTTTATTCATCTGTAGTTTGCGGTTCTACGAGCTATGTCTGTCTGTTGCCACTTCAACTTGCTGATTGTGAGAGCTATGTCGGTGATCGTGGTTATTTTTCAGATTTGTTTATTTCTTATTCAAACCTATTGTAAGTTAAATTGTTGCTTTAGTTGTGGACACTCTCCGATTAAGCACATGAAACCCAAGTATAAATAACTAATAAAACTATACTCTTCCATATTTAATAATTAGGTTCCAGTCAGCATACGTATATGTATATACATATATGTAATTACAGGCACATGAGGCTAAACACCCGTATGCCTCAGGTTGATGGACGCAGAGCAGTGTATTGTAGGGCACGTTCCTTACTAACGTGACCTACAAGACAATGCTTTGTTATAGGCTATGATAACCACTTAACATCAGGTGGGCCATATGCTTGATCCATCAGCAAATTGTATACATAAAAAAAAAACAAACGAAAACTAAAATATGTGTCAGATATTTTTCAATAACATACACAGGAGTGCATTATTGAAAACCTTACGTATTTTTGACATCTCTAAAACTATGATTCTGATTCCCGTTCTGGAAGATGTTCTATAATCTGTGACATTTATTCTATCATATTACTTTCTTATATTTCATTTTCCAAGTGAAAATTTCAGTCATGTAGGTACATCTACACTAATATTATAAAGAGGAAAGCTTTGTATTTTTGTATTTTTGTATTTTTGTATTTTTGTATTTTTGTATTTTTGTATGTTATGAATAAACTCAAAAAGTACTGGACCGATTTTAATCATTCTTTTTTCATTAGAAAGCCACATTATCACTGAGTAACATAGGCTATATTTTATTTTGGAAAAAAATAGCGTTCCGTAAAATATTTGGGTTTTTCAGACACAAGGTGTAAAAAATCAACCAGAAAAGTTACTTATTTTGCGTACGCTGCCTAAACTATAAAAGATAGAACCATAAAATGTTCTACATAATTGTAGATCTTATAAATATCTACAAAAAAGTCAGCGACACACTATACCTATCTATGTCGAGTGAGGCACAACAACCATTTTTTTATTTAAAAATCTTTAATTTTTTTTGGACTACATTTAAACGCATTTATTTTACTCTTACTATTAATCCTTATCAAAATAAATTATTTTATCACTAAGTACAGTTCATGTAGATAATATTTGGTCTTTAAATGATTAGAATTGGACGTTTGGTTTTGAAGTTATGGCGAAGTTAAAATATTACGTTTTCTGCTGCACGGCCCGTTGCGAAGTGAGCGTCACCAAGTTGGGAGTGCTGCGCGTGCAGGGGAGTAGTTTAGATCTATGAGTTAGGTACCCGCACGGCTCCGACGCGAGGTCGGCACCCTACGCAGGTGTTTTATAAAAAGGACATAATTCATAATGTAATATAGTTTTATGACAAAATCTATACAAATAAATGAAATTGAAGTGTCTGTTTGTAATATTAAAATAACGCTTTTTACTACATGCATAGGAATGTATATACGATACATATACCAAAATAGCATTTTTTTAAATTTTTGTCTGTCTGTCTGTCTGTTTGTTCCGTGTAATCTCTGGAACGGCTGGACCGATTTCGACGGGACTTTCACTGGCAGATAGCTAATGTAACAAGGAGTAACTTAGGCTACTTTTTATCCCGAAAAAATAACGGGAACTGATATAAACTGCCACGCTGGCGAAACTGCGAACGGCCGCTATTTTATGCCGTATTAACGCCATCTGTTGGTGACATCGAGTACTACTTCAGTTAAGATTTGTAAGTAAACATGTTTACCGCCCAACGAAGTGGGCACCGGTCAGCTAGTTAAATACATAGTGACATAAGTCAAACTTCAAGTCGATATACCACAGAAGATGTATTATTACCTGCTTTTATATTGTGAATTCTAACAACAATGTAAGAAAACATATTTTAGTAAACAAAATTATTGTTTATCGACTTTTACGAATGACGTGTGCATTCGCATCGAAAGTCAGAACCGCCGAAGTGATTTTAGTAGTGTTTGTCCACCGTCACGGAGAGAGAGAGAAAAAAGTTCATTTCACCTAATAATAATCCTACAAATCTTTATCAATGCCAACATTATAAAATATTATAAGAAAGCTGTAGGTACAGTCATATTCCGAAGCACAAAAACTCCTAATTTGGTTCAAATTCTTCAATTTGAGTTCAATTCGAATACCGACTTTTAGACACGTTTGAAAAGTTGATTCTGAATGGTTTGTCACTGACGTAATTTTTTAAATATGCTTCAGTCTAGAAGTAATTATCCAACATGAACTTCTTACAGTAAAATAAACGTTACCTTGTAATAAACTGAAATCAAACTCTCACTCACTCACCCATTACTCATGGTTCGGATCCGAATCGGATCACCCGATCCACGTGATCCTTAAAGACACGACAAAATATTGGACCGGAACTGGACAAAATAATATAGCGTACCAGAATATGAACCGGATGTGACGTAGCATAGCGCACAATTCAAGCACAGAATAAGTAATACTTAGTATCAAATACGTGAATTTCCAACTTACGTCAGGCAATGCCATCTCTGTTTTGAATTTGTTAAACTTTCGAACCTGTTTTTGACACAATTCTCTGAATGGGTAGGACCTTAACCGCAAGTCTAGGTAAAACAAATGACGAATAGTGCTAAAATACCGCATGGTGTGGCCATTTTATACCACGTCGCTCGGCTCAGCCCGGGTTACAGGTAGATTCTCTAACACTAGTTACACTACGAAGGTGATAATTATATATCTATTAACGATCAAATCAAATAAATACAGTAAAAGCGGTTATACATTTTCAGCCATTTACATTGGTGCGGAACTTCTTCGGTTGGTTGCTGACGGAAAGTATTTTAATGATGTCAAATGCGTACAACTTCAATGAATTTACTTATGCGCTTACTATGGACGACGATCATGGTAAGAATAATTATCAGTAAACTTTTAGAGCATTAAAGAACGTTGAATAGTTTTAATAACAAAACCATGGAACATTACTATTATAGTTTGCTTGCTTTAATTCAACTAAATTAATGAATAATCGCTGTCTCAGTTTGTTCTATGTAGGAGCACATTGCCTTTCCTTCACTTACTTATACCTGTATCAGCTTATACTTGGGAGCAATGAATGTTTATGCTAATGAAATTGCATGCTGCAGTAGTGCCTAGCTGTTATCCTATAAATTAGAAATGCAGTATATACGGATTAAAGGAATGTAATACCAACACGCTTTCAGTAAGGAGGCTTTACTGAGTGAAAAATTCGTGTCTACTGTATACAAGGAGCTGGGATATAGGGTTATTTATTACCTAATACACTAACTGATAGGGGTTTTTTATAGGTCATAAGTGTTCGTATAGAATGTTTAAAATTTCTTTTATCTCGTTTTGTTTATTCTTTCTGGCCATAGACGATAATAGGCTATAGCACAGATTAGATAAGGCTATAGTAAAGTAACCACGGGAGTTCATGACAGTTACTTGCTTTAAGTTATTTTGATGCACCCCTTCAGGGGTTAAATTTATAAGTTTCTAGTACACTTCTACGTAGGTACAAGATTACGATTGAAATGCGTATGGGTATTGTAGCACCGATTTCAACAAGACATGCTTACTCTATTATTATTTTAAACAGTGTCTCAGCTAGAACCATGTGGATATAGCAATCTGCTAGTATTACAATACAAAAGAGAGCCTCATAAAATCTTACATCAAATTAATGTAAGTAATTAGCTGACACACTGATTATATCTATATCTGTTTAGTTGTTGTAGCAAGCTCTTCTAATTTTTCCGCTTATTATAACTGCATGGTCGTCTCGCAGACTATATCGATGAACTAAAGAACCAAGCGCCTACAGAAGCACCCACCACTGCCGCGCCAAAGCACAACGAGTCAATCCCCGCCAAGGACAAGGAAAAGCCCTTCTCATGCGACCACCGGATCAGCCTCTACTATCTCAATCAATCATTCTTCTCCAATGCCATGGGGGCTTTCCCTGTAATATCCAAGGATGTATCGACAGAATGTCATCCACCATACTGGGCATCGTACGTTCCAAAAACGAATCTCCTACTTGTGGTAATCGAGAAGGAGGATAAAGATTACAGTGAGACATGCCGTGAGTCTCCGACTACGAAGCCAGTGCCGACTACCAATTCGACTGATAAGCGAGAGCCTTGTCACAAACTAGACCTGGGAAGATTACAGCGACGCAGACTGGAGGGATGCTACACTTATAATGAAAGGGTAAATATTAATCACAAAGCCATTGAACTATTGTTGTAAATAAGTAACTATGCCGATGCTACCAAACGGTGAAGAAAAACATCGTGGAAAAACAGTTTTATAGCGTCATAGATTTATAGCGTCACAGCTCAGTTGGTAGTAGCTCTGCCTTCTGCGCTGTAGGTTTTGGGTTTCGATCCCAACCGAGGACAAACGTGTATGGGATGTTCTCATTCTCGATGTTATAAAATTATTAGTACTTATCTATGTATTTACACAAAAAATAGGCATTATATCACTTATAGCTCCCATAGTACAAGGTTTGCTTAGTTTAAGGCTAACTGACGCCGTGATATGTCTACCAATATATACTACTCTTGAAAACTGAAACTTCCAGGCTTGTACCTGTGTATAATTTTATTTTTGTAATTTGTTTATCTGAGTGTGAGTTGGTTTCCTTTCTATGACAATCACTAGTCGTTAAACCACGACGGAGAACATCGGGTGGATAAAGAACTATAGCTGGCTACGGGCACATAACACAAACATTCAACTTGATTGGGTATCCAAAAGATATCCTCCTATAAAAGCAGTGCAGTGTTTGTAAAAAGATGTCCAACTAGATATGCCATAGGGGTTTATAAATTAATAATAATAATAATAATGCTGGACAATCCACACAGCATCATCTAGCCCCAAGCTAAGCAGAGCTTGTGTTATAGGTACCAGATGACTGATATACTTAATAAAATACACTACATACATAGATTTTTTTTTATTATACATAGAAAATACCCAGAACAACCGGAATAAATATTTGCAGATCGTACAAACATTTATCCCAAGGGAATCGAACCCGCAACCTCCTGCGTCGCAGGCAGAAATGCGTCCGTCGCGCCACATCAGTCGTCATAGTAATGATTAATAGTGATTATGATTATAAAATTAATTATAATAATATTATTATAATTAATACTATTAATTATGATTGATAATTAATAGTAACTGTCTCCTCACGTCACTAACTGTCATACAGCTAACGCTAGTTCAGGAGCCAGGGTTTCTACTGACACAGAATTTTGATTTACTAAATAAATATTTCTCATTCTCATTTTTACAGGAAAAGGATATCCTCGACTGCGGAATAGGCAGTCACATCCGCGTAAATTTCCTAATCTTCACCATCACTACACTTCTGGCTATTTTACATAGTTTCTAGTTGCTATTATGATGTGTCCACACGCTTGTTGTATTTAATTGAATTTAATCTTGTTAACATCGACTACTGATATATTTATACCTTTGTTACTTTGGAAATAAAACTTGTTGCACCATTTTGATTGAATCTTTTTTAGTTGCTCGTAGATAAAATCATTCATCATTTAATAATAAAAAGATCTTACAGAATATAGTTAGGTACCTAATATTCAACAACCTGTATTCAGCAGTCGCCCATAGGTTTTGAATACATTTAGTATTACGTACAAAATCATAAGCATAAATGCACAAGAGTAGAAAACATCTAGGCTGTCAAAGGTAATGACCCCGAGTGGCAAGTCGTAAAAAGTGTGGTCACTGACCCTAAACCGTTCAGCTGAAGAAGCTAGACGCGTACTTTGCGAATCTAAAATTTACAGAAAATACTGCCATCACGTTAGGAATGTGACCTACGACGCACTGCCATGCACTCATCAATCTGGGGCCTACTGAAAATCATTACATACAGGTGTAAGCTTCATGTGTTAGCTATTCAATAGTTGCTGCGCTGGTGGTACTTTCTTCACGGTATTCATGACAGGTTAAAGCTAGGCTTCATTACCTCTCATGATGGTAGGTACAGGAATAGGGTAGAAAGAAGGAGCTAACCTAGGAGGGAAAGCGCCTTAAATATTTTTGTTATCAGTCACCAATACTACATATACATATATATGCCAGTAATTACTTCAATGCCTCCCATGGATGTTGTAAGAGGCATATAAACAATAAAATATTGCGGTCACAATTCCGGCTGCCAAGCGTGGTGACTATGACAACCATCCCCAAATATGGAGAAGACCTATGACCAGCAGTGGATCTATTTAGGCTGACGATCACCACTACTCGAGGAAAGCAGAGGTAGTGAATTAGTATACATACTATAAACTATAGCATTGATCTACTAGAAAATAACATCAACTAAATTAGTGGTTAAACTTTTTTTTATATGTGATTGCTGATGAAACAGCAGGCCCTCCTGATGTTAAGTGGTTACCTTTAACGATCGTTAAGAACGTGCCCTATAATGTACTACTTTATTAATCAGTTTGTGCCTGTAATTTCACTTTATTAATATTATTAAAATAGCTTGACACTTAGGTAAGTAGGTACCTATCTTTTTGTATGCTCAAGAAGTGATAATATAGCAAAACTTAAGGACATTTCCAAAAGAGAACAGCGATTCCCCTTCATAGTAAAGTGTGTCGCCAACTGACATCCTGACCTAGTCCGCAGGAAAACAAATCGATGCTCGGCGCAGGTGGGACCGCAGAAACTATGCACACAAAGTAAGCCCACGCCAACACATGCACACCGACTGAGGAGTGTTAGAAAGTTACAGTCAAATAGCGCAAGGAGGCGCGCATGCCCGGACTATGCTTCTGTACGCACGCGCTCTTTAGACTATTCTTATCAGTTCAAGTGGACAGAAAACTAGCTTCCAAAAATATAAATGAAAATCGTTTTTTAGACAGTGAACAATAAACCAGTGCGCTTGAAGTGATTCTGATGTGCAAGGGTCACGGTCTCGCCGTATTTGTCCTTCTTATATTGTGCCTGGACTCCAGGAATTGCTCGGCCAGCACGCAGTATGATTCTACTAACAAGATCACGCTCAATTCGTAAGTTTAGTAATACCTAGTAATTCTTCATATTAATTACCAATATTTTAACCAATTCATCTTCAGAAACTCAATAACATGTCAAATAACATAAATTACTAACCGAACATAACCGCTAATCACTAGTCCGTCATCTTAGTTAGCAAACAGAGACTTTTCGACTGAGAAACAATTACATGTTATCAGCGATAACGGGTGAATTATTCGTAGGGTGCAAGCATGGGCGGTTAAACTCGGCACTGAGCTATACCACTTTGGCGAATTCATTACGAGGAAGAAAGAAGTGCAGGAAGTAAGTACTTAATACTGATAATAGGCGTGGGACCTATTCCTTTTTATCAGACAGTCAAATTCAAGTTTTGTTTACCTTTTAGAGTTTCAAGTCAGCTCAAATAGAATCGAGAGATGGGGAAAAGCTGGTGCAAAGTATGGCCGATGACATTCGCGCGATGATGGAACTCAAAGTTAGTGCTGTAAAAAGGATCGTAGAAGCTGCTGAAAACATGGCTTTTGACAAACAAAACGAAGAAGTACCAGAAGACTTTCAGTTCTTCAACAGTAAAGAAATGGAAGAACCTTGGGATGAAGACACAGTTTCCACTACAACTGAACAGGATTTCAATTTAGAAAATTGGATTGTTCGACCGCCGAGCAAAAATATACATTTACAGCCGAATCCACACTTTTCCAATATTCCTGTGAATACAAATTTTAGTAGCGTTCATGTTCCAACAAACGTTTATGCTTGGGGTAAGTCTGTACTTCATAGCTTCTGATAAACCTGTAACTTTGCATCATTTTAAGATTATTTATGCTTAGTACAAATTGAAATTATATAGGTATATTTGAAATTAGGTATTTCGATATAGAAAAGATTAGGTCGTATAAAAAACACTTGAATTGTTTTGTTTTAGCTACGGAAGTAATAAAAGGTATTCATTGGTCTGAAGGGCTGGACGAGCACTTTATCGATAACTTCATGAGCGACCCTACGCTTTCCTGGCAGTTCTTCGGTAGTTCTACGGGCTTTATGAGGCACTACCCTGGTATGATTGTAATATACATGTAGTTATCTTTCTGTTGATAATACTTAGATATGCATGAGAAGATGATGAATTTGAGTCAGTGAATCAAAATAAGTGTGTACCTAGTATAAATTCATGCACTCTGATTGTCCTGTCGTGTAGAAATCATGCATTATTTCTACTTATCTAGCGCTACAAACTATTTCAAAGATTGAAATAACAGTGTTTATTATTTTAGCGATGAAATGGCGCGCGGACCCTGTGGATATCTACGATGCCCGTACTCGCGCTTGGTACATGGAAGCGGCAGCCAGCCCTAAGGATGTAGTAATATTGGTGGATCGTAGTGGGTCAATGACGGGCCAGCGTAGAGACATAGCCAAACACGTTGTCACTAATATCTTGGAAACGCTTGGCAATAATGATTTTGTGAATGTACTGACTTTTGCTGATACTGTAGAGGAAATCGTGCCGTGTTTTGAGGATTCCCTTGTTCAGGTATTTATTCTTCTAGATTTATATTTGCCCAGTATCTGTATGTTCTATTTAATTTATGTTTCGATTACTCACAGGCAACATTAGCTAATATTCGGGAGCTAAAACTTGGGTTGGATAGTTTCGATACGATGGAAATAGCGAACTTTTCAGCGGCATTGACAAGAGCTTTTGAACTGTTAGAAATATACAGAAACAACAGCGGAGGAGCCAACTGTAACCAGGTAACAATAGAATTTCATTTATTTAGTACTAGCTGACTCGTGCCCACTTCGTTGGGCGCTAAACATTTTTACTTACAAATATTAACGGAAGTAGTACTCGATGTCGCCAACAGATGGCGTTAATACGGCATAAAATAGCGGCCGTTCGCAGTTTCGCCCGCGTGGCAGTTTTTTCCCGTTCCCGTTATTTCTTCGGGATAAAAAGTAGCCTAAGTTATTTATTCCTTGTTACATCAGCTATCTGCCAGTGAAAGTTCCGTCGAAATCGGTCCAGCCGTTCCAGAGATTACCCGGAACAAACAGACAGACAAAAATTAAAAAAAATGCTATTTTGGTATATGTATCGTATATACATTCCTATGCATGTAGTAAAAAGCAGTTATTTTAATATTACAAACAGACACTTCAATTTTATTTATTTGTATAGATAACTGCGTTAAGATAACTTTATTTTGATGTTTCCTGTGAAATATGGCTTTGTAAAGAGCAACCATTATGTTCTTCTAAAAGTGATGTAACGTGAAATTAAATATAATCAGTAATACGATTTAGAAATAGTATCAATTTGAACTTTTCAGGCAATAATGCTAGTTACGGATGGCGTCCCATACAACTACAAGGAGCTTTTCGAGAGATTCAACTGGAAGTATGATACTCCAGTAAGGGTGTTCACGTACCTGATAGGGCGTGAGGTAAAGGTAGTACCACTTCAGGTCTTACTGTGTGTGTAGTCATTGTGCACCTGCATAATGCTCCCTCTGTCTTGAAGTATACCCAGAACGTGGTATTCTCTCCTGGTATTTAATGTTTCACGAGACATGATAATCAGTACCATTTTAAATATATCTTTAGCGGACCCCTGATATAGAAATCTATTTATCTGAAATACTTTCGTGTCTCTTGAAACGTACTTTTCTGTAACCTTTCTATCCTGAAAATACCTATAAGAAAACCAAAATATCTGACGAAAATTAAACCTTTTATCATAATTGGTGTCTTTGGACTGGTTACAATGCATGTATATATGTATTTATGGAATATATGAATATAAATGTTGTCTGTATGTAATCCTTCATATTCATTGCTTTGCTTCTAGTGTAGTGTTTGATTACTCTCGTGATTGTTTGTTTTACTGTTTAACTCGTGAATGTGGCTTAGCATGGTGTTGAGTGTTGAACTGTAATTTCTTAGCATGATTGTTGATCAGAGTTTAATAAGTATATATTTTCTTATTTCTACTTTTTTACCATCTATTTATATATTTGTACTTAACCCTTTTTCTCAACCTTGATTTTTGACTCGTAAATTATTTTTTATAGTGTGTCTAGGTGTCGTAGACTTGTACCTTAAAGATAGGCAAGCCTTTAAATGTTGCCATGTTTAGTCAATAAAACACTAATAGTAACTCACTGAGCTGCCAGGACATTACCATACCACTTAAGTAACTAGTCTACACATTTTATTACAGAAGTTTGAAACATTTAGATTTTGATAAATCAACAAGGTTTTGTCTAGGTTGCCGATGTAAGAGAAGTGAAGTGGATGGCATGTGCAAATCGAGGGTTCTACGTGCATCTAAGTACACTAGCAGAAGTTAGAGAAAGAGTACTGGAGCACGTCAATGTACTGGCCAGGCCTTTAGTCCTACAGAGAGAGCTACATCCTGTGGTGTGGACGCCGGTTTACGCAAATGTCACTGTAAGTTTTCTAATCGCATTTGTGTTCGCATAATATGGCTTCGGTTAGTCTAGACAAAAATATAAGTACAAACTATTGAGTAATAATAAACAAAGAAAGGAGAACAAAATGCTAGTTACGGAGAAGTTTAGAACCAATTTTTTAGTTTGTAAAGTGCTTGCACTTGAGGAAATCACAAAGATTTTATATCCCTGTATTTTATAATTTTTAGCATCCTCGTATGAAGGGGAAGGTCGTTCGTTTAAATGTCACTCAAGGGAATAATTTTTGGGATAATATAAAATATTCGTGAAGTTTACACCTATCCAGAAAAACTAGGTGTAGTAAACTAAATTAAATAACTTCATTACCACACAAAGAGTGACTACCTCAACGCCACTTAGATTTAATTATTTGAGACTAGTGTTGTAGGATTTTGGTCAATCAACTAAACTAAGAGCTACGACTCGACGAACTAAACTGTGAATATTACCAAAATACCGAAACACACAACATTACATGGTGTTTGAGTGAATGATAAAACCCTACGTTGTTTTTCGTTAGGATCCAAAAGTAGCGGACTATTTGTGGGAACAACGTGAAAGAGCTGAACAGAAAGAACGCTTTGTCAGCCAGCGTCAGGATAAGATGCTTTTCAATTCTGATCAGGAACAGCATCGCAGGTGGAAAATTACACAGGTATCAATAATTTACTAACGTATGACAGAAAACTAAATAAGAATAAGAAGTACATTTTAAATGTAATGAATAGTTAAACTTTGACCTCCAAATTCGAGGAATTTGCAAAATTATGGCGAGCGCGTAGAATGTTTACTTTTTTTTTCAAGTGCTATTACTAAACAAATATCAAACTCTAGCATAGATATTTTTTGTCTGTAAACCTAAAACATCTGATTTGTTATTTTTGTTTACGATTCTTTTTCTCTAGATGAAACAAGGACAGTACAGCGAGATTGGAAACTCTCACTATCAATTAATGACTTCAGTGTCCATGCCAGTTTACGACCTTCGCCACAACGAGGTATGTGGTATTCTGAGTAACATCTGTGTACTGATCTAAATTAAATCTTGAAACTTCCCCAAAAAGGCACTTTATTTTTGAGATAAAAAATGATTATTATATTAATTTTACAAATGTTTATCTACGTACGCTGTTATTTTTAAATCGTTTTGTCTTCTCGACAATATCAGTGCCTGTTTTGTATTACGTCTTTTCCGAAATTCCAAATTCTTCATTACTTGCATGTCTGAATAAGTCTGTCATCTTTTTCAAGAAGATTGTTTTTACAGATTGGTTTACTATTTTTAAATAATTGGACGTAAGCTCTATCTCTTGTGTTAATATAAATTGTTCCTTTCTTCTTAACCATTTAAGTATTCTATTAATAACTTCCTTTTGTTTGGTGGTTTCCCCTCAGAACATCACAGAGAATGTACTGATAAATGAAGCTTACTGGGTATCGGTTACGAAAGAGGTACTACTACACTTAGAAAGTTTTGATGATTTAATGTAAAGTTTTTGCAAGATACGAGAGAGTTTTTATGATTTAGTTTTTTGGATTTCAGTAACGGTAAAGAGTTATTTGGCCCCGTTAGCGATGCATCTGTCCTCGATAGATGCTGACTGCGCCCAGCAGACGTTGGCAGCGCAGTCGTCAGTCGCCATGACTGACCCATGCCCATTGCCCATTGTTGTTCGACCCTTTTGGCTTACTGTAGAGTAGTAGTTTCTACTAGATAGTAGGCGTAGACCAATAGGGTGTTATGATCGACTTTTCTATCAATCATCAAATTAATTTTTCTATGCAAGAGTTATGATAATATCACTACACACACTATCTTAATAAATAACAATGTAATTTTGCCTGATTTTAGTGATGTCTTTGTAGAGGCATTGTTTGAAGATTGACTCGTTAAGACATGTAAATGTAAATATTTTTGAGTAAAAGTATGTCGCTGCCCGACGTTATTACTCGTTTGGGGCTTTTGTTTCTTGAGCATTGCGTTAAAGCTACCTTTCAAAGAATGATGATATACCTTTAACATTTTTACCAAAATTTTAATCATTATTACTCCTTCGAAGAGCAAATATTTTATTTCTAGTGGAAGTTCTTACAATGCATTTATCTGTATGTTATTTATTTTAATTGCATTCGTTCGACTACAACCAATCGCAGTCCGTAGAGGAGAACGGCCCAAAAGAGGTAGGCCCACCACGCTCTTACAACTAATACACACAGACAGTGAACGGAGACGCATGCAAGAAGATGTATGTCACAAATTATATAACATTACAATTGGCTTATCGACGAACTCAACAACTAAAGATATACCATTATCAACGACGACCGCCAACCTAACGCAACCAAAAACCACCATAATACGCCATCGCTTCCACCAATAAATATAATGGTGAAACAGTAAATTGCTGATATGAATCGATGTTTTAGATATGTAATTAATTTAACAATGTCAACAGATTCTTTCATGGATTCGTTTGAAAGGGTATTTACATATCTACGCCAGAAACGGTAGTGGGTTTCTAGAATAAAGAGTAGCATTTTAATGTAATGATTTACGGTTTAACTTTTTGAGTAGATTTGCTAGAACCTGTAATGTGGATTATATAAATTAGAATCCTTTAAATCATCGTTCTATATAAACTAATATAGAACTCGCCTAACGGGGCTTAGATGCTAAACATAAAGTAAAAATTGCTAGCTATAAGCCAGATTGACAATTTTATAATAAGTAGAAAATTATGGCATATAAAAAGCCAAATACGAATAAATAGTAGTTAGATAATTTACTGTTTGATACATAACAGACATCATTTTTGTATTGTTATGATGTTTTATAGCATTTTTGTAGATTTTGGAAATGATGCGTAGATATTAGTTAACTTTTACGAAAATATTTTTAACAATTACCCATGAAGGCCATTTCACATTTTAATATTTATTTTATACGATAGGACTGTATGTTCACTTTTGCATTTAAATTAAAATATTACAGATGCGTATTGCTAGATTATTAGGAGTGGCTGGAACAGACGTAGCACTCTCTGAAATTCAAACACTGATGACACCGTACAAAGTAAGTGTGTCTACCTAAGCCAATTAACATTTCATGTCTTGAAGCCTATAGTATTACAGTGATAAATTTTTCAGATCGGTGTAAATGGATATGCATTTATTGTCACCAATAATGGGTACATATTGATTCACCCAGACTTGAGGCCTGTGGTATGTTTCTTGAATTTATTATGCCTTTTATTTTTGTGTAAATAGTTTTAACTTTGCATATTTTTTTTAGTTTCAACAAATATTAAAGCCAAGTTACAACAGCGTTGATATGTTGGAAGTTGAGCTGTTTGATGATGACAGAGGGCCAAGAAACTTTAGCAAGGAATTGAACACGGTAATACTTTTTTTTTTAAAAATAAATTATAGTACTTAGGTGTATTAGAACTTACACTTTTGTAAAATAAATAAAAATACAATGCAATAATCTTTCGCAGTTCCGAAAAGATATCATTGACCAAAATACAGGAAATCAAATGATGAACGTCAAATATCATCTTGAAGATATGGTAAGAAAATGTCATTGCGCGAAAAGCTAAATTTTATTGAGGGGTTTATCTGAGGGGTTTTTTTTGATGTACCTATTTTACAGAAACGTATTTCTCGCGCTAAGAGACACTTTTACTGGACTGGTATCTCCGACTCCCCGTTCACCCTAGTAGTGACGATACCCGACAACTACGGCAGGCACCGAATAACCCCACCACCGACTGATGACATCCACCGATTATCACTTACATCCAAGAATATATCGGCCAAACAATATCTATTGGATAAATGGAGCATACACCCGGATTGGTAAGTAGAACGGTTAGAAATAAATGTATAAGTGTTGGGTAGTGATTGTAATATTTTGAATTTACTCTTTTTAGATATCTTCATTGATTAAGCAGAGAAGTTTGTGGAAATGACTAACATGCTTGAGGACTGGCTTGTTTTAATGAGATTTTATCCTAATATATTCTAGCCTATTTAATTTTCTTCCCTATTTAGAAATAGGTACACTTGACATTCATACTGATCACTCATGGTTTACAGGCTGTACTGTCGCCGTTATGGCCACACATTTTCGACTCCTGAAGAAGAACTACTATACTTCCTAGAACGAGTGGCTAGGCCTGGATGGAGATGGCCGGCAAAGCCACGACCCCCGGAACATCATAAAAACAAACCTGGGCATGAGAAACATAACGGTAACCCTACTTGGCGAATGGCGACCACGAACCGGAAGATGAAGCGTAGGACTACCGATATTATTAGGATCGCATGAAGTCAGTGGATGTAAATGGCTCAAAGTCCTCATTCGTTCCTGGAAACGTATGGGGGAGGCCTATATCTAGCTGTGGCCTTTTACAGCGTTAATGCGTGTTAACGATGATGATGATGAACCCTCTTACGTCAAGAAAGTGTTAGGATAATATTTAGAGTTAATTAACTTATGTTTGGAGTTATTGTACCAACCTTGGTAAGCGCAAGTCTTTAGACTTTTGTTTCTCCTCAACTTTGCTACCTATGAATGTATTATGAAACTAATTGCTAACTGATGGAACATTACAGGAGCTTCCGAAGGCAAGGAAAGGGGTAAGGTACCAAACAGCACACCAAGGAATGAATACTATTGTAAGTATTAAAACAAACAATTTGACCGATGTGGCGCGGCGGGCGAAATCTTTCGATCTTCGATCAATGATACCCCTAGATAAAGGGTCGGCGCAAAAAATCCGTCTCGGTAAATAAGAGCTTAGTTTGTTTTGACAATAAGTGATATTATTTACAAGTGATATGGTTGTTATTAGGTTGAACTTACTTTAGCATTTTATTCTCACTTTAATAAAGAAATGTAGCTACTCACGTGAACAGCTTTTAGCTATGATTTTGTATGTGACCCGCCATATAGGAGTATCATTGATCGTAGCTTCCGATGGTTAAGTTCATTATCCTTATCAGGCCTAGCCTTCTATTTTATCAAAAAAACTGCAAGTATCGAGACGGCCAATTTAATTAGAATTTGTTCTTAGGTGATCATGGACTTATGCAAGCTTTAGTATACGATGCGAGGAACACAGCTTGGTTCAACAAGAGTATATCAGACTCCGCATCTGAAGAAAAGGCGTAAGTACATATCTACTTAATTTTTACAGTACTTAACTCTAAAACATTTCAAATAACTATGCCATTATTCTTTGTAAACGATGAATTGTTTAATTCGATAGGTACCAAACTGTTGACTGGGCTTATTTGTTTTCCTAATTATCCGCATATAGTTTTCTATATATTCGTTCTATACATATGCATATGTATATAATATTATATTATATTAAGTTGAGTAAACTTTGCATGCTCTCTATTGTAAATAGCGAAATAAGAAGTATTTGTTTTGGAAACTAGGTAGAACATCCTACATATACCTAAACTACCTATTTCAAGCAGTTCTATTCTATTCTTAATTTGCACCTGGATAGCCCGTTAACAAAAGTGATCGGATTGCTGCCGAGGTAAAGTAAACACAAGGATAATTACAATGTACCTACATGTATTATAATTATTTAATTCCCAAGAATGTTCACTGTGAGAGCTCCCATTTCTTATAACAGAACTTTGATTGTGAATATGTGCCAGGATGTTGTTTTGATGCTGCTGAAGAAAACGGTTTGTCTCAGGTGTAGATTTCTTGCATAGATATGTAAACAAACGCTGCCGAAGACAAGGGTATGGACATCTCATCCATGTAAGGAAAGAATAGGTTGGCAACTTCTAAAAAAACTCAAGTAGATATCTGACAGAAATAACCATCAAAATCATCTACCTATTTTTCTTTTTTTAAACTTGAGCTAAACTGATTTAAGTTTAATACCAGGTTCACATTATTCCAGTCCAGCGCTGGAATTTCACTGGAATAATGTGAACTGGCAATAGAATGTACCCATTCCAGTGATCAATCCAGTCCAGTTCATGACGGTCTATTTTTCATTCCAGCGCCACTGCAATAGTGTAAACGGCCAATCCAGTGCTTGATTATACGTTAAAATAATAACTGGAATAATGTGGGCGAAAGATCCAGTTCAGCACTGGACTGGATTAACTCGCTGGATTACTGGTCTGAAATTATGTGAATGAATGAATGAAAATTCTTTATTGTACACCTTACAAGCTAGAGAATAAAACAAAAAAAAAAACAATAGTAGTCAACAACAGATAATATACAATGGGCGGTTTTATCGCTAAAAAGCGATCTCTTCCAGACACCCATGAACCAGATGTGAACCGGGCATAACACATACCCTGGTACTGATAGACTCGTAACGTTAAAATAGTTACCGTGTGTTGTCTTTTGCATTGACAGGAAGTTTTAGATTAGATCGGAAGAGACAAAACATGCTGCAACTAATTTGAGGTTACGCCGAGTTTATTAGTAGTGGGGAAAATGTTCAGAATGAGCGAAAATCAATGACTGATTTGATCACAGGTCTGAATTCATTCAACGATTCGGATTCATCGTCGCTTTCTTGTCCACTCACAGCGGGTTGACGAGATGGCAGAACCACCCAGCGAAAGACCATGACAATGAAAAGTAAGAATACTTCATACAAAGCAATATTTGATTCTTACTTGTGTTACTAATATAGGGTTTATTGATCAAGGTACAGGTACTTGAAACAATTTACGTAAAATTAAGTTTATGCCTATTTTTGCCGCCAAGCAGCTTACGGTGTTCCGGGTTGAAGGGTGTGGGTGCCGGTGAATCTATAGAAACACGATTTTTAAAAAATGTATGCCTCAGATTTATGGACGCAGAGCAGTGCATCGCAGGGCATGTTCCTAACGTCACTTAACATCAGGTGGGCATTTGCTTGTTCCATAAGCAAGTCATATAAAAACCGGTTCATGAGATACAGCCTGGTAACAGACGGACAGACAGACAGATAGACAGCGGAGTCTTAGTAATAGGGTCCCGTTTTACCCTTCGAGTACGGAACCCTAAAAACGTATTTTAGATAAACTACACTACGAATTTACTAAAACTAGAATTTTTGGTACCGAAGAAAATGGTTCTAACCAAAATCGTGTTTTTAGACCAGAATTCGGCAAGCAGTTTCCACGTGCTATCGATGAAGTATGGTATCGTCGAGCGGTTGAACAACACTACGTTGATCCTCTCAGCTACGTTTATAGCACAGAACTCAATACAGAGAAGTCCCCACTGAATGTCAGTCTGGCTGTCGTCACAGCTGCTCATGCAGTGTTTCACGGAGACGGACATAAAAAGACACCAGCGGCAGTTGTTGGCTTTCAGTTTAAACAAGATCGACTCGCCGAGTGGTTCTATAACATTACTTCATCGGTAAGTTTCTAACTGTGAAATATAATAGCCAATACTACGGACCGTAGCGGTGGTTGATTGAGAGCTTCCGGAGTAAATTCATGAGTCAAGCGCGACTTGCTTTAATAATAGTCATTGTTCAGGAGAACATGGAGATGATGAGGATCCTTGGTTCAAAACTGTTTGCGTCTTAAAATAAGAAAATAGTAGCAAATCACTTACCTTTGACCACAAACTTCCGCGAGCTCACGTTCGCCTGCCACACGCTAGGTACACCGACAATCTTCACTGCAATGTGTTATATGACCGCCGCGACGGGATATGAACCCGCACCGACCGAATAGAAGCAACCGAATTCTTAATTTCCGAAGTTCAAAAGACGCAAGCCTTGCGTGTGTTGTCCAAAATTGTTCCGAAGATTGTCTTGGGGGGGCGCCACCACAAGCAGCCTGGCGAATCCAGTGCTGCGTCCGCCCACGAATCGCCGACAATTAAATTCAAATTAAAAGGCGCAAACAGTCATTTATTTCAGATTTTGTCCATATAAAAAGTATAGTAATAATAGGTACCTACCTACATAATAGCTTAAAAGTTAATAAAATACACAATACACATAAATATACAGATCAAATAAACCAGTCAAATAAATAAATTAAAATATTTAAAAACATAGATGAGTGCTGTAGTAGGTAGGCAGAATTGTATACATTCTAGTGCAGCTGACTGTACACAAAATCATCTAGCCCCAAACTAAGCATAGCTTGTACTATGGGAACTAGATGACTGATAGAATACTTTTAAACTTTTTTTTTTGTAAATTATATGTAAATGCTTAGAATACAATATAAAACCCAGGCAGAGAACCAACATCTATTTTATCTATGTATCTGTTTATATTTTAGTGTGAACATAAGGACTGTACAACCTGCTCGTCGGACAACTGGGACTGCTATTTGGTGGACAACAATGGCTGGGTTATCGTGAGCAAATCTGAGAGCATGACGGGACAATTTTTTGGCAAGGTAAGAGTTTTGTACGCCTAGCGCAGATAACAGTGATTCTTCAACAATACTGTAGCAACTATATTATCTAGTTTCACAAATAAGGAATTTTGTATTTGTAGGTAAGAAACCAATAGGTACCTATCTCTGACTGAATCTGTTCGTTGAAAACCCTTACACAACTACGGCTTCTTATTACGCCATGTTCACTGTTTGCGTCTCAAAATAGGGTGTGTCAGCAAATCAAATACCGTGCAGTCTCCGCGTTCCCTTCTGAAGTCGTAGAAATGTGTCCAGTTCAATGGAATAATCATAGTGAGCAGGTAAAAATGTGACCACGACGACGACGGATTGAATCGGCACTTATAACATAAAAGCAGGGTTTTTTTCGTAAATTAACAGATTGTGTTTTTCCACTGAGTCAAATTTCTTAATTACTTCGTGTGCATCTGTCCACTCTCGTACCTATCGCGGATAGGACCGGCAAGTTCAAATAAGGTGACGCATATTTGGTAACGTGTTAAGCTCAAGTTGATATGCCTAGCTCATAATCAAATGACTTCAGGTTCGACCGGATATCATGATGAAGCTAGTGGCAGACGAGGTCTACAAACCAATACATACTGTGGACTACCAGGCTGTCTGCTTTAGGGAGAAAAAGACGACGAACCCGGCATCCATGCTTTTAGGGGTAGGTAATTCTTTCTAATATCTCGTCTAGATCATATATTACATTTTTTTTTAAACTGGGATTTAAATTATCGTTTTGAAGGTTAGCACAGTCTTCAGAATTGCGTATGTACTGTTTCAGCCCCTGGAAAACTTGCGCCTAGTAATGGCCTGGTTTCTGACGAC
Organism: Electrophaes corylata; assembly: GCA_947095575.1. Lineage (NCBI taxonomy): Eukaryota > Metazoa > Arthropoda > Insecta > Lepidoptera > Geometridae > Electrophaes > Electrophaes corylata. The sequence continues at coordinate 11,183,858 of OX352699.1, read as the reverse complement.
ATCAGTATGGCTGTACAACTCTATTACGTCAGGTTTGGCACAGGCTTCGAGCTATCCCTTCGATGACGGTAAGAATATAACTCGCCCCAATGATAGATCTTTAGAAATACTGTATGTTTGTTCTTTAATCAATGTATTTCCTCGGAGGAGATTTATAAGACTAGATAAGTGGTAAATGTTACAAAATAATGTTGAATAGCGCTCTATGTCGTCGGCATGTTCTGTTCCGCATGAGAACGAGCTCTGACAAATCTATCCTATGCTTGGATCTATCTAGAAATAAATTAGATAAAATGTTGCTTACTTCTGTGCATGACGACATAAAAAGTAATACATACGATACAATAGTCTTACTGGATAAAATTATGCAAATCTAGAAGAAATAACTTTAGACCCTGATAAAATACACCCGAAAAATAAAATGGATGCGTGTTTTATGCTAACAACAATATACACACAGTCAAATGTAGTTGAACTGTGTAGGTAGTAAGAAAAATTAATAAATGGAGTCAAAATTGGTTTTAGTTAAACGAAAGTAGTAACGACTCCATCTTGGTTTCAGAGTATGTTACACCCACCGGTGAGTTCTAGTAAGAGTATTAGCAAATTTTGTAGACAAATCTAAAACAATTGATAATTTTAGAATCATAAACGACACGAGAAAATGCTTGAATCTGCTTTTTTAACTTTCCACGTCGGAAAACTTATTATGAATTTTATGTTTTTGCGTGGAAATTGAAGCAACTTCTTATACATTAAATTTAAAACATCTATGTGTTAGATAGATTAGGAAAGTAATATAGTCGTTTGATGTCTCCGAATGCGCATGTCAGCTTTTAGTGGTTGTGACTTTCAGATTTATATAGTCACTTTTCTTATTTACCTAAACAACTCATTTGTATTACAAAATTGCATGACTACTGGAGTCCTTTTTCTTTGACTTCTACGCTTTAAAACTATTTCTCCAAATAGTAGGTATGTCGTGGATACAGCTTTGTAAATATCAATTTAATTTTACTAAAGGTAATTTTACTTTATTTCTCTTTCTCTACTTTAACAGATTAGCCTATTTAGATTATGTGTTTTGTTCTTTAATCAAAGAAAAACACCTGAGAGGATAATTTACAGTGATTTTAGCATGCAATAAATTTTTTGATTTTTCTGTCTTTTCATAACCTGTGGCTTACAATACCTTTTACTAATGAAACTTTCTACAACAGTGTCCTACCAGAGTTATGAAAATGACGAGGAAGATGATCCCTTGAATCCGAAATCAACGAATGTGCGTGTCGTGGAACGCGACTTCGAAAAACTGGTATTGATAAACAGGACCCGACCAACTCCTTGCGACCGAGAGATGTACCTTTACCATCTGGATTACAACAACTTGGATCAGAAACTAAACAAACAATTGAAGGACTGTGAAAGGCCGTTCTACGCTCAGGTGGTGAATTACACAAATATGTTGATGGTGATAGTAGACGCGACATGTCCCAAGGTCGAAGTTCCGATTCTGCCAGTTGACGCGACTGAAGTGAACTACAATGAGACATTGCCATGTTTGAAGCACATGCATCCGTTGTATAGAAAACAACCAAAGTCGTGCATTAGAAATCATAGCGAGGTAAATTATTTCAAAGTGCATTTCAAACTTTTTAGCGGCGTTTTGCTGCCTTATGAAAATACAATAACAAAGGGCTATGCAATACAATGCTCAAACTTTATTCGAGACTAAAAACAGGATCATATATTATACTACACAAGATCCGCATGGACCCCCGTCGACTGCCTCATTGTATGTGACAAACAGACACAGAGGAAGCAGACTCACGCTGTCTGTTCTAGTGTAATAATTTCTATACCAAATGTAGGAGACCGACATGCTTATGACGCAACGCGACCGCTATGGTCGAAGGCTGAATCACTGCCTGCCATTAGTGATTCTGCCCTCAGCATATTTTTTTTCTATTTTAATTGAGGAATATTAAAGCCAATAAATACATGAGATTTGAATTATGCACTTTGTATCAAAATACGAATTAAACAATATTTTTTTCTTTGCAGGAGAGCAACATAGATATGTGTGGGAGAGGCAGTTTATTGAGTCGAAACCAACTTTGGATTCTACTAAGCATATTATTAGGGCTTCGATAAATGTTAGAATAAATTATAACCAAATCTATTTACAAACTACAGATGCAGAGATTTAAATAGTTACCTACCTATAGTTATTTCGTTGATAATTGAAATAGTCTAATGATAGCAGAAGAATCTAAATACATGTGGGTAAATCCTACATTGTACATCAGTATCTAGTAGGAACTACCTAACCTGTGCAGTACCTATAGCTTCACGCGAGTTAATACCACTATTGAATCGATAGCGAGTCTGTCGAAAATAAGATTATTTCAATGTACATGCCATAACATAAATTCCTAGGCCTATATACCATCGATCTACTAATACATGGATTTAGGATCCGTACTCAAGTGTCCACACATAAAAAAGGGGGAACGAAGTATAAGCCACTGCCCCGCCTTAGTGCACATTTCACCTCGCTAGCGCACAAGCGTTTTTGATGCTGTACTGTACGCAAAGACATGCAAAAAAGGTTAGGCAAAGTGAAAGATTTTTTTTATTATAATAATATTAAATTAAATAGTTTTTATTTGTTTACTGTAAGTACATATATAATATTTTTTTTTTTATAATAATGCTGGACAATCCACACAGCGTCATCTAGCCCCAAGCTAAGCAGAGCTTGTGTTATGGGTACTAGATGACTGATATACGTAATACAATACATTACATAGATATATATTTTTTATTACACATAGAAAACACCCAGAACACCCGGAATAAATATTTGCAGATCGTACAAACATTTATCCCAAGGCGGGAATCGAACCCGCAACCTCCGCGTCGCAGGCGGACATTCGCCTGCCGCGCCACATCGGTCGTCAAGATTATGTCCACGTTTGTAGTTTAATCAGTACATTATTTTCGTGTTGCTTGTCCACCCGAGGTCCATTTGTTTGTAGGTCGATGGCCTATTCTTGACAGACTTGCAGTCAATTCGAAAGTGATAAAAACTAATGTTAGGGGAACAGTTAGTGCTATTCTTACCTGTAGATGATAAGTAGACAAATCTCTTACATGTCATTTTACATATCAAAATATATATATTTATTAATGTTCTATGGTGCCACAACTTCCCAAATCAAAATTTAAATACCATTCATATCAATGACAATTAAAAATGCAAGTGTGGCAAAATAAGTTAATATTCAGAATTTTATTATACAATCCCAATTTTCAAATCTTTAATGTACTTAACAATATTTGAACAAGCCAAGAGTGTGAAATTAACAATATTAGATACAGCTGTTTGGAGGTGGTAGATAGAAAAAAGTAAACATTTTATAGCTTTTGTAAGAAATTCAGCTATTTATATTTCAATTATTTAAATAACTGGCCTACTAGCTCAGTTAGTAGTAGCTCTGCCTTCTGCGCTGTAGGTGGTGGGTTCGATATCCATCGAGGATAAACATTTATTTGTATGATGAACATAGATGTATATTCTCTGTTTGGGTGTTATATTCAATTCCAAGTATGTCTATCAGTCATCTGGCTCCCATAGTACAAGCTTTGTTTAGTTTGGGGCTAAATGGTATTATGTGGAATGTTTACAAATGTTAAATTTATTTAGTAAATGTTGTAATGTAATAGTTTAGTGAAATGTGTTTGACTAGTTTTGTTAAATTGACTCAAGTGGTTGCCTTTTCTCCGTCCTTCTGGCAAACTTTAAAATGTGTTAATGTGTTACAACCTTTGAGTTTTTTCAAAGCTCCATTGGAATTTAAATTTAATTTGTTTTGTCCTATTTATATTTAAATTTAATTAGGACAAAACTAATTAAATCCATTTAAAGTTAAATTGGAATTTATTCCCTTATCATTATTGTTAAATATTATAGAGTTTAGTAGAATTACTTTTGAATCTCTCTTTAAATTATATGTAATTTAAACTTTTTACTTAATAATGAAATGTGATTGTTTTTTGGTACAAAATAAATACTTGTATGGTATGGTATTTTCTTTTTATTACAAAATCTACTAATCATTTATATTCTAAAATTTTACTAGGCATATTATTTACAAATCACAAATTATGCATGAACCATAATCATTTTACTGAATTTTACATAAACAATTTAGTTTTCAATATCACTTAAATAGAAAATTGACAACAGAAGAATGAAATGTCACATACTGCAACAATAGATACATGAAACTTTTAGATATTCAGCATATAAAACTATTTCAGCAATTTTTTACTTTCTAACATTATATTTTGCTTTATTTATATATACATTCACTTACATTTAGCTGCTAGTGCCTTCAGCCTGAAACAGAAATAGTTACTATTGTATTAACTGTGGTGGAGTTGAGGAGGACCTTGGCACAACTTTTGCTCCTCACTGATGTTTGTTTCCTCACACAAGGTCCTGTCTAAAAACCAGAGCAGCATTGCAAACCTTGTTAAACGCTGCATACAGCTGAGACAGGGACCCATTTGACCTTAACCAACACAAATTTTGTTGCAAAGTAGGTAGGTTAGGCACCTAGGTTAGTTGTATGCAATGTGCTTTGTTTTTTATTTAGGTTAAACCTAGTGTTCTTTAGTGTGCACGCCCGGCCATTCATGTGTGCAATTTGTGTAATTTTCTTTCTCTCTAACATAGTAAGAGGGTAAAAGATGTAGCACAAATACATGAGTAGAAGTAGAGCTCATTGTGACTCATTGAGATCTTAATTTAAGTAGTTAATTGTAGCAGAAATATATCAGACTCAAAAGTTTTTTAGTATTTAACTACATGGAACCAGTCAGTTACAACGGCATAGTACCTTGTACTTCTTGGAGAATTCATTGATCTCCTCCATGAGGGCCTGATGGCGTTGCTGCCTCACCAAGGCATCCTGGAGCTGTTCTAACTGCTCCCCTCCTTCCATGAATGCCTTCAGGTTGTGCATGGTGCTACCGCCTTCACGATGCTCTGTCACTCGATCTTGAGGGTAGTTGTAGGTTCTGATCTTCTCATTTCTGTTGCCAGAGCCAACCTGGAAAGAGAAATGATTAAGGGTTATGAATTGGGTAGGTATCAAATGTTTGCTAAAGTCAAACAGTCTCATTCACAAATCTTGTATATTTTCTTGTGATCAGCCACCATAGTAAAATTAGTGGGTGTGTTTTAGGAAGATTTTACAGTAGCACACAAACTTAAACTTGTGCGTAAATTCCAATTTACATCTTAATTTTTTCACGATATACATAATGGTTTTACGAGAAGGGCGGTGATGTACAAGTCCGAAACTACGCGAGTTCAAGAAAAGTCGTGAAACAATAATCATTCATAATTTCGACGACCGATGTAGCGCGGCGGGCTAATGTCTGTCTGCGACGAAGGAGGTTGCGGGTTCGATTCCCGCCTCCCGCATTTTTATCTTTATGTCTCTTTTATTGGATGTCCTATAATAAATAAATGAAGATGGTAACTGACCTGGGATTTCCTTTCACTATTAATCTTAGAAGATTGCTCATTAATTTGTTTCTCAAGTAACAATGTCCTCAGCTTCTGAAATGCTATCTCTTTGTTCTTGATTTGAGACCTTCCTTCTTGGCATTCAACTGTAGTGCCTGTTGGAGTATGAACAAGCCTTACAGCACTGTCTGTTGTGTTAACATGTTGACCTCCAGCTCCGCTAGCACGCTTAGTTTCAATAATCACATCACGGTCCGAAATATCCAATTCAATCTCAGTTGGCTGGGGTAGTACTGCTACAGAAACAGTGCTAGTGTGAATCCGGCCTCCCTTTTCTGTAGCAGGTATTCTTTGAACCCTATGCACTCCCGCCTCTATTCTCATCAGCTTGGGTACACCATAACCAGATATAAGCATAGAAGCTTTTCTTAAACCACCAATGTCAGAGCGTTCCAAGGAGGCAATATCTACTTGCCAGCCTTTGTAGCCAGCATATGATTCATATAGATCAAAGAGTTCACGAGCGAATAACATTGCTTCTTGACCACCGGCTCCGGCTGTCACTTCTAGCAATACGCCTCCCTCTGTCAACTGAGGTTCGAGTAATGTAGACAGCAGGTCGCTATCTATTTCCTTCACTCGCTTTAGATAGATTTGTGCTTCTTCTTTAATCATTTTTTGCATTTCACCATCGCCTTCTCTCTTGTTCAACTCTTTCAAAGACTCGATGCTGTCGTACAAAGTGATTCTTTGCTCTAGTACGTTGACAATAGGCTTTATTTCGTGAAGGCGCCTCGTTTCGTCCATGCTTCTTCGTTGTTTTGTGTGGAGATCCTCATGTTCTAGTACCAAGTGCTTTAGATACGTCTGGATGGCAGGATCCGAAAGATTCACTGTGGTTTGTTGTGGTGAGTAGCATCTGTAAAGCAATGAACATTTTTCAGACCCTATGAGCGATCGAATAAAAGGTATCCTCGCTAACGCCATAGTCTGATCTCTAAATAACCAAGCAAGAGCCTAAAGAGAATATAATTTTTGAATTTGAGTTTACTAGTACAATTTCAAACTTTTGTTTTTGTTTGAGGGGCACAGAATATTTTTGTTTTGAGGTTAGTAAAAACTGCTCAGCTGATTGATCAACTGTCAATTGTCAATGTCAATTATCGCGTTAACGTCAACAAAGACAAAGCTAGAGCTTGAGTAAAAAATAAATACATAGGAACTATTTTAAATGACGAACATACACCATAGAGAAGATAAAAAGAGCATACATGTATCTAAATAAAGGAATAAAACAGAAAAACCTAAAATCATGACCTGAACAAAGAAAAACAGACAAGAGCTTAGTAGCGGCATCTTGCGGATATAAGAGCAACTAATTAGTTCTGCTACTCAACGCTCGCTGCGCTACTAATCCAAAGAAGTAAGTTATGATTGGAATATCTATAGTTTTTTTGTCCTAAAATGTAATGTGTAAACCCGTGTTGGGGTACCTACTATTTCCTAGAATCAAATAAATATAAAAAATATTTATTAAGTACAAAAAATATATTAGGAACTCTATAAACATCTACGTAGGTAATGAAATAAGAAGGCCTCCTAATACACTTCATTAAGAGATCATGTAGGTACCTACCTACCTAATGTCGCAAGAGGCAACTAAGCGAACGCATCAAGGGATGGGTAGCAGTATTTCTCTCTGTGCATGGTTGTTACCAATCCACCTGCCAAGCGTTGTGACTCCGTCAACCCCCTAAAATATGAAAGAGGCCTACATCCAGTAGTGTACCTACTCGTTTAAACTGATGATGATGATGTGGTTCGATCAGAAAGATGCTTAACGGCTTAACGCCTACTTGCATCAGGTTAAAAGACGCAGATACAGTGTTTCGTAGACCACGTTACTGACGTGCGTGACCTGTGCAGCAATGCTATTTTGATAGATGGTGGTTACCACTTAACAACAGGTGGACCATCTGCTTACATAAGCAAGTTGTTTAAACAATTATTGGGAGAGGCATGATGACATAGATTCGACACAATGAAAAACAAAAATGCGTCTCTTATGTAATATTTGGGGCGAATGCTAAATTAATTCCTAAGCTTTACCTAAGTTTATATATTAACTTGCTATTCAAGTGTCTTGATAGTTTTTTTTTTACCGACGACCGATGTGGTGCGGCGGGCGAATGTACGCCTGCGACGCAGAGGTTGCGGGTTCTATTCCCGTCTTTGGATAAATGTTTGTACGATCAGCAAATATTTATTCCGGGTGTTCTGGGTGTTTTCTATGTATAATAAAAAATATCTATGGATGTAATGTATTGTATTAAGTATATCAGTCATCTAGTGCCCATAACACAAGCTCTGCTTAGCTTGGGGCTAGATGATGCTGTGTGGATTGTCCAGCATTATTATTATTATTTTATGTAGATTTAAAGAGCTTAGCGAATATTCTGTCCATACCTACTACTCCACACTACAACTTATTTTGTGTCAACACTAAACTTCCCTATAGATACGGAATCATTTGATAATGACCAAAATTATAAAACTTACATTGTACCACAAATTCGATTGAGAAGGTAGGTACCTACGCTATTGAGTAGTAAGTACCTAAATGCATAGGATACCACCACTTTACAGCAAAACGCAATAAAAAGCTGGGTAGGCATCTAGGTACTCTGAGGAAAATTAAGATACAAAAGCTCAAACCGCACTTAATTACCTCGCCTTCTGGCTTCCTGTGTCAATTTGTTAGGTACAATGCAATGCAATAAATTCCACGCATTTTCTAGACGCGTTTACCACATTCACCGCAAAGGGGCAGCACCTATTGAGGCCTATTGGTAGGAGCCGCAAAAGCAGCTTCCTCTTGCAAACCGCAGGTCGTCACTTGCATTTTTCTACATTCTCTATGGAGTTATTAATGGTCAGACAGCAGGCTGTGTCGCTGACGCCGCTGCCTAACCGCACTTCCTTTCTTTTGAAAGGAATTACTAGTGTTTTGTGCATGTATGTAAGTGACCTATAACATCAAATTGATAGGGTTTTTATACAGTAAGTATTGGTACTTACGTACCCAACAGTCGCATCCAGACCCCAGTGGTAATAGACAGTATAAACTACAAATACCTAACCTAATAGGTATATATCCAATGACACAAAACCAATACTTGGATATAAAATAATGATAGATACCGAAGATCATGTAAAAATTTCTTCTACATCTCAAACTATGTGTGTTTTAGCGATCGGGTAGTAACCGACCACAAATTTTAAAGGATATATTTAATTGTAAAAATTGACAACTCAAAATGCATGTTCAAACACACTGGCAAGATAGGATATAAGGGTACGTAATCCTAATACTTTTAGAGTAACGACAAGTCGCTTCACAAAAAATCACCCTAAGGCGGAACTTTTGGCGATAGTGCCTACATATTTTCAAAGTGTACTTTAGTCAAATTGTAGTAGTGGCTACGACTGCTACGAATGCTACGAATTCGCTACAGCTTTTTGTAGCATTCATTAGTCGCTACGCTGTAACTTAAACCCAACTTACCGGTAAGAGATTTTAAATGATTTAATCAAAGTCAAAGTCAAAAAGCATTTATCTATATCTATACCAATTATATGAATCTTTGTGCTGACTGGCTAGTCAGCCAGTCAGCACACTGGGATATAGACAACGCACAGCCTAAACCACAGCACTGGTCTGGTTAAAATTTTCAGAGTATATTCGTCTTGGTGCGTAGAGGTGTGCTAAGAAAGGAATTCCCGAAATTCAACCTCTAAACGTATAGTGGAGATTTAAGTTTGTATGAAAATAGCTTCACGCGGACGAAGTCACGGGCGTGTTTAGTAATATCCACAGTGATCATCTAGATATCCCCAGCTGACCGTGAAGCAGGTGTTGTTGAATGTTACCTACCAAACAGAGCTCGTTGCTCCTGAAGCTGTTTTTTATTTGGTTAAATTCTTTGATTTGGTATGAATGAACCATACTTTTTTAAAGATAATCAAAAATTTTATACCTATTAAAACTTACCTACTGTTCCGCCCGCGATGCGATGTCATTAGTAAAACCATGTAAAATAAGGCAATTAGAAACTTTTCGCACGCCATCCCTTTCGTCTGAAACCACAAAGAAACGGTTATCTGCGGTTAGGTAAGAACCTATGAAAAATGATGCTAAATTAATTTAAAATTAATGGCAGATGTGGCAAATGACGTGAAAAGGTACCTACTCATGTATTTACAACTTCTGCTACTTATAACCGTACCTATGTGTGTTTGCTGGCTGGTGCATTTGCGCATGAGACTTATAAATAAAATAAAAGGAACGAAATCGACCTTATAGCTTTTTTGCTGGACATTTCACACATCGATATAATCGATGTATATATTGTAGATATATCGGAAACCCGTGGTTTAGCTAGCTCTGCCAGTGTCCTTTCCTGTGGAACAAGTTGATTTACCCCGCAGTGTAACTCAACACGACAATACAAAAGTTCGTTTATCGTTTTTAAGAGTAGACCTGGGTCGTCAATCGTCACATTGTTAAAAATTAAAGTACTTATTGACAGGTCACCGCGCATTATTTCCTTCTAACTAGCACCTGTCACTTTGTCGCCTCGAGCGTGGTTCAATTACATGTAGATAGATACACGCACATACAAAGTAGAGGATGTCATAAGAGGTATGTCTCGTAGCAAAAGGAAATCCGTAGAATCTGCATGCATGGCTTCATGGGAAACAAACGTGATCTTATGTAGTTTATTCAGACAGATATAGACATTCACTATACAGAAATCCTAAAAATACCTTTGACACAACTTAATTAAGTATTATTATTATTATAAATAAAACTAGTGAATCGCGCGTGACTTTGTCCGCGTGAAGTTATTTTCACAGAATCTTCAACCCGTAAGAAATATCATATTTACTGCTGCATCGAAGTCCTTGCACTGCTATAAGTTTTATCTGATTGTTATTTGAGCCTTTTTTGTCATAATCGAATGAATTCTCTAGAATGAAACATTGAATTATATTCAGAATTAAGATTTTGATAGAATAACCTTTTACACCCTGTATACCTATATAATGCACATTAATACGCCATAATTACGTACACGAAGACACAAAAGAAACTTTACTACACAATCACACACTACAAAGTTAATTAATAAACACTACCAGAGCACACAATGGCACGATAATAAAACTATGCATGTGTGTGTGAGGTCTTATATACTTTACAACTGCAATATAAAAGAGGCATGTCATAGGAAGGTGGTACAAAGTATATGCAGATACTCGACTTGTAACAGAAAAGGTTGCTAACGACAATATGAGTTATGATATTTATTATATGATAACATTTATTTGACACAACGATGACGATGATGATGATGTGTAATTTTGGTGGTCTTAGCACAGGTGTAAGTTCTAATGCAAGTATAATATGACATACTGATTTGAATAAATAGTCATTTTCAATAAGATTACTTATAAAAAAAATATTATTATTAAAAATATTCAAACTAGAAATTTCATCTAGGTTCATTGGTTGTTACGGCTCATACAAACTTCAACCCCCGCTGTATCCATTTAGGGGTTGAATTTCGGAAATTTCTTTCTCAGTATACCTTTATACGCACCAAGGCTGATATACTCACCCTTATAATTGGTATACATTGGAACCGGGCATTACAGGTCGATAAGTACCGTCTTCTGGTAAAGAAGAAAAGATTTGATGTTTGATGCGTGTGAAAATGATATAATGGTGGCAGTTCTAATGTAAATGTTAATTAACTAATTATAATTTTATTACAACAAAAGTTTACGAACTGTAATTAAACCAACTATGAATCGTAATTTCCGCCCTAATAAAATATTTATGTATGGTAGGTATACTAAGTAATGTAGAGAGTTTTAAGGAATGGCTTCATAAAACCAAATAGGCAAGATTTGGTAAGTGATATGAACTATGTTCTACAGGGTGTAAAAGCATTACTTATTCACCTGAAAGCTAAAATTTAACTTTCAATTTTTACAATGCTGTAAATGATTTTTACAGCGTCAGAGGCGAACTTTTTAATCGTGCCTCTCTTTACGAAGCGCTGTCGGGGATAGGTTTTTAGGTGAAAAATAAGCTTGCCCATATCATCCTCACAGCTCAGTCAGAACATGCAGGGCTTACACGGCTTTTTTCACGATGTTTTCTTTCCCCGTTTGAAAGCACTGGCATTACGCCTAAACCTTTTTGAAACAGAAAAATCCATTGGTGCATGACCGGATTCTAAAAAATATTATAAGCTATAAAGCAACTTACATAAAAAAAAAATTGTTCGTTGATTAAACTTTAAAATAGGTATGTCGTATTTCCTATTGGAAATGCTTCGGTTTAGAAAAAAAAACTAAATTCGAATTTCGAAAAAATATTCAGTGTCGTGGCGAAACAGAAAGTATGGATTTGCTTTCGAGCAAAAATTGTAAAATGATCTTGATTATAGACATAAAATGATATTGATGCTAGAGTCTCTAGAGAATGTTTGTCATGATATGCCCTCACAGCTCAGTAAGTAGTCTACCTTCTGCGCTTTAGGTTTTGGGTTTCATTCCATTTCAGAAACAAACATTTATTTTCTTTGTTTTCACTTCTATTTAAAGTAAAAAATAAATCAGTCATCTGGTTCCCATAGTACAAGCTTGGCTAAGTTTGGGGCAAGAGAGCGTTCTGTGTATGTCTGTTTTATATTAAATGAGAGGAACGCGCGCTTTAACCCTTGCTGCTTCCCGTCAGGAGTTAAATTTCAAGAATACCTTGTGGTACACCTTGCACCATAATAAATATACCCTGAAAGTTTCAAGTTCATACGGCCAGCAGTTACATTTTCTATGTGTTAGTCAGTCAGTCAATCAGTCAGGACAAAGGTTTTTATAATTTGTATAGCTTGATAAGTGCCCCTAATTTTATTTGGCAAATGATCACGACTATCCAGTCGTGATACGACGACGTGAGACGAGCCTAGCACTCAAGGCAGAATTCTTCCCGCCAGACCACCGATACTCGCACGTATTGCTTAAGAAGATACCTATTAGGTGACCGCTCACCATTCGACTGTGGTTTATCTATATATGCGGATGTGACTTGCAGAGACCTTGGTTTCGAAATTGTCGTTTCTAGATAGGTAATTATTTTCTACTCAGGAAACATTTTTCTTTAGTCGGTGATATGCCTTTTGATGTACGTAATCGTCTAAATGGATTATTAAATGACCACGGTAAACCCTCCCAAATAAGAGCAGAACTTTGTAAGCTGATAGCGACAGTAAATATTTTTCTATACATGAGCATGTTATAATCTTGATATTATCATCGATTGTGTTTATGATTTTTGTTAAAATATGCACTCTCTTTATTGAATTTATCACGCTTCTTTCCCTCAGTAATTGATACTCTGTCGATGCAGTCAACAGCGTGGAACCCGTAAGCACCTACTTACAAAAACCCGAAGAAATCACTCGGCACGCGTAATACGGACATTTGTGTGAAATATTTCATTCTAAGTAATCTCACAAATTGCCTTCTAGTTTCTACATTTCCTTCCCCTCACTGGGGTTCCGGTTCGTTTCCGAGCTTACTAAAGCACCTATTCCCGGCAAATATTGGTTCACTTACCCACACTGGCTCGTAAAAGGTTTCTTTAGTAAGAGCCTACTTAAGTAGTTCCATTTGTTCTTGTAATAAATATTTTTAACAGAAAATTGTAAAGAAATAAAATGGCTATGTGCACGATTGATGAGCACAATTAAACACAGCCTCTGATATTTGGACCACTATGAATGTTAAAGTGGTAATCAGTGGCAATTCACATTTGTACATCCAGTCAAACCAAAAAGTTTACCTATCTATGGCTCTTATTTAGAATGAATTTCGCAATTAGAATGAAAGTGTGTTAGGGCATCGTGTCCGGACCTAAACGTAAATATTTCCCTACTGAAATAAAAACGCCATATTTTGACCATGACAGCCTTATTTGACGTAATTTGACTGACTTCGCTAAAATATATGATTAAACAGACTTTCAAGTAAAGTTCGATCATTTTTTATATGAATTGCTTCAGTAGAGTATTATGATTATAAGATCACTATTTCATAAAATACTTGGAACTGATAAAACTGTCTGTCAAATGACGGACAACTAATTAGCAAGCGGATCTCTTAGCTGCCAATATGAATAAAGTGTACTTATCAGAAAATTGTCATGACGCTGTTTACCAAATCAAGGTTGATATAAAAAATATTTCCTCTTTAATACTATTAATTGAATTTTTTGTTTTGTCTTTGTAACTAAATTAAGTTTTATAAAGCTTTGCAGAAAAACAAATAAAAAGCGTGCGCTGTGCAAGTTTCGCGGAACGCAAACTGTTCTAGAAAATATTTCTAAATTACCATACAATCTGGAAGATACATTTATTTTGAGACGTTAGATTGATTTGTTGGGCGGGTGGACTCCCCATTTGGGCATTCGTTGTGGCCCATTTCTGGTGTGAGTGCAGTTTTCCTAGCTCCTAAGAGTATGTCTCGTTTACATGGAGCGATTTTTAGAGATTATTTTTGTAGACAAGAATCTACAGACAATTATTGCATTCTATTTACGTAATTCAAGCAAATAAATGTGACAATTTAAAGGATCGTCGATTTCCGAAACTGCTTCTATTAGTTATAAACTGATTCAAATTAAGGAATGAGAGCTTTAATGATAATCGAATATGTGGTATTTTAAAACCTACTTAGCTTAAGAAAAAACCTTCGTAGTTCGATAGTTACTAGTGCTACTACTTTATTTGCACAATAATGTATAAAATAATGTGCACATTATTTTATTAGTTGTAAATAAAAAAAAACAATTCAGTTTTTTTCTCGCCTTGATTATCGCATATTCGATGCGAATGATTCTCTCCATGTAAGTAACACATTAGTGGCTCTTAAATAAATACTGCACGTTTGTGATATATATGTGATAACCTTTACCACAGAGTATAAATAAGTAGGTACTACATCACTTCACGCTTGCGGACTTTTATAGTGGCTGCGTAAATCTAACGGATTTATGTGTTTTAGTTAGTGCAAATATTTCTTTAGTGTCGTTTCTCAATATACCAGTATTATTTGTATTATTATAATAAAAAAACATTCACGGCTTCGCTCGCCGCTTACCACCAAATAAATGTACCCTGAAAATTTCAAGTTTCTACGATCAGCAATCTATTTATGTATAATTTCTGGAGTACGAGCCTGAAACCACTACCATGAGCTGAAGAAGCCCAGCTGTCATATGGCGTAGATTTCCAGGACGAATTTTGAGCCTACTCTATCCACCGACTTTCCGCGATCAATATCGACAGTCCTTCGCTTTGTATTCCGGTTCGTGAACTATGTCGCCATTTGGAACCTTTTACCTATTTCCTAGAGGAAGTTGGCTATACGAGACATATGGTTTACCCATTGTCATTTTAATTAGCTAACTAATAACGGCTACCAATGCAATGACAACCTTGGTTCTATTACGGATTTCTAGTACCTACCTACATTCATATAGCTAAAAGGCACTTAACACCTGCATGCCCCAGGTTGATAGACGCAGAGCAGTGCATCGTAGATCAGTGCAAGACAATGCTTTTTTATTAGGTATAGCAAATCGCTTGTTCCACTGGCAAATCACATTAAAAAAAATCAAAAAGGTGTTTCATAAAAATCCTGATGATATAGTTAAATAATTCCTTCTTTAGAGATAATAATAATAATGCTGGACAATCCACACAGTATCATCTAGCCCCAAGCTAAGCAGAGCTCGTTTTATGGGTACTAGATGACTGATATACTCAATACAATACATTACATGCATACATATTTTTTATTTTACATAGAAAATACCCAGACACCCGGAATAAATATTTGCAGATCGTACAAACATTTATCCCGAGGCGGGAGTCGAACCCGCAACCTCCTGCGTCGCAGGTGGAAATTCGCCATCGGCGTCAGAAAGTATGAACTTTTTCTTGAACCTAGAACTTAGTATTATTTAGATGTTTTTGCAATGACCTCACGCTTCAGGTGAAGTCAAGCTTAGCACGGCAGAAAACAATCACTGTGTTTGCACCTCGCCTAATGGTCTGTTAGACTTCGAACCTTAATGCCCGTATACCGTCACGATTAGTTAATACGCTATCATAAATACACCTTAAAATAACCAACTTTTTTCCAACTCAAAGTCACCTAATGTACGCCTGAAGTGGCGTTAAAATTACGGTTTTTTACAGAGTAATCCCTAGAATGATAGACGACGGAACAATTCCATAATTTGACACAGGAGAAATCACCACATAGCATTTGTATTGAAATCATTTCTTCTCAGCCTGTGGTATCATGTTGAGGTGTAGTAAAGGAATTAGTGAAGGGCGTAAGTGCCGGTGAAATTACAGGCACACGAAGCTTATACACCTGTAGTTATGCCTTGTGTTCATGGACGCAGAGCAGTGCATCGTAGGGCACGTTCTTAACGAACGCATTCTGCAAGGCAATGCTTTATTATAGGTAATGGTACCCACTTACAATCAGGCTATCGGCTTCGATCAGCAGATCGTAAAAAGAGACCCCTTATCCTGATTAAGGTACCTATAACTCTATATCTATATTTTGGGAGTAAGCCTCGCCTTTCCTTTCTTCTACAGTTTTTTTTAAATTCTATACAAAAATGTAATTTCCAGTTAAAAAGCACTTTTCTGTTTACTTTATGGTTTTTAAGTACTGTGAGTTTTATTAGAGAATTGGTATTCGGTGGTGCGGGTGAGTCCTTAACTGTTAGCACGCGACCGTAGATAAGCCGCCAATCTAATAAGTTGACTTTAGTAATTACCTGAACATGAACTAGTAGGTAGTGATCGGTGCGCGTGTAGGTTTTAATTATTGAGATAATAGTGACCATCAATTTTAAGTCCGGTTTAAACCCTTGTATAAAAAATCATAATCCAGAAGTGTTTGACGTGGACATCTCTAAGGTAGTCCCTGTTATCAAAAAGGTTATCTAACACTAGTGGAATCCCGCGTAATTTTTGTGTGTGTGAAGCTATTTTCATATAAACTTCCTTTACGGGTTTTTCAGGTATTCCCTTCTTAGTAAGTATACACAAACAACTCGCACAAAAACCTTTCCTTTAAATTTCAGAGTGAGTGAGTTGCCTGTAAATATCAGCCAGTCAGTTAAGATAAATACCCTTATAAATGGTTAAAAACCTACATGGAATACTTACCTACTTAGGTATCTACGTCATTTTACTGGATCATAGCATACTTACCTACTTATACTATACCTACATAGCATTGCGTTTATCTAACAAAAGCATAACAAGAACTACACATTTATCTGTTCATTCCTTCATTTTTTTTATCTCATCAATTAAAAGTCAATTCAGTAAAACTCCCGCCTATTTTATTACAGCAAAAACGCGTTACCGAATTTGTCTCCCGGCGGAACGCAATTCCGCATATTTATGGCTTACCAAAACATTTACCCTATTATTGTTATGTTATGGCTGTATTAAAGTGCTATAAAATTTATGATGCTTGCAGAATTTTTTCTGCATAAAGTAAACCTTTTGTAGAAGGTTTAGAGTTCAATTTTGTTTGTCGTGGGGAGTTTGTAGGGTAGGATGACAAACGCGTTCGTCCCCCTCGATTACAATGTCGCGAGAGGCGAGAAGTCACCGTGACGCAGAGTCAGCATATTGTTCGAGTTTGCCCCAAACTCCCCTGAGTTACTCCATGGGTAAAAGGGGTACAAGAATAGACGTAACGTGACAAATTGATTGTGATTTGGTGTCGTACAACATTGTAAACGGATTTTAATTTAATTTATCGGAAGCGTTTGTGTAATGGTTTTTTTCTGTTATACCTACTCGTTAAATCAAGGGTGTAGGCTATGGAAACCATGAAACTAATATTTCATTGAAGATATTGTACTGATTTTATAAAATGAACTTACATTTGACAGCTCCGTTTGTAGTAGCCCTGCCTTCTATGCTGTAGGTGGTGGGTTCAATCCCCACCGAGAACAAACATTTGCGTGATGAACATAGATGTTTGTTCTGTGTCTGGGTGGTATGTTGTCGCATTATACTTATATTTATTTAACGCTATGAAATAAAACTAAATATTATTATTTTTTATAACCAAGCGGTTTCCATTTTATGTATTATCTACTCTCTAATAGATGGCGCTAGTATCTCGCTCGCTCACTCTTCGATACAAAAAAGAAAACATAAAAAAAAAACTTTTGTAACTAAGTTAAGAAGAAACTTTGTGATAAAAATTAAAAAGTTCAGCTGTAAAAGATGTTAACGCGTTTCTAGTGCTACGAACTTGCTACGAACCTTTGTTCATTCATCATGCATTTTATGTTTTTGGTCGAGTACATATTGAGCCTCTTTGTTTATTGTGGTTTGTATTTTGTGATTAGCGAGTGATTGAGATACACACAAACTTACACACGAAACGGGCTCGTGTTATGCGAGCCGAATAACTCCGACTTTGGGTTCTAAAAGAACCCGAAGTCGGAGTTATTGTGTTATCTATGAGTCCCCGCAGACTACAAACTTTCTATCGGCCGATAGTTTGGTCGGCTTCTTAATCAGTATGAAGATGTATGCAGATGCGCACATTACAGTGATTCAGTATCGGCCGATAAAAAAGTTTGATGGGCTTCACGACTGCCTTCAAACAAAACATCGGCGAACTAATCGGCCGACCGCTTGATCAGTATGGCGCTCTTCTCCGCCCGCACACTTGCCGATTGTTTGATCGGCCGATGGCTTCAGTTCACTCCGCGTCGGACGCGGGGAAGGTCGTGCGCAGTCTGTACGTTCATGATGGATTGTAACCCACCTTTGATATTGAAGGTCCAATTAATTTAACGAGTTCATTGAAACTGGTTATGCTCATTCGATAAAAAGAGAACATTTTTTCCGGGAAGTCTAGTAATTTAGAATGAATTGTGTAAAACTTCCCTTGCAATAATCTGTTATTGTAGATGGGATGTACCCAATACTCTCGATTCCTCTTCTTCATTCTTTTTCTCCTTTGTATCAAGTATAAAGCAATAATAATATTTTTGTGCAACATTCCACGCGACTGATCTCTTCACCAACTCTAGTAAATTAATCAATCGGCCAAACCATTTGTTGGCTAGTCTGCGCACTCGCGACCAACCCAACTGTTTTGTTGGCACAGTGTGCGCACGAACAGGCCAACTCGACTAAACTATCGGCCGATAGAAAGTTTGTAGTATGCGGGGACTCATGTTTACCCAAGTATCGAAGATTAGAAGCTCTAATCTATGTACAAAACTTAACGACAATACGAAACTTCGAATTGTTCCACTCTGCCCCACCAAGGCGCCCCACTAGTGGGGCAGAGTACACAGCCTTAAAATTTGTAGTGGAATCTGCCCCACTAAGTCAGTTTAGTGGGGCAGATTCCTACTACTTTAAAGTTAGGTGTATTCTGCCCCACTAGGGCTGGCACTTGAGTTTGTGTAGGTGGGTTTACTAATATTGTACTATTTGTCTATTTAAGTTTAATGTAGCTTTGGTGTTATTATTAAGTAGATTACATTAGGAGTACGTAATAAGTATTAGATGTGGTACATAGGTAGTTTACTAAATGAAATTACAAATATTCTTAGGAAATTAATTATTTGTTTCTTGAATCGCAGATCAATAATAATTAATGCTCTCGAAGGTTGGCATAATAAGTTGAATAAAAAGATTAATCTGTCCCACTTTACTATGACTTCTTGATTAATAACTTATATGAAGACATTACACTTTCCATAGTTAAATCTATCCAGAACCAACCTTTAAAACCACGCCTTAATAAATACATACAAAACGATTAAAATATAGAAGATGCCTAAATGGAGCTTATAAACGGCAGTATATCTGTTGGGTATTTCTTAGAAAAAATGCTATAGATGGAGCAATAACTCTATTATTATTCCAAGAGATACTCATGTACTTAGTCAAGTTCAATTACCTAGTCATATTTCTTGTGTTTAGTATAGTATTTTAGTAGCTGTTTGTATCTTTTAGATGTTTCTATCCATAAAGTAAGGAAGACTACGTAGTAGTAAGTAAGACTGTATTTTGCCATATCAGGTGAAAGTTGATGTGTGGTTTTATTTCTTGTAGTAAACCGGACTTTTAAATCCGTATTAGTCGTAGTATTTAGGTTTTATTTATGACCTCTAC
Organism: Electrophaes corylata; assembly: GCA_947095575.1. Lineage (NCBI taxonomy): Eukaryota > Metazoa > Arthropoda > Insecta > Lepidoptera > Geometridae > Electrophaes > Electrophaes corylata. The sequence continues at coordinate 11,164,001 of OX352699.1, read as the reverse complement.
ATAATTGTACGTCAAATGATACTCGTAATTAATCTGTGATTTTTAATAGTTGAGTAATTAGAATGAAAATAATTTTGCTATTTACGTGCACAATGCACGTAAGGTATTCCATTAGGCGCGTAAGGTATCGACGACCGATGTGGCGCGGCGGGCGAATGTCCGCCTGCAACGCAGAGGTTGCGGGTTCGATTCCCGCCCTGGGATAAAGGTTTGTACGATCTGCAAATATTTATTCCGGGTGTTCTGGGTATTTTCTATGTATAATAAAAAATATCTATGTAAGTAATTTAATATTATATTAAGTATATCAGTCGTCTAGTACCTATAACACAAGCTCTGCTTAGCTTGGGGCTAGATGATGCTGTGTGGATCGTCCAGCATTATTATTATTATTATACATTTATATTTAACTTTTAAAAGTATCATAATAATACCTACTGATTTGATTTTATATCCGTTATTTTGGTTAGTAAAATTTTGTTGTTTTATTTTTTCTAACTAATGGTGTTATTGATCTGTGATTCAAGAAACAAATAAAAAAATTCCTAAGAATAATAATAATAATGCTGGAAATTCCACACAGCATCATCTAGCCCCAAGCTAAGCAGAGCTTGTGTTATGGGTACTAGATGACTGACATACTTAATACAATATATTACGTACTTTCATAGATATTTTTTTAATTATGCATAGAAAATACCCAGAACACCCGGAATAAATATTTGCAGATCGTACAAACATTTATCCCGAGGCGAGAATCAAACCCGCAACCAAGGCGAGAATCAAAACGTCACAGGCGGACATTCGCCCGCTGCGCCACATCGGTCGTCATATTTTTAGTTTCATTTTGTACACTACCTATGTACCACATTTATTACTAATTACCTACTACTAATGTAATCTACTTAATAATAACACCAAAGTTACATTTAACTTAAATAGACAGATAGTACAATATGAGTAAGCCCACCTACACAAACTCAAGTGCCAGCCCTAGTGGGGCAGAATACACCTAACTTTAAAGTAGTAGGAATCTGCCCCACTAAACTGACTTAGTGGGGCAGATTCCACTACAAATTTTAAGGCTGTGTACTCTGCCCCACTAGTGGGGCGCCTTGGTGGGGCAGAGTGGAACAATTCGAAACTTCGTTTATCGTTTCCAAAAGTAAACCTACCGTAGTCCTATATGTAGTCCATCTTTGTGCAGGTGACTGTACAACCAACAAGGTAAAAATCATATTGTGAAAGGTAATTACTATTTTGCCTACGTATCAAACTGGCAACTAATCAAACAGAGCTTTGGATCCCATCCATCATGTCAAGCGGGGGGTGGGGCGCGTAAGAAGCTCATTAGACGCTCCAGTGGATCAACCTGGATTCATACAGCAATTACTGGATAAATGAACAACATTTGCTGACTTGATGCACTGGTCAGGATAGATACTGTCTTTATTGCTCAGTGTTTAAATAAATAAATAATAAAATATTTGTGTACATTTTACGTAACGCCATCTAGCACCAGACTACAAAGCTTGTGCAATAATATCCAGAAAGCTAACTACATAAATACTGTTTTTGTAAATACATAGATAGAATATAATATATCACCGAAAAAGAGAACAAACATCTATATTTAGCACACAAATGTTTACCCTCAGTGGAGATCTAGCCCTCAACAAACGTTTGATCCTTAATCTACTACCGATTCAAATAAATTAAAAAAAAAAAAAAATAATAGTTTCAATCGTTTGAAAGGTCAAGCAGATCGTAGATATGTAAAAAATCTGGCAAAAGATAAACAAAGTTAAAACGATTACCATCTGTTTGTAAACCACTGGTCGTAGAGACTTGAAATTATCAGAGTATAATTCTTGGTACGTACCTAGAGGTGTACTAAGAAACGACTACAAAGGAAGGGGTTGAATTTCTAGAATTCCTTTTGTGAAGCGGGGTTTTAAGTTTGAATGCAAACAAATTCAAGCGGACGAAGTCACGCGCGTTTCGCTAGTGTCTTATGTGTATTGAGTAAAAATAGTCTCATTTCATCCTACACGCAATATTTACGAGGCTGTTTAAGTGAAATAAATAAATCACTGCATAGTCTCGGCGGCAGCTGTGCTATAATTTGTGAGGGATGGCTGCTCAGTCTGATATACAGCCTGCCTGGAGCTGGCTTTAAGCAAGGTTTCACGACGCTTTCCTCGTAGATTAAGGCTGTGTACTCACTTGGCCTAGCTTCGCGCTGATAAAAGTAGCCTTTACATAGTTTTAAAGTAAAACTTCTTTTCGCACGTTTGACTTGGTGAGTAAGCTGGTGAATGCGTGACGAGAGCGTTACGATAAGTGTGATCGGGCGAGGCAAACGAAAATTGAGAGGGAGATATAAGTTAGTGAATTATAGAAAGAGAGAGGCCTTCAAGCCAAAACACAGCAAACTGCTTGGCGACACAAATAGGCATGGTGGTAATACTTCCCCGGACGAGCCCTTCATAAAGAGCTCTTCTACTATTACGTATACTACCTAGCTTACTACCTACTATACTACTAATATGTATGTGTGTATGTTAGAGAGGGGGGTGTGTGTAAGTATGTCAGTGTGTTGATGGTCTGATCAAACATCTAGACATATATAATACTAAACATATTCAACTTTCGCATGTATGATTTATGGAAAGCTTAAAGGTACTTTCAACTAAGGTACTTCGGTACTTGCTACTTACTACCCTATTTCCATGAGTACTCTTACTTACTCTTGCGTTGACACACTAGCGCCTTCCCATCTGTCGAGGACATCCGTTGGGGCTGGCGCGGCGGCAGATTTTGCCGAGGATCTCAAGAGGCGCAAACATGCAGGTCTCGACAGAGCCTACAAATTTGCTCCTCTTGGAGTCGAGACTCTAGGTCCGTGGGGTACCGAGGCCCTCCGGGTTTTTAAAATTCTTCCGAGGCGTCTGGTCGAAGCGACGCGTGACCCGAGAGCTGGTGAGTATCTGGCACAACGAATCAGCATTGCCATTCAGCGTGGCAATGCAGCCAGTGTTTTGGGAACGCTTCCGATTGGCACTGATCTGGATCAGTTGAGCTACCTTTAGATAGCTCAACTGTTTCATATGTATTTTGTACATACCAATTATAAATGAGTACTTAAAGTAAGTACTTACAATAAACTACGAAATACCACTAGAAAGTGAATTATTCACATTTTCAAACAGAGTGTCAATTTGCAACTTATGTTCATACGATCGAAGACTACTTACTCAGGTAATTGAATATTATAACCAAAACCATAAGGAAAACAGCTTAGGTAAAATAAGAATAGATCGAACAGAGTGACCAGTAAATTATAAATTACTGATCGTTAAAGCGGTAAAGTGGGACATAAATTACAATTGGTTTCAATTATTTTCTTAGCGGTGTTTTACGTAACGTCTATTTGCTAATTATTATTTTGTATTATTATGGTGTCTTCAGCATGAATGAGTGCAGTGAAATACGTTTCCTGCGAATTAAATGGCAAGTCAATTCATTCAGTTTCCTTATTCAGTAGCTCCTTTATAAATAGTTGGAAGCTGCGAAAAAGTTTTTATAATCATTTTACTTGAGTGCTTTTAAGTTATGTTTGTCAGTATGAAATATTTTGTTTATTTTTTTGTGCCACTGATTGTGGAACAAGCATGGGGCCCACCTGATGTTAAGTGGTAACCATCACCTATAACATTGCGTTATAGGTCACGAACGTTAGGTACGTGCCCTACGTTTCACGATCACTAGTTTCATATTTCTTGTGAATAATCACGATACTTACTCATAACTATATTGATAGTAATTTCACGCGTGGATGTGTGATTTTTCACGTTTTCTCCGAGAGGCTAACGTGACCCGAAGCGGGCTCCATTTATGATCGGTGCACCGAAATGGTCGACAAATGGCGGCCAAATGAGAGGCTTCATCCGCCGATGCGGGCCTGGGCTCAACTTTTTTCAAAACCAATCACCAGCCTTACAAACGTTTCAATACATATTGCTGGTTTCTACGACAACTTTGAAAGATTTCGTTGGCCAAAGGTGCTATGGATAACGTGTAAGTATTTTGTGTCGTGTGGATGTGTGTCGGGTTCGCCCTGAGGCGCATTTGATTATACGTTGAGAGAGGGCTAATCGCACTCGACGGGCGAACACCTCGAGATCAAACACGACGCGCGCCGCCAGATATTTTTGTTTCTATTAAACAACACCCGACGTAATAATGTTTAACAATCGTGCAGCGATAATTTGAACAGTCAATCTGTGGAGTTGTTTTTATTTTCTTTTATTTATTTATGTATTGATTTACTTTATTTATTATTTTATTTATAATAATATTGACAGCCGTCACAGCTCAGTTGATTGTTAACTCTGCCTTCTGCGCTATGCGACCCCTACACATTTTGTGTGATGGAAAAAGAGGTTTAAAAATAAATAAAAGTTATTTAAATAATAATACTAATTAATTAGGGCTAGATAGCGTTGTGTCAAATTTATGTTGGTATTTATTTATAACGCAACTCATCTACGGTTCTTAATTTAATACAGTTAAGTATAATGTTAAACTTGAGCCATCAAAATATTATGTTGTATGAAGTACAAAATATTGTTTTTACTACCTGTGACTTTCCTATACCTTCCTACCGTTGGGTAAGTGTGCCACTAGGAAAACTTAACCACATGGTATATTGTAAAGTTGAGATTTTCATTTATAGAAAATATATTATGTATCATGTTATATTATCTTCTGGTTTCCATAGTACAAGCTATGTTTAGTTGGGTTAGAAAATATTGTGTAAAATATCCACAAATATTTATAAAAATTAATATGTATGAGTAAAAAGTTTTCCCTGACGCTGTATGAATTATCTACAATAGATGCAGATTCCTGTTTACTTTACTTGTTATGTCAGAACCATAAGACACGTTTGATTTCTTGTAAATAACTCTGTATTTTTATATTTTGTATAAAAACGGGATATTTTCTATGATTTTTGAGTTTGATTGTTTTCCGATATTTCGGCACAGTTGCATGCCCATGATCACGGGTATTTTTATTTATGTAACTGAGTATATTAGAAAACTTACAGCATGAATTTTTATGCTTACTTTTTTAGTAGTAGATACGCAAACATAATTTCGCATTACTAATAGACATGTGAGTACAAATTTTATTAGAGTGAAGCGACTCCACAGCGTTTCCTGTTCTTCTTGAACAGATAAGTGGTCATCTCGGCGGATCTGGGATTGTTATTAAATATTTGTGTTGTGGTGCAATTAGCAGCTGCAGCTCAGCGGCTAATTTATCTGATCTCTTAGTGCTCGATGCGTAATTTGTACCAACTAATAATAATGTAATGTGCTATCTTACATTCAAGAGCGAGTGTTTCGGAGTCAAGATTTAAACTGTGTTTTGAAGACTACGTGTTTGAGTTTGATATCATAAATTAAATTTATATTTACTATTTACCGTTTATAAATAATTAAATAATAAATATTGGCAAACATTTACACAACGCCCTCTAGCCCCAAACTAAGCAAAGCTTGTACTATGGAAACCAGATGGCTCATCAGCCGTCTGGTATTATTAGTATTCTACGAATGCTTTGATTCCTTTTTTTATACATACTTAGAATACGTATAGCAACTTTATAAATGTTGAGTTCATAATTATGATTAAATATGAGTTTTTACTATACCTTAAATCTAAAGAACACAGTTTTCCTGAACAAAATCAGCAGCGTGGAGCGTTCTAACGTAACAAGCGCGATCTTATAGCCACCGCTGCGTGCAGACGCTGCATCGGACGCATCAGAGAACGCATCGATGTGAAAACGTCGCTACAAGTTCGTACACAACAACTAATCGCCACTGCGCACGCCAGCGCGGACGCGAGCTGGTTTAGCGTAGGCTTTACAGACATCGTAGTTATACTGCGCGGGAACCAGGCAACACTTCGCCATTGAGTTATCAATGCCGCGCAATGTATTTCAAACAAGATATGCTTATACCACAAATGTCAAATTTATTCTTGTTCGGCCCACAGCGTAATTTTAATAAAAGTGATTTCTATTTTAAACTTAAATAAATCCCATTACTCATCCTCGCCCTAACGATATATTAACGTGGCGTGAAAATAAAGAGCATAACATTTACACCGGCACAAACAATATGAGCACACAATTCACACCGAGACAAATGTATCATTTTAACTAGAGGCCGCATAATTCAGATATTTTGAGTTGCATATACGACATATTTTAGGCAACAAAGAATACAGAATATGTATTGTATGTATTTATTTATCGAAAAATGGTTTATCACAATTTCAGTTAGTAGAACATTCGTTTCATTTTAAACCTATATTTTAGATAAAATTACATAAGTACCTACAATATTTTACATACCGACACTTTAACCCTTAATTGGCAAAGACCTCCTACAACAGCTTTTATTTTTCTCTATCCCTCGTAATCCTTGTCCATGTTTTCCATGCCTATGTCCCGCAATATCTTTTACCTTCATTCCACCGTTAGAAGAACATATTGAAACCTTATAAGTTTTGTGTCAATGTTGATGTCGGCAATTTAATTAATATATTAGGGCATTTTTTATATCCCCATTATACTTTACAGTTTTAGCATTACATCCAAAAACATTTTTCAAAAGTTTAATATGTAAATGTTTGTCCAAATATGCAGATGAATATGCATATGCATCATCCAGTCTCTAATCATAACAAACGGATCTAGTATTTCGTGATCGGGGCGGGACCGTTGCGTATTAATGCACCACCGATAACCATCAAGCTTTGTGCTCGCCGGCCCATTGTGAGTGCCGCCGCCGCGCCGCGCCGCGAGAAAACTCATTCTTAATAGACAATAAGCAACGTTTAGCGTTTTTATTTATTAAGGCTACACTAGTCGGTACGTTGTCCATACAAACGCTGTAAGTGTTTAATGTCTACTATTTATTAACGTGCGTCCGAAGTTAAGTTTGATACTGAATTATCTTGCCGTTATCTAGGTACGTTACCCTATATTCTACAGTAAAATCAGATTACCTTAAAAGTTACAAGCGTCGAAAGATTTAGTACTAAATCCTGTAACGCTTGTAACTTTCAAGGTAATCCGATTTTACTGTTGCATATAGGGTAACGTACCTAGATAACGGCAAGATAATTCAGTATCAAACTTAACTTCGGACGCACGTTAATAAATAGTAGACATTAAACACTTACAGCGTTTGTATGGACAACGTACCGACTAGTGTAGCCTTAAACACAATGCTTGCACTGAGACGTACAGTCAGCTGCACTAGAATGTATACAATTCGTAACTTTCAAAACGGTATCAAAATTTTACAGTAAACTCATAAACAGTAAAAACTCAAAAATCATAGCTGATAAGTTCACTTATTTTTTGAGTTTTTGCTTTGTAAATATTAATTGTAACGCTGTAAATTCGTTCTGTAAGCTACGAATTGTATCCATTCTAGTGCAGCTGACTGTACAGTTGCCATCAGTTTTTTATGAAAAAAAGTGATAGAACATGTAGATGGTCCACCTGATGCTGAAGTGTTACCTCTATGACATTATCTCAAAGGACAGTAGTATGTTAGCATGAACAGTTACAGTAACTCGTACGGTACGTATATGTGGTTTAACTTGTACTTCACAGTTGAACTGATTTATCGTTATACTGTTGTGTTTTGGTGGTAGGTATTATAAGTCGGAGGCACTATCTTTTTCTATGGTGTAGCATTTTCGTACTACGCTTTTGCAAGAATTTCGATTTGCAATACACTTAATTTGATAAAAAATTGTAATGTAGTGTTGGTAAACGTAAAAACATGTACTTTTTGCTAATGTTTGATCTTTAACTCTTTGGATACATAATTACTGAGGCTTAATTTCTTGCCACAGCTTGGCCATGGGCGTGATTTATGACCTAACTAAAGCGTATGTTTTATTGGTTTGAATTCGTATAACAAATTAGTAAATATTTAAAACTTAAATTTGTATTTAATAGCATATCAATGGAAATTATACTTGGGTAAAGTATAAAATAAGTTCGTATTATTCATGAAAATACAATAACAGAATCAGGAATCATCAGAGAAATCTTAATAATTAAGGTTTCCAGAAGCATTCAAGTCCATACTGGGTTACGTCACAAAACCTGTACATCATTTGGGTCCTGCTTACAGCTTTATAACTAATGTATGTGTTTCTCTGTAAAATATATGAGACTGCTTAGAGTGGTTTTCCTCTAAAATTCAAAGCTATATCGCGGTTTAACATATCGGTATAAGAAATGCATATCACTTTAACTACGAACTTGAAAAAAAATGAAAGGAGGAATCTATTTCCTTCTTTCATTTTTTTCACGTTTTCACGTTTGTTTCACGTTTTTAATCCTCAAGCACGGTAGATATCACGTCTCCATCACGGGCAACTTATATTAACACAGGGACTCATAATTTATAGGATGTTCTAAGTTTCTAAGTATGTATTTACAAAAATAATACATATGAAGTATTCTATCAGTCAACTGGTTCCCATAGTACAAGATAATGCTTACTTTGGGGCTAGATGACGCGGTTTAACATATCGGTATAAGAAATGCATATCACTTTAACTACGAACTTGAAAAAAAATGAAAGGAGGAATCTATTTCCTTCTTTCATTTTTTTCACGTTTTCACGTTTGTTTCACGTTTTTAATCCTCAAGCACGGTAGATATCACGTCTCCATCACGGGCAACTTATATTAACACAGGGACTCATAATTTATAGGATGTTCTAAGTTTCTAAGTATGTATTTACAAAAATAATACATATGAAGTATTCTATCAGTCAACTGGTTCCCATAGTACAAGATAATGCTTACTTTGGGGCTAGATGATGTGTAAAAATATTCACAAATATTTATTATGTAAATCTAATTATTATATCCCCTCAGATCTCTTAGTTTCAAGTGTTTACTGTCCAAGGGAGGTACGTCCTGAACTTAAAACCGTAGTAAAATTACGGTCAGACTAAGAAAACAAGTTTAATACCTGGCAGAACCGATTGCCACCACGGAAAACTAGCGTTATACCATAGCAGCAAATAATACTTTGACTAAAAACCTAAGTGACGACCGATCTTGATGTCATAAAGCATTAGTCAATTGTGTGTATTCCTCCTAATTTTGTTTTTATTGTGTCACAAGGTAAAGGAATTTAATTAATTTTTTAAATTGAATCTGATATACCGATCATAATGGTGAAGTGTTTAACCAATGCGCCAACGACGACGGTCGTACATCATCCCATTATTTGCATCAATCCAAATCGGAAATTGACTGTGTAAGTAATACCTACAAAACAAATTACAGTGTACAAGAAATTACTATAAAATATGCCTTGGACAATATTACGAACACAAATAATACACACAGGCCTGTAATTTTGTCCGTTTTCTGCAATCGTTTGTTTTTTAAAATTTTGTGGAACAATGGTCAATTTGTTTCATGTTGACTTGTAGCAACTTAAAACAGAGGTCGTTATCTGACGAGCCTATTTTAACAGAGAAATGCAGTCGATTTCTTTGCCTTGACAATTTTTTTATGCGACTTGTTTATGGAATAAGCAGATGGCCCACCTAATGTTAAGTGGTTACCCTTACCTATAACAAAGCATTGCCTCGTAGGTCACGCTCGTTATGAACTATGCACTACTCTGCGTCCATCAACCTGATGCATACAGGTGTTAAGCCTCGTGCGCCTGTAATTACACCGACACCCACACCCTTTAAACCGGAACACAGCAATGCGAGCACCACTGCTTGGCGGCAGAAATAGGCATCGTGGTAGTACTTCCCCGGACGAGCTCTTCACTACGAGCTCTACTACTACTATTGCATGCATTGGTCGCAAATCATGCAAACCACATAAAGATATCTTTAAACGATTCCTTCATCATTATAACTCTACTTATGACGATACATAATAAAGATAGAATAGAATAGAAAAAAGGATACGTAAACAAAAAAAATTGGCTGTGCAGAATTCAATATACTTAGTTCTCATTGATTGATAAACAAGTCAGGTTAAAAGATACCTGAAAATGGGCAAAACGTAGTAGGATAATGAAATTTTAGCTTTGGTTAAAAAACCAGTTTTATTATTTAATTGGCATGTTTACAACTGAGCTGAATGGGCACTCACAACACGAGATTCACAGAAACGTTATAAATCTGTAAAAGTTACCACAAACTTCTGTGCAAAGGAATCGGCTTTTGTCGGTAATATCACCACTGTTACTAAAACAAACTACAATCTACAATGCTTATTTTATAGAGTTGGATGTATGTAGTTCTCAACACAGCGAGCATTGGACGTCGCTATAAAACTAAGCTTCGAGTCAAATCCTAAGGCCAATAAATGGGATGAAACACCTGTGCATCTGCCGACTGTTTATGAGTTTACAACATTACACCTCCCGGTCCAATAGACCCCTGCTGGTGATTGCTTCATGAAAACCGTTTATGGGTTTTTATTAGGCAAAAACGCCAGTCAACTACAAATTAGATACAAATAGCTAAATTAGGCTGTATACTACGAACTTGTAGGGTTAGGTCTTGTAACACATTTGAATGGTGTTGCAGATTTGTATAGGTTTTTTGCTACATTCACTACGGAAAAAAAATGTAAGTATGACGTTTTTTGTTACATTCACAAACAAACTTCAAATAATCCTATTATTTGAATGAATTCCAAAGGTAAATAGAAAAAGTGGGTCTGAATGCGGCCACACCGGAGCCGACAACAATGAGCGTCGGTGTCGGCGGCCGGTAATCCCATCGTCATTAATAAAGGCTCTTCACACGTTCAGTGTTAACATGACAAATGCAGCGGACACAAAGGCAGCGCGCACGCACCGCGGGGCGCCTCACTTTGCTCCCGATTAACTTTCTCAAATGAGAAACCACACAAATAGAATATGGACACCGATCTCTAGATAATACACGTCCGCATAATATTTACAATTCAAATTTTAGACTCGCAAAAGTTATTACGCAAACTCCGGATACCGGTTCAGGGATAAATCAGATTAATATTACAAATATGATAATTTTGATTTACGGCTCTGCCGACACATATTTCAATTAAGTTTTAAATCATAAAATCGAGAATCAAAATATAAAATTTGAATGTTTATTAGATTAATAAAGTTAAATTATTCAATCAACTAATAGTGGCTCTCGGGTTTACTCACACATACGAATGGCCGTCCAATATACAAATAACTCGTTACTATGTCATGTTCCCCTCGCTGTCTGCCGACCCGGGGCTCCTGCAATTATTGCGAGTAGAAAATTAAATTAACACACACGCATGTCGTGTTACTCGCGGAGGGTAAACGACCAGGGAGAATTGAACCCTGCTTTTTTGAAATTGGCTGTTTTATGCGGTGATAGGGTATGCGAGGTGGCTTTTTATACAATGGTCGGTGGCACCGGTCAGCCATTTTGCTTCGTGCACTAATTGCAGGCCCTCAGTAGTCATTTCATCGCCGGCTACGAGGAACGTCTTTGTACTTATTGCATTTGCGGTTGTACTTTTCGAATTAGCACTTCCATCATTTCCGCTCTGCCCTATTGTTATATGATTAGTAGTTCCATCACCGACCGGCCATCTGACGCGCGAGCATCAAGCTGCCGATATCGTGATCAGAAGGATATAAAAGGAGGCAAGTCAAATTCAACTCGACATAACTGCTGCATCGAATTGTAAGGAATTCCGAAAAACTTGTGAAGTGTTACCTAAAATTGAGCGTGGTAACCGATAGTTTGATGCGGCTCCGTTAATCGAGACCAGAGTTGATTGGAACCAATCAAATGATATTTATGGGCTGTGTTTATAGGTGCCCTGTAGGGTTGATGCGACCTTGACCTCAAAGGCACGGATTCAATCCTTTGCGTCGAATTGCTCCGTCACGGTGGTTTGATTGGATACTTAATGAAAAGCAAATCGAATGAAATGTAGTTAAAGGCCAGTGGTTTGGATAATAATGGGTATGTTTGATGCACCGGCTCAAAAACGCATGTAACATGTGGATCGAAAAAGTGGCAGCGGCTGCGCTTCAACTTTTTCAAAAGTTGTAAAGCGGAATGGTGATAGAAGGAATACGTATCAAATTAAAATAGCTATTGATTCTATACCTTCCCATATTCCGTAAATATAAATCTATGGGCGATAGTAAAATAATTATCACCTAACATCAAATTACTTAACTGTTGATTTTCAACATACGTCTCCATTGGCGTAAAGGCCATAAACTGTTGCGGATAGTATTTTTGTACTCTTAATATGTTTATTACTGTTATTTGCATAGTCATTAAATATGTTCCTTATTACACCAATTTGGCTTAATCCATTAACCTTCAGCTGGAGTTTGCTAAATATCAGTAGCAGCTTATAAATAACTAGCTTGATGTTAGAAATTGATTTATCACTATAATAAGATTGAACTATTTTTTGGTGTTCCGGCGCATAACAAATAAAAATGATGTCAGTTTGTAACCGTTCTCAAAGTGAAAATATTAATATCAAAAGCGGCTCTTAAAACGACATGAAAAACTACTGCATTTCTAAACATTTATAATGATAAATATATTATATTTCAGTCTAAGAACTTTAATTATTAAATAAATAAGTTAATTTGACGTACACCCAACATAAACGGACACGATCTTAAAATAAAAATCGAAACAGATTAACAAAAGAAAACTCTTAGCTAGTAGCTTCAAACGGGTGTATAACAACAAAAAATAGTTCAATGTCATTAAAAAATACATTAATTCTTTCTTGTTATATTTTATCGAAAACTACTGCAAAATGTAGGTATGAGCCAAACGCAATGTTTGGTGCTGACAACTCCTTAGATATTCTCAAGGAAGAAAGGAATCTTGAGCAGGTACTTGATGTACCCACTCAAGATTCTAAAATATTTGAAGGGGCATTTACCGTGCCTGAAATTCGTAAAGCTTTTTTTGGTACTTTTATAAAAAAACAAAAAATTAAAGTTTAATATGGTATAAAGCATATGCATTGTCAGAAAATGTTTTTAGCAGCGTAAAATATTTTTCTCTCTCTAAAGAATCCATCTAAAATAACAGGGTTTTTGGAAAAAGTGTAACTTTTTACTCTACGGGTCAAAAATCTATTAAAAATGTTACTCTATAAATTAAAAAAAAAAATTATGAGTAACAACTATTCAGCGTCTAACCACACAGCACACTGGTAACTTCACTCGGAACACTACTGATTTACGGTAATACTTGCACCTTGGCCAATTTATTTTATTAAAGCATACACTTGTAAAAATGTAGGTAAGTCGTAAAAAAAATTTAATTATTAAACGAACTTTGCTCAAAAGAGCAAATATAAAAATATAACAAACTACTTTCATACAATAAAATTCCCGAAAAATATGAACATTAATGAAGTAATTCTTAAAATCCTAAAGTCTGTTACCATCTCTTTTTCTTCTTATTTTGCAAATGTCAAGTGTTTTTTGTTGACTTTAAAATGACAGTGACCAGTTGATTTAATGAAGCCGTTTTAGAGTATCAGAAATTGTAAATTAGGTCATATTATTTTTAATAGTATTTTCGAGTATAACCTTCATGATAATATAACTCGAATCCTTCGTTATTAAATTTTTATCCATAAACAGAGGTTGGTTACACCTGCTAACCTCTTTAAATATTGATTGTTGGCTGTCACCACAAAGAACTTGTGCTAAGCTATAATTTAAAAAGTAATTTCTTCAGTATTGGGCAATAACACTGCTATAAAATTCTTCAAATTAACGGGATGTGCGTGAAACAAAAGAAAACAAGAAGTTATTAGATACATCATGTTGTGTATGTTTTATTACATAATTTGTAGAAAATATCACTTTGTAGGTAGGTACAGTCAGATGCACGACATTGTATACAATTAGTAATTTTAAAAATGATAATACAGCATAAACTCAAAGATTTTGAATTGAATTGATTTGTGGACGAGTTCACATTTTTTCTTAGTATTTGTATGTAATATTCATCGTATCGTTTTTTTTCTTTCTTTAACATTGTAACGCCATTTTGAAAGTAACGAATGTTAGCATTCTAGTGTAGCTGACTGTACTAGCAGGTTGTTGTTCGCGGCTTTGTTCTAGTTGTACCCTGATATCTATATATTATTACCTTTATAAATACTATTTCATGTTTTTCAAACTATTTGAGTAAGTAAACCAAATGAAGAAAACACTTTTGAGATATTTACGCGTTGCAAATAATCCAGTTTCTTTTTTATTTATGACTGGCTGTTTGAGCAAGCAGATAACCCACTTGAAGTTAAGTTTAACATCACCAAAGCAAACTGATCTGTGCTCAGCCTTCTGTGCTGTAGGCTGTGGGTTCGATCCTCACCGAAGACATTTTTGTGATGAACATAGTGTTTATTCGATGTGTTATATTTTGTGGATGTTGTTCTGAATATAGAAAAATGGGTGCTATATAGTGTTTTAAGTATGTTTTTACAAAAAAACGTATATATGCAGCAATGTAAAAGATGTCCACAAAAAAACACTGTCAATTGAAAACGTTCCTTAGACACAGACTTCATTGCTACGCTGAATGGCATATTCACTTATTTTTATTTGATTCACGAAATGATATCATTAGCGTGTCTTGAATTGTCCCCGCCCATACGTTTTGTACCACTCACGGTCTCCCCTACATCCGGTCCTGTTTTGTGAGGGGCACTCAAATATTATGAGGTTTTCATGCTTTCAATGATGGCTCATTGATAATATCAGTTATCAAGATGTTCTATGCATTGTGTAGTAAAGATATTAAAACAATTCAGAATCGCGGGTGGACAAAATGTTTTTTTGTTTCGGAGAGAAGGTATAGAAATAAATATTAAAAACAATAAGTATTAAACTATGTATACTTACACAGTATTAAATTTATATATCACACCTGTAACGCACTTTCATTCATTTGTTATGGGTTAATATTAACCATGTCTCTTCTAACAAAATAAATACAGAAAATAAAAATAAAATGATTAAAAAACCAATGAGCTGATGTTGGTAAATCACAATCGATATAAGATATAACACAACTAATGCGAAATGTGGGCATGTGCTATAATTTAACTTACCTCTGACTACTCCATTAGACATACCTACTCAAAAAATATTGAGTTAGTACAATTTGGTACTAAAATATTTGAGAGGATATCTAATACCGTATCTGGGGATTAAAGTCGTGAAGCTATTTATTTTATTTATTTATAAGACGTATGTGTGTGTGTAATTTAAATATTTCATCTGCGCTCATATAAACGATGGCCATTGTGTTTATCGAATCGCTGATTGCAGAGGACTCGAGAGCGGACTGGCATGGCAGCACGCGAGCGTATCAACCAAATTGAATTTCTATCCAAATTACTGACACGATTGGACGAAACCGAGCGGAACCGACCGAAATCGACACCGGTACACCCGCAACGGTCTCACGGCACGCGTCCGCCGAAAGATGCCCAGATATGTCCATAAGAGCGTGTGTTTCTTCAGCGGATAAATATCAGCGGAAATATTATGTTGTAGCATGTTTTGTAACAAATTCATCAGTCAAGTACTCAACAGGGTAGCTAATGGTAACTTATGTATTATTTTATGAGCGTATTTTTTTGCTACATAGAATATGCGTTGACTGTTTTATCATAAGGCTGTGCATTCATGCTATTTATAAATTATCATGTTCGTTATTTTCATAGAAGTATTTTGGCAATAGTATACAATATCAAAATAATCATCATAATAATAATATATGTTTACATTTGTAACTGGATAAATAGGTAAAATTTAAATGAATATGTTTTCGCATATACAAACCTAAATATAAGCTTGTTGCCAACTAGTGATATATCTATACCAATCATAGGAATCATTGCCCTGGTGACTGATATATAGACAACGCATAGTCTTAGTCCTTGGTTGTAGGAACATTTCAGGAAATTTTCAGGTTATATTTATCTTGGGGGATACAAATGTACTAAGAAAGAAATTCCCGAAATTCAACCCCTCAACAAGTACAGTTGAGGTTGAATGAAAATATCTTCACGTGGTTGTCTCCACTTGTTCTAGCACATTAGTGACCGATTGTTAGAAAAGGTCCGCTTAAGGTCCGCTAGATGAACACTACCATTTACACTTATTCCATGAGCATTCCACTATTAAATAGAACGTTTTTGTTTAAATCCGCATCGAATGGTTAATTTGAATACTGTTGTTATACCGGGCCGAGTTATTTACGGTTCTCATTGGTAACTATCATGCGACCATGTTTTTTAAACTATCATTGGTAGACGGGAGTGCGGATTGTGTTTATTGTTTCACGCTACGTTCAATATCAGAATTTCACACTTTGATTTGAAATTTAAATTGGGATTTTTATTTTATGTCGATTTATCGGATTAAGAACGTGATTTCTTGTTGGATTCCTTCGGCTGCTGGAACTGCGTTTCAATGGCTTTTTTTACTAAATTCAAGTTCACAGACAATCATCGAGAGGTTTCAAGATCATCATCAAAGTTACGAGGTGTTATTTTAATCGGAAATACTGACTAAGGGAGTTTTATTATAGTTATGTTCTAAGCAGTATCTTAATTTTCTAAGTAATACACGACCGTGTATTGCTGACACCTACCTACGTACAAAGTACAAAACAAATTGTATATAATAATTAGGAATTAAGCTTTGAACTGAAATTATACTAAAATTTATTAATGAAATTATGTAAATAATAACTATAAATTTATGCATGAAATGTTATAAGTTATGGAATAAATGGGCTTTTTTATTTTATTTGATTTATTTATGTTCTAAGCAATACATGACCGTGTGGAAAAGAATATGACCTCTCTAACACCTACTGTGGCTGTCGTAAAAGGAAAGTTGTGTGTTGTCTATAAAATAAAATAATGTTTGTTGTGACAGGCTTCCCGCATGACAAAATACGCACATTTATTCTTGACAACAATGTAGTGAACATCGGTTTAATGACCGTGTTATACAGCTGAAATTACCCTTTTAAATTATGTTCACGTTGTAAGCTTCTGGTATGATATTGGGGCATTATTACTCTGGACTTCACCAACAGTAGGTAGGGCTCTGTGAAGAGTAGTAGAATTGTCTGAAGAAGAACTATTACCATACTTATTTCCGCCGCCCTACTTTATGCTCGCACTACTGCGTTTTGGAACGGTGCTATTACAGGCAGAAGATTTAATATCTTTGTCACATAGAATACGTCCTCGCCAGAGGTAGCCGCTCAACACCAAAAGTGCCATCTACTTGTTGCGCCGTTTGTTTTAGGTTATAAAAAAATATTTAATATAAAAACTAAATTAATTTTTGTATTTTCATGAAGCTTTTAATGGTGATTTCTCAATATGTGGCGCCAAATAAGTTTTTTCACCCGAAATCTGATTTATTCGATCGCTTTTCGTATCTTAACGGTGGATTTATTTAGTGATTCCACTGACCGACTAAACAACCTAGGCGTACGAATCTGGCTTAGAAGGCGGACTGAAGAGAGTTCCGCCTTTTTCTCCACTCTATCCATCTCTAGGACGCGTCTGGCTCGTCTGCACGAGCACACAGCAGCCTGCTGGGACTCTGTGCCGCTACGGAACAAAAGATAAGATTCAGCGGTGTTACATTACAAAATTATGTTACAGAATAGAATAAACGTGTATTTGGCATACAGCATCAATCTATTACTGAAATACTAACGGTGTTTATTCTGAGTTCTGTTACTTGTTTTCTATGTAATGTGAAACTTGTTTCATAGTGTACTGTATATATCTAGTTTAAGGACGATTCAAAATGATCTGTAGATGTTACCGAATAAATGTTTTTTGGCTTGAAGTTTTATATTTACAACAGTAACAGTAGGAACTTGTTTAAGTATATAATTTTGTTAGTGTAGCCTGTGGGTATATTGCCACATCCTTATTCATAACCGCTTGGCTCAACTAATGTTATGAATTACCAATGTTACCCAATAATACCCAATGCTCACTATCAACACTTATTAGCAAATTCAATTTCTGGTTATATAACGGCCTTTCTGATGGAATTTGCAATCGTAATGGATCGCCAGTGGATTTGTAGAGCAAAATATTAAAACCCCCTCATCCTTTAGACGTTTTCTAAAGTCGTCGATTCGAATACGTACGTTAATACGTACATTAAAGTTTTTTTTTTATTTGAAATGTACATCAATGGGTTTTTTATTCGAAATGTACCTAATACTTCAATGGATTTTTTATTCAAAATGTTTTACGAAATACTACTGCTCTCAGACGGTGAAGGAAAAAATGTAGGTATATGGAACGTTAGCAATACAAACTACTGCAAAATGTGGATGTGAGCTAAATGTTAGGACGTAACTCTGACTACTCTTATTAGACATCCTTGAGAAGCTACTCGGTATTAAGAGATCTAAGATTTACCCAAAAGGTAAAACGGGATCCTATTACTAAGACTCCGCTGTCTGTCTGTCTGTCACCTCATGAACCGTAATAGTTAGAGAGTTGAAATTTTTATATTTTATTTTATTAACAACAAAACTAAAAAACTGAGTACAATAAATATCTCATATAACAAACGTGATTTTTTACCGTTTTTACTGTAGATAATGGTACGGAGTACCCGTTGTGCGTGAGTCCGGCTCACACTTGGCTGGTTTTTTTTCTTTCCTGTCCGATATCTGGATAGTCTGAATAGCTCGCTGTAAGTTCACTGTTTAAGCCAGCAACGACATCTACCGCTTTCATAATCCAATTAAGAATAATTGTCGATAAACTGACAGCCGAGATAGCGATTTATGTGGTGATATTTCAGCATCGTTAATAAATTTATGCTTGTTCTTGCCTTTAAATTGTACCGACCTCCATTAAATGTATTCGATTCGCATAATAGCTCTCACTATTGACACCATGTAATACAACAAAGATTTAAGGGGAGGCGATGGGGCAAAAATATAATCTATACCAATTATAAGTATATTTGTCCTGACTGACGGACTGACTGACATATACACAATACTCAATATATTTATTGCTTTCACATGGTTTAGTTTGGATAAAAATATTTAAAATATTGGGAGCTATAAAGGATGTCTACTCTTGCAAACGATAAACAAAGTTTCGTATTGTCGTTTTAAGTTACAGTTTGAGTGCGGCGCGGCGGCGGTCGCGCGGTCACTGCGCGAAATCTTTCGCGCCGTCTAAACGCGCCCTTATCGAGGCCCGCCTTTATCGTTTTTCCGAGTAAACGCCGCTCTGGAATACCCTTAAATGTTTCCACTTAATTCTCACAACTCAGTATTGACACCTAGTAATCCAACGAGAATTTAGTGTGAATTATCATGACAAAATATATACGGATGGATGTTTAACTACACTGGTAGAGTACGGAGTAAAAAATAAACAGCTGTGCCCGTACGTATATTGGATCGTAGTTAGTTGAGTCAACCATGGATTGAATAACATTGTCAAAAACAGTGACCGCAATATTCCTGTGAATATTCCGAATTCGTGGTACATCATGTGCTATATTACTTTGGTTATATTCCATACCGGCTACTGGTCACAGAGCTTTCGTTTAATTGCAGGGTTCTGCTACATAAATTTTATTTATGTAGGTCGTATTTTTATACTTTGGGTTTTTCGTCTGTATATAGAGCGGCTACTTTGATTACTGATGTTTATCTTTTCTTTTACATACAATTATATAAATTCTTAGTTTTCTAGGAAACTATACCCGTCATGTTTTGGCTGTAATATAGCGGATATCGCAGTTTTAAATGTAGATAGAGGGAAACGACGTAATTTTTTTTTTTAATTAGCTTAATTTATAGGTTGTTGTACTTGGATTTGAAACCTCTATAACACAGCGGTTATCGGTTTCTAGCTATATTGATTCCTCATTGCCACTACATCTTCTACAAACAATATGTACTTACAGCTTTATCAACAGCACAATAATAGTTTACACAAACTTCCGGGAGTAATCTTAACGCCATATAGCAACTCTACGGTAAAATACCTAAAGGTCTCCATAGTAGTATATTTTCATCATAACCTGCTCAATGATACCTGTCTCCCGGTTCTATTGATTTCGCGGTACATTGGCTGTGGGTTACCGACGCTGTAAACCTTGAAAGAGGCTCTTGCATACGATGCTGAAAGCTATCGAAATCCGGAAAATAATATTACGAACTTTATCCCACAAATTTTATGTTAGCCAAAAGTTGTTTGGAGTTTTACTTCGAACTGCATCAATCACCAACAGTAGTTTGGTGTTTTACTTCAAACTGCATTAACTAGCAAAAACTTCGTAGTTAACTTTATTAACTCAATTTACCATCTTATATTTCCATGCGAAAGATCAATACTCAATCTATATATCTCATGGTGATAAAATAGATAAAAAAATTGAATGGTGAAGGTTGGTAAATAAGAGTGGGTTAAATTTCACTTGATTTGAGGTTTGTTTATTTACCATCTCAAAATGGCACTATCTGAATCTAATTAACTACAACTAATTGATTTTAGCTGTTATTTATAGATACCTATTTAGCTTACGAAACCTACGATACTGAGAATCTTACTTAGGTAGGAGCGCAGTTATTACCTATGTTAATGTCGTAACGCGCGCCACTTTGCCAACGTGAAGTTATTTTCATAATTCCTTTTTACACATATGTATGGTATGGTATGGTTTCTTGGTATGGTTCTTGGTATGGTTCTTGGTATGGTTCTTGGTATAGTTCTTGGTATGGTTCTTGGTATGGTTCTTGGTATGGTTCTTGGTATGGTTCTTGGTATGGTTCTTGGTATGGTTCTTGGTATGGTTCTTGGTATGGTTCTTGGTATGGTTCTTGGTATGGTTCTTGATATGGTTCTCGGTATGGTTCTTGGTATCAAGACAAATATACCCTAAATTCTTCGACTAGTGGCTTAGGCTGTGCGTTGTCTATATGTCAGTCAGTCAGGACAAACATCTTGTAATAGGTATAGATCGCCCAGTTAAGCTCTGCGACTAACCACGTCACAAGCGTAATACTTTGCAACAACTTTTACTAGCAGCCTCTGGATTTATTATATCATTATACCACATCGGTGCAGTGAACCATCGGGGTAGATTACTTTTATTTGAAACGAACGATCGTGGCGTAACTGGCTTAGCGGAAAGTCAAGCAACGTTTTGCGTGGCTACCATTTGGAGCTGTGAGGTCAGTCAGTAGTAGTTATATTGTCTAATAAATAAATTTATTAAATAAACTTAACATCAGATTGATCAACTGCTTGTTTGTATAAAAAAAGGCTGTGTACGGATTATGCTAATGTGAGGATAACCTTAGAAGCAGCTATTTTTAAACGCAAATATTATTATTGTCAGTAAAACTTCATTATTTACCTTTTGTCACTCAAACGACCTCTCAAGTTGGTAGCTTTACGATCAATATTTATAATACCTTTGGTCGTAAAACGTAAATCAATTAAAATTGTTTTCATAATACTAGGAAATCACCTTTGGATTTATTTATTCAAAGATTAGAAGACGAACGTTTTCGTAACGTATTAGCTGCGATTAATTTAATTATTTCGACAGAAACGCGGATATGTGGTAACATAAACTACGTATTAATATTACCCAAATACGTATAAAACTTATCTAATTTCTAAAAAATGAAAGCTTTAAAATGATAAAGTCACAAGGTGATCGGTTGGGCCATACAATACCGATTTGACTTTGTTTTTTTTATTTTAAAAGTCTGTATACCACCTTTTACACCTGTTCATATAGTACATGGTGTATAACTCTACATAACAATTATAAGAATCTTTATCCTGACTGACTGACTGACATTATAGACAACGCACAGCCTAAGTCGCTGGTCGTAGAGACTTCAGGGCATATTTCTATTGGTACGTAGAAATGGATTAAGAAAAGAATTACCGAAATTTAGCTCCTTAATGGATACAGCATAAGTTGATGTTTGTATGAAAATAACTTAATGCAGTCGAAGTCTTTTTATATGTGTTAAAATTTTTGTCATTATTTCTTGAATCTCTAGAAATCTTTGCTCTGCCTATAAATAATGCACCAGCTAAGCCGTTCTTCATATAAATTTGATATTTTGAAAGCATATTTATCAAATGCTCGGTTATCGGAATGCAATATCTTACAAGGGTCCGATAGTATTACTAAAAATCGTTATTTTGTCTGTGTAATGACAGCAAGTATTGTGTTATACTGTATTCTATGTATGAAGACTAGTTATTTGGTTTCCATAGTGCAAGCTTTGCTTAGCTTGGGGCTGTGTCAATTGTATGTAATTATTCATTTATTTTATACTGGTCAATAAGAGTTTATCTGTCAGGTAACGACCTGTTGTATAGAAGGAAATTCGAAACGGGTATTAGTGCGTAGGGGAATACTAAGGAACAGGCATTAGTTTCTGAAATCCTAAAATTCACAGAACTACGGCAGGTTTCAAGTTTGCATAAAATAGATTCCACTAGTCAAACTAACTGGAACTAGGTCACTCTCGAGACAAGACGAGCTGCAAAATTTGTATAAAGGTAAGCTATTAACCATTTCACGACCTAGGTCTTAGTCCATTACAGCTCTTTATAAGACTACCGTTTTCTATTAGTCTATCGTCTAATAAACTACGAGACAAGCGTTTGAGTTCACGACTCACGGCGCCCTCATTAACTCAACCGAGAATTATATCTTCATCGACTACTGTACTTGAGGCCTTCTCTGTAATTATCTCATATTAAGCCCTATTACCGTGTACGACGTGCCATCAATATAATACGTTGCCATTCCAATAATCGTCCTTAGACAATAGCTGGTGAATTGCACACACATTATATCGCATGCTTTGGCATTTTCACTTGCTGTGTGACTTCTGTGGGTGAAATCGGGCTGTGGATGATGATGATGGACGCTAAGATTTTATCATGTTTCCTGTGTGCTTGACTTGCGAGGCAATTCGTTGTAATACTTTTTTTTGTAATTCTTTGGCGATGGTTACTACTTAACATCAGGTGAAAGCATTTGATTTGTCAGCAAGATGTATAAAAAAAATGCAGTTCATGTAAAATGCAAAAAGTTAGTTCTTTGTTATATATGAAGGTTCGTACAGGTAACCGTGAGCTCCATAGTTTGACATGCCATTATCTGAACCGTGAGCCACCTAAAATGTTAAGGAGATACGAAGGCCTCTTCGTAGAAATCCAGAATCCGTTACTGAAAGTATATGTTAAGAAATTATTAACATCTAAAAAAAGTGAAACAGTGCTAAAACACGGTAGCAACGCCAATTTTGGCGTCATTTTCGACAGTTTGCAATCGTGATACAGGTGAACTATTTACTTGTAGCATTAAAAAGGTGTATAAAAAAAACTATCTTGGTTTTCCCGAGTTCTTTTTGTTAGGACGGTTAAAAAGGGTAACATGTCAGTACTTAATGTAGAATACAAACAGTATAAAACGATGCGATTTCGCAAATATCCTCGCATGCATGATGCATGAGCGTGTTAACTGCACCTTATGACGGCTCCTTGTGTAATAAGTGGAAATTTCTATGAATTTATCATGACCACTTTGATATCGTACATGCTTTGTACTTTTAGAGACATTAATTAAATATGTATAGCATGTAGTTTCACCCCGGTGAATAATTCGTTTAATTTATTTGCGATACTTCATGCCCTTTTCAATTCAGGTAGAGCCCGCCCTGGAGCGACTCGAAAGCTATTTGCGATTATTTCCGAATTTCATTATTGCGTTATCATTTCGTTAATCACCTTGTACTGACGTGGGACTTCTTACTTTATATTTGTATAAGTAGAGTGTATTTTCCGGTGTAGTGTTGGTATAAAAGTAAGGAGATGAAAGATACCGCCACCATTTGTCACTAGTTTCGGAACGAGGTGGCGGAGTAAAGTGGCGGCCCGCCCTGTTTGCACCTCGGCCTGAGGGCCTCCGTTTTCTTTTTCTGTGAGAAGAGCGGAATGCGAACTTAATGGTTTTATTCGGAGACCATAGCCAATCACTCCGTCATCAAAATTATGGAGACTTTATTTGACATAGCAAAATATCAAGAATGTGACGACGATATACTGGACGTCTACTCGCAGAATCGATAAACGAAGTTTCGTATTGTCGCATTGAAGTACACTACGCGGCATGTCACGCATTGACAATTTGATTGTGGAACGGCTACCGAGTAGCCCCGAAGTGTATTACAAAACGATAGTACTAAACTTCGTTTATCGTTTCTAAAGGAGATTGCAAATTTACAGCATGCATGGCTAATGACAAACATGTCTCTCATTTCAAATGTCAACAATTTCAGTTATGTAATACAATTTTGTCAATGAATGGTAAAGAGACCGTCTTTGAATGAAGTTCAAAACTTTGATCAAACGTGAGCTGGATTAAGAAATATCAAAACTTAGAAACCAATAAATTTATGTCACTGAGCGTACATTGGAAGAGTTTACCGGTTACTTTATTTGGTTATATTTTATTTGATACTAGTGGAATCCCACGACATCGTTCGTCAGAAGTAATTTTCTTTTAATGAAAATTTCAAACGGGATTTCGTTTCTTCAAATATATCATGAAAATTCCACACCTTTCCAACCAGGCCGTGCGTATATACGCATATCAGTCAGTCAGTACGAATAAAGATTCTTTTAACTGTTACTATAGACAGATAAAATCGAATTTCAGATTTTACAGAACTGGGTGTAGGCGTGGCTTAACAATAAATTAATAAAAACTGTGGTACTAATGTTCGGTAACTCCAGCATCCGAGCACATTAGGAAAAAAACATCAAATTTACGAGAAAGCGAAGGCCGTATTTACATAATATATTCCGCTTAAGAGCATCGTCGATAAAGTGATATAAGTAAGTTTTGAAATGAGATTCTGAGTTATAAACTCATTAGTTAGTCATTTAGATGTATTAAACTGTCAACTTGTGTTGGTATTAGAAAAAAATATATGAGTAGTACATACTTATTTATCATTCATAGCATGGGGAAATCGTATTTTACTATTGAAATCATTTGACTATTTGCATGCAAAGGCATAATAAATTATTCATTTACATAAATCTTTAATAATATCGATAAAACCCAGCCCATGATCATAAAATCTCGGAAGTAAACGTGGTAAACTCAAACGTTGGGAAACTTGGTTACAGGGGACGGCAGGTGACCGATATGTGCCCACTGTAGTCCGTTGGCTAGATGGTATAGTCAACTTAATCTTCAATCATCTATATACCACTTATATGAATATTTGTCCTAGCAAAGCACCGGTGGTCGAGTGGGAGTGACCACACCTTCTGATCCTAAGGTCGTGGGTTCAAGCCAATAGATTTTTCTATCGAAAAATGTATTTTTTTATAATTTTTCGGGTGGACTAAAATGCTGGTATAATCGCCTAGCGATTTTCTACAGCGTTAACGGGGTGCTAGGAAAAAATAAAAAAAAATAATGTATATGCGCAGTGCCAGTGTTCACAAACGGTACAAGAAAACATCATGCAGAAACCAGATAGTATTCCAGCAGTGGGTTTGCAACTTGTCACTCATCGTGACTAAGATTTGAATTCTTGAAATTCAACATCTAAGGGTACAGTTGGGTCTCAGCTCTGCCTTCTGCGCTGTAGGTGGTGGGTTTGATCCCACAACACACAAACACTTGTGTGATGATATGTATTCAAAGTAGGTATGTGATGAAGAAAAAAAAGTATTCTATCAGCTACCTGGTTTCCATAGTACAAGCTTTGCTTAGTTTGGGGATAGAGGGCGTTGTGTGAACGTATGTCAATATTTATTTATTTATGAATAAAAGTATAAAAAAGCATCATGACTTTGATCCCTAAGCACGGTAGATATCCCTTCAGGTATCTTAGTACCAACTACCTACTAGAAATTCTTCTAGGATGTCTAAGGGGGTAAACAGAGGTACGTCCAGATATAACATTTGGTACATAGCTATATTTTACAGTAGTTGGTATTCCATATTATAATGTATAGGGTTTAGAGCAAGGTGGTTGTGCGTGAGATGCTATGATACAATCTTCGATATTAAACTAATATTTAGGCAACACTTTGCCGTGAGCCGCCTCATTTGAATAAGGTGCAGTCTCGCAATGACTGGTTTCCTGGACTGCTTTGTCATGCCCATTTTATATTTTTGAACTTTATATTACCATACTATTTAAATAGTAGGTACCTATAATTAAAAGGTATTGGACAGTATTTTACGCCATGTGACCGTGACTTAAGCAACAATTGTACGATGGTAATATAACTGCTAAAATAAGCGATAAGCGCTACTGGTGAAAGGGCAAAGTGAGAGTGAACAAAAAGATCTATTTTTATATGTTAAAACAGAGAATTTCTTCCTTAAAAGAGTTAATTTTTATTTTCAAGCTCAATAGCGCTTTGGCGCTCGTGTTTGCAGGGTATCTATACCAAATATCGTTATTTAAGAAATAAACGCCGATATTGTATATTTTTTTTCAAATGTAATCTGGACTTACCTCTGTCTACTCCTCTAGAAATCCTCTATGCATCTCGAGCAGGTATTTGGTACTAAGATGTACATCCTTAAAGAATCTTGAGCAGGTGCTTGATATTAAGATATCCTGATTAAAGTTATGATACTATGCTATGTAATATTTTTTTTTCAATCATTGTTTGCTGGTTTTCACAACCTTTATATCTTTCTCATCTCTAGGACATCTATAGACGCAGTGGCAAAACCGCGGCTTTACCCTCGCATGTAGCAGTAAATATCATAATCATAACCCATTAGTCAGTTAATGTTATGTCCCTGCCGGCCGCTTTGAGCTGTTTTATTATAAGCTATTAATTTTGAACGATCATCCATGGGTTAAATCGAGCTTTGTTTTCTATCAAACGTTTTGTATGGTAGCTGCCATTTTATTACATGCAATGGGAGATATTTCTCACGGAGATAACGTGTAAGTCCTAAAATGTATGTATCAGCACTTGGCAGGGTGGCCTACGTCTAGCAAATTGATCTGACACCGGTTAATAGCTATAGTAGTACAGTCAGTGATAAAAGTAAAAGTTAATAGTATACTAGAGGACACTCGCAGCTTCGCCCGCGTGACAGTTTTTTCCCGTTCCCGTTATTTTTTCGGGATAAAAAGTAGCCTATGTCCTATTCAGATATACAATCTATATTTATTCCAAATTTCATCCAAATCGGTCCACTGGTTAGAGCGTGAAAGAGGAACAAACATCCATCCATCCATCCATCCGAACACTCGCATTTATAATATTAGTAGGATGGAAACCAGGTACAAAATTGTTGTTAGGGTTAGTATGTGGTTTCACTAGTCCAGCAGCCATATAAACATACAAAATGGTAAAAGAAAAAAAATCAAAAGCAATTCAATTGATTGAACCGGAAATGATGATACTTCATATCATCATCAGTCTATAGAAGTCTACTACTACGTTTCGCAGGAAGAATGATTTCAAGTTGGCTCGATCCACTCTTTCCGGATTCTACTCTCCCAACACTGTCCGTTCATTGCGAGCAGCACTGCAAACACTTGGCGGTAGAAATAGGTACGATGATAGGTAGTACTTCTCTAGATAAACTCTTTAATAAAGTACTACTACTACTAAACTATCAAAGAAAAATACTGTTGAATGGATTAGAAATCTAGCAATACATAGAAGTGTTGCAACTGAGTTTTATTTCCATCAATTAATTAAAACAAGAATAATTGAACACTAAACTGATTTAGCACGGACCATTAATTAAACCGTTTTAAAATATTTATTAAAATAGAGACGCTTTGTTAATCACAGCATGCTCAAACTGCACTTTCAATTAATATTTCGTCAAAATGTTAGAGCAGAAATATTATACAGCGCACACTGCGTACACTCAATAGAATGAAGTTCTTCACTTGCTTATGCGTTTATGCACGACAGACACGTCGCCGTCGCCGCTGGCTGCCGCCTACACGCAGACAGAGCTCGGCAGGTTGATTTGAAAAGAACATGGTTATTTGGCCTTATTTAAAAGGCTGCTGACATCAACCCCTGTCGGCGATGGTGGTAGTTCTTACAAAAACACAGTAATACCAAAGCCAAATAATTTTAATCAACCAAATCTTATGGTTCACTTTGAAACGTCTACTACAGTACGTAAACTAAGGTAAATCTGAGCGCCAGTTACACTCGAATAAGTATCGTACCAAATAATTCCAAGAGGTTGTTACAAAAGTAACAACCAAATTACTAGATTCATAATAGAAACAAACAAGATTAGAAGAGTGTGTACTCACAGCAGTATTTTTGTGCAGTATGATTCATCACAAACTTTAAAATAAGTAAAAGATTCGAGACCGTAATGCCCTTTGGCTCAGCTTTGTTACAAAGACTAGTTAGGTACTTTGTTGTTTGTTCTCTACTCAATAATTTCTCTCTATGATCAAAAACAATACCTAGTCAGCACCGAGCAATAACTACCACGAGCGGCAAACGCGGCAAAGACGGCAAATCGCTGCGCGTGCGCATACAGACAGCTTCGTGTGCTCGTGCGCCGTTATCCGATTACACACCTTACACTCTGATAACAAATTATAGGAAAGAGTACCAGACGTCTCGTTTCTAACAATATTGTCTCTGACCAATTGTGATACACGCGCGGTTGGTGGAATGAGCGTGTCATGGTACCATTTTATTAATTTTCTAGTGATGCTACTTTTTTAGTGAAATCGAGTGTATCTGCAGGTCTATTCTTGAAAACAATAGACAAAGTTTTGTATTTTTACACTGCGCGACATGCCTGGTAGCAACAACTTGTCTGTGGAATCGGTTACCGAAGCCCCGCAATGTAAATTAAAACGATATAACGAAACTTCGTTTATCGTTTTCAAGAGTAGAGCTGCAGAAATAGCATAGGGGTTCCACTAGCAACATAGTTTCAGTGTAGCAGGCCTTAAAGCCGGAGCTGAAGAGTGCGATACCCCATTCACCCAAACCTTACCCTCACACTCTGTAATTTGTCGAAACGTAAAGCATTCGTTTATCGAAAGCCACGAACAAAAGTGCTGATGCTCGTCTTAATTAATATGATTAATGACTCAAACGGGCGGCTCCTTTTGAACTCACATTACTGTTGTAATCGAGAAATAAATTAATTTTATTAGTAGGTAGTAGGTACTTTGTCTGAATCGATGTTATTTCAAAAAACAGCTACCGCTAAAACAGCTTCAGGATTTAAATTCCCAAATCGGTACATCGGCACGGTAGACATCTCCTCATATCTCTTAGGGCCTACCAATTTAATTATTACCAACTTAGGCTTTTTTAAGGATGTCTAATGTGGGTGCCGGTGAAATTACAGGAACATGAGGCTTAACAATAGTATACCTCAGGATGGTGAGTGCACTGCAGTGCTTTGTAGGGCACAAACTTAACGTGCGTGACCCGCAAGGCAATGCACTGTTATGGGTGATGATTACCACATTAACATCAAATCATATGCTTGTTCCTCTATTAGTATCATAAAAAAACCATAAAGAAACTTGTGTTGTGCCCTAATTTTTTTGTTTATCTGCAGTTTTTTAGTGTATAACGATCGTCATAATGGCGGACGCTTTTTCGAAAACACTATCTAGAATAGAAGCACAGAGGCCGACGACGCACCCAAATGTTCCCGGTTCGTTACGTTTCTCTAATTTAAAAATTGGGCGTTAAAACTCACCGATTATAATTTAAATTTATAGCATTATGCATAGATAAAAACTTATAAAAAGGAAATTGTGACCGTTTATGATGGCTTCTAACAAGGTAGAGATTCGTAATGGATGTTACTGTAATTTCTGTTTCATTAAAAATATTGTTAACCAAATTGCTTATCAATAATCTGTGAGTTTTATGCATATTTTATCATCTGTAGGTGCGGACAAATCGGTTTAACACTTATTGAAAATTGAGCACAGGCTATAAACATAAGCTTGCGGCAGATTTAATAAATTAAACGTGCAATTAGGAGTTTGAGCGATAAAACAAATAGTATTCGCGCGGACTTGTTTTGAAACATAGCTATTTATTTTTATTTTCCCATGTTTCTAATCTAAACTAACGTTGAGAGATTGTTTGCTATTGTATTTTGAAGCTTTGAGTACAGAATAGAAGGTTGTGTTTTGCAGTAAGAAGGCTTGGATCCCGCTCGCGCCTCGGGCTGAGATCGTGGTCGAGATAATTAGAGGCCGCGGCGCTGTGGGAGCCATAAAAACGGCAAATTGACCGGCGGGATAACCAGAAAGGCACAATGTGTTAGATAATAATTTCCAAATTACAGGTTATGTTGGTTCGCGAGCGGCCCGACGAGCTCTTTTTTCTGGACGACTGAGGTGCTAAGGGCAGGCTAATTATTATTTGGGTATCGGAGCGGGATTTTAGTGCAGCTGCTACCTGTATAAATATTTATTATTCAAAAATGTTCAAACGCCAATTTTGATGAATTCCAATTTATGCTGGCCAATTAAAATCTGGGTTATGGGTGCCTGATATTATAAAGTGTTTTGATCATAATAAAAATGAACGTATGAATACTGATTATGGGAAGTGAAACCTGACCGATGAGGTAAACTGTTTGTTAGAAACAAAACAAACTAATTGGCAAACATTCCTAAATCATCATCAACCGATATAAAGTTTACTGCTGAACGTAAGGTTCCTCAATCGTTTTCAGAAAAACGACTGAGTTCAATCCCGTGATTTTCCTTCCCATAAATAATTAACACCATAGCATGTTTCATGTACCTATTTATAACTTAGATAACAGATAGATAGATAACACTTTTTATTTGTCTTACTAAAACACACACTTATCCTAGGTACACAAAAATAACAAAGTAAACTAATATAAAAATAAAATAAAATGTGAACACAGTGAATAAAGAAGAAAGAAAAAGAAAAATTTACTATTATTATACAATAAATATCTGGTAAACTTACTGGTACAAGCATAAGGAATCCAAAGTCATTCAAACTCTGAAACAATTACAAATTGGCCACGCAGTTGTTCGACGCGGGAAACAACCCGACGCGCAGCCAGTCTGTCTCCCGGTTTTATAAGGGTGAAGCTTATTGTGTAAAGTTGCTTTAATTGTATATAAATAAATAAATAATGCTGGACAATCCACACAGCGTCATCTAGCCCCAAGCTAAGGTGAGCTTGTGTTATGGGTACTACAGATGACTGATATACTTAATACAATACTATATTACATGCATAGATATTTTTTATTATACATAGAAAATACCCAGAACACCCGGAATAAATATTTGCAGGTAGTACAAACATTTATCCTAAAGCGGGAATCGAACCCGCAACCTCTGCGTCGCAGGCGGACAATCGCCCGCCGCGCCACATCAGTCGTATATGTAGGTAGCGTGAATGAACGCTCCATAGCATTTTAGTATTGAATGATATCGAGTAACTAAATTGAACAATTAAAGAACCTCTAAAAACCGTTAACATTTGCATTTTATAACACCTATAGGTACAGACCGATCACACAATCTCATAAGTCAACTAATAATCTTTGATATGCAACCTTCCTGAACCTGCTGCTACTTGGAAGACGCTTCTGATTGGTATTGATTTGGACCAGTTGAGCTATCCATAGATCGTTTGCAACGATCTGCAAAATAAGAATTGTGTATTTATTTTATAAATACGTTATCAACTTGTAATTTACAATGTTTTAAATATGTTTTGTACATACCTATTATAAAACTTGTGTTTTTTCTAAATTATTCTAATTACAGAAATAACTAAAATGTTTAATAAGTATGATAGTAAAACTGATAGCCATGTTCAACCAATAAAATGTATTTCAAAGTAGGTTGTATATCAGTATGTAAATGAGGTGTCCCCTCGTTGACACAGTAGAGACAATAGATGTCGCAAGGGGCGCGCCCGGCGCATCATTGGCCTGGCTCTGGGAGGCGGGACACGCCTCTGGAACTCTAGTAGATTAACAGGACTCACTGGGACTATTATTTAGTTCATGATTGAGTGAGCAATTGAAATGGAAAACAGGTTGAATGTATAGTCAAAATAAATGACAAATAAAAGTTAGAAAATTATTTATTACTCTCTATAGTACTTTTACTATCTATAAAAATAGAAAACGTAGATGACCCACCTGATGTTAAGTAGTTACCATAACTGCATTTCTTCGCAGGTAACGTTCGTTAGGAAAGTAACACTTGAAGTAACCAATTGAAATTTGACTGACGTCATGACTCAGTATGTAGGTTAGTAGCTTTGTCTTCTGTACTTAGGTTGCAACTTAGGATACACCCAAAAAACATTTATGCGAAGAACACAGATCTTTGTTGAATCTTAGTAGTATTTTGCACCTAGTAAAATATATTGTGTTATTACTAATAATAATAATAATAATGCTGGACAATCCACACAACATCATCTAGCCCCAAGCTAAGCAGAGCTTGTGTTATGGGTACTAGATGACTGATATACTTAATACAATACATTACATACATTTTATTATACATAGAAAATACCCAGAACACCCGGAAGAAATATTTGCAGATCGTACATTTATCCTAAGGCGGGAATCGAACCCGCAACCTCCTGCGTCGCAGGCGGACATTTGCTCGCCGCGCCACATCGGTCGTTACTGTTTAAAATTACTACCATTTATTTAGATATTTATATATTTGTGAATCATATAGGTACCTAGGGCAATATTGTAATGATTATGATTATTGCTTTTACGATGGAACATTCTAATCTTATATCTCCTTTGTCGGTCTCAAATATGTAATCAAACGAAATCAGAAAATTTGATTTCTGCAGGTAGAACAAATCTCGCCACATAATCCCCCAGATTGTTTGTCCAGCAATTTCTCGACCCATGTCCCAATACAATTGTGTTTGTCAATGATAAATGGTCACAAGCGGTGCTTTTCATCTCATAAGCTCAAAAGGCGCCGCTGGGATATGTCAAACAGCAATTTTGAACAGTCACGTGAGGAATATAAGGTTCACTTACGCGTGTCAGGGTATAATTACAACACAGGACTAAATGATACGGTGCTAATCAAAGCCGGGAATAAACGCGGATAATGTGGTTTAATATCGTTTGAAAGGAGCCTTTCGGCGGGAAGTCGCATTCACTCTTAATGAGTTTATTCAGTATTTTAATCGAATGAATCGTAAGCAAATAGTGCCAGAGAGCCCGACGCAGCGGGGGCCGATATTAGTTCTCTCGATTTCTACTCTAATCTATTTTGTAAGGTGTTTCTTTATACTATTAACTGAATAAAAATTGCAAGTATGAGTGTTATTCAAAGAACTTAAGTATATGTTACTATTAACCTAAAGTTTTATGACTGTAATGTAAATATTACATAATGTTAAAATTCATAATGAAAATTTACTGTCACCTCTATTTATTTTGCTATAGATACGCCTCCTTACTGTAAGCTCTTACAGCATCATGTAAACTGTCAAAAACGACGCCAAATTGCTATTGCTATCGTGCTTGACAGATAGCAATCGGTTTTTTTGTACTAGAAGAAAATAATTTTGTAACTTGAGCTTTCAGTAATGTATTACGGATTTAGAAAAAGTAAAATCAATGGATTTGTTTTGTGGATTAGAATGGAATAATTATAGGCCATTTGTACGAAGATGGTCTCGTATCCATAGTTCGGACATGTTTAGGCCTGTTTGGTTCTGTTCGGCTCTGTTCGGACAGGGAAATTATGATCACTGAGCATTTTCTAAAGGTCCTTATAGCCTTTACTATAAGCTAAAAAATTTTTTGAACATTGGATTTCAGTGCAATCAACCACTTATCTAAATAAAAACAGTAAATTCAATTCACTTAAAGGGCAGACTAACAGCATAAGATTAAATAGCATGGGCCATTAAAAAATAATAGCTAAATGACACCATTAAAAATAAAAAACGCCACCAACTAACATCTACAATGCTAAACGATCATTCGATTTCAACAAAAGTCGTTCACATTGAAATTTTGACATAATGACAATAGACATTAAGCGGTACACAAAGGCTAATGCGCCAAGATCGGATTGTGAACTATGGGATACAATGGCGAGTTGTGAGAGGTGTGGCCGCACTGCGATCCGACACGGTGAAGACATCCGTGACATTACCGCAAAGATTCGGAGCTGATGTTCACCAAGTCACATCATCTCGCTTGGCAGGCGGATCGGTGATCGCAGTACCAGCTTTAGTAGGTACTAGGTTTCATTTGTTTGGGTAACATTAACGTTAGCACTGACTGATTGAGGAATACTAGCAAAAACACGCGCTACTTCATCCGCTTGAAGTTGTTTTCACACCTGTAGGTACCCGTTTAGGGGTCGACCTTCAAGAATTCCTTTTTTAGTATACCTGGCAACTTCACGAGCATACCACCTCGAAACACCGGGTACACCTAGGGAGTCCTGCGCCAGCATAAGCGAGCTGTTGGCTTTCCTGGAAGACATCGGGTGGCTAGACTAGCCACCACCACACGTCACGTAAAAAGGGCCCACCAGCAGCCTAGTTACGGGAACAATAAGTCCGCTCACCAAGTACCAAGCATCCAAATTAATATAACCTACATTGTCAAGTCTCTACGACCAAGGCGTAGGCATGTCAGTCAGGACATAGATTCTTAGATTCGTACATTACGACCGATGTGGCGCAGCGGGATAATGTCCGCTTGCGACGCAGGAGGTTGCGGGTTCGATCCCGCCTTGGGATAAATGTTTGTACGATCTGCAAATATTTATTGCGGGTGTTCTGGGTATTTTCTATGCATAATAAAAAATATCTATGTATGTAATGTATTGTATTAAGTATATCAGTCATCTAGTAGGTACCCATAAGACAAGCTCTGCTTAGCTTGGGGCTAGATGATGCTGTGTGGATTGTCCAGCATTTTTATATTATTATTATTAACTAACTGCTTATTATTTTGTCTTTATATTTTGTTAAATGATTACTTATCTTCGTTTAGTTAGACTGTGAACGAAGCAGCATGATTTGTGTCAGTTTAAACCGTCGCTCATACAAAACGGTTTCAAATAAATCAATAATGCAAAATGAGGTTTTTCAATTAGTGTTCAAAGAACAATCAAGCAACAGGTGCTTGTAAAACGGTAGCCGTCATCTGCCAACCGCAAAGTTGTAGACCTCGCAAATTATACTAATTTGACTTATTGACTTATTCTAGTAGTGTTGTAGCGACCTAGTAGATTGATGAGTGGTAGGTACGGAGTTTTTGCTTTTTTTTTGTGAAATGCGGGCCTGCTTTGTGATTAAGTTACAATATCGGATGTGTCTCGGTCTTGATTTTATACAAAATCTCTGAAAAATGCTAAACTTCATCTTGTACAATACTAAGCAATAGCTTAGTCAAAGTTTATTTAATTCGTAGTAAGTATGTTTTTCAATGATGATTTTGTATGTTAGGAAAATTTTATATTATCCAAAAAAAAATTCCCTCGAGTGGGATTTGAAACCACGACCCTCCCCTCGATACGGGGATGCGCTAGCCAATGCGCTATCGAGGGCTTAATCGGACTCGGTGAAATAAGTCTCGTGATTTCTTTTTTTTCTTTCTTAGGTACACTTCTACTCATCATGACAAATATACACCGAAAAAGGATTCTACGACTAGTGGTTTAGGTTGTGCGTTATCAGTCAGTCAGTCAGGACAAATATTCATATAGTACAAAATACCAAACATATTTTATTTTCAAATTTGCAGTCGCTGACGGTGGTGGGCACCGTTTTTAAGAAAACTTGTGTGTTAGGTTGCTCGTAATTGTATAAATTGTTGATTTACTGCAGTATTCATAAATTTTCTTGTTTAAATTGCTTTTTGTTATCTATAAACACACAGCGCAAAAACTACTTAAAGTTTTTTACACAAGTAAATTGTGTAAAAATATATGTAACTAACGAAAACGCGCGCGACTTTGCCTGCTTTAAGCTATTATTACACAAATTTCAACGCCCGCTGTACCTGTGAGAATTCCATTCGTTAGTACACCTTTAAACAGCAATAGGAATATATCCTAAAAATTTCAAGTCTCTACGTATAGAGGAATGAGATGTGCGTGGTTAAAAAAAAAACCGGCCAAGTGTGAGTCAGACTTGTGCACGAGGGGTTCCGTACCATCCTACTAATATATAAACGCAAACTTACAAACGAAAGTTTGTAAGTATGGATGGATAGATGTTTGTTACTCTTTCAAATTTGCAGCATAGACGGCTGTATCTTTTGGTTGCGTTGACTCAGAAATTTGATTTTTTCACAGCTCCAAGGGACAGTAGATTTGAGTATTTGATATGAATTTCAGCATGATACCTTCACGCGTTTCTGAGAAAAAGGGTCAGACAGATAGACGGACAGCAAAGTGATCCTATAAGGGGTTTTATTTTTTCCTTTTGAGGTACAGAACCCTAAAAAAGAAACAGACCGTCAGGACAAACATTTTTACGATAAATATTGATTATGTAGGTAGATTTTGTCAGATCCTGTAATTCTTGTTCTTATAATTTATCGACAGATAAAATAGGTATCTACCTACCTAGGTACTTAAAAATGTTTGTGGATTATAAGTTAGAGAATTTTTTTTTCATCTATTTTCATATATTCTATTTCTGATGCCGATCAGAAATAGAATATATGAAAATAGATGCAAAAAAAAATCCATAAATATTTTATAGGAGAAGGACACAGAAAAATAGTAATACGAAACAATCCTAAAGAACACACGGCTATATAATGCAGCGTGGACTAATATGGGTCAGTCAGTCAATCAGTCAGTCAGGACAAAGACTTATAATTGGCATAAATTTCGTAAGTATTAATATAATTAAATTACTGACACTAACTTCTAAATCTATTAACAACGTATGGTACAAAGTAAGAAACATATAACAATAATGATTAATAATAACAAAACTCATTAATATAATTAATAATTTAATGAGTTATTATTATTATAGTTCAACGTACAGCCTTGAGAAGCTTGCAGCTGATGAATGAATAAACTTCCAAGAGGCTGAACCACCCTTTTGGAAGATTTTTAGGTGGCATCGGATCTATAAAAATATAACATCATTGATTGATGACAGTGGTACCCAGAAGATTTATTATGGCACATAAAGATCACAATGGTACTGTCTGAGTGCGGTCACAGAGCCCCGTAAGTACGGTCTGACTGCGGTTGCAGGCTATGCGGGCCCCTGCCGGCTTACTGCCAATCATTGTTTACTGTGTTTGCGTCAAACACTGTATTTAAGCCCAGATTTGTATAAAACGGCCGCAGTTTAAGTGGTATACAAAAGGAAAGAGGTGGCTTAGCACCAGCACCCTACTTTTCTATCATACATGGGTCATGAGTTTAAACCAATCAACATACACATATATTTTTGTGACGGCAAACCTCATATTTAAACAGCTAATGTAACGCAAATACTAACGTCATTACAACGTCATACACATTCGGTATAGATCTTTCAACCACGCGGCTGCCGCGCGGCGTCCGCACGGTCACTTCGCGAAAGCTTTCGCACCGTATAAACGCGCCCTCTTTTCACACTTTAAGTTCCAGACAATATAGCATTAAGCGTTTCATATACTCTTATTTGCAATGTTAACTGTGCTGTTTTACTGTTCTGTTTATGTGGAAAAGTTATTCGTACTTTTCATACCTGTTCATTGCGTGGAACTGACATTTAGATTTGCCTAGCTAATGTGACCCTTGGGATTCTAAAATACCTTTTTACCTTCACTTTGTGACGATTCACTGTGGCAATCCCTTTTAGGAACCCTGGCTTTAGCACTGTCACATTGTTATTAAATGGGTTGTTTCGAACAATTGGTATGTAACGTAGATAGTATTCAAAAACTTTTTAGGACATCACACTTCTTTGCATTGGAGAATAAAGCTTGAAATTTTATGAGCCTTAACTCTATTGTCATAAGAATCTTTGTTTCTACTCACTGACTGACTGACACTATAGGCAACGCTTAAACTTGTAGTCGCAGAGATTCGAAGTTTACAGTTTATAAAATTTCCTATACATTTTTTATACGACTTACTGATGGCCAACCATTAGATGGCCCACCTGAAATTAAGTAGTTATCATCATCAATAACTAAGCATTGTCTCACAGGTCACATTAATTAGGAACGTGCCCTACGATGCACTGCTCTGCATCCATCAAACTGAGGCATGCTGGTGTTAAACCACACGTGCCTGTGCTTTTCATCGGTAACCACACCTTTTAAACCGGAACACAGCAAGTTGCTTAGCGGTAGAGATAGGCTTAGGAGTTCCCCGAACGAGTCCTTCAATAAGAACTCTACTATTATTATCTTCTAGACTGGGAGCTGTTTCTGAAGGCCTGGGCTTCTGGTTGGGATAAACTGACTCATCTAGCTTTAAGAAGTTTCTAAGTAATCTTTAATGGTCTATTGAATAAATTTATTTGTCTTTGGTTGATATATATATTTTGTATATTAAGAATGGAATTTTGGAAATTCAATCTTAGAAAGAGATCAAAGAGAGAGAAAGAGAGAGAGAGAGAGAGAAATGCAGCAGGGATCCAAGTTTGTATGAAAGTAGTCTCACACGAGCGAAGTCGAGCCCGGTAACGCTGTCGGAAATCGCTAGGCGATTACACCAGCATTTTAGTCCGTTCGAAAAAAAAAACGAGCGAAGTCACGTGTATTTTTGTAGTGATCAAAATAGAAGTACCAAACTACCAGTCTCATATTATCATGCTAGTTTATAGTCATAAAGAATATACTACGGCTAATGAAAGATAATAAAACCTTTGTAATCAAAACTCTAATACAAAAACTCATTAGATACAAAAATGATCACACCGACCGATCCTATTATAACACAAATGAACCGTCAAAAATCAACATGATAAGTTGTAGTTAATTACTGTTGTCAAGCCGATATCGTCGAAAACTGTCCGAGTAACCCGAAAATGATATGAAACCGAGTTAATCCCTGCAATTAGGCGTTCGTTCATTATTTTTTACTTTTTAAATCCTTCGCCGCCGAACGGTCTGCCGGCAATCAATTAAAACAATATTTGAAATAGTGCTCCTAAAAAAAATAAAAGGAAGTCAAACTATAAACATTCCGTATTATGTCCATCCCAGTCTTCCATCTCCTACTATCACAGGATTGCGTCTCGCTCGCACTGCGCCGCGCCTGTGCGTCTACGCGCGAAGATGCGTTGTCGATGAGTTATGCTTATGAAAGGGTCGCGTTACCGACAAAGCCTTGTTTGAGAACTTTGAAAGAACCCAAAGTAATTAACTTTGACTTAGTTATGATTATAGCTTTGGAATTATCTTAGATTTCGGAGAATGACATGCAGTGTACCGGCTAGCTACGGCGTAGCATTTTCGTAGCGCTTGAGTTATCAAGACTTTTGCTCTTGGCTATACTATTTCGTTTTCAGAATTGTCTTGGCTATGATTTTGAAGATTTTCTATACACAAATAAAAGTATCTTTCAAGGAAGCTTACCTATCAATGTATATTGTCGCTTCCAGACTGTATTCTTCAATGTCATTCTCTGCAACTTTTCCAAGAGCATTATATTACGAAAAGGTACTTGTTTTGTTACTTAAAAAATGAGTTGAATCACGGAGCCGAGAAAAGCTCTCAGCGGCTCGCGTGCCGCCCCTCAATTGAACAATGAATAATAAGTAGCAACATCATCTATCCATTTTCCCTTTCCACCCCAAGAATAATACGATAAAAGAATGGAAACAATTGAAATTTAAATATTAAGAAAAATATGTTTCAGTAAGAGGAAATATTAGTCGAGGTACATTTGAAGGAATTGGGTATTATTGGGTATTATTTTGATATAAATTGTAATTTACTAAAGTGTATCTCTTTACTAACTTCTTCTATTTAATTTCTATTTGTGATTTGTTCATGGGACTATTTTTAACCCCCGACGCAAAAACGATGGGGTTCTAAGTTTGACGTGTCTACTGTGTGTGTGTCTGTCTGTGGTATCGTATCTCCTGAACGGATGAACCGATTTTGATTTTGTTATTTTTGTTTGAAAGATGAATTAGTCGGGAGTGTTCTTAAGTATCGGGGATTTTTTATTTATTTTTTTTTAATCTTGTTACTTAATTGTTTGTTTGTTCTGATCTAAGTGAAAAATAGTTCTTTGAGAAACTAACCTTTAACTATAACTAAATATCGAGTTCCTTAGTAGTTATAGTAGTATAGTAAGTTGTGGGTAAGTGGGAGTTAGTAGTAGCTCTTAGTGAAGGGCTCGTCTGGGGAAGTACTACCACCATGCCTATTTCTGCTGCCAAGCAGCTTGCTTTGTTCTGGTTTGAATGATGTGGGTGCCGGTGTAAGTACAGGTACACAAGGCTTAACCTCAGGTCGATGAACGCAGAGTAGTTCATCGTAAAGGCACGTTTATAATGAGCGGGAGCGTGCTTTATAATTGGTGATGGTAGCTGCTTAACATCAGGTGGACCATCTGCTTGCTTC
Source organism: Electrophaes corylata (assembly GCA_947095575.1). Lineage (NCBI taxonomy): Eukaryota > Metazoa > Arthropoda > Insecta > Lepidoptera > Geometridae > Electrophaes > Electrophaes corylata. The sequence continues at coordinate 11,123,217 of OX352699.1, read as the reverse complement.
ATCAGCAAGTTACATTAAAAAAAGTTACCATCAAAAATGTATTGTTAAAATAGGCTTTATTACGATAGTAAATTTGTCCCTACCATTGAAATCACAACACATTTTTTTTATGTATTGTATCAAAATATTATGCTAAGGCACTCCCTATCATAGCTAACTATAAATCAATGTAACTTCCCGCGATTATATTTCGGCGTTTAGAACAATAGCTATTATATTCAAAGCAAATGGACGTACTATTACGGTAAAGCATTGCTTCCGGCTATCGAGCCTTCTATGTTGTACTGACACGTCAGTAGGATTGATAAATGTAATTATAGTTTCTGTCTGTGGGGTGTCTAGTTTATGTGATTTGCCTTCTTCAATGGATATTTATGATCAGTCTCCCTGCCAACATTTTTTAACAAGCAGATTTCACAGAGTGGTCTAGTGGATTTTTCTATGAATAATGAATAATGTGTTGTGTAGTGCTGAATATAGTCAAAGATTCAACTGTTATAATCAAAAATAGCTCACTGTTAACTTCGTACTTACAAACATGCATATATCGAAGGGGTAGGCAGTGACCAAGGGATTCTACTTACGATACTATTATTTCTCTCAGAACATTCTTCGTACATGCCCATCAGTAGGGTACTTTCGACCTGGCGTTTCTCTAAGAAGTCTGCTATCTGGTAAACCGAGATCTGTTCTTCCCAACAGCTTCATTCAAACTCGTCTTGTGCACCAGTTCCGTCAATTTACTTTCATTCATTCTTTCTACATGCCTCTTCTCCTAGAATACATCTTAGAATATCTTTCTTTACTACCTTTCATTATCCTTAATTTCAGTTTCTTGTCTTTTACAGTTCTTAGGTATCTGTTCTACAATCATTTCTACTACATTAGTTAGCTGATGTTGTTTTGGATCATAAATAATAAAAAATAAACCTATTATTCTTTAATTTTTTAAAACTTATAATAACTTATAAAACTAAATTCTTACGAGCTAAGGACCCCTCGGCGGGTATGGGCCTACTCCAAAAGTTTCCATTCCTTCCTTTCTTTTGCATTTTCTTTCCATTCGATGCCTGCTACCTCCACCTATATGTTTTGGGCCATACCCAACTATTATTACTAATACATTCATGTTGGCACTAACACCCTTATGTTTACAGTCATATCTTTTTAGACACTTTCCACTATAAAATCTACGTTCACGTGGAAAGTGTCTAAGAATGTGTGGTTCAAACTTTTAATTTGGTGCCAACTTGAAAAAACTTTACTAATTGGGTTTTTTCTATATATTTTCCCTACTTATACATTTTCTAGAAGAAATTAATTTTGAAATAAAGAAAGAATGTATTATAAACAGATATTAGATAAAATCGCCAGTCGCTCATGACGTAGAGTCGAGCCACTCGAGCCACTAATCGAGTTTGTCGGCCGATGGTATCTCCAAACCAAGCGTTAATAGTAGGTACAGCACCTCCGCCGGACGCTTTGAACTAAATGAAAATGTTTAATTCATCACAAAACGTGTTGGTGTTCATCACCGTCAATATTTATAAATTAGCTAAGTGGAGCCAATTGGAGGAAATAGCTTTGGGAAAGTTTTTCTTCCCATTAAGTTATTGTAGCACTGTATTGTGAAAACCACTTTGTTCCAAATAGTGTTTATTATGGAGCTTATTGACATAAATCGATTAAGTAGGAAGCGACTTGTTAAAAAAGGTGCAGTAAAGCTAATCTGTCGAATAAAGCTTACTACACAGTAAAAGCCTGTTTCGCCCAAAAGATTTCGCGCAGTAACCGTGCGGTCCCAGCACGAAATCTTTCGTGCCGTCTAAATGGGCCTAAATCAATACATAGCTGACAAACTACTGACAGTTCATTCAAATATGACTTAGTTTATTGTACTTTATTTTACTGTATTTTCTCTAATATCTAATATATAATTCATTTCGAACATTTTTTATTTTGAATAACTAGTTTAGTTCACGGGTTGAATTACGCGAATTTATTTCTTAGTACAACACCTCTACGTACCAAGATGAATATACCCTGAAAGTTTCCAGTCCCTACTTCCAGTGGTTTAGGCTGTGCATTGTATATTTGCCAGTCAGTCAGGACAAAGACTTATAATTGGTATAGATATGTCCTATCTATCCTATATGTACCTAATATTTGCGCTAAAACATTCAGCGCCAACATAGGATACGTAAGCCATACCTGAGCCTTTCTTTATACTTACTCCAAAAGTCAAGTTACTGTAGCCGATAACGGCTAGGTAGATTATATGTATATATATATACAGGGTGTCCGGTAATTAATGGTTAGAGACTCCTCACCGTAACGGCACCCCATCCCAATGCCACAGATGCCAACTTTATGGCCACTCTGCGCGCAACTGCTTTTCCCGACCGCGCTGCGTCAAGTGCCTGGGTGACCATGGCACCGCTGACTGCAACCGCTCTCGAGACGCACCTGAGCCGCCTAGTTGTGTGCTCTGTCAGGCTGTGGGACATACCGCGAACTATCGCGGCTGCCCCATGGCCCCCAGAGTGAACAAAAAGGTGGCACAGAGGACGCCCGAGCGCGTAGCGCCTCCCAAAACCCCGCAGTACTCCAAGTCCACCCCTAAGGTGACTGTAATACCCGCGCCAGTCCCGTCCCACAATGCGTGGAGCCGTCCCTTCCCTACCTCCAACTTTGCCCGTCAGGCAGTTCCCCTCCTCCGACCCCAGCAGCCGTTCATGCCTGCGTACGGCTCCCCGCCTGTAGCCCTCCGACCCTCCTGGTAGAGCTACCCACCCGGTTTCGGATACGGAGAAGGCCACTACTCCGATCAAGTCAATGATTTCACAAGAAATCTGCAAAATATGCGAGATCCGATTCAAATCGCAAATTATATTGCTCTAAATGACCAACTTCTTAGGTCCCTCCGTTCCCCCTCCCGCGTACAAAATAAAAAACCAATATGTTAGTACAAAAGGAGAGACTAAAACCCCATTCCGTCACCGTAGCGTTTTTCAACGCTGCCGGTTTAAAAAATCAACGCGACTTAGTTCACGACTTTTTGACCCGTCATCAAGTCGATATCATGTTAATACAGGAAACATTCCTAAAGCCCTCTATTAAAATCCCCCGAATGGCTAACTACCAATCCATCCGCAATGACAGAATAGGCCAAAGATTAGGCGGCACCCTGATCTATTTCAAAAGGTCTCTGCATTGCATCCCATTAGACACCCCTCCCCTGTCCAATTTAGAAGCCTCTGTCTGCAGGCTAGCGATGACCGGTCATCCATCGATCATCATAGCCTCTTGCTATCTTCCCCCATCTAAGACCATGCTCGAAAGCGATTTAAATTCACTCTTTAGTCTGGGAAGCTCCGTCATTCTGGCTGGAGACTTCAACAGTAAAAATATCATGTGGAATTGCCACGTCACTACCCCGAACGGCAGGCGTCTTGAGAGCGCAGCCGATGCCCTTAACTTCGATGTCATCCCTCCGATGACTCCCACTCATTATCCCACTGCTATTGGGTATAGACCCGACACCCTAGACATGGCGTTGCTTAAGAATATAACTCTTCGGTTGCATTCTATAGAAACGCTACATGAGCTGACGTCAGACCATCGACCTGTCCTCATGCGTCTAGGCTCCCCTCCCGTCTTGACCCCTCCTACCAAGACTGTGATGCAATGGCATAAACTCGAGAAAGCTCTTGGGTCTATACATTCACCCAGCTTGGATAGGATCCCTGACGATATTTTATCCCCCGATGACATTACCGTTGCCGTCGACTCCCTGACCAACCATGTCACCACCGCTGTTAGCGGATTGTCGAAACAGGTACCGGCGGCGGGTGACCACCGCTGGGCCCTGCCGGACGATGTGAGACGGTTGATCACGGAGAAGAATGCCGCGATCCGTCGGTATAGCCGTTGGCCTTCCGACCTTAACCGGCATAGGCATCGTGTAGTGGAACGCAATCTTAAGAATCGAATCCGCGACTTTAGGGACGAACGGTGGGACGCAAAGCTCTCCGGGATCGAGCCAAGCCATCTGGCTTACTGGACGCTTGCTCGATCCATGAAAGCCGACAACGTCTCCGTTATGCCCCCTCTTTCCCGACCCAATCAGACCCCCGCATTCGAAGACGATGAAAAGGCCAACTGCCTAGCAGAAAGCCTCGAATCGCAATGCTCCCCTAGTCTCGCTCCCGTCGACCCTGAACACCTCGCTACGGTGGACAGTGAAGTCGAACGGTTAGTCTCTCAGCCCCCTAGCGCTCCTCCTCTTCCCCTGATTAAAGCCTCTGAGGTACAGACGATTATCAAGGGTCTCCATCCGAGAAAAGCCCCTGGTGCTGACGGCATCAGCAACAGGGTGCTTAAGAATTTCCCCACCGTCCTTATTTACCTCCTAGTCAGCATCTTCAATGCGGCTATGGCAACTTGCACCTTCCCCGACTCTTGGAAGGAAGCCACCGTTATTGGCATCCCCAAACCAGGCAAAAAGGCTACAGAGCCTTCTAGCTACCGCCCCATCAGTCTCCTCAGTTCCCTGGGGAAAATCTACGAGCGACTCCTTCTGAATCGTCTCTGGTCCCACGTTACCGAGCTCAAAATCCTACCCGATGAGCAGTTTGGCTTCAGAGCTAGACACTCTTGTCCCCAGCAAGTGCTCCGCATCACGGAGCACGTGCTCTCACGATTTCACCATACCTGGCCGGCAGATACTGGTGCAATCTTTCTCGATGTGGCGAAAGCTTTCGACAAGGTCTGGCACAATGGCTTGATTTACAAGCTATCCAAACTCGGAGTGCCAGACAGGCTCGTGCTAATCTTACGAGACTTTTTACTCAATCGAAGCTTTCGCTATCGCGTAGAGGGTACCCTTTCGGACCCTAGACCTATCAGAGCTGGTGTCCCTCAAGGATCCATTCTCTCTCCCCTCCTATATACGCTGTACACCAGCGACGTCCCTCGCACCCATCAGGTGGAAATAGCCCTATTCGCCGATGACACAGCCCTGTACACATCCGATCGGAACGCCGATCGGGTGTGTATAAGGCTGCAGAAGGCTCTCGATGCACTAGGTGCATGGTTCCGTAAATGGCGGATAGAGGTTAACCCGACGAAAAGTGCCGCCGTGTACTTTTCAAAGGGTAACCGTAATCCTTCCAGATCCGTCACTCTCTTTGACGAACCCATTCCCTGGGTGAAGTCAGCTAAATACTTAGGCGTAACCCTTGATTGTCGTCTATCCTTTGTCAAACACGTACGCACTGTACGTAACCGCGCCAAATTTATTCTTTCGCGCCTTCAGCCACTCGTATGCAAGAAGAGTAAAATGTCTCTTAGAAATAAGTTGACGCTTTACAAAACTTGCATACGACCTATCATGACTTACGCCTCCGTAGCGTTCGCTCATTCGATCAATTTAAAACCCCTCCAAGTAGTTCAAAATCGATTTTTGCGCACTATCACGGGTGCCCCGTGGTACATGCGTAATATCGATCTTCATCGAGATCTCGAACTCGAATCTATAGCCGAATTCATGAAACGCGCCTCCAGGCGGTTTTATGATTCGGCTCCCCACCATCCGAATCCCTTAATTAACTCGCTACCCGATTATCCAGTAGATCCGCCCGTTAAACGTACCCTCCGTAGACCTAGACACGTTTTAGGTGACCCAGATGACACGATCACCGCCGCGAATGCGGCGGAGGTCGCTTCATCGAGTCCGGACACAGGAAACACTCCACAATCACACCGACCCCGGCGGCGGGGTCGAAGACGTCTCCCCGTTAACGCCCTTTCAGGGCGAAGAGTCTCTCCGTAGCTCCCTTCTCCGGCAACAGCCCAAGCCGAGGTCCGTACCTAAGTGGTGCCCTTGTGCTCGTTGCCAACAAAACCAATTTTGTAATGGCGTAGCGCCTTCTGCGCTCGCCAGTAGCCCGGTAACGCTGTCGGAAATCGCTAGGCGATTATACCAGCATTTTAGTCCGTTCGAAAAAAAAAAAAAAAAAAAAAAAAAGGTAATTAATGGATAACCCCGCAGGTACTCAAGGAGGGCACTGCGGCCAATCAGGAAAAAAAATAAAAAAAAATCTATCTGCTGCAGTCTGGGTTTTTTTTATTTTTTTTTGTTATGTTTGAAATTTGATATCTTTGTTCACATTTTTGGGCACTACAGCTACAAATTCATTAATAACGAGTATTTTTTTTTTGGAAATAACCGTGCATAGTTAGCCTTATTATCGCGCATTACAAAATGTTTCTAACTGCAACTGTTTGTTTTTTTTTAATACTTAAAAATTAAAATTGGTGTTTTTAATTTTTTAATAATCAAGTTTGAGGACCAGTGGTATAAAAAAAACGTATGAAGACCTGGGTGGCCAATAGCTTTAAAAATATGTCGAATTTATGTAGTTTCTTAAATGGTATCATACTTAATTTTTGATTGTCAAATTACTGAGTTATTGCCACCTATGTTTCTTTAGTCATATTTTTCTTAATACAAAAAAAATTTGAAAATTGGAAATTTATTTCGAAAATGTGTGGAAATTTTCTATGGGGTAGTTGGGGTATAATTAATAACTAAAAAGACAATTTAAAATCGGCAATTTTATAATAAATGTTCAAATTGTTAGCCTCCTGCTCTAATACAGGCTCTACATCTTCTTATGAACTACCTTTTCAATAGTTTCTTCAAAATGCTATGTACTGTCGACTTTCCAATGCCTTCCCGTCTTGCTATATCTCTTGTTGAAATGGAAGGATCTTCCGCAATGGTATTTAGTACAATATCCTCACTGTCACTACGCTGGGGTTTTCCTTCGCTGGAACCACCAACGCCATGTCCAGGTATTCTACCTTCTGAAAAAGCGCTATGCATTCGAATTAATATGCGATAGTCAGGGTGGCGTACATTTGGGTATCTGTCCCGATAAAGTATCGCAGCTGCATTGGCCGCATTGCAGCCGCCACACTACCCGTAAATGAAATGCATGTTGGCGAACCCCTGAGCTGAGTACTGTATGCGGGGCATTTCAGTTTCGTCTTGAAACCAATAATCCAATCGTAGTGCACAAAACAACAAGTCCAGTAGAATGCTAAGTCGTTGCAAATATCACCAAATAACAGTCCAATCATAATGCAAAACACTAATAGTCCGATAGCAACGCCGAGTCGTCGTAAATCAAAGATAAGCAACGAAAACCTAAATAAGAACACGCACTAAGCCAAAATTAAGGTATAAAGAAACCCAAGGAAGCTTTCTGTACATCTATCCTTGTTACTCGAATACATTTATTAATTATTGTTTAACTCTCTCACATAACAAGCGAACTCTTGAACATGTGCCTACGCAGCAAGCAGGTAGCAAACTATTTAAGGTCAGATTAGTTCTTGAGACCCCCCCCCCCGTCTCGATACAAGCTGCCTTCAACGTTTGAACACAGTTAGTTACTCGGATAAAAATTAATTACAAGTATTTTTGTATCTCAAATGAATATTAAATTTTGTTCAAAATTATTGTTCTGAACTGTTAAATAGCCATAGCTGGGTAATTTGACAATAAAAAAATTAAGTATGATACTATTTAAGAAACTACATAAGTTCGGCATGTTTTTAAAGCTGTTGGCCACCCAGGTCTCCATACATTTTTTTATACCACAGGTCCTCAAACTTTATTATTAAAAAATTGAAATCTCCAATTTTTACTTTTAAGTATTTAAAAAAAACAAACAGTTGCAGCTAGATACATTTTGTAATGCGCGATAACAAGGCCAACTATTCACGGTTATTCTCAAAAAAAAAATAACTCGTTATTATTGAATTTGTAGCTGTAGTGCTCAAAAATGTGAACAAAGGTATCAAATCTCAAACTTAACAAAAAAAATTAAAAAATCCCAGACTGCAGCAGATAGATTTTTTTTTATTTTTTTTCCTGATTGGCCGCAGTGCCCTCCATGAGTACCTGCGGGGTTATCCATTAATTACCGGACACCCTGTATATAGATATGTCTTTGATGGTGATAGTGATGAATGACAATTTTACCCTTAGTTATAGTACCAATTATGTTTAATTATAAAATTCTATTCTCCAAACAACTTCTACTATATCAATCAAAAATAGGCCGCAGATGTTTTAAAAAGCTGTTCAAGTTCAAATCACTGTCTAACCCTTCATTTTGTTCTTGGCATAAATAAAACCAAAAGTGTTCAGCGTCAAAAGGTTTAATGAAACTCATATTTTAATCCAAACATTCAATTCAAATCAAATTAAATCGATCAACCACGCTCTTACAAAAAACTAATTGAGAACAATCAACAATACTGTGTAAAAAAACTAAAGTTCTGTCATTGTTATTGAACAGGGTGTCTACAATTGAACTTAATTGTTAACAGAGTGTTCACTAAGTTAGCACTTAAAGCTCCATCCACGACTAGTTAAGAAAATAATAAATGAGAAAAAGAAAAAGAACGTGATAAGTTTTTTTTTATTTTTCTCATTACTTAAAATCTATACTCAGATCTATATAAGAATTACATATATTTTTTTAACAGCATCATTTAGCCTCAAGCTATAAGCAGAGTTTATGTTATGGTACTAGATGACTGGCATACTTAATACAATACATTATTTATATAGATATTTTTATCATACGTAGAAAATACCCAGAACACCCGAAATAAATATTTGTAGATCGTATAAACATTTATCTCAAGACGGGAATCGAACCCGCAACCTCCTGCGTCACAGTCGCCGCGTCACATCGGCTGTCAGCAAATACTTGTATAGCTGTAATTTTCTTTGTAAAAAAATTTAATGGTATATTTTACAAAAATAATAATGTAACAACCTGTAGTAGTTAATGTTTAGAAAAACTCCTTCACACCTTTTTGGCGCGCTAACATGACAAATGCGATGTCGGCGGCGCGGCCGCGGGTCAAAGCGGGGGAGCGCCGCGGGGACTCCAACCAAGTATTAATTATCTACAACACTATGAACACCTTTAAGGAGATTATCGCACTTTGAAATGGTTACATCTCTAGATCTAGATATCGACTTTTAGCCGTGGCTATTGTAAAGGTAGAAATATTATATCTGCGCCACGTGTCGTGATGCGTCAGAAGCTTTTCAGTCCCATATATTTTATATAGAAATGATTACACAAGAGCAGATGGCGCAGGTCTTCTCCCTCTGTCTTTGTCTTATGCAAAATGTCTAAGACAGTCGATGCAGGTCCACGTCGTCCAGAACCATCATGTGGATCATGTGAAGAAGTAAATTATGTACATGCAGAAGCCTGAAGTCTATTTACATACGCCCGGCCCGGTCTTTTGCTATGTATTACTGCAAATAAAATATATACATAAGAGATACATAAACATTCAACAGATTTCTACAGTCTTTTAATGATGGTGATGATAAACTCGTTTGGACATGAGAAACAAGCGTTGATCAGGCAGGCAGCTTTATTGAATACTAGCGGCCGCTCGCAGCTTCACCCGCGTGGCAGTTTTTCTCCGTTCTCGTTGTTTTTTCGGGATGAAAAGTATGTTTATATGTTAATCCAGGTTGCAATCTATAATTATTCCAAATTTCATCCAAATCGGTCTTCTGGTTGGAGCGTGAAAGAGTAACAAACATCCATCCTATATTCATCCATCATCCATACTTACAAACTTTCGCGTTTATAATATTAGTAGGATGAGAAAACCAAAATAAAAAAAATTATAAGTAGTAGTAAAGGCTCTTTGTGTAAGTACTGCCACTATGCCCTTTCCTGTCATCGAGCAGTGTAGCTGTGTTCCAGTTTCAAGGGTATGCCTCAGGTTGATGGTCGCATAACAGTGCAACGTAGGGCACGTTTGTGATGGTTACCACTTAACATCAGATGGGCCATCAATATTACTTGTTCCATCAATAAGTCGTATAAAACTCAGAAGGTATAGGACTTCCATTATGCTTATTTATACAAATGTCAGTCATTTCACCTGCCTAGTATTACAGTCAATACACGAATACACCTGTTTGTAAACGGAATATTAACCGTTAATTTTCCGCAAAAAATTTATCGTACCCCCTGTTTAATGCACAAAGCTGTTCAAATTGCCTACCTGTATCCGTTATTGCTTTATTCGAATGATAGAGAATTAAATTAATTTTGCGGTGTGCTTAAGAACTGCGTGGCCGCGGGCGACAGCGCCATCTGTTGCGGGGGCTTAGGTACTACAATGATATTAAATAATAATGATTGTAGCTGGGGGGCTGATTGGGCGATTAGCGAGTTGGTCCATTGTTGCAACTCTGTAAATGACCCGTGACACTCGCCATGAACTTATAGCGGCCTGCTAAAGTTAAAGTTGGGGAACAGAGGTTATGTTTTTATATCAACGACTACCCGGACAGATCAAAACCGTATGAAATCATAAAACATACTTTTATGTGCTTTTGTGTGACACAGCGGTTCACGGCGGAGGCGGGCAGTGGTATAGTTGCGAAAAAAATAGGGTTTTTTTATGTAAGTAATTGCTGATGGAATAAACTTATGGCTTACCTACTTATTTTAATGTTTATTTTTAAGATACTTCCTTGGATAGTAAAATAAGATTTAAAGGGCTCGCCCAACATTGGAAGCCCGAACAAAGCAAAGAAGACAAACACACGTCAAATTCTAATTTAAGGCAGGAGATTAACCCAGTGGGTGATTCAAAAAAGATTTACAATTTCAATTTGATATCTGAGATCAATGCCACCGGCCGAACACTGCGCCGATATAAGCCGACTACTCAAATAAATAATACACAACAACAAATATTGTAATACCCACGAATGTCCCAGTGTAATGATGCGGGCCGAATCAAATCAAATAAAATTGTGTCCAAGCGGCGACGAATTTAAGAGCCAATGTCGTGCCACTAAATACTGACCGATATAAAGTTTCTTAAAGCTCCGACGATGTAATACAAATTTCTTAAAGCCATACCAGTATAGAACTTACCTTAAAAAGTTTAGGGTAAAGATTTGTTTGAGAGATACGTAAACGTTAAATTTTATGGGAACATTAAAGTTAAGTGGGAAATCTGAAAAGGAGAGTTAAAACTCCGGAGAGCAGATGGCGGTAAGCGTTGATACAAACTCAATTATTTACACTCAATAAAAAGGACATTATATGAGATTTAGAATTAAACTCGCCGAACAGTCGGTTGAGTCGAGACGTACCGACTGTTTATCGAGAAAGAAATCACACAGTTCGTATGTAATGCTAATTTATTCAGTAATGGAAATCACTGAATCCGCTACCGTTGCGTGTCAATGTTTTTTTTTACAGTCCCAATCTCAACAGGTGCTAAAAACGGGTAAGAAGCTTTAAAACTACATCTTGATTTGACTAGATAGCAGATTTTGATCGGAGAAAATATATTCGACGAGAGATAGATATAGATATAGCTTTGGGTAACAAACACATATCAAACAAAACAAATAATACATAATATTGAATGCCTTTACAGCCCAGTTCGTAATAGCTCTGCCTTCTATGCGGTAGGTTGTGGGTTTGATCCCTACTGAGGACAAGTAATTGTGTGATGAACAATAGGTGCTTGTTCAATCAATTGATGTATTAACAAAAAATGTATGTAAGTATTCTATCAGTCATCTGGTTTCTATAGTACAAGCTTCGTTTGGGGCTGGAAGATGTGAAAAAAAGAAAGAAAAAGCTGTGAAATGAAAAATTAATTCAGTGACGCTTTGCGTGATCTGTGTTACCAGGATATTACATTCATACTCTCGACAACAACTCGTATTTTCACAAAAAAAATAATACTTATATAATACGCCGTACTGAATCAGAAACTTTTACGGCGTCCTCAATTACGTCACGGCGAATTCACTAATGGTAAAAACTGGTGAAGAACCACAGGTAGGCGCAAATATTTGTAGAATTCACACTTAATAACTAGATGGAGTTTTTTCATCTTATTCTAGGGTCCGGCGCGGTGACTTCAAAGGATGATCATTAGGTCCATGGTGTGATTGACTCCACGGGGTATTGCAACAGGTGACAGGGTAAGAAATACCCTGGTGATGTGATGGTTTATTTTATGGTGTGATTTGGTTGATCAGGTATATATTTTTTAATTGAACGTTGTGCTTAGTAAGGTTCTTATAGTTTAACTAAGTGTACTTAGTACCCTTGATTTAAAATAAATAAATATACATAATAATTTTATCTTAAGTTACACGAAAGTTTGTGACTTTTCTTTGAAGCACATTTTTTTAAGCCGGTTTGCTTTCTATTAAATGTTTGACCTTAATTTAAAAAACCTGTCTTGTCTTGATATTAATATAACTAAAGTTTATTTTGGTAAATTAATAGAAAACTACATTAGTATTAGGATTAGTAGTACAGTACATTGAATTACATTGAATAATGGAAATGTTTAATCTACTTTTGTCGCTGGCTGTACTTATTTACAAGGCGCCAGGAATTCCATGAGAACTGAAAATACCTATGTTACATTTGTTATTTTACATTTAAAACAAAGACATAAAACAATAGAAACTTTGTCTAATCCTAATTTCACAGTCTAAATCACATGTGCAAATATTTCTAATATTGGAATAACAACAAAACTTCATACAAATTTCAAAACCATAATTTATTCTTTGTTATAAATATTGAATTTTACAATTTATGTTTGTAACAAGCGTAAAATCTTCGTCAACCGTAACGAAACCACGACACAATATGACTTTAATTGTACTGTCCCCTTTATTTATATCTTCAGTGAATTTATTTTAAAAATTCGTTCATTTTAAATTTAGTTTTATAACAATTGAAAAGACGACGTTGATAAGGGTTGCTTGGAATATTTAATTTAAATGTAATTTGTAATTGTATTACCGTTACTATAATTTTCAGACGTGTTAAATCCTGCAAAGATTATAAATCCTTTTATCACTTACTATACCTACTCGTGCGCTATGACTTTTAGTTGCACCATTTTTTTGTTATTACTTATTATTAGTACTTGAGCTCTACAATCTAAACTAGTTTTAGTAAGTACCAAACGTTTCCCTTACTCTCAAAAGCTGTATGTGTCTATTCAAATATATATATAATAATAATAATAATGCTAGACAATCCACACAGCATTATCTAGCCCCAAGCTAAGCAGATAGATAGATACAGACTGATATACTTAATATAATACATTACATACATAGATATTTTTTATTATGCATAGAAAACACCCAGAACACCGGGAATAAATATTTGCAGATCGTACAAACATTTATCCCGAGGCGAGAATCGAGCCCGCAACCTCTGCGTCGCAGGCAAACATTCGCCCGCCGCGCCACATCGGTCGGTGTATATATTATATATATACACATATAACTGAGCTGAGAGGTCAATCAAGTTACGAGTTATATACATAATTATAGTTATATACATTCTAGCGCAGCTGACTGTACCCACCATCATATGTGAGCAATTTGTGTAAGTTATTACACTTTTCTCTCGACACCAACAATGTTCTGATGGGATCCACAGTGGCTATGATAGAGGGGACACATTTGGAATACAAAGTAGGATATGGCGAGCTTTCTTAAAAAAGGGAGATCGTTATTTACACTTGTATTTTTTAGGGTTCTGTATCTAAGGGTAAAACGGGACCTGCTCCCGCTAAGGCTCTGCTGTCTTTCTCTCTGTCTGTCTGGTACGTATACGCGTCCGATATATACAAGTGCTTGTATGGGTTTTACCCATATAATGTTTCCAGCATGGTTCCTCTTGGGTAGTCTGGGGTATAACTCCTTGAAAGTTAGAAGTTTTTTTTTTTTTTTTTTTTTTTTCGAACGGACTAAAATGCTGGTATAATCGCCTAGCGATTTCCGACAGCGTTACCGGGCTACTGGCGAGCGCAGAAGGCGCTACGCCATTACAAAATTGGTTTTGTTGGCAACGAGCACAAGGGCACCACTTAGGTACGGACCTCGGCTTGGGCTGTTGCCGGAGAAGGGAGCTACGGAGAGACTCTTCGCCCTGAAGGGGCGTTAACGGGGAGACGTCTTCGACCCCGCCGCCGGGGTCGGTGTGATTGTGGAGTGTTTCCTGTGTCCGGACTCGATGAAGCGACCTCCGCCGCATTCGCGGCGGTGATCGTGTCATCTGGGTCACCTAAAACGTGTCTAGGTCTACGGAGGGTACGAAAGTTAGAAGATCTTGTGATCAGCTACTTAATATGGTCAAGATTCTTTAAAGAAGGATGTAAACCCCAAGTTTCACGAGCTGTGTATAGTTTTTGCCCCCAATAAGTACCACCGTAGCAGAAAGCATTATTTAAATTTAACTGAAATAATTAGAGTAAACGGATTAACCCGTGCTAATCATTAAATAAATTAAAAAAATTATTATAAACACACGCGGTACGATACCGTAGTGAGTTTACTCGCTTATGGTATCGTCATAATGACGGTAGCTGTTTTTTTAGAAAATGAAATCTTTATGGCTTAATACCTCTAAATTATATAGGGGTAACATCTCAGACGATTGAATTTAATGTACATATTGAAGAACCGACGGCTTCACAGCACACCGCACCGATACTTGTAGGTATGAACGTGGTACGCGTGCAAATGATAAATTTTAAACTAAGCGATTTAAGTATCCAAGACAATTATTCTAGATCCAGTCAAGATACTGAGTTGAATTCAATAACTACACGTATATATTTTTAAATAAAATAAATATTTGTGGACATTTTTACACAATATTACCTAGCCCCATACTAAGCATAGCTTGTGCTATGACTAATAGAATACTTATGTATGGTTTTTTTAATCTATATAAATAAATAAAATTGAAGTGTCTGTTTGTAATATTAAAATAACCGCTTTTTACTACATGCATAGGAATGTATATACGATACATATACCAAAATAGCAATTTTTTAAATTTTTGTCTGTCTGTCTGTTTGTTCCGGGTAATCTCTGGAACGGCTCGACCGATTTCGACGGGACTTTCACTGGCAGATAGCTGATGTAACAAGGAGTAACTTAGGCTACTTTTTATCCCGAAAAAATAGAAACGGGAAAAAACTGCCACGCGGGCGAACCTGCGAACGGCCGCTATTTTATGCCGTATTAACGCCATCTGTTGGCGACATCGAGTACTACTTCAGTTAAGATTTGTAAGTAAAAATGTTTACCGCCCAACGAAGTGGGCACGGGTCAGCTAGTGTTATAACTATGTCACTTTTTTAATATGTAAATGTAATAGTTTATAGTTTTCTAGTAATGAGATACTTAATATAATTTATTTAATCGCCTTCTTTCAAATTAAGCAAGCATTTCAAATAATTTATTATTCGCTAGGTATTTATTGAAACGATAGGGCAATAATTTAAAAGCCCGTTGAATTATGCAAAGTAAACTTTACAATAATTAGAGAGCAACTTTGCCAAGTAATGTCATTAGAATTCCTGGGCAAATACACTCGGTTGCAGTGAAACCTGTATTACTGGACCACAGACGAACCAACATCTAGACTCAACACTCTGGTTTAAAAGTTAGCATCACACCATCGTTTTACTGACTTTGTGATGTGTTCGTAAACTGACACTTGCTTCGCCAATTTATTGTAAGTAAAATAAAATCTATTGTTATTTGAGGTCATAATCATCATCACCATCAGCCTGTAGTAGTCCTTTGCTGGACGTAGGCCTCCCCCATACGTTTCCAAGAAGAACGACTCTGAGCCTTTGCCATCCATCAACTTGCTGCGGTTCTAACAATGTCGTCAATCCATGGGGTAGGAGGACGTCCTACGCTTCGTCTTCCGGTTCGTGGTCGCCATTCGAGAACCTTTACTCCCCAGCAGTTGTCGGTTTTTGAGGTTCTTTTGTGTAATCCGTGGTATATAACCAATACCTATTACACCTACTCGGTCTTAAGGTGCCGCTTAACGTGAACCGAGTTCTTCGTTGTCATGTACGCATTTTTCAATTACACACGTTTATTACATTGGTCCAGCAGGCTTATTTAGGCTGATGATAAAAAAAACATGTATTATTTGTTTTGTAACTTAATTTGTAGAAAAAATGATGGGTATTTTTTTAATAAATCGTATATTCGGTTTATTTGGAGTCTCTTTTATCCGGTTCCAATATCTTACAATATAAAGCATGTAGTATATCAGTCCGTTAGTATTACAAAGAATCTTTGCTTATCGGATGAACCTTTATCTGATTGGTTAATAGTACACTAGCAGTTTACACAGGCCAATGAGCTGCGAATTGTACTACTAACGGAAGTTCGTTGGGCTTTTAACCTGACTGTTTGACATTACCTTCGACCTAAACTGTAAACTTGAGTGAATTTATTTCCTTTGTCATCAGTAATATAGTTTACTGAATGACAGTTTTGAGTCACAGAATAAGAAGATGCCGAGCCACTCTGTGCGTCCATTAGTTATATCTCACAGCATACTATTACGTAAATGTATGTAAATTCAAGAGCTTATAAGCATAGAGCCTAGAGCTTACTCCGCACCTTCTAGTTCCCATCATATCATTATTATCTGTGTTTCAACGAAGAATAGAAACAAGGAATCTGGTCGATATTAGTGATAGAATGACAGGTTAATGTTACTAGCTTTTGGTATTGTAACTAATGGCCGTTAAGAAAGATGTATATTATTACTGAAATATTTATCTTGGAATTTTGCCTTCGAGTCTGTCAATAGGTAAGGTCTCAATAGGCCAATATGCCTTCCCCATATTTTTGGGGTATTACCGTTTACTTAATAAATAATTACTTCATCGTGATTTTCTTAAAAAAAATCAGTAAATACCTAGCAAATAATAAACAAATTAAAATTGCTTGTTTAATTTGAAAGAAGGCAATGAAATAAATTAAATTAAGTATCTCATTACTGGAAAATTATTTAAACTCTTTCCATTTACATAATAAGCAGGTGACGTTACGAGTAGGTACCTAAATACTTACTCTTTCTTCCTCCACCTAGAGGCTAAATAATTGAATATCTGCAGTGTTAATAATAATTTAAACAGGTATTCACAAAATCAATTTACAAATGCCACTGTTTTATTAATATCTTGCATTAATAACATCGAAAATCCAAACGAATGTCAACCATTAAGGATTAGCTCGGATATAACTACACGTCTGCGCAGATTATCTATATTTATCCACTCTTTCTCTCTCGCGCAGCATCAATAAGTACGAACTTCTTTAATCATTGCAATTTCGAAACAAGCTCAAGTGCTGTCGGTGTCGAATAAATTTTGTATAATGTAAACGTGATAACAATTTAAATTCCTCTGTAACGGGTCCGAAGCCGACAAAAACAACAAACAAACTTGTGGGCGCGCCATTGGCTCGTAGCGTGCAAGGCGGGACCGCGACGCGACCACACCCGCCGAGAGCGCAGTCTCGCTCACTCATTCAGTCCTTATCTACCACTCCGCCGCGAGAGACGTGTCTGAAACTTTTCACGACTGAAGTGGCAGTCAACCTTCGCTGGAAATAATCGTGATAAGCCATGCCTCGGCCGACACGTGAGTCCTACGGTGATCAAAAACCTCCCTTTTCGTACATAGCGCTGACGGCGATGGCAATATGGAGTTCACCGGAGCGCATGCTGCCGCTGTCGGAGATCTACCGGTTCATCACGGACCGGTTCCCGTATTACCGGCGCAACACGCAGCGCTGGCAGAACTCGCTGCGTCACAATCTCTCCTTCAACGACTGCTTTGTAAAGGTACCGCGCCGTCCCGACCGCCCCGGGAAGGGTGCCTACTGGACGCTGCACCCGCATGCGTTTGATATGTTCGAGAACGGATCACTTCTCCGCAGACGGAAGAGGTTCAAGTTGCATAAAGGAGAGAAGGATAGTTTGAATGCAGAGTTGACAGCGCTGGCCAGTTTCAATAGGGCTTTTCTGGCACGCCAGGCGGGAGCACCGCCACCGCCGCCACCACCAAGCCTGCCAAGCGGTGGGCTGTACCCGCCAACATCATCGTTTATGCCGAGACCCAGTCCTGAGCCACCGGAGATCATTGATACAACAGCACTGCTGCCTATCGGACCTCGACCGCGCCGAGCGTTTACCATTGACGCACTGTTGGAGCCTGAGCCTCGTCGATCGTCTCCGTCGCCACCGCAGCTGATGCCTCATCTCCAGCCGCATTGTCCGCTGCCGCTGCCACCACCCTACCTCTTAGCTGCACAGAGGTACCATGCTGAGCTGCTGGCTGGCCTTCAGCAGTCCTGCCTACCGCCGCTGTGGACGTGGCGGGATACGAGTCAGCTCTCACATTACACGCTTAATTCATGAACGGTAAGAACCTTTCTGATATTTCTATCTACTTACGCCGTACTTACCTTTTAATGAACGCGAAGCAGTAGGTACATCGTAGAACACGTTCCTAACGAACGTGACCAGCGAGACAACGCTTGGTGTAGGTGATGGTAGCCACACACCATCGGGTGGGGCATCTGTTTGTTCCATCAGTAAGTGCTATAAAAATATGTGGTATGTGTGTGGTGTAAAAATAATTCGGTATTCTAATGTAGGTAAATACATTTCGTAACTGTCATAATATGTCACAGCACATCTTGGTGCGGCTGTACTTGCTGTATTATTATTATACTTATTAGTAGGTACTTATTTTTTTTTCCAAAATCGTTGATCAAGAGAACGAAGTAATCGAAGAGTTCTTAAAAATTTAGGCAATTTAGCTCTGTATGTCTGTGATTGCCATCTATACCAATTACAAGAGTTTTTGTCCTGGCTGACTGACAAATAGACAACGCACAGCCTAAACCTTTGGTTTTGGCTTTCTGGTGCCTAGAAGTGTAGGATAAGATAAGATAGAAATTCGCGAAATTCAACCCCTAAACGGTTTGAATTTCAGGGGGAAAAATAATATCACACAACCGCACGCGCGATTGTTTCACTAGTTTGCCGTATTCGTTATTTTGCTCTTGTCAAAAAAGACAAAAAAATATACTAAAAAATATAGGGATACGAAGGAACAGCATTAGATCAAATAAAAATTAATAAGAAAATTAACACTGATTGACTAACTGTGATTGGCACTGATCTGGATCAGTTGAGCTACCTTTAGATCGTTTGCAACGGTCTTTAGATAGCTCAACTGTTTCAAATGTATTTTGTATATACCAATTATAAATACTTGTATTAGTCATAATTTTCTTTGTAAATAAATAAAAAAGTTAGATAGGTAGTTTGACAAGTTACAAACTAATCTACGATTTTATAAGAAAATTAAACAATAAATATTAACAGACAGATTAAGTACTTACTTATAAATTACATACGAGTAATTAAAAGGTGTACTTACAGGGCCGCACTTAATGCGGTAACGTGTTTTGTTTTTAATTTACTCAAGTTCAATAAAAAGTTTACAAGCAAGGAGAACTCCTTGCTCGTAAATTTTTTTATTTTCATCATAGTACTATAATTATAGAACACATTTATTTATTTATTTAATAGAAAAAAAATTCGAAGCAATTAATTTACAAAAATGAGAGTAATTATTAAGGATTGTATATAGTTTGTTTATAAAATCGTAAAGGCAGAATTTTTTAAGCCATATTTGCTTTTTGCCCTTAGATAAATACCTCCTTAATTCTGTTTTGATCAAAAATTATGAAAATGAATACCATCTTTTTATTCCAAGCTTGACTTTACTTTTTTTACTAACTTAACCTACAATCATTTAATTTAAATGCCGTTACATACACAGTTTTTTACCCTTCAATGCAAAAACGACAGGGTGTTATAAGTTTGACGTGTCTATGTGTTTGGGATATCGCGACAGGCACACTGTCCTGAACGGATGAACCGATTTTTATTTGGTTTTTTGTTTGAAAGGTGAATTAGTCGGGAGCGCTCTTAGGTGTCCGGGGTTTTTTTAATTTTTAATTTAATCTTAATAATTGAATTATTTGAAACACATACCACTTACATGTCCAAATAATGGCTAATATTTCCCAGCTTTTTTTACTATAATATTAATTAATATGTAGGTAGATGTCAAGGTAATCTTTCCAAAACCTTTAGCGTGTTATGGTTTACTGGTTAATTAAAGTAATGAATTCAACTCTATTGTGACTCATAATTACTTTCGAGGAAGTATTTTTCATCATTAAAATTCTTGTTGTTGTAAAACTATCTCAGCCTACCTACCTTGTAATAGCTACATACACACCCACCACGTGGTTTGATTAAGGCTGGCTAATTAAGCCTAAAAATTATAAAGTACTAGTGAAAACGTTGGCGTGAAGTTGTTTTACACTAACTTCAACCCCCGCTGTACCCGTTTAGGGGTTGAATTTCAGGATTCCTTTCTTAGTGCACCAGTATATACGTATCTAGACAAATATATCTTGAAAAGTTCAAGCCTCTGCGACCAGTGGATTAGGCTGTGTGTTGTATATATTAATATGTCAGTCAGTCAGTCATGACAAAGATTCTTATAATTGTCTTAATTTTAATTCTTTAGTCTTTACTTATCTGTTACGTTACGATATGTAGGCTTTCTTACCAATCTTACATAAACTACCTACAGAGTAAATGAAATTGTAACAAATTGAAAGTACGCTACGCTAAATCGGGTTTACAAGTTAAAATTTTTTGTCACTAATTGCATTTTTCCTGAACTACGAAGTAATTGCAATTCTAACAAAATTGTAGTAAAGTGAAATCAGTTCTCCATAATTTACTTTATTATTTGTATCAACTCTTCTTTTTTTTCTCTTTGGATTCTTGCCTAGAATTTGGTCAGTTTCCTTTTAATATCCGCATGAATAGAAACACCATAGTGTTTCCATGTGTTCCTTCTAATCAAAATGCTACAATATGAGGTCTTGAAGGACTCTATTCTTGATTCTAATGAATGGCGTGGTGTGTTTCATGAGATGTTTGACAAATATAACTAGATAGTGATAATGATAAATAATAAAAAACATTTATTCCTCTTACAAAGGCTATTAAATCAGTATGTAAGTAACATTTACTATAGATCTCTTTTGTGAGAGACTGGTGCCTAAGATAGGTTAGTGAAACCTGTGTTATAAGTCACCATGTGCTCTCTTTCTGCGGGTTTTGTTGTCATATCAACTTACGTAAAAATACGTAATACCGAGATCCTATAGGACTTGTTTATTTTTGTTTTATGTTATTAAAAATCAAGATTGACTCACTCTAGTAGCATTATCCCTGTAAACCTTAGTGGTTTTCTTAGTGCTATTTTGAATTAGTTGTATTATGATTTCTTTAGCAAGGTAATAATTTACTGACATTTTTGCCTGGCTTTACAGCTCAGTAGTATCTCTGCCTTCTTGTAGGTTGCGGGTTCGATCCTCATCGATGACAAACATTTTTGTGATAAACATAGATGTTATTTCTCTGTCTGGATGTTATATTGTAGGTATTCTAAGTATATAGTCACTTGGTTCTCATAGTACAAACTATGCTTAGTTTGGAGCAAGATGATGTTGTGTAAAAATGTCCACAAATATTTATTTATTTATTTATTTATCAAACTGGTTATTGCAGTTTGATTGAGTAAAATGTGTATTGACTTTAAGTTATGTGATTTTATAAACACATTGTATGTGTATTATTTTATTGATTAGTCTAGACTAGACTTATCTGTTTTTACAACTCAGCGCAGTAAATATTTGAGGATGTTGTTAATTTTAGCATAAAATTTACATTATCTTAATTAAAAAAATACCAAGGTTTTTGAACAATGACGCTCAAGCTTCTTTTTTTTTCATTAAATATTTTTTTATTGATTAAATTAACGTGCATTATTTTAAATAAATATTGAAAATATCTACCTACACATAAGTATAAAACAACATTGTAAAAATGTGATTTAAAAACAGAATTTAAATCACTGACCGCAGGAAGTGTGCCCAAAAGGCAGCCAACTGCCAACGTTGCTCTTCTTATTGTAAACATCTTAAATAGTATACATAATAGAACAAATTATCTGTTTTAAAGTCTGTCTTGTATATTTCAATCAATTTTTTTGTCCACAGGTATACCACATCACGGCATCAGATCTCAGAAGCACGTTGCTGTGCTAATAAGTAGCCTCATGTTTTGCATTGCAAGTTGAGACAGTTCATCCTGATTAACAAAATCATTTGAGATAACTACATGGAGTGAGTGAGAGAGAGTATTGTCATACCGAACGCTGTATCTCTACAGTGAGACTATTGTGAGTCTAAGAGGTCTATTCATAATAATATTGATTCCAAATTAGTCGCCTTTAGTAATTTTGGATGATCAACTTGTCAAGTTGCCGCGTGGGCTTAACAAGTTGTTTTTTTGCACGTGAAAAATTTTATAATCATAATATAAACTTGTCTGCAATTAAAAGGAAGTATTTACCTTTTTTGATCATAATAACACAAATTAAATATTTTTATAATGATCGAGGTCTTTATTCGGAATACTTCAAAACTTCTAAAGTAATTTCATGTTTGTTCAAGTTGCGCCTAATTTTACCCAAACCCACGGCTTTGCCCGTGTGTTGGAAGTCATTTGCTAACGTCAATGTTTTCGCTAATATAAAATTTAATGTACTTTTCCGTTAAAGATTTTCGATTTTTTCCTCTCGGTTCCTGCATATTTTTCAGCACAATAGTGGCCTGTATGCTAACCCAGATTACCAACTATAATTGTTCTGAGTTCCATCCAAAATAGTCCAGTTAGAGCGTGATTGAGCCACAAACATCCTAACATCTAAACTATCACATGTATTAATATTGAGTAAAGATTGAGAAAGACATTCAACCTTTTTTAGTCATTCTACTTTATTTTTGTAATGTAAAAGTTTTTGGATACTCCGATGAAACAAACCTAGACCTAGAACAGGTTTAACCTACTTTATTAAGTCTTGTGTTCCTAAGAAATGTTATTTATTAATTTAAACTTCCAACATCGTTTACAACAATTCACTTAGAACAATTCAAAATATATATTAAAATGTATGCCAAGGGTTTGAATAATTATAGGAGACAGAGAAAAATTACAAATATAAAAGTAGGAAAAGGTTATTGAATGTTTTCTTTTTTTTTTTTTTTTTTTCGAACGGACTAAAATGCTGGTATAATCGCCTAGCGATTTCCGACAGCGTTACCGGGCTACTGGCGAGCGCAGAAGGCGCTACGCCATTACATGTTAGCGAATTAGGTTCTTATTTAATAATACTGGGCTTTGACACACTAAAGTACCCCAAGACATCAAACATTAATCTGTTATTTCCTGTTATAAAAGTTCTAATCAACAGACAAAATGAACTGAATGATCCCTACTAGTTTCTAATATTTAAATAAATTATTGCTAGTAAATGTTGGCTATGTAAATATTGGTTTAAAACTGTGATATTTAGTATAAGTTACTATAGAAAATTGATTGGAAATGTATTAAAGATGTACAGTTTTAGTAGTTGGAACATTTATCAGCGTATTTATTATATTAGTCAATAATAGAAAATAAACAGAAAATGTTAACTGTTATAAGTTGAAGTTTATTTTTACCTCTCCGCACATGCAATTTTTTAACAAGAAACACCAATTGCTTCTGATGGCATATGAAGGGTTTTTTTCATTAAAAAACATTTTGATGGTGGTTTTGAACAAAATCATAGTAAGCTTATTTCTATATCAGCAACGCAAAAAAAAGCGGTAGTAATTTAGTACTTATTCATTTTTTAACCAAACACATATTGTTGGGTTAAAAAATGAATACAGGTGTTTTATCGAGACTAATCAGTATGAGAAAATCTTACAAAAAACTTCAAAATGTACTAAAACAAATTTAAGTTACAGACTACTGTCTCACGGAAAAAATCTGTATTTGGATGTTGTTTAAAAAGCACAAAACTTATAATAACCACAGAACCTGCAGAAATAAACTTACTATTTTTTTTTAAAAAAACTTTAGCCCCAATTAAACTTCGAGAGGTTT
Organism: Electrophaes corylata; assembly: GCA_947095575.1. Taxonomy (NCBI): domain Eukaryota; kingdom Metazoa; phylum Arthropoda; class Insecta; order Lepidoptera; family Geometridae; genus Electrophaes; species Electrophaes corylata. Next base: position 11,099,176 of record OX352699.1, on the reverse strand, counting down.
TTTACTGAAATTAGGGTGAAACTACTCCAAATTTGGGGGGTTTACCATTGGGAGAACTGTTTGATACTAATGCCCATCTCCTGGTATATTCTTGTAGTTACCTCTTGAGACATCCATGGCAAGTAACAAAGAGGTTCTATTCTAGATCGGGTCTACTTACTTTTTTTAGAGATTTGCACCTCAGTGGAAGATTAGGAATCAGGCTTGCGTATAAATTGTAGCTTTTAAGAGTAAAATTTTTTTTCTGCGGTAATTTATACTGAAATTGGAATATTTCAGTATTTAGAACGCTATGGTAAGCATATTCTATTAAGAAGTGGTGTTACAAAATTTTACTTCTATGAGTAAGAAGGGATGAAAAGGTTTACTGTCCTTATCCTTGGACTTCAAAAACGCTTTCAAAAACGCTTATTACGATGAACACCTAAGTTCCTATCACCTATAATCTGGAATCTAAGCCCATTATAAGAATCTTTGTACTGATCGACTGACTACATTCTAAGCAACTAATTGAACGAAATTTTGCTAGTCTAAATTCGACATTATGGTTCGTAAGAAATGTTTTTTCTTCTCTAATAGTGTAAACTTCCCGACTTATTGATACAACAAACAGATGACCCCTTGATGTTAAGTGGTTACCATTATCCATAAAAAGGCATTGCCTCGCAGGTCACGGTCGTTAGAAACATGCCCTATAGCGCACTGCGTAGAACCTAAGGCATGCAGGTGCTAAACCTCATAGACCCGTAGTTTCAGTCTTGGTCAAACAGCCTGTGTATCTTGTTTAATTTGACAGATTCAACAACTATTGTGCTATCGTGGTAAATAGCTATTTTATAAGAACTACAAAATTATAATTATAATTATTATGCTAGACAATCCACACAGCATCATCTGGCCCCAAGCTAAGCAGAGTTTGTGTTATGGGTACTAGATGACTGATATACGTGATACAATACATTACATACATAGATATTTTTTTTTTACATAGAAAATACCCAGAACACCCGAAATAAATATTTGCAGATCGTACAAACATTTATCTCAAGGCGGGAATCGAACCCGCAACCTCCTGCGTCGCAGGCGGACATTCCCCCGCCGCGCCACATCGGTTGTCACACAAAAACTACAAGAGATCATAATACCGCCCTATTTTATTTCGGCTTATTTGGATTTAAAAACCAATGAACTACCAGGGACTACCCAGGTATATCATCCTGGAGGTCTTTTAATAAACTTTAAACAATAGAAACTTTCTCCATTACGTCTCATAAAGTGATAATATTGTTAAATGCCCCTAATAAATTGTATAATAGAATGATTTTAAAGAACACCGGTCCTTTAATGTGGGCTCAGTAATCACTTTCGTGATTACTTGATATGCGAATAAGCTCATTAAAGTATTTAAAACTTTACTGTACTTAGTCACCGTTCTGAAATTCCAACTTCTAAGTCTTCTTCGGCTTTCCTTTATATGACACTGTATCTACCATAGAATAAGGACTAATGTAACAACAACAATCGACAAACGATTTTACCAATGTGAAGTGAAAAAAAAAATAGTTGTAGTCACGTCGAGTCAGTAAAAAAGTAAGTTGGGTTTTGAAGTAAAAGATGGCGTTTCTCTTCAGATCCTGAATGAAACATTTTAGTTCAAACCAAGATTAATTATTAGAATTAAAATGAAAAAGTTACCTATGTTGCTTCCAAGATGACAGAAATAGAAATAACTCCAAAGTCAATTGCATTCATAATTATGAAAATAAGGACTGCTTAAAAACTTTACAAAAGTGTTATCTCTTTTTGTTGAGCCGGTTAGGAAGTATCTTTCTTAATTTAATGAAAAAAACCGGCCAAGTACGAGTCGGATTCGCACACGAAGGGTTCCGTACCATTTCCTATGATAAAAACTGCAAATAAATAACGTTTCCCCTCCCCTTAAATATTAATTTTATTCTGTTTTTTAGTATGTGTTGGTATAGCGGCAACATAAATACATCAACTGTGAAAATTTCAACTCTCTAAGTATCACGGTGATACAGCCTGGTGACAGACGGACAGACAGACAGACCGACAGACAACGGAGTCCCGTTTTACCCTTTGGGTATGGAACCCTAAAAATAACATATGAATTGTAATTTTTGAAAAATGATTCTGTCAATATGTAATTTAATGCATCTTCAGATAGTCTGTAGTAATATGGATATGTGTTCGATCTCTTGCAAGATCACGAACCTTCAGGTGTAAACTAAGACGTTAAGACTGAAACAATAGTACCTAGGACTTATTTAATTGTTAGCTCTTTGCAGCCCACATTGAAAGGAACAAAGCGCACGCATACGTCGGCAGGCGACAAACGATATGTCAAGGCACGTAGTACACTCAGCCTCGATACGAAGTTACGCGGTGGCACCTTTTTAAGCTAAAAAAGTTCCATGGGTTCCGATACTGGTTCCACGGGTCCCATTTTGGTGACTAATGAGACCAGAGATCAAAGTAAAAATCAAAAGGCATTTTTCATTAGAATCCTGAGGACCATTTAGAAACTTCTTTAATCTAGTCGCCAAAAACAGGTAAGAAAATTTAGTTTGTTCTTACCGTTTGAATTTAAATTGGAACTGCCTAAATACATTGGAAAAAAGTACTCAGAACAAATACGAATTAGCTAACCCGCAGGGTAAAAGAAGGCTATTCACGATTAGATTATGATTCGATGGATTGTTTTCACTGAATTTGACATTGGATATTTTAGAGGTGAATGCCAATTAGGTTACTTTCAATTTTACAATTCAATATAATAAACGCAAAACAGCGTTTGTTTTTATTCTAGCGTTGTCTCTTATTGCTTGCACAAGCGAGTAGAAAAATAGGAGGCTGCTGGAGCAACGAAAGCCTGAGGCCGAGTGTACAGTCCAAACAATCGGCACGGGCTCTGTCGGCGGCTCTGATGGCGATGTCACAACACCACGTTGTATGCTGCACAATATGCTGCGCCGCCGCGACGAATTGCCCACAATGCGGCCCGCTATGCAAAGCCTGATGAAAGCAAGCGGAGTCTTTGTCCGTCAGTGCGGCCGCCGCCGAGGTTTTCCTAAACCTTGGGAACACCGGGAATTATCCTTTCTCCTACGTAAAGTTTGTCAGCAGAAATAGGTTCTATGGAGGACAAATTCTTTCACAAAGCGCTCTACTATGTATTAAATGTAACTTACGTTTTTTATATACTCGTAGGTACCTATTAAAAAGTGGATTTGGTGCACTGGACAGGATTTTTAAATCTCTCTTCATATTTCGGTATGGTTGCGTACTCTAAAGACGTGCACTGAACCATACTGTGTACACGTAGTATTGCGATAATTCAAGGGAAAACCATTTAAAAATTTGAAAGCGATCAAAGAAAAAAGCATCACAAAAAGCCTAAATAGTAAAGATACAGCGGTATCTTTACTATTTAGGCTGGTAGTGGTAATGACGGCGGCGACTACTTTTATATAAAAACATAGATAAATAAGTAAATGCAACTTATATTTACTTAACTCAATTTTGTTTTTCTCTTATTTTATTATTTTTGTAAATTTTTAATTGTAAATGTATTTTTTCTATTTCATGGATGAAGGAACAGTTTTAATTACGGAAATGAATCGTCCAATAGCGTAAGATTATTCGCATATAGAACTTTCTATTATATGTGACGGTATCGGCTTTATAGACAGTGGCTATTATTTTATTTAATGGAGCTTTTTTATGGACTACATAACCTTTTATTTCTAATAGATATAGATACAATCGATGCGCAGATACAATACAGTAGCAATCATACCACACAATCATCAAGCGGCATCCACATCCAGGGGCCCGATCGCGAGCTCTAATATCTCGGCTGCAAATTGTCAAACCGACGACTAACAGTTCCAGCAAACATTCATAGCTGTTTGGTTGGTGTTCGGCTGTCTTCGTATTTTATTTGTACTAGAAGTCCATAGAATTAGGACTAATTCTATGCTAAAAGTCAATAATTTTGTAACACGAACCTATACGAACTTACAGCAATGGCTTCCGGTACTTGTTGTTCGGGTCTGTTCAAGCCTGTTCGGGTCTCATTTTGAATTACGAATGCATTGAAACGGCTCACCCGTTTCAAATTAGCTGACACCGTAATTTGGTATCACGAGGTGTTTTTATGAACTGTAAGTTATGGTTTTTGCTACAGTTTTGTCACATGTTTCAATTTTGGTTGGAAAATCTCAGAAAATAACTTTTTAAGAAATGATGTACGTTTTTATGATGTTCGGAGTATGTTTTTAAGGTAAACGCTGTGGCATTATAGTATGTACAGGGATGTTAGTTCGTGCTAATATATTATTTAAGTTCTTGGCAACAAATTTAATTACCATTAAGATTCTAAAACATAAATTGAGAAACCATATTGAATCTTAAGAAGAAAGCTACTTAAAATCTGACTGTTAAATGCAAAATGCAATTTAGCAAAGCATTAGCATGCTTTGCTAAATTTGATAGATTTAACGATAAAAATTTGCATGGCAACTCTGTTCATTGACACAATTCAATGACATTATTGACATCAACACTGCAAGAATTTGATACAAAAAGGAGTCAAGAAAAATTCAAATTGGATAAAATGACCCCCTTTATATTCCTTACATAATAAGACCAGAGATTATTGTTTCACTTATTTACAAACCACGGAGCGGCAACGTAATGGAATTTTATAAGGTTTCAAGATACTACGGAATAACGACTGGTACAATGTTTTCAATATTTTGGTCCTCTTAGATGTACGCATCTTTGTAATGCGTACCTCACATTTTATAGGCTCTTAAATCATTTTGCGAAATGAATAGAGGAATTAAATCATAGTAGTTTTGCGTATTGGCATTTCTCTATTTATAACTTTACATATAGGTATCTCATATGCATTGTTGCAAAAAAAATGTGATATGTGATGTATAATAACTCCACTCCACTCCAATAATGGAGTAATTCGCGCTCCTGATGATTATTTATTATTCAACTATTTTTGTCTTATTGCAATGGTCAGTAGGGCCCCATCTCATTATTGCAGTGTTAATAATTTACAAAACCATGCGTTCAAATCCTCTTTTCGTCTAAAGAATTTCGTATAGTTTTCATGTCAATTAAATTCAAGTTTTAAAGCCAGAACTAAATGTTAGAAATATATTTTAATAAATACTGAAAAATTCAGTAAATTACAACATATTTTACTGATTTTAATACTTTTACAGACATTTTATTCAGAAACATAAAAAAACAGCAACTTTCCGAAAAATATACGGATTTTATTGTTTCTTAGTTTCTGAACGTCAATTACATGACCACGTGACTAAAATGTCAGCAAAATTCAAAACTCACAATGTTAGCTAAGAAACACAGACTTAGATACGGCACAGTCGACTAAATACGGCAAGGGAGTGTAATTTTTTATCGGGCTTAAAATATGTTTATTATATAAAATGATTTATATATAATAAACATATCATAAATGTGCACTCTTCGTCTTAGTTTTCATCTTAAATAAGTGATAGATTAAAAGTAGGCTACGTATTATGTAATTTTAGGTCACGCACTACAGTATAATATGTTCAAAGTTTCATTCAAATCCGTTTACTCGTTATATAGATGAGTAAGAATAGACATACATACTCATTCATAAGCTTTCACGTTCATAAATTAGTGTGTCATAATTTATTATTACTATATTATTATGAAAACACGTTTGCCATATTTTTTTGAATCACGGTTAGTACCTATTTCTTAACATCACGATTGAATTTATTAGCGTACCACTGAACGCATATTACTCATTTATCATCTCACTTAATTTACTTGAAAAGTAAATAGAACAAGCAAATGGAGTAACTTGCGGAACCTATCTAGTTCATTCTTGTCTATGTTCAGAATTGATAATATTGTATATAGCACCATCTAGTATCAAAACAAGCAAAGTTTGACTAAGATTCCCGTGACATTTACTACCACTGAAATTTAAAAGCACGCCCTCTAGTATCGAGTAGTTGCGTTTCTTTAGTAATTTGAAATCTGAAAGAACTGAACTATAAGTGTTGCCGTTGTTCTAGTGACTTTGTCCACTCTGACGCTAAAAATAGAAGAGTCAAATTATTTTCACAATAAAATTCCGAAACAAACAAATAATAAATAGAAAAATATTAATTAAAAATTAATCTTGCTCTAAACAAAACAACGCATACAGTGGAATCAAATAGGAATCTACAGAGTGACTGCAAAACTGAAATCGAAATGGAAATGAAGTTTACAGTATCTTAATCCCTAAAAACTGGACTCGAGCAAAGTTTGCATTAATAAGGTTTAACTTAGTAATTTTAAAATGTTCTAGATATTACTTATATTAAAAAAATGATATCAACGTTTTGATTCCCCACACAACTTCTGTGAGGTGATCGCTCTGATAATGGATTATTTGTAATGTATTTTTGGTAAATACAATACAACAGCCAGATAGAACAAATATAATTACATAGATGCAACTAACACAGCTAGGTTGGCAGTAACTCTGCCTTCTGCACTGTAGGTTGTGGACTCGATCCCCTCTAAGAACAAACATTTATGAGATGAACACAGATGTTTGTTCTATGTCTGGGTGTCATATTCTATTACTATTATAACGTACATTACTATTTTATAAGTTCTCTGGTTTCCATAGTAAAAAGCACATGCACATGTACTAAGTACAATGTACACTAACTGTAGGCAACGCTTGTATAAGCGTTGCTTGTGTGAGATGGTAACATTGATAATTACTTGCAAAATGTGCGTTCAAAATCTGTTTTTGGTATCAACCTCGTAAAATTTTAAAATTCCATTAGATTTTTTTTATGCTATATATTGGTATTTGGTCAAATTCATCTTATTACACGGCATTTTTAATAGTTTGTAAAATCATAGAACAAGGTGTTAGTATTTTTAAAGATTTACGAGGGAATAGAAAAACGAAACATAAAAACCGTGAATTACCGATAAATACTCAAATAATGATAACTAGTTTTGGAACGTTACACAAGTTAGATAGAGAAAGAATATCCGTGTTAGCTAATGAGCGAAAATTAACGAAGAACTGACATTCTAAGCGCTGGTGATACGTATGTAAGTTTTTCGTTCGGTCGAACGAAAAAACAAGCTCGTGATACGGCCCCAGCACTGGAAGATCTGATTGCGAATCACACTCAATCAACTGTCGGTTTTTATTAATCTATCCTTCATTAGACACTACCGTCTGATCCGTCCGCTTTCAATTGAAACAAAATTTTAATGCTTTGCCGGCACAAGAATAAAATAAAACGGTAGAACCATAAACATTCCACATTTATATTCGACCTCTGAGCGGGTTGATAGATCTTTCTCTTTTCCTCTCATGGTTGTGTCTCTTTTTAACTGCGCCGGATCGTCTGCGGGTTCCTCTTAAGATACAAGGGAGAGATAAAAAAGTATTGCTCATAATGTTTTAACAATCTGGGATATAACCCAAGTTTAGTGCCTTTGAATGGCGATCGATATCGGGCTACACAAATCACACAATCATGTATTAAAATTGACTTAGCTAAGGCAAAAAAGTAATATCGATTCTGTCCTAACCAACTCTGACCATCTACCAGCTCTGAATTATGGTTTGAATTTTTGAATTTAATTTGATAAGGTACGCAATGCAAAAATTCGTAAAAAAAACCTTGCGTGGATATAAAATATCTCGGAAATATAGCAAATAAGAAATGTATGTGTTATTTATACTTACCAAGACCTTCAGCGCCGTGAAACATCATATTTTTAACTTCAACTTATACAATATGCTAAGTACCTAGTAGGTACTCTGTCAAGACATATCCGTAAAAGTAATTCCTAAAACACTATCAAAAGAAAATTAAACTTTGTAAATTTCAAACGTGCAAACCCGTAGAATTTCATCAGCATTTAATCCTCAAATAAATTTCACAGAAAATGAAGTGTCGGCCACCAAAACGGAGGATCGCTTGAATACATCAAACTGGGGTGCTGGGTCCAATTTAATTTTCCTCCTCGGGTCAGTTATAATTGAGTCAATTCGTTCTATGTCGGCAGAAGCCGGCCGCTCTGCCAGTAATCGATTCCTTTTAATTAATTCCTTGCACTACAATTAATCGTCTATCTTCCTGAAAAATTAAACAAGTCTGAAAAATTGGAGCGTCGGATCTTTTTCTGTAATAGCATTACAAACTATTCTGTATCTTTCTAAACTAACTGAATTATATACATATTTACTGCAGAAAAAGGAAGCATTTAGAGAAATTTATTACTAGTTAGCATTTTCTTCCAGTTAACCTTTATGTAATGTGGGGTGTTGTGTGTGTAGTGCTCTATAAAACAATATATATTATCAATTACACCTAAGTATCACGGTTAATACTTTTTACAAAAAATATCCCGGTACTTACGAAACTCTCCATCATTATTTACAAAAACAAATTATTCTTTTCATAAATTATATTTATTTGAACAAAAAATATTCTGTTCTGAATTTGAATAGCATGAATTTGCGATGTTATTATCTGACACAGAAGAATTGGTCACAGTCGTCCTCAAAGGCCGTGGCCGACGTTGAGCCACCTACATCGGCGGCCGTCGGCGGCCACAAAGCCTTCGTCATATACAAATAAATAACGTCGGAACAACAAATATTTTAATAACCAACTCCAAAGAATTGTTCAGCGTTTAGCTACGTGTATGCGTGACACTGGGTCGTCTGTCGCGTACGACACCTGCATACCAAAACAAACTGAAGCAATTTCAATCTTCAGCCACTGACAAACAGATGTCAGTTCTCTTCGAAGTTGCACTTACGCAATATAAGGACGCTTCAGACTGCATGACCAATGTTAGCAGATAAAAGATAGACTTTGAAATGTTGTTTTGTATAACATAAAGTTTTATAGCGGTATGAAAGTGCCGATTGAAAATTGGAAAGGTAAGCGTGAAACGGCAGATGGTGTGGACGTTGGCACGTTTCAAGATCAAACAAAGAACACTATTCGATTTTACAGCGTACCTATAATTTTTAGTAGTAAGCAATAGTATTAACGTCGTGCGTATTTCCTTTTAACATGCACCGACTGAGATCGGAGAATACGGGCTGGAATCTTAAAACAGGAAAATTTTAGACACAGAAGTTGTCTAAAGTCAAGTCATCTGCTTATTCCAGCAACAAGCCCCATAAAAAAACTATTTTTGCCAATTCGCCATGACGATTTCAATTTATTCACATAAAATAGTATAATAAAACCAATTCCCAGGCACTTCTAGTTACACATTAAGACTAAAACATGAAATTACTTACCATAAATTTAAGTGAATATATATATAAATATGTGTAGGTTTTGTTATGTATGTAAAATAAATGTAACTTTATCGGCACATTAATCTTTAAATTGAAAAACAGTAATGCTGCTTGGTGGCATGGTAGTACTTGCCCAGACAAGTCCTTCTCAAAGAACTCCACCACTACTAATTTTCTCAATACAATATGATATTATATACCTACAATACGCCTGTGTACATTTTATGACTTTGAAATAAATCCAACAAAAATCTTAAATGATTTCATAAAACTTGCGTCGTTTATAACCATTTACCCCATACTGCTTACAGAATTTACTGAAAAAACCGCAGCTATAATGACACGTATGAAGCTACAAACAGGCTTCAATAAATTGAACGCGATTCATTCCAAGGCTGTCGCTAAAGTCATTTAATAAGTTTATGTTCTTTTATGTAGTCAAGGTGGTCGATAATAAAGGAAACATGGGGTTGGCAGACATAATGGCGGAGTCAGTGGGGTCACAGAACAAACGATAGTTAGTGTACTTACCTCTTCACTGATACAGATACGTAGGTTATAATAATAATATAAATAATAATGCTGGACAATCCACACAGCATTATCTAGCCCCAAGCTAAGCAGAGCTTGTGTTATGGGTACTAGATGACTGATATATTTAATACAATACATTACATAATATTAAGTGTAATACTTGGATTTTTTTTATTATACATAGAAAATACCCAGAACACCTGGAATAAATATTTGCAGATCGTACAAACATTTATTCCAAGGCGGGAATCAAACCCGCAACCTCCTGCGTCCTTCACTGGCGGACATTTGCCCGCCGCGCCACATAGGTCGTCATCGACCTCTGGTTATCTAGCGCCTTTTCACATGGTTCTCTAGACCGGCAGCGCTGATACTTGCATAAACCTTACTGATAAAATACGCATTGGTTAAAGTGAAATAAAGTTCACGAGTTTGTGAGGCGGCTGTAGTGATACTTTCTGAAGTACTGCCATACATTTGAAACTACGCCGTCTAGTCCCACACTAAGCAAAACTTTTACTATGAAACCACATAACTGATTGAATAGGTAGTATAATATTTTTTTTATGTAAACTTATCAATAATCAATAAATTATAACAAAAGTTTTTGTTATCAGTGGGGATCGAACCCACAACCTACAGTACAGAAGGCAAAGACAACAAAGGTGTGACAACTGTCAAAAGGGCATATTTTTCGGATGTGTTTTATTATCACTTGACAGTTGACAATAAGGCCTAAATAAGGTAAATTCGATTCAAAGCAATTCTATTTCTACATTTGTTAACGCATTAGACAAACACACTAATAAGTATTTGTTATATTTCGACAATTTTGGACTTTTCTACCAGCGATATTGGTAATAGAATGTAAATTTATCTACATCCACAGATTGCTCATAAGCAATTTTGAAATTTATAAACAACACATTAAAACTTATTTTACATTGAAAGTTAATTCAAAGTGCGCATGCCTGGTGGAGCGCAGGAATGTCGGAGGAAGAGCGGCTCGGCTCAGCACAGACTCACAGGCACCAAAATACATTAACTTTGAAAATGCAGCGTTGTAGTTTACCGACTCATAAAATGAAGTAATTAATTTAAAAATCCTGACGCTGATAGCTGTGGCAAGTGCAAGATTTGATTTTATATCAATGCAAAATGAACATTTCGACATTTTATGCTTGGGATTCATGTCGTGCCATTGATAAGCCAAAAATACTGTTTACAGAAAATTGAGCTGTGATTTAAGCTAATATTTAGATAAATACTTAGAAAACATTTTTTTATGCATTGAAACATTAGAGCTAATACAACCGTATATAAAATTAAAGTACTACCACTAAGCCTATTTCTGTCGCCAAGCAGCCTACTGTGTTCTCGTTTGAAGGGTATGGGTCCGGTGAAATTAAAGTCACATAACATGCATATTACGGAGCAGGCCTGCAAGGCATGTTTTTGTTATAGGTGATGGTTATACTTAACATCAGGTGGACCATCTGCTTGTCCCATCAGAAAGAAGTATAATAAAACCTGGCCATCTAGTTTTGACTGCCTGTAAACCACCTCGTACCATCCATCTTCTGTCCATTCGCGCTTAGAAAAAACAAAAGGCTCGCATAATAGCATCGCTTACTAATACCGCTCACGAAATGGTCCGCTTTCATCTCTCGAGCTTTTTCGCGTCTTTTTGGCCCCGAATCCATCAATTCTCTTGATGGATGGAGCATTCGAAATTCAAATTCGCTAAATCTTCCCACACAACGAACGAAAACAGGTCGGGTCGTTAACAGAGTACCTATCTACGCACCACGAAGGTTGCATTCTTTTTGTTTCGTTTGGCGTGAAGATATTCGGCCTGGAGGTGAGAGGGGGTGGTGTGAGGGGGTGCGCGGGGAGGTGGCTGCGTCGACGCAGACGCACGGGCAGCAGAACATGATTACAGGGCTCGGCCGGCTAATCACTGCTGCAACATGGTCCGGCTGGGACGTGGACGGTACGGCGGCGGACACTTGCTTTCTCTTTCATGCTGATCTAACTATTTTAGTTTTCTTACTCTCACGAAGAGCAATTCGAAAATCAATTGTTTCACAATTATGATAATTAACTGTAGCAAAACAACCTAATCAATACTAACTAGAAGCGAAGCTCATATACTGTGTATTTTTCGACGGTGCATCTATCAAGCGTTGGACATACATTGAACACGTCATTTTGTAAACTGCGCGTACTGGTTTGGTACAAAATGGTGCTAAATCAGTAAATATTTTTGCAGTATTATTTTTATAATTAGATACTTATTTATTTTTCTACATAATTTTTTTCATCAACATCACACGTCTCAAACGCTCCATAGAAAAATTATGTACACAAACGATTTATCGAATGTCAGTTTGCGCATACGACAAATCAATGTACGGATACTTTAGCTACCTAATAAATCACAAAATATTGCAGTTGACGAGTATGTGCGAGCAGCGCGTCCGACCTCTAGCACCTCATATCTCCATACAAAAAGTTTGAGCCCGCAAACCGAAATTCGTTTTGCGGAAAACAAAAATCTCAGAATCCGCCTAAAGAACTAACCTCAACATATTTGATCGAGTGATTAACCTATCGAATTTGTCGACCTAGCGTTTGATCAAGTTATATGCTAGCAATCTCGAATTTTTTTTATCAAACCCCGTTTTATCAAGAATTTATGTCAAAATTTATTTATCGATACATCCATGCTTGGGCACCAGTGTTGCCAACATGAGACGTTAGCTGAGCGCAAATTATTATAAAAAAATATTACCAACTACATTGAATACTTTCTTGCCACCGTACCATGCTCGACCGGCTCATTGTCGTTAATAACAAACAAGACAAAAGTCTTACCGCTAACAACACACGTTCTTCGCATCTCGCTTTTTTACCGACACCAACTTGATAACTCATGGAAATATGATACCTTGTCCTGGGTAATGCTGGATGAAGCTTGACAGCCCCCAATTGACCATCGATTTAAACCATCGAAACTGCCTTGCTGATTTTGTGATGTCATTGAACCTTTCAGCCCGTTCAGATTCCTAATGTACGTGCTTTTGACTAATCAACCATTTCTACGTTCATTTTGTTTAAATACTGTAGTTTTTTATACGACTTATTAGTGAAACTAAAACTTATTGCACTAACCATGGTATTTCCTTGTAGTATCATCACGTGGTGACACGTGTTATACGTATAACAAAACATTACCACGCAGGTCGTGAGCGTTCAAAACGTGGCCTACGATGTACTGCCATGTGTCCGTCAACTTAGGGCATGCCTGTAATTTCCCTAACATCCACACCCTTCAAACCTATGGTGTCTATGTATATGGTGTGGTGTAACTATGGTGGTTTCCCCCGGATTTACTTTTCATAACGATGTCGACTAGTACTCGTGCATAATATGTGCCAAAAATATTTTATTCCATAAATTATTATTTACATTTACACTAATTAACATAATAACTGATATATAATACAGATTAAAATTTTTATGTATAGAAAAAAACAGAATACTGAACTGAACTGAGACTGAAAAATATAAAGTAAGTATTCATAAAAATAAATAAAAAACAATAATAATCGAAAATTGAAATAACGAGAACCTCAAAGATGACATAAAACGAATCACATAAGTCTACTTATTAAGTGCATTGTGTGTAATGCACCGTTCTGCACTGTGAGCTGCTCAGGCGCCTGTCAGCGCCCGTCAGCTGTCAGCGACGCTTGTCAAGTGTCACTTTAAAGCCACAATATTGGAGCAATTTTAATCTAATTGTCCTTCCGCACAATTGAAGAACTTTGACTTCGTTGTGTTGTAGCAACAAAAAGATCTTTGAGAAGTTGACTTCGTTATGTTGTAGTAACAATAAGAGCTTTGAGAAGTCATCAAGCTCGGCACTCCAGCGGCTTGTGTCCAGGAATCAATCTGCTTCCATTCACGATACCAAATCGGTTCCAGCGCAACAAAGAAGCTACTGCTAATGTCCTTTGTTTCTTGGAGTATTGAAACATAATAGAGCACACAAATATTTTTTATAATAGCTCTGTTTTGATGTGCGCGTTTTTACTCACGGAAAGCTTTTTTAATTCAAACATCAACCAATGCTGCAGGTTGTTTAGTTTTTGTACACCTGTCAAAGTCAAATTCAAAAATCATTTATTCAGTAATATCCGCAGAGATCATCTTGAAACGTCTTAAATCTAGGTGAATAAGCGCCAGTTCCTCGCGACCTGTGGGTAGTGTATCGCTAAAACGTTCTTAGTCCTAAGAATCTGTGTAATGGTTTTCTACAAACATCAAGTGACCCATATACTTGTTCTATTAGCAAGTACCTAGTTATTAAAAAAACCCGTTACTACCAAGACAAATAAGCCCTCTAAAAATGTCACATCACAAATATGATACGTCGAGCTCGACACGAGATATTTTTTTCTATTGGTTCACTTCAAAACCTTAGAACCTGTAGACAAAATGCTAACTAACATTAGCGATGTCTTCATTTAAAACAACGGTATGGCTATCGATACGAGAGGTTTTCTGCACAAGACTTACAATTGTCTTCATATATCAACTCTTTTTTTTGATATTCAAACAACACCGTTTGTTGTTTACCTTGAATTACTTGTGAAACATTTTGTATACTAAGATGAGTTAACATTTTAAAAAAGGTATGAACAACGAACATTAAAATGAAAACCAGTGCATACTATAGTTAAGTAACGTTGCTCTGTTTAATCTTTATTTTTTATTTAAGTGCATAAATTATTGCCAGAGTACGCATTGTACTTTTGGTGCGAAAATTAAATCCATTCATATTTAATAACGGTACATACTTCTGAGATGTATGGATATTGAGACTCTGGATAAGATTTGTCATATCTTGACTCCAAAACACAATTGCTTTATTTATTAATATTAATCTGTTTCCTTACATTATAACTTGATTAATTTATTTTTTATGTTACAGGACAGCGAAGATTTATTGAAAAAACATTCATTGCCAAGATATATTGCGTAATTAATGAAAGTGTAAATATTTTTTATTTATAAAAAACGAATGGAATGTGACTTCGGCAGCGTGAAGTTATTTTCTTATAAACTTCAACCCCCGCTGTACCCCCTTTGTAGGGTTGAATTTCAGAAATCAATTTTTCAGTACATCCCTACGCACCAAAACGATACCCTGTCAAGTTTCTACGACCAATGGCTTAGGCTGTGTATTGTATTTATGTCAATCAGTTAGGACAAAATTATGAGGTAAAGATAGATAGATACATAAAAAAAATTATCAAATTTAATGAATAATTTGTCTCATCCCAAAAATTTGCCAAAATTAATAGATGCTACGCCACAGTTTTTAGAACCGAAATAACTTAAAGTATTTTTATCGCGAGAAATAAAAAGGTAAATGTTTTTTCACTTCAGTCAAAGAACTACAATCGTAAAATGATCAACATATTTTTTATGCAAGCCTTGTATCATTAGACGGTAGTTAGAATCAAATTTAAGCGCACACAAAGCAGGGTAAACATAATGTGTAAATAAAGACAGGGCTAGAACAAGTGGCGCTTCGTCAGGTGGCCTCTAATCCTTTTTGACAATATTTAAGCTCCTTTTTGTACGACCTTATCAATTATTTGGTGGTAAAGTTTTTTGTGTGGACTTTTTATGCCATACTTGTAGTTGGGCAAACAGGCTTATTGCCTTCCTGATGGTAAGTTGTTACAAACTGCTTAGGCAGAAGTAGGCATGGTGTAATTATGCCTAGCAGCTTGATGTGTTCTGGTTTGAAGGGTGTGGGAGCCGATGAAATTACTTGCACGGGAGTCTTGTCGGTATACCTCAGGTTGATGGATCCAAAGCCTACTTACGTGACCTGTGAGGCAATGCTTTGTTATGGGTGATGGTAACCACTTAGCATCAGGTGGCCCATCTGCTTGTACCATCAACACATCGTATAAAAACAAAGTCAATACACTCTGTATCTTCAAGTTATGGCGTTATTGAATAGCAAGTATACTACACTCATAACATCTTAACAAACATTTACATCTATAATTATTAACATAAGATTATTGGAAATGAACGTATAGATAAAACCAACGTTGATTCCGTCCTAGAACATCCATGGAAATTTTAAGATTAAGATTTCACAAAAACAATAAAACAGTAGTAAAATAACTTCATAAAATCTTACAGACCTATCTTTTGATTAAATGCAATAAAAACTCGTTACTAAAAGCGTTTCTTCACTTTGTTATTAACTTAGAGCAACTAACAATTATACGCAATCGTTCTTAAGTATCATAAGATAAACTATGCAAAAGATTCTTTCGAGTACAGTGAGCAAAATTTAGCATTGCAGTACTTAGAGGTATAATAACATTGGCCCAGACTTACCGCTCTTTTCCGACTTCACTTATAGTGTTTATCTATACTTCTATACTAACATTATAAAGAGGAAAAATTTGATTGTTTATTTGGTTGCATTGAATAGGCTCCGAAACTACTGGACCGATTTGAAAATTTATTTCACCGTTGGGAAGCTACACTATCCCTGAATGGCATAGACTATATTCTTTTAATTTTGTGGACTTCATTATGAGCACCACCCCAACCCACGATACACTTCAGTTCAGCGAATATCAAAGTCAACTTGAGCATGTTAGTAAATTATTTTTGTAACGAGTAAGTGAAGAACTATTAGTAAGTAAGTAAGTGAAAGAAGTATAGGCAATAGTTATTAGAAATTAAGCCTTTTGCACTGTAATTTAAGGACTAATAAACCAATCAATTTAAGTAAACATATAAAACGTGCAGTATGAACAGGCGGGTACTGTGATCGATAGTGAATATTTAGCAGTTTGCGTGCAAACATCAAATAAATTGTTCATGAATGACTAACGCGACTACGATTTATCAAATGGGTATCGACACCGCACTTCCTAGCACGCATTACAGTTTTAGAACATTATAATCACGATATTGAACAATTACACTCTGTATAAAAATGAATACGAGTAAGCCCCAAATAAATATGAACTCACACCTCAGTTGGTATAGCAGCTCTGTTTTCCACGCTTTAGGTTGTGGGTTCAATCCCGACCGAGGTCTAACATTTATATGTGTGCGGTCTCAGTTAGAACCGTACATTAATAGTAGTTTATATTATTAGTTAAGGTTTATATACACTTCAATCCACTAACCTAATCCACAGGTCACGTACCTAAGCGTACTGAGGTAAGCGGTTCTCGCTCAAGACTGTCTTGCTTGGAGTAGAAGGTAGCACTAGTTAGGTGGTAGGTAAATTAACTGATTCCAGTTTTTTTTATGCGATTGCTCATCTAGTAGATTGCTGAGTAGATGGCTCATCTGATGTAGAGTATTTATACCTATAATATAGCATTGCCATGCAGGTCTCGTTCGTTAGGAACATGCCCTGCAATTCACTGCTCTGCATCAACATGAGGCATACAGGTGTTAAATCTCATGTTCCTGTAATTTCAATTATATCTGTTTCTAGTGTGTCTTTCTAAAAAAAAATTTCAGCCCTACATTTAATGAAACGGTCAGGTTCAGAGGCTAAAAACCCAACGAGAAAAAATATACGATTTGGAAAAAGATACCATCTTATACATCAACATTTTATCTATAAATAAATTATACTTGTTTATTAAACATGAATTAAAAAATCCTAGGAAACCTGTTTTTAACATAATATGCATATAAACTTCTTTCTAAACCACTTTTGTGTTTAATGTTTTTTTCACCAAGAAAAAATAAAAATGTAGAAAAAAGTATATAAATTCATTTGTCTATTTACTTGTGAGGGGTTTTTTTTATTTTTCTGATGCAGCTTACATATTGGTTTGAACTTTAATTCTTCAACATTACGTGTGTAATTTGAAATTGTTCGAGTTAAGGTGCTCGGTTAAAGTTAGGTGCCATCATGAGTACCTATGGTCAACCATCTGGTTTGCTAGTTCACTCTTTGCTTATTGTGCCAATATGTTATATAATTCTATAGATAGACTATGTAGGGTAGGTTTTCGTAGCAGCCTCGTAGCTCGTAGCGCGATGCTACGCAGCGTTGGTAAATTAAATAGTATAACAATTTAAGTTGTCCATTGTTTATTTTGAATAGGTTCTTACTTCAATTCGCGTTGTTTTATGAGTGAGTGTTTGTATATTGATTATAATAAATAAAGATTTATTGACCTCAAACTGTATAATATATATTTGTTCACACTCATCTCCAGAACTGAACGGCTTTTGATGAAACGCAATAGTACAAAAAGATACGATAGTTCATGATCTGAAAAAACCTGTAGTCTACTTTACCTTTCAATCGAGGTAACCACGGGAACAAGCTGTGGATGAAAGCTAGTATGCTAGTATCTAAATAAAGCATTATTTAACTTGAATAATAACACCAAACAAAAATATTAAAAGATTCAAAAATCAAACAATGTGCATAGACCGCGGCGAACCCAAAATGCATCAATAACAAACAGGCTTGAATTAACAATAGTTACCTACGTGTCAAGTCCCACACACTCGGTATTACAAACATGGAACAAAAAAGAGGTCGAATCTTAAACGCAGTCGACAAAAACTCTTGTACAAAACGGTACCGGTCGAGATCAAAAGTGCCGACGACCAGTCATTTCACACCACGGCCGGCAAAGCATCTACCTATGCTTGGAATAAATAAAATATAGATAAGTTTTAGTTGTAGTAGGGATCTTTATGAAGGGCTTGTGTCAGGACCAGGACGGCTATTTCTGCCGCCAAGTAGTATTGCTGTGCTCTGGCTTAAAGATGTGTGCCGATAAAATTACAAGCACATGAGTCTTAATCTCTGTATCCCTCCTTTTGATGGACCCCACTGCAATTTTGCATCAATATTAAGTCCCAAGAAAATAGTGGAATCCACCAGTCTAAGTTATAAACCGAGGAGTAATAATTTTTTGTATTTTTTATACATACATGCCAAGCTTACTTAATTTAAAAAAACCAGCTTATAGCCAGCCAGTAGCCCGGTAACGCTGTCGGAAATCGCTAGGCGATTATACCAGCATTTTAGTCCGTTCGAAAAAAAAAAAATTATAGCCAGCCAGCTGATTATAAATAACAAGACGAAAAAGTCTATACCAAGCAGACTCCTCCATAGATTTGATTAAAGATGTTCACTCTGTAAACTAGGACCGGTCTCTTTTTTATATCATCAAATCACGTCACTAAACGTGGCCTAATGACAACGCCACATCACATTATAAAACATCCACCACAATACAATGTAAACTAGGCTTTATTACCTTCCGTTTAAGGTTATTAAGCAAGGTTTAGAATTAAAGGTATACTTTAGAAAAGGACCAACAAAGGATTTCGATTTACGAAAAAACGCGTTATTAGTAAAAGATTATTATCTTATGCTTTTGAGAATAGCGAATTTTGACAGACCAACCAAATTAGTGTCATTTCTGTGAAAAAAAAAAGAAATTACTTCACTATGTTAAACCTTACACGCGGTAGATATCCCCTCAAACATTAGTTGTTTGTATTCCATATGTGACAGGTTGCAAGTCCATTGCCGCTGCTAGAATACTTACTAGTTTTCTCACGATGTTTTGTTTCTCGGTTTAAGGGCACTGGTCAAAAAAAATAACAGTAAAAAGCGATTTTTTTTATATCGAAACGATATTTTTTTATATCAAAATATGAATAATAACAATAACGATCTAAAACCAATGCCTTTTGTTTATTTTCTGGCTCAAGTTTTTCGTATATATTATTATATGCATGAGTAATGTAAGGATATTCTGTCAGTACAACGTTTTTCTAGAAAACTCCTTTGTTTTAGACTAATTGATTTAAGCCGTAAAATTGAAAACTAAAGGTTTCCTGTTATTTTTAAAGTTTTGATAGCTTTATACTACAAGATTGTTTAGTCTAAGTGTATGTTAGTAGTATGTTGCTATAAAATAATACTTTTTATACATATGAAACGGTTGAGCTATCCAAACGATCTTTTTCTTCTTTTAATATGCTCAACTCATCCAAATGTTTTCCAGAAGTATTTTTAGTACGATGTTGGATCCATTGCCATACTAGATATCAATGCTTAAGTGTTGAGCCAGATACTCACCGGCCATAATCCCTCGGATTTCTATGACTTGTATATGTGAGTAGATTTAAAATATATTAGTATAATGCATTGGAGGATTTACGCCCGTAGTACCCCTGTAGTACCCCGTAGTACTCGTAGTATCCCTTTAGAGATTTAGCGAGTAAAAAATAGGGACTAACGCATCTGTGGTAAAGTAAGGGGATGAGCGGGAGTAACTCCATTTTGCAGTAGGTTGCTAGCCCATCGCCGTTGCTAGAAGACTAACTGGTTTCCTCTTAATGTTTTTCTTCACTGATTGAGAGCACTGACATTGCACACATAATTTTTTTGATAGAAAAATCCAACTGGGTTCAAACCCACGTACCTACTTAAGATTAGAAGGTAAGGTAACTCTCACTAGACCACTGGTGCTCTATAAATTTAGTATAATATAGATCTATGCGGCAGAAATGGATTATTTCAGACTGATAACCTATACCAATTGTAAGAATATTTTTCCAGATTGAGTAACAACGCACAGCCTAAACCACTACTCGTAAAGACTTGAAATTTTCAGGGCATACTCGTTTTGGTGCGTAGGAATGTATTAAGAAAGGAATTCTCGAAATTTGACCTCTAAACGAGTACAGCGGAGGTTGAAGTTTGTGTGAAAATACCTTCACGCGCACAAGGTCGCGCGTCTTGAAATAATATATAACGCATGACTTGACTTGACTTCTTGATTTATGGCTCTGTGGCTTATTGTCACAATTCTGCCAGTGTCCGTTTCATGCTAGTTTCATAAACATAGCAGAGGATTCGTTTTCTGTCATCTTTGGAAGCAACATTGTATTTTCATTTTAATTGTTTTTCTAGTGTTATTTTAAGTTCTGATGGGTAATTTTGGTGGTATTTTAACCATCATTACTTGAGGTCTTAGCGCAAGTGTGAACAATTGGAATGAAAGTGTGTTATGAGGCATCCTGATTTGAACGAAAATGTTTCCCTTTGGTTTTGAAGAAAAACACCATCTTTTTCTTCAAAACCAATGACGGCTGACTTTACTTTTTTACCGACTCGATTTGACTAAAAAGAATTAATTCAACCCACTTGACATTGGCGAAATCGCCGCAAGACGGACAGATGCCACAAAAAAAAAACAGTAGAGGAGTGCGGCTAAGAATATGGTCAATGTAAATATAACGCATAAAAGTATCGAAATACATCTGTCATTCATTCCTATCAGTGTCATCAAATAAGCTAGTCTATCTTAGTCAAATCAAGTTTAGGGTTTTAAGCAAGTACCGTGGAGGGCGGAGCGCCACACAATCACCGGAACCACACCACGGGACGTCTACTGCGCCCATTCGTCGACAATACAGTACAGTCAGTAACGAAAGATGATAGCTAAAAAATTATTTTGAAGTATTACTGGTTATAAGACTTCCAACAAGGTTGTGTTAAACGTTGAACACTACCGTGGAGGGGGTATGAAAGCACTATTTTTTCTCTTTTTCTCTTATTTTTTTTTTTTCTTAGGTACGTTTCGTATATTAAAGAAGTTTTACTTCAATCGTGTGGTCTAAAGCACACTTCTTTTTTATTAAAATAGTTGCTATTCTAAAAGGTGATTATAGTGTCATAACAAAATACTGCAAGAATCATTACCTATTGATCACAAAAATTACATTTATTTAAAGAAGTACCAATTTCATTTTGACATCTCAAAACTAAGATTTATTGGTAAAGTTGAACTTTTGTGGTTGGCTTTTACCATCAAATACGATACCTAGAATGCTACAAAAAAGTTGTAGTGTTTCTTTATATTCAACCGTTATGTCGAGAAGAGATCTCACATGATGAAACTAGCAGATTGCCCATCTGTTAAGTGGTAACCATCACCTATACATTGGTACAAAGCATTGCCTCGCAGGTTTATGTTCCTTAGGAACGTGCCCTACAATGCACTACTCTGCGTCCAACCTGAGGCATACAGGTGTTAAGCCTCATGTGTTTTTGTTATTAATTAGTGTATTTGTATGTTAATGTATGTTGTAATATAGATTGAAGCTTAACATGATCATACTCAAAACGATTGATTCTAAAGCAAATTGTAAATAAAGTCTTGGTCTTGGAAAAGTCAATAATTTGTGTTGCTGACTGTACCACAAACTTAACGTACAAGGACAATAGTCAAGCTAGAATCGCCGTGACGACATTGTTCTTTCAATTTGATTTCGTTAATTGAATTTTGATTAAAAGGGCTTATGTAAACCTGTGAAGAGTGATGTAAACTTTGTTCAAAGTTTTATCATACCAGTTGCAAAAAAAACTTAAAACTCAAGGGAGAAACTTTTTGAACTTTTAAACCCTTGTGCAGCTGGTTTTTTTACGTTCGCAGTATAGAACGAGAACACCCAATGCAATACCTACTTAACTTGTACTGTACATACTACTCTTAAGGTATTGTATGAAGTAAGTAAACATTATTGCAGTTTGCATCTCATTATCTATCTCTTTCATCCTAAAGAAAATGTAGATAACCCAAGTGGTTTACACTTGGGTTATCAACTTATTTTATCATTTTTTCACACAAAAAGTAAACGAAAAATAACAGCATTCAGTAACTCAGTACCTAAACCATCCTCCCAGATTTTTGGCACTTGCTAAACCGATATTCAAAAATGAAATACCCACGATATGAAAAAATATACATAATGCAGTTTATAAATGTACATAGCATAAAATTATTTTTTTCACTATTATTTACAACATTAACACTATATTAGTTTGCACAAATATTGAACATACCTACCTACATATTATAAAATATATATTTTCTTACTATTTTCTACTCAAAAGAACCTTTGTTTTTTTCAAATTGTGTAAAAAGTGCGAGCTTGATATATCAAACATTAATAAATTATAACACATAAAATTGGTCGACTTCAGGGTTCTTTATAACGCTTCATAATTGGCCATCTAATCAAATGTTCTGTCGAAATGAAAACCTCACTCAAGACATCGTCGTAATGATAACCCTGACTGTTTGCCATCACACATTTGAGCGGAAAAAAATATAAAATCTCATAACAAACAATAAATATTTGTAAAGGCAGCTGTTTGAGGAACGTCATTACACGAACCTAAAATAATAATCGGGGTATCTTAGCACTTCTGTTGGTGTTTTTGCTTTGAACACCTTTGCTGGAAAGACCCTAGTATATAATTTCGAAATTAATATCTAACACATTGTGCCTATCCGTTCGTCCGTCGATTTGCCGTTTTTATAGCTTCTCTGACACCGTAACTGCTAATTATTTCTGCCGCGGCATCGCCTCAAGGCTATCCAAAATCAACGAAACAACCAAATCTCAACCATCAAACTTTCCTTCTTAGAGTTCAGTTTCTTTAAGTTGTGGAGCTTTTGATTTTAATAAAATTTCAGCTAAACGTTTGTAGCTCTTTTGGAAGTTGGCTATTTTACGATAAGAACGGTATTTTTATAGTCTGCGTGTTGGTTTATTGTTTTTCTCATACTCTTGGAAAGTTCATTGCTTTATTTTGGTAAAATAAAACTTACGATCAAATTCACAAAAATGTTTTTGATATTTGAGAGCTTATGCAATATTCTGGAACCTAGATTACAGCATAAAGTTTTTAATATTATGCTTTTACAAAACAAATACCACCTGTTTAAACATAAATAAAGTACGTCACAAATACTCGCGCCAACCAAAGATATTGTATATTTTCTCAGAGATTTCCAGGCAAAGTATTAGTAGAGGCATAAATCAATATTCAATACAGTGACATCATCAAACGCATTACAACGGTTGTGCAAATATTTAAAGGATCTATCGATAAATAAATTATAATGAGTAGTCTGTAAATAACTATAGAATACTATGGGTATTATTGAAGGCCTTGTCATATTAGATGTGCCTTAGCTACAACTTACTGTACCATTGGATTATAGTTTATTTTATAGACAAGTAGTTTGTTCTTCGAAACGAATAAATTATTAATAATGTAGACTCTAAATCAAATATTTTGTACGGAAGATTGCCAATAAGTATATCTTTGCGTTTATACTCACCAAATCGAAAAAATAATTGTTTTTTTTTCATTTCATACGTCATTCAAATATGAGTTTTACGACATTAGATAATAATAGTTTTAATGGTTCTTAAATTAAGTTTAGCCATCATCAAGTTTTTAAGCAATAAAAATCTGTGATTTTCTTACAGTTTGAACGTACCACCGTCTCTTTACTACTACTACGGCCGATGTGGCGCGGCGGGCGAATGTCCGCCTGCGACGCAGGAGGTTGCGGGTTCGATTCCCGCCTTAGGATAAATGTTTGTACCATATACAAATATTTATTCTGGGTGTTCTGGGTGTTTTCTATGCATAATAAAAAATATCTATGCATGCAATGTAGGTATTGTTTTAAGTATATCAGTCGTCTAGTACCCATAACACAAGCTCTGCTTAGCTTGGGGCTAGATGATGCTGTGTGGATTGTCCAGCATTATTATTATTTATTTTTTATGATTTTCTTTATATTTTTACCACCAGGCGGTGGCCAGGGGCCAGCGGTGCGGCGGCGATGTGCTTGTTGCTTCTGTTATGTAATATAGAAGTAATTGCATAAAGAAAAAATAATTAGATGATATTAAGAATGTATGTCTGAAAATTGTTAAACAATGTTTACACACCATAATCCCGTAAGTAAGACTTTATTTAAACCTAGCCATAACCCCGCGAACTTCGTTCTTCATTATTTTCATTATTTTTTTTATTACTTATTATCCTATTCCGGATGAAAATAAATCCAAAAACACAAAAATCATAACAATTGTTTCAGCCGTTCTTAAGTCGTCCGTAAGTAGTGTAACTAACACGACTTTCTTTCATATACATATATAGATATAACTAGAAGCGAGCCAAATATTCATTAAAAACTGTGGCAAGCACTTAATGAGTTATGTCATGTAGGTATATTAATTCATTTTTGGATCTCCGCCTTAGGAATGCAGTAAACACCCTATTTTAACTTGACAACCTATTGTTGTGAAATATTCCTGTCTATATACCTTTATTTATTCATTCTCATGTAAGTGACAAATTAAGTTCCGAAAAACCGATTTTTCCGTTTTTTTTCAAACTTAGTCCAGAAGACTACAAAAATCTGTGAAATTCCGTTCAATTAAACCAATGAGGGCTTGTTTAATCTGCGTAACAAGGGTAGATGACTCAGCGGTCGGGTAAGTGCAGCCTACCGAGGAGTATTAGGATACAAACGCGCTCGTCCCGGTAAGTTAGGCCGTGTAACACCGTAAACCAGACCACCAAAGCAGCTTATTTACACTCAAATTCATATATTATTCCAATTTAGGCTATAATAAGGCCCGTTTTTAGACCCCTCACTTAAGCATCGATTTAAACATAGTTCAGCATCTTTGAGTTCTAAATCTTGATTTATACTTAAGAATCAGTCTTATTCAAAACCGGTCCTCAAACAACGCACGCTCAAGCAGCTAATCAAGACTCTACACAAACATTGATACTTTCAAATAGGCACATATTTACTATTTAAGTGACTTAAAATTACCAAAGAGCAAAAATTACTTGTGTTTGAGTAAAATCGCAAAACTTGCCATTCTAGTGGAAGGAAGAAGACTCTATTGCAAGGGCGCGATGATGATGAATACGATAAAATTATTATACAATAGTGATAATCTTTGAGACAACTTCATCTTATCCTAATTATGCAGAGTTTTCCAATAAAGTTTGCATTATTATTTGCATCCCCTCAAAACGACCCTCAAGTACATCGATACTTGAGTAAAATCTCTGAATATGGATCTAAGATTAGGAATGAAGTCTGATACTTTGCAACAAGACAAAAATTTCGATTTGAACCCGAATTAAGCCTTGGGAAATTCTAAAATTATACGTAACCAATCATTTATTTGTTTAGAATATTACAGATTACTTAATAGGTACCTATAATATGTAAAAAACCATTATTATTCTTGAACGGATTGTTAAAAAGTCTATAAAGTTATAGTTTTGGATCAACATCTTTTGCATATCAAAATACGTTTTCATTTACAAACCATCTACAAAATATAAGGAACTTTGTTCAAAGTCATCTCTGACGTTGACAGTACCTTTGAGTTCTTAACTTCTTATAATCCGTGTAACAAGGATGGCGCTGAGTCAGCACATCAGCCGGGTGAGTGTAGCCAATACCACGGAGTTATTAGAACACAAACGGGTTCGTCCCGGCGACTTACACCGTGAAACCGACCACCGCGGCTATATTTTTTACCAGTTACCCACCAGCGGTTTTAAAGCCCTCCCACGAAGACTAGCGTTTTCTTCAAAAACTGAAAACCTTTCAGAGAAATCTAAGTTTTGTTCAAATCAAATCATCTTTTATTGCATGAGATACAATATGGTTAAAAGGTGGTATTATATTATTGCGGGTACAAACGATAGTCAAATTGCTAAAGTTTAAGATTTAGTACGGTTTTCAATGCAGCTAGTTTGGCAATAACACTGTATTCTTCTTCTTTTCTTTACGGCACCATAGTCCATATTCTTAAACGGCACCTGTCCGCCATTTGACAGAAAATTTTAGTTAGTAAAGAGGATAAATATTAATAATTTTTAGTCTAGTAGAATTAAAAAAAAAAGATAGCGTTTCTCTTCAAAACCTAAAGGAAAATTTTTCGTTCAATCAGGATCATATTATATATATTGCACTTTCATTTCAACTGCTTACTTACACTTGCTAAAACCTCAGGTAATGTTGGATAAAATACCACCAGAATTACACATTAGAATTAAAAAACAAAACAATTCAATAATTGCAAAGATGACACAATACGAATCCGACAGTAACACTGTTTGACATAACATTGTGTTCGCAATCTGTGTTGGTGTCGGCCGTGGTCATAACACTACTACTATGTACAATGTGTGGTTATTTTACCATTGTAAAAATATTGAAATAAGTAACTCAACATTTTAATCGCCCTTTCCTTATCCTATCATTTCTATACGTAGCAAAATATATACTATATATATATACTTGTTTCCCTGGTAAAGCTCAATTTAAAGCTTGATTCAATTAGGCCTAAGTGCCAATGCGTCATTTACTGTGAAGTCCATACCAATACTGTGAATTGAGTCTTTATCTAGGTTTTTCAATAGCAGTAAATATTTGATATGTTTTGTCCATGTGCGTGTGTTTTTAATCCATGTCATAGGTTGTTTTACAACTTTATTAATAACTAGCGAAACTAGTGCAACTTTCGTTATCCGTTTAAGAGGTTGAAATAAGGAAAGCCCTTTTTAGTATACCTCTACGCACCAAGACAAATATACCTAAAAAATTTCAAGTCTCTTCCAATGCTTTAGGCTGTGCGTTACCTATTCTATATGTCCGTCAAACAGGACAAAGATTTATAATTGGTATAGATAATTACGTTTTTAATGCTTTACCAATCATAATCAATATCATTTTTGAATCCGTGGTTTATTTACGAAAGGTTTTATTATAATACCTTTTTGTTAGTTTTATAGCAAAGCCATAAATTTAAAGTTTTATTATTATAGGAAATGATGCAAACATTATTATGTAGGCGTGGGTTTTTTCCACTAATGAATAAAGGTAAGAAGTTTAAATTTGGTCATGAAATATAATAAACGTGAGCATTAAAGATTATCTATTTAATAATACTATTGATTTTATAACAAGTTAAACAATATTTACAATAGGACGTACTTACAAATGACTATTATATGAACAATAAATTCAACCGAGTCGTATTTTAACACTAAAATAAATAACAGATCTTACTTACACATACACACAACATTTAACATAACTAGCAATAGTATTTAAAGTATTTACAGTAATAACAATAGGTACTTATAATAATATTTCCAACTTTATAATGATTGCATATAACTTTAGGCTGTATGTCAATTTATTTGAAAACAACTGTTGCTATGATTTGGAGAAAATAATAATAAGCTGAAGATAACAATGTTGCATTGCATGTTTTTTAAATCATATAAAAAATATTGTGTTGGTATTAAGTAAAATATTTATAAATTGTCATTTGTGAGATCATTTCTTATTTTAATAGTAGAGGTCAATTATTTAATCTAGTTATGTAGCTAATAGATTACCAACAGTGAGTCATTACAATATTTAACGGATTTAGAAGTTAGGCCTATTTAATATCAATTAGTTTCATAGGTATTTAATGACCACATCAATTGTCGGCTACATAAGTCAAGTGATTACTTTCTACAAAATTCAATATCCACGAACTCTACATTAAACTTTTCTATGAACATCTCATCCCTAACTTGCACTAAGGAAATATACACTTCACTAAATCACTCCGAGTAGTGTATTTATACTTACAATCTAACATTGCACATATCACCGTAGGCGGGATGGGTTTGTGGTCATGCGACGGGCAGCTGTGGCGGCGGCAAATAGCACGGGCGGAGCGCGTGTGCCGCTGCCTGCAACAGCTCAGCATGATACCGCTGAGCAGCCAGAGCGTAAGGAGATAGAGACAACTCAAAACGAGGCACCATATGCATGTTTACACTAGCTTGACTCATCATAGGCTGATGCGGCGGCGACGGCGAGAGCCGCGGCGAATCCGGTTCAAGCAACGCTTCGATCGTAAACGCTCTTCTCGGTCTTTCTCTCGGCAGCATCGTCATTGTAGCAACCTCAGGCAACTCCGCGGGTTCTGGACTTAGCTGAGGACACATTGCCGGTGTGTATAAACTTGCACCGGGCATCGCAGCCGGCGGCGGAGGTGCACCGGCCTGACGCGCTAGGAACGCCCGATTGAAACTTGCTAAAGCAGCTAGTTCTGCATTCAAGTTATCCTTCTCTCCCTTCTGCAGCTTGAACCTCTTCCTTCGGCGTAGAAGAGATCCGTTTTCAAACATATCGAACGCATGCGGGTGCAATGTCCAGTAGGCACCCTTCCCGGGGCGGTCGGGACGGCGCGGTACCTTTACAAAGCAGTCGTTGAAGGAGAGATTGTGGCGCAGAGAGTTTTGCCAGCGCTGTGTATTGCGGCGGTAATACGGGAACCGGTCCGTGATGAACCGGTAGATCTCCGAGAGCGGCAGCATGCGCTCTGGTGAACTCCAGATCGCCATCGCCGTCAAAGAGATGTAGGAGTACGGAGGCTTTTGATCACCATAAGATTCACGCGAAGGTCGCGGCATGGTCACAACCCCGAACGTTAAATGAATTAAAATATGAGTTTAGGAATGGAATGCAAAACACGGTTGTTCGCTCACGTCACTCCGATGCGAGGTGTGAAGAGGCACTGAGGTGCGGGTAGCGTAGCGCCGCCCGCCCGCTCTCGCTGCAGTGCCCCGCATTCGATTCCAAACGTCCTCCATTGGTAGATCCAACCGCCAATCAGAGACCTCCACTTTCAGGTATGATGTCGGCTTTCGCTCCACTAACAAGGAATTTAAATTGATATTATGTTTATATTGCCTCCAAATATCTTTTGTGATGACACCGCGTTTTATTTAGCGTATGTAAATTACAGTGATACAGAAAGAGATTTGAATTATACACCGATCCGACAGTGAATGAGTATTATTAAATGTTCCCAGCATTATAATTTAATCGGCGAGATGAAACATTTTGTAGATAATCAAATGGATATGAAAGGTGCCAGCCCACATTTATTATACAAAACTAGATAAGATGTGGGTGAGTACATACTTAAACCTAATACCTATTAGTCATGACAAGTTGCAGCACTCAACATAGATATTTATAATATTTAAAATTCCATTTTTATAATAATTAATTAAAGAAATTATAGCTTATCACTGAGATCTATAAATAAATGCGTATGTAGTACGAACTAGGTGAACTTAATTGTTGGAAAATTCAAATGATTTCATCAAGAGATTAACATCAAGGAAATGCAAATTTACCTCTTTAAATCTACCTTTAGATTTCTCTCTTATCTCAACTTTAGTGTTCAGTTTGAAATAAACTGTAGATTTATTATAGTTACTAAACTTTTATGTATATAGGAAGACTTTTTATTTATACGATCAAAAAAAAAGCAACCTTCAAGGAAAACTAACTTTAATTTGAATCATAAGGTAGATATGCTATCTTGCTCGAAGCTACTACAGTAAATATTTTATCAACTTTATATCTACCTCATTAAATAAATATCAAAAATAATAAATCAAAAATAAGAAACCAAAATTGATTCCATGAAAAACTGAAACCAACTGATAAATAACATGGGCATTAAAATTGGAAATGAAGTACCGATACCAATATCCCGGACATATTATATTACCTTCAATCAAAAAACCTTTTATACATATATAGTACACGGCAAAAGCAACGGTTTGTGAAAGCCGTAAGAGCTATAATGTAAGGGTGTAGATAGACTCTTAATGTATTGGCCGTGAGTTGAAACGTAGGACGCATGAGAGGTAAAATGGTGCGAATTCGTCACGGATGGTTATCGAGAAGGCAGTCGATAAAGGCGGCATGTCGAAGCTTCATTATTACAGGGGCCATGGCGATCGTAAACTGGTGCTCTGCTTTCGATGTTCCTGAGAACGCTGCTTGTAATTGCTTTTATTTACGCCGTTATAAAAACAACCCCGAAATTTTGACAGTTTAAACTTTAAGTCGAAAGTTAACCTACCACTTACATTATCAAGAAACGATTTAAAACTTTGCATGAAACAGATTTTGTGAAAAATTTAAGGGTAAAACTACAGGGTCAAATTGTAAGTTACATTTTGTAGCATTGTGGTATAAATTAACTAAAGTATACTGGACCAAAGGGTTAGAAAGTTTAATGGTACTATGGTTATTATATAGTCCCTGTAAGCTTTCACAACGTACATCAAATTTCAACGACGAATTTGCACTGTAATAAGAGCACAAACAATTTAAACATTTTATTTTTTCTATTTCGTAAAAAAACAATGAAGTTGACACAAGTTGGCTCTTACCACCATAATTAATTCTAGGCAAGTCTGAAGCTATCCAATAAAGCTCTTAGGGTGCGTTTGTCGTTACTTGCATATTTTTTGCGTCAAGTAGATCGTATTTTTTCGCGCGCCCACAACTTAGCCAGGGGGTGATTTATTACAACAGTCAAAAGCGGCAATTTGATATCAACGACCCTTTTAGTTCTGCACTTTGAAGATACCGACGAAGATAACCTAATTAAGAAATGTAATATTTCAAGGGTAAGTTGAAAGTAAATATGAGATTTCATTGACCAAAACCATAATTTCATTTCATTTCATTTATTCAGTCACAATTATTTTATTAATCATATTTGAATATTACTTAAATTATAAACATGCATTACAAAATTCAATAAACAATTAAACAATACACTAATGCCTACCTAGAAATTTCATCATGTCAGTCAATAATTAATTAATAAATTAGATAATAAGAAATAATAGGTACGTCATACAATAACAATGTTAATAATGAAAATGCAATACAATTATCCAATTAATGTCAATGCTTATTATTTAAAAATTCATCAATAGAGTAAAAACACCTCTCCAGCAAAAAGTTTCTAAGTGTACGTCTAAATATATTTGGATTGTCAATATCTTTCATAGCATTGGGTAGAGCATTAAAAAGTTTCACTGCTTGACACCGACAACCATGTATTGCCACATTCAACCTCGGAAACATTGGGGCTTCGAGGTCCTTTCTCCTAGTGCTTAACCGAATCACTCTTTTTTCTGGCGTTTCATACTTCAGCGGATTTCGTACTATATCCATAAGAACCACTAAGATGTAAAGACTAGGAAGGGTTAAGATTTTTAGGCTATAAAAGTGATCTCTACATGATTCCCATGGAGGTATCCGCATAATTATACGAACGGCCCGTTTTTGCATGATAAACGCCCTATGTATATTATACTTATAACTATTACCCCAAAATTGTATACTATATCTAAATTTAGACTCTACCAGAGCGTAGTATATCGTTTTAAGTTGGTCGATGTTTACTTCGTCCCTTAAACTTCTAAGAGCATAGCATGCTGAGCTTATTGAGTTTACAATAGATTCCAGTTCAGGTTTCCAATTTAATAAATTATCAATATGAACACCCAAAAACTTAACACTATTTGCAACCTCAATCTTTACTCCTTTACTTACTAAATCAATGGTTTCATGCTTACTAGTCGTCGTTTGAAATAAAATAGCCTTTGTCTTGCTCACATTCAGCTTCAGATTATTAACACTAAACCAATCGTTGAAAACCTCTAGTGCATTATCCGATTTACTTGCAAGGTCTTGTACAGAAGTGGCTGGGACAATCGCATTAGTGTCATCCGCATAAACAACTAATTTTATATCAGGAACAACATTTTCAACGTAGTTTACTAAGTCATTTAGGAATATTATAAAGAAAATCGGACCTAGAATTGAACCTTGTGGGACTCCACGTTTTATATCCAGTACTTTTGATTTAGTTACGACTTCTTGCTTGTTTATAATGTATAATAGTTTAAAAAGTGAGTCAAATCTTTATATTAAGTATGTTTGGATTACGGTAAGTGTGGTTGTGATTGTCAGCGCATCAGCACTGTTTCTGGTTTTGCAGGGCAACGGTGACTACTTCCCATCAGGTGACCCGTCTGCTGGTCCACCGGCTATGGCATAGAAAAAAATGTCATGTGCCTTTTGCCAACAAATAAACCATAGTACCTATGTATGTATATTATTATTGCGATAGCAAATGTATAAACAGACTTGATTGAATGCGAATAAACTTGGTCTAGTATATCTGACTATTTTTCTGCTATCTGACAGAGCAAAGAACCAAACTGTTAAAGTCAAAGTCAAAGTCAAAAAGCATTTATTCAGTAAAATCCGCAGGAATCATCGAATGTTATCATAATCATGTCAGTCTGAAAGGGTCCAATCCTAAACAGGGTATAGTTGTCCCCAAAAGTATTAGGTATCTTCTAAGTAAACGTGCTACACCGTAGACTGCGTCATCACTTAACATCAGGTGAGATTGCGGTCAAACGTTTACCTATAGCATGTAAAAAAAAAAAGTATTTTAATCCTTCTTTATCTACCTACTTTGTTTTTATACGACTTACTAATGAAACAAGCAGATGGCCTACCTGATGTTAAGTGGTCACAACAAAGTATTGCTACACTTTACATCGCATTTCGCAGGTCACATTCGTTAGGTATTTCTCGTGACCTTTGCAAAGTCGTCAGTACGTTATTCTCTTGACCGTCTACTTCTTGCTTGCTATAGGACATGGTAGTAACACTACATTAAATTTCTAAGAGCTTTCGGCCCACCTGTTCATCATAATTATCTAATAACGTTTGAAGCAGACATGTCTTGAATTATTAAAACTGACCTTTCGTCTGTTGATAGACGTGTATCAAATTATCTTCGTATCAATAAATAACCGTGAGCTACAACAATCATCAATAACAGCATGTAGAAGTACACTGCTAGACATAACCTCGCTTATTATCAGAAATATTCTTGACTTGAGTTGATTTTGAGTCTTTTTCATCCACCGACTTCCCGCGACCCTAACAATGTCGTCAGTCTATGAGGTAAGTAAGTAGTAAAGGCGTCCTGTGCTTCGTTTTTCAATTCATGGCTGCCATTCGAGAACCATTTTTTTGACAGTCGTCACAGCTCAGTTCGTTGTAGCCCTGCCTTCTGCGCTGTAGGTGGTGGGTTCGATTTCCTCCGAGAATACATAGTTGTGTGATGAACATAGATGTATGTTCTGTGTCTGGGTGTTATACTGTATTCTAAGTATGTACATATGTACAATAAAAAGGATATAAGTGTTCTATCTGTCATCTGGTTCCCATAGTACAAGCTATGCTTAGTTTGGGGCTAGATAATGTTGTGTAAAAGTGTCCACAAATATATATATTTATTTGAGAAGACGACCGACGGCCTCCCACCAGATGGACTGATGACATTGCTATGATCGCGGGTAGTTGATGGAAAAGACTCAAAACATTTCTTCTTGGAAATGTATGGGGGATGTCCAACAGTGGACTTCTACAGGCCGATGATGATGTTGATGATTCGAGAACCTTTAGTCTTCAGCGGTGGTCAGTTCTACGAGCGTTACGTTATAAGTGGCAATAGGAATATTGCTACTTCTACATGATAATTCTATGTCGGTGAGCTTGGTTCTTCTATGCCGTGTTAATGAGCCTGAGACTTAGGCCCGCTCGCACAACGATCACTAAACGTATTTAGCAAGCCCCTAAACGCATTTAGAAAGCTATTTACGTTTCACATCTTGCACAAGGAACATTTAGTCGCTATTACGTTTACGCTAAACAATCTTGGTAAACGTGATTAGCTAAATTAAATTCAATCAGAATTATTGTGCAAGCGGGCCTTAGAAGTGATAAATAATATTTTTACCTCGACATCGATATGTTTATATTGTAATAATATTTAAAATACCGGTTCCATAAATGTGTTTTTAAATGAACGAATTGTATAAAAAACGACATAGGTAACATGAGTGAGCTGATACAGGGAAGTGATAGTGAAAAAACATAATGTAACCCATATAAAGTAGCATAAAGATATAACTGAATATTCAAATTTGTATTAGGCATATTCATGTTTTTCGTCCATTCCAATTTTGAACAAAAGAAAAACAAATTCAATTTACAACTTTGTTATCGCTCCAATGGGTTTAATGAGGTTTTACTAGTTTCATTTAATTTTATAATTTCATTACTCAAGTAAAATAAATGTGTCAGTAAGAAAATTAATCCAAAATAGGTTACCATAAGGTATTTGACTTTCTTATCAAAATAGTTTGTTTTATTTATTAGAACTCATATATTTGCACTGAAATCACAGAAAGCTTCAAAACAAAACACTGTAATAACCAACTTGCAAGTTAATGTTAGTTTTGCTTTAAGCAAACGAAGCCAGAGTCACGTCAGGTTAATACAATCAAGCACGAAACCACACCACAGTAACCCACGATACAAAACATTAAGCATTATACAGCAACCATTGAATGTTTTGTATAAAGAAGTGTGGAAATCTGGAAAAAAAAGAAGCAATGTATGTCGAAGTGGAGAAGAGAACGGTCTTGAAACAATTTTAGTACAGAGGTTTGTCGGAAACGGAAGCGCCAGGTTGTGTTGGTAATGAATTTGCAGGGCGGGCGCCGGCCTAAGAATAAATAAGTTCTATTCCTAACCGGACCGTTATCAAATAAAAAAAAAAATTTATGGGTTTATCTGTCCTACCTAAAATTTTTTTGCAAACACCTATAATAAAGCACTGCTTTACAGGTCATGCACGTTAGAAATGTGCCCTGGATAAATAAATACACTTTAACTTTTTCGTCCATCAACCTGAGGCATACTTGTGTTAAGCCTTATGTGCCTGTAATTTCACCGTCACTTACACCCTTTAAATCGGTTATATAAATATATAAATATTATATATACAAATCATAATTTTCCGCGCTATTTTACTCGCGCCTCGAGATTTGTGCCACAGGTTATAGGGACAATGCAAAAAATAAAGACATATAAATTAAACCAGTAGGAAATCAATGCGTGGTATGAACGATCAGTGAAGTAATAGTACGTCACGTATAG
Organism: Electrophaes corylata; assembly: GCA_947095575.1. Taxonomy (NCBI): domain Eukaryota; kingdom Metazoa; phylum Arthropoda; class Insecta; order Lepidoptera; family Geometridae; genus Electrophaes; species Electrophaes corylata. Next base: position 11,063,404 of record OX352699.1, on the reverse strand, counting down.
AATACTAACTACTGAAAAATATGGGTATAAACCAAATGTACAGTCAGCTGCACTAGAATGTATACAAATCGAAACTTACAGAATGGTTTTACAGCTTTATAATTCGTATTTACAGGGTAAAAACTGAAAAAATAAGTGAACTTATCAGCTAATTTCCCGTTTTTTGAGTTTTTACTGTTTAAGAGTTTACTATAAGGTTTAGATACCGTTTTGAATGTTATGAATTGTATACATTCTAGTGCAGCTGACTGTACTATCTGGACGTACCCCCCTTAGACAATTTCCAAGAATCTTGGGTATGTATTTATTAGGGGATATCCACTGTGCTTGGGGATATAGTTATGATGCTATTTATTTCTTTATTTCTTATTCTAGAGAGGGTGATATTTTAATACAAAATTCCAGTCGCCCCTAGAAGGTATGGTTAAGAATAAACCAATAAATTGCCGCATAGTTTCCATGTTTTGTTTTTAAAGCTTTAGTTTGACTTGGATAAGCAATGTGCTCGCGTGCCGACTCAGGGAAAACAACACTTGCAACGTTTCACCGATAAATTAAATTTTACTTAAGTATTTCGGTAGTAAAGTTGTTTTAGTGAGTTTTTATTAAGCTTCGTGCGGGTGAAATATGCCTAGTGTACAAACAGTTTGAAACGCAAGCTAAAGTATTTTAAGGAAACATTTTTGTTACCAGCCAACCCTCGTATTTTTTTAGAACTGAGACAAGATTGAAACCAGAATTTGATTACTAAAATTGGGCACCTGAAATCTCAGTTTCGACGAAAATCATTTAGAGATTGACATCATCGAAACTTGAATTTGATTAATTTAATCTAAACGCCAAGATATGCACAGATCTCTTAACTTAAAATCCTCAAACCTTAAAGAAAGTAGTCAGAGCCACGTCAAACATACCTACTACAATGGCGTATCTATAAAATATATATAAAAAATTTATTGTTTGTTTGTTTGCATTGAATAGGCTCAGAAACTACTGGATTTGAATGATTTGAAAAATTATTTCATCGTTGGAACCTACACTATCCCCGGGTGACATAGGCTATATTACATTTTCAAAAAAATGTGGGATCCTGACTAAAACCCGTGCGAAGCCAAGACGAGCCACTAGTATCTACTATTTTGTAACCATCAGTACCACCGTTGACAAATCTCATTACCGCTGCTAGAATGCTAACTTTTTTCAGGATAAGCCCTTTTTTTATATTTTTTAAATAAAAACTCGTACGCAATTAGTGCTCGAATTCGAACCCACTTCCATTGTTTTGGAAGACATGGCTACTACTAGGCCGCTAGTGGTCAACCCACGTACGCCGTCCGTAATGGTAACAAAGTGACCGTTACACGCCTATTGTACGAAATTCAATTTGTAGAGCCGACTGACCACAACTACACAGTAACTACTAACACAGTATCTTTGCTTGAGTGAACTATATGGATTGATGATCACTAGTGCTATTTAACTGAGATTCAACTTAAAGCATCCGTTTTAAGTTAAAAATACGTTATCACGTAAATCTGGAACTACCCCGAAACATATTTCTAAGAAGTACAACTACTTTGTTCTAGAACAACTTTATTCTAACTTAGGTAAAAGTATATGTGTTCTATAGATATTCATGTTGACACAAATGTTAGACTTAAGTGGGAATCAAACCCGCAACCTGTAGCGCAGAAGGCATGATTACTACCAACTGAACTGTAAGTTCTGTACTAATATTATAAAGAGGTAAAGTTTTGAGAGTGTTTGTGTGTAATCTCTGGATCTACTAAACCAATTTTGAAAATTCTTTACCAATAGAAAGCCACGTTATTTGTGAATTTCATATATTAACCCGAAAAGTGAAAAGTCAAAATGTTGCTAATAAACTCGGAATACTTATTACTATTTTGGAATACTTGAAACATAAAGTTAGATCGAAAGTGAAAAAAAGGATGTACCTAAGTACATATTCCAAAATTAGGCTGAGTATAATATCGTGTTTTACCTTTTTCATTGACAGAAAGTTTTCAGTCAGCGCAATAAACAAAACACGGAATAACTATTTCAAAGTTACCCAGAGCTTATTACGAGTTGTTTAGTCTCTATGCTTTCCTACCCCCTTTCTGTGCGAGTCCTTAGATAGCACGATTACTACCTGTCAAAAAAAGACTCCAAAATTACCATTACTATCGTGCTTGACAGATTGTTTCCATATTTTTTGTCCTATGTCACGAATTCTGAACTTGTACGAAGATGACCTCGTATCCATTGTTCGGGTCTGATTGGACTGAGCTCATGGTATAAATAATTAGCTACAAACAAACTATCGCTCTGCTGTCGTATCCCCAAAAATGTGCGTTTCGCTAGGATACTGAGTTGCGCCGCGTGGTGGCGTGGTGGCTGGCGCGTGAATAACAATTATTTTGTTGATTACCGCCGCAGCCACGTCTAATAATTCACTCGTGGACTAACCTCTGTAATTACGCGGATGGAAACGTCGGCTCACCGTTTGAGATAAAAATCGGACTAGGGCCAAGGAAGGGAAGGTACAGATGGGGCAAAATGAACGAGTGTAAAATGCAAAATGTAAAATGTTTTATTGTGTTTCGATGAAATCTCTTGTTAAGTCTGAAATATGTACTTGTCATAGAAGATGTCGCTCTTGCTTAGGTACATTTTTACAAATTCAACTTTTTAGAATATTGTTTAACTTGGTTCCAGAAGTGAAAATGGGAATTGTGTATAAAAGAATACCTGTATAAGAGTTCCACTAAGAACACTTCTCTCTATAAGTAGCAACTGAATTCGAACGTAGTAAGTTTGTTTATGTAGTGATGGGGTGTGTGCGAAGGTGTGTGTTGCGTGTTATAAGCTGTTTGAGTATGTGCGTGGGTTCTATTTTCTGATGCGCTAGACAGAGACAGTTTAGCCACAATGCTTATCTTTGATAAACTGTGATCGAATGGACTATCTGTACACAACCTACGCTACTATCCACGATAACTTGCTGTTCAGTATTTCGTTTCTTAAAACAACCGCCAACATTAGCGGTATTAACATAGCGGTGATGATTTTTAAACATAGATAGATAAAAAAATATTTATTGCACATAATTAGATGAAAGCCCTCTTACCCGATGGACTTTGATTGGTAAGCTTGCGGGAAGTCGGTGGATGGAAAGGGCTCCAAATCGTTCGAAACGGGAACAAGCGATCATCATCAACAGCCTGTAGAAGTCCACAGCTGGACATAGGCCTCTCTCACACTTTTATAGGAAGAACCCCTTTGGCTCTTTCCATCCAATGACTTCCGACGACTCCTAACAATGTCGTCCATCTATCGGGTAGGCGGGCGTTCAACGCTTCGTCTTCCGGTTCGTGGTCATCATTCGAGAAACTTTATTCCCCAGCGGTTCTCAGTTCTACGAGCTATATGGCCTATCCACTCTCTGTGACCTTGGTTCTTCTACGGATTTCCCTATTTGATTCTATCTCAATTTCCTCCGCTTTATTACGGCCGTTAAATTAACGAGAACCGATTTTAAAACGTCGCGAGCTTTATCTTCCCCTACGTAATAGCAGGCTTCACACAAACATAAATATTTATTCATCTAATGAACACAAATCTAATCGCCGAATAATACGACATTTTATTTGTACGTTTGTCCGAATAGTCAAATGAACGGTTATTAGAATAATTGTGGAGGTAATGTCGGAAAACATTGTTTTGTTTCCGAAATGCTGTATTTTTTATCTCTAGATCAGTAATGTGTATTTATTTAACTAAGGTCATGTACCGCCACCAAAAATTTATGAGTGGAACTGAGTGAGTTGAAAATGGGAAATAGAACATAATGGCGTTAGACTCTTTTTCAGCCAAGCCACGTCTGGAATCATATGTTGTGAGACATGCGGCGGAGTACTATTAGTTATATATTGTTAGTATAGTTGAGAGAAGAGAGAGAGAACCAACGTTTGAGAGACTTTTTTTTAAATATTTACAGAAGACAAAGCTTAGTTTACCCTCCTATGAACCAACGTTATTCTTGAAATTGCAGAAAGAAGTTGCATAGATAAGGCACAAAATCGTTCTTCGTGAAAACGCATAGGAACGGCTTATATGTCTAATAGTGTTTTTTAGGATGAGAAAGACTCAGCTAGTACATTTGACATTTGTGGTGTAAATGTAGCAACATACGAGTTACACTGCGCGGTAACAAAGCAACACAACGCAATTGAGATATCTATATTACGCAATGTAGTTAAAAAATATCTATGTATGTAATATAATATTGTTATTAAGTATATCAGTCATCTAGTACCCATAACACAGCTCTGCTTAGCTTGGGGCTAGATGATGCTGTGTGGATCGTCCAGCATTATTTATTTATTTAATTAAAATGTCAACACGATACGCTTAAGCCAACAAAGGTCAAATTAGTTCGCGTTCCCTTGGAGAGCAAAGCTACAGATTCGAATCAGATAATCCTTCTCATATTAAAAATACGCAGGCTTAGATATCCTGTTTTAATCACGCTGATAAACCGATAAAGGCAAATTCCTTAAAACATTTAACGTCAGCTTAAAAAATATTTTTCAACAGAAATAATCTTTCTTAACACTTTTATAAGCAAAATTGATCAAAAATGCATTAAAAAGAGAAGATTTTCTAAGAACGCCGGCTAGCGGCGTTTTCGTCAAATTACAGGGCTTCAACAAACTACCTACTCGCTTCGCCCAAACCGACTCTACCTTGCCCAAACAATCGAATTAGACCATAATGACTACGATCTATTTTTGTATTAGACTTTGTTTAAAACCGACTCGAATTATACGCACGTGAGTAAGTGTGTTTGTATCGTGTGTTTTGTTATTGTTTAAGGAAGGTCAACATCTTTTTTGAATGGAAATGTTCACGTTCAGTACACTAACATAGACATAAGAAAAAAATACCTAGGAGATACATCAAAATATTACATTTGACACATACACGCATTTTGCAGTAGTTGGTAATACATACGTAACAGGTTGCAAGCCCATCACCGCCACTAAAATACTGGTATCTTATGGTTTCCTCACGATCTTTTCCCTTATCTTTTAAGAGCGCTGCGCAATTTAATTTTTCGTTAAAAAAATACTTTATTATTAAAACTTTAAGACCAGAAAGCGAGGTCATTCCCACTAGGCCACCGGTGTTTAAATAACTAAAACAGGTTTCATTATAATATTGATACATAACACTAATGGTAGCCCCCATCAGACCCCGCCATCAGATCCTACTGACCTAGGGATGGCGCAATATCAGTGCTCTCAAACGGTGAAGGAAAAAAATTGTGAGGCAACCCACGACTTAGTAAGGTCTGCACCATGTCCTTCCAGTGGGTTAAGTTAATTAAGGTGTGAGAATGGTATAAGTGATGAACAAGCCTACCCCATTTAAAATCATGTCTCAGGCATTATAGCATCTCATAAAATGTAGTGCACGAGTGAAACAAAGTTGCCAACGATGCAGTTTAATTGTCTACAGTGGACGCAAAGGTCTGTTTACCTTACATATAAACCGCGCCACGCTTAGTGCTTTTTAGGTTCTAGAAGCTTATACACCGATGCTACCCAGATTATGTTGTGGTACAAAATTGATGTTTGTTTAATGATGTGTATTCAATAGTTCTAGGTAAAACTTCTACTCTCGTTGGTGTATTTATTTGTACTCAATCTTACTAAGTGTTGAGTATTCCTTGTAGATGTATCAGATAATTGACTATACATTGACGCCTACATTACATAGCACCATAAAACGGTTCAATGTACTTAGATAGCCTTTAAATTGTTTTTTGTGCGCCGCATTTGCGGTTCATTTGGCTCGTATTCTCGTATATATATACTGAATTACAATGATTGATGCCCAATCCGGCAGCTAAAAGGACTGACGTCATTTGAATACTGCTATATTCAATATAGCAGTATTCAAATGACGTCAGTCCTTTTACTCAGGCTACTCTATACGTAACAAACAAGATGTATGCACACAAAAAATCCTATTAGCCAGCCGAGTGATCCCAAACATTGAACAAAAACCGATAGCTCCTACACAAACACGTCGGCTCGCTACCAATAATTACCGTACATTATAAAGGGTGAAATAAAGCGCATTCCACACTAGCGGCGGTATACGCTACATTCGGTAGTGCATGTCACAGGTCGTGTCTAAACTCATCAATCTTGACTCCATTTAATTTAGAGAATAGAGCGTTCCACAAGCGGCGTGTAAAGCCGCCCGGGACGAAACAAAACGCGTTCGCGCGCACAATAGGCCCGGCCCGCAAATGGAATACGGCTCGCGATGCCTTTGTCGATCCACAAAAGAAAGGCAATCATTCGACATGAATAAATCTTTGAATAATGGGCCTCCACCGCGTATAATGAAATGTTTTATGTATCGGAATTATCGCGTATAAATCGCTTTTGTACATCCGCATCGCTTCGCACTTCTATGTAATGTTTTTATGCTCGTTCCGCGATTTCGCCTGCACTTGTTGGCACTTAATCGACCGTTGGAAGGTGGCTGGTTTTTGCAACATTAAAAAGATTAATAAAATAAATAAAAACATGCATTGTTGCTAAAATTAACTGAATAAAGTTGTAACTGAGTCAGTAAGCGTGCAAAATTAACTGAGCTGAACGACTATTCTGTTTACCTAACTGGGTATCGACTCTATAATGCTAGGTTTATGCCTTAATTTTATGGCGTATCTGTCTCATTGCATATAATTTTAGTTTTAATTAAAAACAGAGATAACATTTCTAACAGTAATGCTAATGTACCTTTTATGAAGGAACGTTATGAGACCAGTTAAAATAGCTAATAACATTATAACTTTACGATCTCCGCTTTAGGTAGGTATCTTTATGGTGAACATAGATTTTGGATCCCGGTCTGACTGTTATAAAATTTTGTATTTAGTTCTTACAAAACAAACATACAAAATATTGTATTAGTTATCTGGCTCACACAATATCCGGCCCTAAACCAAACAAATATACCTTTATTTATTTATTACTAGCGTCCGTCCCGGCTTCGCACGGGTTTTAGTAAGGATCTCTAATATGAAATAATGAAAATATATTATAGCCTATGTCACCCGGGTATAGTTAAGCTTCCCAATGGGGAAATAATTTTTCATCTCGGTCCAGTAGCTTCGGAGTCTATTCAATGCAAACAAACAAGATTATTGGAGGATGACTAAGTAGAGTAGTAAAAAGTACGTCCAAATACTACAATTATACCCACATTTTGCAATAGTTAGTATTCCATACGTAACAGGGTGCAAGCCCACCACCGCTGCTAGAATACTCACTAGTTTCCTCACGATATTTTACTTCACCGTTTGGGGGCACTGACATTGCGTACGTAAATGTTTTTAAACTACACAAAGCTTGTACTAAAAACGTCTGCCACTATTTTTTTAAACAAACATGCACGAGCCTCCTTCTATGGACACTAGTCTAGGTACCTCAAACATCCTATATCACGAACTAATCGCCATGTATCAAGTGACCGGTAAAGCAAAGCGATAAACCTCGCAACACGATGACGTCGCAGTTTCTCAATCACGAAAACACTAATTCATTTCGAAATGCCTTTCTCGTTGTTTTCTTTCTTTGGCCGGAGATTTTTCCGGTAAGGTACGAGTCTAATTTCATTATGGCTTTTCTAGAAAACTATGTACGCAGAGGCGGCCGTAAGATTGAAAAGTTACGTGATAAATCTATTCGTTCTCCTGAAAGTTAAATTGGTTGCATGCATAGTTTTTGAGGCAGACATTTAAATCACCAGTGTGTAGCATTCTGAGGCCTTATTCACGAAACTGGGATTTGATGGTATTTCGTTATAAGATCATTAAGTCCCTTATGACCCTTATGACAGAAAATTTACAGAAAATCTGAATAAAATATTCGTTTCGAAGCGATTCCACTCTAGACTAATGTGATGTTGCGATGGCATTATGTCAATTCCATACATTTTAGACTTTTCTACGAGCGATATCGTTAGAATATAACTTTGTCTACAGCTTCTGGACCAAAAACAGAACTTGCATTCTTTTAACAATAACTAATTTTGTATTATTTTCTTATCCAACTACATAGGTACTATAATTATTATTTTTATATAACTGATGGAACAAGCAACCTAATTACCTTTAAAAAAGCATTGCCTACTAGTATATGGCCGTTTTATGATGGTCACCGTCTCTTCGAAACCTCAGTTGAAGGTTCGAATCGAATGGCATTAATTAAGGCTGTGATGGAGTGAGCGAAGCGGAGCGGCACGGAGGACTCGTTTCTACCAATAAATCAATTTAATGTAATTTAATTTGAGCCTGGCTTCCTTCGGACGCTTTCATGAAGTCACGCAACGTTCCGTTCGTACTTTTATGGGAATTACTTTTGTTATATGGAATTCCTATAGTCAGACTTGCTCTAAACCAAAAATGTTCCATTTGAAGACCGTCAAAACTGATATGAGCCCTGAATCTGTCGCCTAGTGAAGTTGCCAGTTCCGGTTTTCAATATTGGGGAAAACCTCACCAACATCATTATCAGCCTTAATGATTCCATTGTTGTATAGATGTGGCGCGGTGGGCGAATATCCGCCTGTGACGCAGGAGGTGGCGGGTTCGATTCCCGCCTTGGGATAAATGTTTGTACGATCTGCAAACATTTATTCCGGGTGTTCTGGGTATTTTCTATGCATAATAAAAAATATCTATGTATGTAATGTATTGTATTAAGTTTATCAGTCATCTAGTACCCATAACACTAGCTTTGCTTAGCTTGGGGTTAGATTATGCTGTGTGGATTGTACAGCATTATTATTATTATATAGCACGCATGGAAGAAAAACTACTGTATCATTTATTTCAGAATTAGTTTATCTGAACATAGTATTACGAGTACATTTATTACAACTTGTGACGCACAATGAGAATACCAACAAGTAACAAGCTATCCGCTACCGACCACACAGCAAGCGCTTAGTCATGAATCCAATGAGGCCGGAGATGAGATGACACCCTTGAAATGCTTCTAAATTTTCTAATAGCATGATTTATAGAGCAAATTAAACATTTGACTTGCCGTGAATTCGATGCTGAGTGGATCCGTCACGCACGGACACTAGGATGGATTCCGGCCGTGCGCGTGATTTGTACAACAGCACACAGAATTCGTTTAATACCATGATTTTAAGGATTTTGCCCTCACGGTCTTTTCAATAACTAGGTATGGGAAAGCAGTTAGTATGCTTTGGAACGAGAAATGCTTTTAAAAAAATCCAAAAGGTTTTTAGTTTCTATATAAAATTTACTTTTTTTTTTATTAACCTTTTGTGTCCCACAGCTGGGCAAAGGTCTCCGCCAAAATTTTCCACTGGTTCCATGATTTTTTAATTGATACCTGTTAAATTTGATACTAAAATAATGGCAAATACCCCGTTTCTTACAAAAATATAAATAAATAATGATATTTGATTTAATTAACTAACAATATCTTTATTTAACGTTGGTTGGCAGAAATTCATAATAAAATATATTTTATATGTTAAATGAAAATTGACTAGTGAGTTATTTACACCGAAAAAAATTGGTGAGACTGAACTGAATCCCACTCAAGGAAATAATTTTTGGGATAATATTAAATCTTTGAGACTAGTAAGGTTGTTCGAAATAACGAAACTCTCGCTACTGCTTCCATTTAGGAACGTTGAACGCGATTGTACAGTAAGTAAAAAGCAGTAGGTACTTGCATTATACCAGCACTACCGTCTTCCACTGTTTTTGTAAGAGATACGTCGCGCGTGTCCGTGAGAAACGATTTGTTGAGCGTTTCAGCATCTCTATAACGGTAGAGAAAAAAATTGCGGTATAGTATAAAGAAAAGTATCGCTCCGATCACTTCGAACAGCGAAAAAGCGCGCGACTCCGTCCACATAAAGTTATTTAGATAAAAACCGGCCAAGTGCAAGTCAGACTCGTGCACGAAGGGTTCCGTTCCATTATCTACGGACAGACAAATAGACAGACAGCGGAGTCTTAGTAATAGGGTCCCGTTTTACCCTTTGGGTACGGAACCCTAAAAACCATTTCATACAAACAACGGTAAGAACCAAGCCATAATATGTTCTTCTAGGCTTAACCACGAGAAACTGGCACTTAGATTTACCTAGCTTTAAGACATTCTAACTTTGACTTCGACTTTCAAAACTAAAATAATGTACTCGTTTATCTTTTGTCAGATTTTGATATGTAAGGCCATAAGTCGTTCTATGACTTATTAGCCTGTGAGTTCTAAGGGCGCCAGCAGGCCATATATAGCGGTTAAACACTCGCTTCTAAAACTACAGCAATAAAGCTCATTTTACATCGCAAACTTATTTAAAGTGACACTGGTATTTAGGCACTAGAATTCTGTCGGGAAAGTTCACAGTAATAAAAAATCTAATAAAAAGCCTTCAAATCTTTGACCAAAAGCAGAAACGGAAGCAGTAGACCGAAAAGTTTGTTCAGTTTTGCTAACATTTGTAATGGTTTCGTTTATTTGCTGAAAAATCTGACCATGATTCTGGGAATTAAGGGCAGTGAACCGTACGATTAAAACTTTATACAGTTAGAAATTTATAAAAAAAACTGTAGTAATCAATTTGGAAAGAATCAGTATTTTCGCACTAAAAAAACTGTCAAGGATTTAAATTCAGGGTTAACAATTTAAATCTAGATTCCAATTCATCCTGAATCAGCAATCCTATAAATACACTCGTACATTTGACATAATACTATCTAGCCCTAAACTAAGCAATGCTTATACTATGGGAACTTGACAACTGGTATTTTTTTTTGTACCTAAATACAAACTTGGAATACAATAATATTATATATTTTAGAAAGTAAAAGTCAATAGGCATTTATTCCATTGTGCGTTGTCCTCGCACTAACCGGCACCGCGCGGCCGTTGACTGCTGTATGAAATACATCACTGGTTGCTAAATAAGAGTTTCAGCTAAATATGCATTTCTCTAAATGCATTTGACTGTCAGCCAAGTGATATTCTATAAGACCTTGTTGCAGGTAACTTTACACGTTTCTGGAGTATTTGGAAGTGATCTTATTAGACCCGGTATACATTATATACAAACGAATCATATTTTATTGTATACCATATTAACCACAATATGTACCTAGTTAAGATCACTTGTCAAGGATGGTAATGAAGCCTCGCCGAAGATATATTTATGGGAATCTCTGTAAAGATATGTGGTTAGGTCGTCGCGAGGCAATCACAGCAGATCATCTAATATTTGCTGAGCCACGAGAGCCTCACTCAACTGCCTATTGTGCCGCAGGCTTACACCGGCGCAGACGTACTAGTTTTTACAATACATGATGTTGCATAATACGTAGCAATTTTTTTTTTCAATTTGTTATTTTGTAACTAATTGGGATTTAATTTAGTACTGTGAATAGTGTACCTAGAAATACTGTTCACAGTTTATCTTCCTCCACTATCATCAGTCCTTCTACAGACTACCTTCTTCTTGTAAGCTTGGTCGCTAGGAACTGGCGCTTAGATTCACCTAGATTTAAGACGTTTCATGATGATCCCTACGGATATTACTGAAGAAATGCTTTTTGACTTTTTGACTTTGACTTTGACTTCAACCACAAAAAAGAAAAGAAGTACTAACGCTTGAATGCTAGAACGCAACTTAGATTTAATCACGTGTCAAGTCGTGATTTTTTGACTGTTTGCAATGAAAGTTTTTCAAAGATTCGTCATTTGAGACGTGATTAAATTTAAGTTGCGTTTTTTAAAAAGAAACCATCCTTTTGCAAATGCAGAATCTTCATTATCCAAAGGTACTATATAATATCTATGTATACAATAAAGTATAATTATATACATAGAAAAGACATCAACGCGCTTGACTTATTTGAGTTTACTCTCTTCTCGACCTTAAACTTTTCTAGCCTCTAATACAGTGGCGTAGTTATCGTAGGGCAAGGCGGTGCAGTGCACCAGGGCCACGGAGCTCAGAGAGCCCTCTAACCGTAGCTTTGAAAAGAGAGGAGCATAAAAAAAAGAGAAAATAAAATGTTAAATTTATACCTCAACTTTTAAGTTCAAGCTACGTGGAAAGAGGGGGTGTGTGCCCGATTTTTTCACTATGCGCCGGGGCCTTTGGCGGTCTAGATACGCCACTGCTCTAATACCGTAGCCTGTTCACATAAGGGACATAATTGTTTAATAATCTGTTATAGTTTTATTTTCAGTATTTTCTATTGCCTATACTAACTAAAGGCTTTGATTTTTGACATCTAGGCTTAGGGAAGTACCTACATAATATTTATGTAGTTCAAGTGATTACTTTGCTATATAATAACTTAAATATATAACTATTTCACTTACGGTCGAATAGTCAAACGCAACTTAAATTTAATCACGTCTCAAGTGACGAAATTTTGACAGACTTTTATTGCAAACTGTCAAAAAATCGCGACATAAGACGTGATTAAATATAAGCTGCGTATGAGTATTCGGGTGTTAGACGTTGTTTTACTTCATAGCACAAGAAAACCTCAGGGCCTAGTACGAATCAATTTGACATATGTGGCGTAAGCGTATCGTTTTGTCATTTGAATTGAACTAAAGTTTCGTAAATTTCAAATTTGTCTATAGGTCCTCTGTAGGTTTGAGTAGGTATAATAACTTTTTAAATAGATACCCCGACTAATAAAAACACATGCTGTATGTCAAAGCTCGTCGGATAAGTAGTTGGACTCAGACTCATTGCCGGCATAATACGCAATTGAACTCTGCAGTCGGGCACTGTATTGTTAGCCACAGAATACTGCGTGAATGGTAAACTTGTCCGTCACTAAATTGCACCGGCAATGACCCTCGCCGTCGTATAATATAGTGGCCTTCGGTACTAAGGTACTTACTGTAGTGCAGAGTCATTCTAGCTTTCGTGGTGGAACTTGCTTGGACTAAGCGTTCTACGCACCATTTGGATGGGTGACCGTGAGTGGAATTTGCATTTGCCTTCTACTTTAGGTACTTTGGCATTTTCGGGTATTTAAATTTAAATATTGCTTAAAATGAGTCCTGTCACTGTTTATCATCACCTATTGATACGAGATGGCAATAGTTTATAAGTAAGGCCATAAATCGTTACATGGCCGTACGTTCGGTCGCTACGCTTTAACAATAAGGCGTTATTCTAGAACTAGAAGCCTATAAACGAGCTAAATCAGTTAGGTTTTCAATATCAGAACTCATCTCATAGCCAGAGCTGTCAAACGGTGTAGGAAAACATCATGTGAGAATCAGTTATAACAGTGGCAATTGATTTACAACCTGTGACAGGTTGGTATATCGACTACTGCAAAATAAGGGTCGTGCCAAATCCGATGTTAGATGTACCTGTGGATATCCCCTTAAACATCTACAAGGAACCTTGAGTCGGTACTATTTACGACGAGCGACGCAGCTCGACGGGTTCGATTCCCGCCTCCCGCCGTATGTTTGTACAATCTGCAAATATTTATTTCGGGTGTTCTAGCAATAAATCCACACAAAAATAAATTACTAGGTACTTACTTTTTATGTTCTATGTGAACACAGCTTTGTCCTGTAAGTAATTTCTAAACACTACTTAGTTTTGTATGTTTACCAACAATAAGAAAAAAATATTGTCTTTCACAAATGACGACTGTCTTTTGTTACAGCTCATAATTACGTAGCCAACAAAGAACTGCAATTTTCTCACATTGTGAACATTGTGCTAGTGCGGTAGAGCGCGTGTTTTGTTTTGAACTTAAATTACGTGTGTAATTTGGTAATTAAAAAACTTTAAAAAAGTTCTGAGCCTCTGTTAATTTGAGAGCACTCTTCACTACCTTAAACCTTAAAGATACCCTTCTCTCTCATGGGTAGATAAGTCTACCCACTACTTTATGAACCCCCAAACACCCTAAAGTAAAACAATATTTCGTATCGAACATCTTTCAAAATTAATGACTACAACCGGCAAACCAGAAACAAAATTGGTGTCACCGCGTTAATTTATCGTCTATATCTGCCCAAAAGGTGTTCAACAGAAGGGAACAAGGGATGCCCGCGGGTAAACGGTGCTCAATTTGATCATTTCTCTATATTAATTACCGAAACAGCCCTCCCGGCAACATAAATAACAAAAATAAAAACAGCTAAGTGCGAACATTACTTTTTCTCTGAGTGTTCCGTATGTTTTGTTGAATATATACGTGAATTCCGTAACTAATAATTAGACCTTAAAATATTGTTTTATTTCTGTATAAAAATGAAGCTAAAAGCTTTTTTGATGCAATTCATATTTCATATAAGTATCTAAAATCCTAATACCTACACTTTTTAAATGCATACAATTTTGTAACCGAAACTTATGATATTAAAATATGTCTTCCTTGATAATACTTTGATTATCTAATTAATAAAGTGGCTTGACAGTGATCCAGCAATCCGCTGGATCACTGTCAAGCCACTTTATTACCTAGAGTTTCGCTCAACGAACAGCATAATTAGGATCTTTCGTGACACGGAACCCGAATAATTTTATTCCCTTCCCTGGGACGTTTCGTCACGGCCTTGATTCTCGCTTAACATCCCCTACCTTGAAGCCTAAACGAGTTTGGCGATTTATCTTTAAAACCGTAGTGTGTAATGTCCATATAAAATGGTTCATCGCACCTGCCTTATGTTTTGTGAATTAAATAAATAAGCCCTTGCTTTTTACAGTTTTGATTAAGAACATCCGGTACATGCTTAGAAGGAGAATGTGAAAAAACAGTGGGATAATAGTTTACTGCACAGACATTTTATTTTCATGAATTTTACTATCTACTTGTACCTACATATTAAACAGAAAAATCAACGAAAATTAGGAACCTAGTTACTTACCTAACACATAGGACATGCCCATATCTAGTTAGAAAACAATTTAAAATCTGCATATAGAAATTTATTTATGCAGGGTGTAAAAAACTACTTCAGAAAACTTAAACGGGACCTTCAGTAAGAACAGGCTTTTCGATCAATTGCCACTTATAGCAGCGAAAGCGAGTTAGGGTATACAAATCCCAATTATAAATGAGTCAAGACACTACGGCTTCTGAAAATACTATATTTCAATAGGTACGCAGCAGAACTTTTTTTAAAAACTCTCATCAAACATTATTAATTACATCATTTCTAGGGAGAAATAAAGTTATTTTGCCTTGACATAAGCCTAGTAGCAGTCAGCCTCACTTCCGTTTTTGAAAGTATTTTTATACACCCTGCATACAATAAAGGATTTTTAGATTCATGTTGGCAGATCAAAGTAAATTGATGAAGATTTGAGACATAAAATAACCTACTAATTTAACAGAATGAAGTATATTTAAATAGCAAGCCGAGCGAGGTAGGTATAAGTATTACCTTCACAAAAAAGTTTTTCTACAGTTAAATATTTCCTATAAAACATTGTTTTCTTTTAACAAAACAATATAAACAATATTTCTTGTCCACAACATATTAATTTCTAAGTAAATAAATAAATATACATACTCAGCTTTTTACAATTCAGAAACACGATCCAACTTTATACTGCGTCCGAGGGCGGTCTTAAGCTAACACTGTTGAAACGAAAATTTTCTAAACTCTGCTGAAAGTTCAGGAACTGAAGTGGATTGTACGAAGGCATCGGTTGCATGAACATGGGGGACCATATCGCGGCTGCTATGGCCAGCAATTCCGGATGGTAGGGCACTGGGGGGGCACACACGTTCCTAGCCTCACTAGGTTTCTCCACATCACTTGCCAACAAACTGTCTATGGTGAAGGATTTCTTCGGCTTCGCTATCGTAGTGTTCATGTGCACATTTTCACAAGGCTCCTCATAAGTCGATAGAGGAGGAATCCGAGAATTATTCGCGAGGAATATGTTATTAAAGTTCGCTAAAGCGGCCATTTCAGCGTTCGTATCTTTCTCTCCTTTTTGGAGTCTGAATCGCTTTCGTCTGCGAAGAAGGGACCCGTTTTCAAACATATCGAACGCGTGCGGATGTAGAGTCCAGTAAGCACCTTTCCCAGGCCGGTCCGGCCGTCTCGGCACCTTTACAAAACAATCATTAAAGGATAGATTGTGCCGAAGAGAGTTCTGCCAGCGTTGCCGATTCGTTCTGTAGAAAGGGAACCGGTCCGTGATGAATCGGTAAATCTCCGACAGCGGCAGCATTCTTTCCGGCGAGCTCCAAATCGCCATCGCGGTTAAAGAAATATACGAGTAAGGTGGTTTTTGCTCGCCGTAGGAGTCGCGCGGTGGTCGCGGCATGTTCGGCAGCGCTGAGTAAATCGCGGCGCCTTTGGGTTTCAGCAGGCGTGGTATACGTAGGTGGGGTTTTATAAAGCTCCGCCTTGAAGCCCCGCCTGTTAAGGCTCGTCGGCAGATACGATAACGAGAATGCCACTCAGCAAGCAAACCGCACCGCATCTCCCTCCGGTGCTATCATTACGAACATGATTGACTGCGCACTTACCTCCTGTTGGTTTTATACATAGGTACCTAGGGCCGCTAATCTTAGATCAGGGCTTAAGTGCTTTCTAGTCTGGTTTTACTCGTGGGATAACTAATTACCTAGGTAGCTTATCTTTTGCTTTATTAATTTTAAAATTGCATTGAGTCTACTTAACTTGATTGGTAATGTATAAAAAGGAGATCGATTGCACAGTAGGTATATTCCTGCCTATTTAATAAATACCTAATGTTATCTTCACTTCTATTATAAAAAGAAAGATAGGCAGTTAAGGTGCATTATAGACCACTTAATCTCTTGATGAGCGTTATAAATAGGTAATATTAGAATAATAATACTGTTTATACAGAAATTGCTTAAAAATTCACTATTAGTAGATACCGAGTTAAAGGAGTAAGCATTATAGGCAAAACAACGGTGTTAGAAAGCACGTATAGACTAGTCAGCGCCATCTTTTGTCCAGTAGCGGAACTAAGTAAAATATTACTTAAAATCTGAACGTATTATTTTCTTGAAACCTTTTACGTTTCTATTTAGAATGTATTTTGTTTTATTATTGTGTCGTATTTTGAATCAAGACATACATAGTACATAATTAATTATTATTCTCATTTAATTTCATATTTTTTTCTGGTGTGACAAAATAAATTGCTCTACGGATGAAGGAAATTAATAACAGTTTTTGTAACAAATTTGTTTTATTTACAAAAAACTTCAATTACACTTGATTATATATAATATCATCTCAAAACAAGGGTAAAATGTTCTAAAATCTCAGGAATGGGTTGTAAAGACTTGATTATAAAATCACTGTTTTCTTGAATATTTTACAACTTTCCTGTGAGCTCCGGCACTGCTTTGAACAAATCAGCTACAAGACCATAGTCACTAACCTGAAACAAAAATAGATTTACAAAATTTGTATGAACAAGTGGGTAACTCTGGCAATCGTAAGTTGGTTAACTTAGTTAATTGCAGCAGTTAGTGGCAGCACAATACGGTATGGTATGATATTTTTAAAAATTTAAAAATACTTAACCATGCCGTGCCGCCTATGGACGCCGAGCTTTAAAGTGCGCATGAATCTCGTAATTTCTAAAAAATCTAACCAAATAATAACTTCACTTCTTTAGAAGTGCTGTCGAAAAGAAAACATAATAAGATACGAAAAACACAGTTACACTAAGCTTCAAAGTATGTGTTATGATAATTTACCTGGAAGATGGGTGCTTCAGGATCCTTGTTGATAGCAACAATGGTCTTTGAGTCCTTCATACCAGCAAGATGCTGGATCGCGCCGCTAATGCCGACCGCGATGTATAGATCCTACAGCAAAAATCATTTATATATTTTATGACTGACAATGTTTAATCATGATCAGTCTGAACAAGTCAATGCCTATTTCTGCCGCCAAGCAGCTTGCTGTGTTCTGGTTTGAAGTGTGTACACGATACTTAACACCTGTATGCCTCAGTTTGATGGACGCAGATTAGTGCATCGTAGGGCACGTTCATAACGAGCGTGACCTGCGAGGCAATGCTTTGTTATAGATAATGGTAACCACTTAACATCAGGTGGGCCACAAATATGTATTTATTATTTACCTGAGAGGTCTACTAAAGACTACGTCAGTAAGTTTTACTAACTTGCTGTAATTTATGTATAATAATAAGTACTTTAACACCTTGAAGTTTTCGTGAGTTCATTACTGTGTGTATAAATGAGATAAGCCATACGAATGCTGCAATATTTAGTTGGTAAACAAGCGCCATTACGATTCGAAGATAATGTAACGTGGGTTGGTCTCAGCGTTGTAGAGATACGTACAGGAGCAACAATCTTGCCAGTCTGTCCGATCTGCAGATCGTTGGCGACGAAGCCGGCGTCGACAGCGGCGCGTGAGGCTCCTACAGCCGCGTTCAACTTGTCAGCTAGATCGTACAACAGCTTGAAGTTATCGCCCGACTTCAGACCGCGACCTGGACAACAAAACATCCTATTAAAGATATTACATTCAAAAAAACAAAACAGCTAGATATACATAAATAGCTTTCTAAATTAGAAAGAATGAAAAGAAAGAAATTATTTATTTGCGATCTAACTATAACAAAATTATTAATACTAAGGTAGGTACAAAAATAAGTTTAGTGCGTCGCAAAACGGACTCTGTCTCAGCATAAGTTGGTTGGGCTACAAATTAGTCTATTAGCCAATAGTAATAGATTTAGTAGTAGTAGAGCTCATTGTAAGGTTGAATTACACAGATACAAGATAGAACACCAACTACTGCAAAAATGTAGGAAAGTACCAAATGTAATATTTGGACGTAGCTCTGACTACCCGCTTAGACATTCTCGAAGAATCTCGAGTGAGTACTTTGTACTAAGAGATGTGACGGGATATCTACCGTGCCGGGGTATTAAAGTCGTGATGCCATTTATTTTTTACTATACTACAGATTTCTTTTTTCTAGGTGTATTGTAGGGCACGTTCCAAACTGACGTGACCTACAAGGAATGTTTTGTTATAGGCAATGGTAACCACTTAACATCAGGTGGGCCATATACTTGGTCCTTTAGCAAAATGTATAAAAAAAAACAGAGTGGCACTGCTGTACTACAAACAACTCATCATCTTTATCAATCTGAAAAAGTCCACGGCTGGGTTTAGACTTTCCCAACATTTGAGGGTATTTGATATATGCACAATGCTCGGCAAGTGGATAGATGCGGTGTGGTGATCTCAAGTACTCAGGAGATGCTGTTACGTTAGTTTTATCCCCCTTTCACGACATCCACGAAAGGTGATGGAGAAGTACTAGACTATGCCAGGATCATGTACTAAGGCACATGGAATCTTGATTTTCAGTTTGTAAAATAAACAGAACAGTTTTCTCTATTAGGAATGTTTTTAAACCATTTAACTCACCACCAGAAATAATATTCTTAGCACTGGTCAGCTCAGGCCTGTCAGATTTCGTCAGTTCCTGAGACACAAACTCAACAAGGCTACTCTTGTAGTCTCCTTCTGGTGCCTTTTCCACTGCAGTAGAACCTCCATCCAGTGAGTCTGGTGGGAAGGCTGTGCTTCTGACGGTGATTACCTTGATAGGATCCTTAGCTTCCAAGGTCAAGACTGCATTACCTGAAGGAAAAGATTGTTTAAATTTTCAAATGCAAAATTTCTTTACTTTCACTTTTCGAAAAATTCAATAATAATAATGCTGGACAATCCACACAGCATCATCTAGCCCCAAGCTAAGCAGAGCTTGTGTTATGGGTACTAGATGACTGATAAATTTAATACAATACATTACATACATAGATATTTTTTATTATACATAGAAAACACCCAGAACACCCGGAATAAATATTTGCAGATCGTACAATCATTTATCCCAAGGCGGGAATCGAACCCGTAACCTCCTGCTTCGCAGGCGGACATTCGCCCGCCGCGCTTTATCGGTCGTCAAAACAAAAAATGACAATGACAACATACCTGCATAAATCGTCCTAATAAAAGTGTTAGCATCCTTCACACCGGTGATATCGGTAATAGGTGACACGTCAAGCTTGGCCGCCACTCTAGGCAGTACCGCTTTACCTATAGCCGTTGCTGGTGCGAGGATATGGGTAAACTTGAACTGCTTCTGAGTTGCGATGATAAGCGGAGTCAGGGTCTCAGCAGTGAAGCCTTTAAAGACGTCGCTTTCGGCAACCAGAATTTTTGAGACGCCAGATGCTTTGGCTAGCTTTTCTGCAGCCTGAAGTTTCAATAAAACAAATGAATGACAAATGACAAACAGCAAATTTTGTTTTAAAGTAAATTTTTTTTTCCTATATTCATCTGCGAACAATGAGGAGGTGTGTTTTGAGTGATGTGGTTTGCAGCATTAGTGGTCCAATGATCTCTTCCTCCTTTTTCTTACAAATCAAGTTCGAATATGTGGTTATAATGAAAAAACATGCCGAGCATTCTAATAAAATGATACAATTTTGAATTGCACACATCTTAGTGCAGCTGACTGTACTGAGATAATTTAATGCACTTCAAAGTCAAAGTCAAAAAGTATTAATGCACTAATATCCACAGGAATCATCTTAGATGTCTTAAACCTAGGTATTTACCTAGCCTGGTGCTATGATTTCATAGCACCAGTTCCTCATGACAAAGCCTAGACAAACCAAAAACTACTATGACAGATCTGTCTTTTGTTTTTAGCAGCAATTATTACTTCATAGTCCTAATTATGACTTTAGTATATAATAGTAACATAATAAGGCCAAAATCCTTAAATATTTTATTAGCTTTCTATTGTTACAATAACTTCTTAAAATTTAAAAATAGAATGGTGTTTTTTTGAAATGTGTTATTATTTATTAAAAGAATACTTACTGGTCCACATTTTGTGCCAGCTACTAGAATAGTCACATCACCACCAATTTTTTTTGCTGCAGACAGGGCATTCTGTGTGGCCGGAGACAGCACCTCATTGTTATGCTCAGCTAGAACTAGTGTGCTCTGCAATCTCCTCAACTGAAATAAGAAAAAAAATGCACATAGGGTTAATCCAATAGGGCTTGAAAAGGGTCTGACTATGGTGATGGGAGCAGGGTTGGTAGATCAACCTACAAATGGTATATTAATAAAGCACACAAGGCAGTATGACATACTAACGCATGTTTAAACCAAGATAACAGAAAAAGATGTAGGTATTAGCTAAGACAAACTTATCTAACCAGAATTAATAGTAAATTCGTATTTCAGATGTGGAATACCCTAGCTGGCTAACATAGTATACCTGTGTTGAGTAGAACAAATGCCTGCTGCTAGGCGCGAACATTTTGTACGTGTATTCAGTAAATGAAAAAACCGTATGAAATCCCTAAAATTACACTATTTACAAGACGAATTATAAAGGTTACAAAGTCCACAACTCGAACTTGCTTGATTGATTTCCGTCTATAAAAAAGTACTCTGTGATTGATTTGAAGATGAATTGAATCGAATTGAAGTGAGATTAGAGAAGACAGAGAACTAATTAAATGAATGAAAACAGTGGAATGAATGAAAAGTGTTGCTATTGTAAAAATCTTTAAATTTTTTTGAAAATTAGATACAGCTAATTTTCAAATTGCAATGCCCATGGCTATGTCGATATTTCCCTCATTTTGTCATTTCTTTAGTCAAGTTTAATCACTCCTTTCTTACCCATATCATCTCTCACACAATCCATCCATCGTTTCTTTGGCCTAACTCTACTCGTATATATATCCACATTCATCCACCACATTCATATCTTACAACAATGACATTCTTCTCTTTGAATGACATGTCCATTGTCCATGCCACGCTAACTCATTTGCTCCTCATCTTTTCAGTCACTGGTACATAAATATTCGTGTAGTTTGTAGTTTGGGTAGCTATCATTGTGCAAACACGGTGCAAACAGACAAGCAAAGCAATTCAGTAAATGGTATCATATATATTGTAGTCTTCAACATTTCAACCATCTTGGTGTTGGGACATGCGGGTAAGAATCGAACATAAGTTCTTTGCTCTGGCTTCAACTTCGAGAATTACCATTCCCGAGTCACGTGGTTTTGCCTTGCCGAATGCCGTCTCTTAAAGGCTGGCCTTTCGTTCAGTGGCAGTACGTTATTTGCGTAACGGTGGACTCTTTTACGTATGCTGTGAATGAGCTTAGTTTCGCCTAGAACTATGTGAGCATTCTGTGTCTGTGCAAGTAGGCGGAGGGGCGAGATTTTGTCCCTTGCCCTTCCGGGATTCCATTATAGGAGCCTTTGTGACTACCCATACTGGCTCTTTTTTACGGCGGTCAGTCCGCGGATCGCCGCATCCCTGAGATCTCCCCCCGCGACGATGGTGGTGAGTAGATCCGCCAGGATACCGAGCATGATTCGCATCGGGTCCCCAGCATTGCTGGCCGGTAAATGGTATCACTAAAAGCATTAAATTAACATTGACAAAACAGATGACTGTCAAAATAATTTTATCACTCCATCTCGCTCGCACGTAGCAATTTTCCTATTACACCTCTGAGCTACCCCTCACACAACTCATTCAAGTTATTAATTTCATTCTATCTCGCCAAATCAGCTGTGGCGTGACGCGAGACGACAGTAGTAATCACAAAACAAAATAAACAGATTCTTTTCCCTCTGCAGAAATTGCAGAATACATACGTACAGTAGGTACGTAGACAGGCGGCGGCGCGGCGGCGCGACGGAATAGAAAGTTGATTGAATTGAAACCGAAGAGTTGTCGTGCCTACGTTATACCTACATAAGTAGGTACCTACCTAGCAGTTTTGATTTACATCCTTCTCTTGTGAGATAAGAAACTACTAAACTTGTACTACCTACTAGTCGATAGTTAAACTATTTTAGACCACTATCAATACAACACGAGTTCTCATTCAGGCACCAGCTGTTGTGGTCTTTGTATGTCAATACTTTATTTAAATAAAGTAATTTTAAAAAGAATTTTAAAATTACATGCTTAACTTCGTTTGTTTTCCAGAATCAAAATGTCTTCACTACCTATTGTTTCAATTACAAGGCGGGAAACTTTAAGTTCAAGCCACAGGTTGCACAGGTAATGAGAACTTCTTTAGTTATTTTGAAGCATGACATCCTATACTACCCTTTAACATTCTTTAATCAATTTTCCTTTTCAGCCCATTTTTATCCGATGAAGAAAACCAAAAAATATTTGGAAAGTGCAACAACCCCAATGGACATGGACATAACTATGTTGGTAAGTTAGGCAAAGTACCTAGGTATTTAGGTATCTATAAATTTCTGGGATTTAGACCACTCAGTAACTTTTTTCTATAAAAACAGAGAAGCAAGCCCTAACATTTAAACATGATTTCAGTACTGGTGACAGTAAAAGGACCTGTAGACCCTCACACAGGAATGGTTATGAATGTTCATGACCTGAAGCACTACATTCAAGCTGCCATTATGGACCCATTGGACCACAAAAACTTAGACCGAGATGTTCCTTACTTTAAAAATGTGGTAAGCTAATTGCTACCAATTAAAAAATGATAAGACAAAGATTATGAATTGTTACACAACCATTGTGAAATGCTGTGCAAATTATTGAATCTAACAATTCTTTGCTTTTAAGTCAGCACACCAACATTTTCTTGCTACCTTTAAGGTTGGCAGGTAGAACAATAATGATTATAATCTCAGGCACTCTGGGCTGCTTCTTTTTATTCTAAGACATATATGACAAATGTTTAAGATACAGAACCCTGAGGCCCTGGTACCATGTATTAGGTTTGTGGTGTGAATTAAGTCCCTATACTTAATGACCTAAGAAACAGCAGCTTTTTAAAACCACAAGAGTAAAGGGTAAATGGTTTTATGTAATTCTTCAGGTCAGCACCACAGAAAACCTGGCTATCTACATGTGGGATCAACTTCAAAAGGTGATGGAAAAACCCAATTTGCTCCATGAAGTAAAAATTCTTGAGACTGAAAAAAATCATGTGGTGTACCGTGGTGGTACAACATACCCTAGGAAGAAGTTTGACAAGCTGTCACTTCACCCCAATCCCAACCAACACAATGTTTCATCAGACTCTGACTAAAATGACACGAAATAATTATTGAGACTATTTTTGTGTCGAGAATTTACTGTACTGTAATATGCTGATGTATGCTGTTTATACTTAAAGCTTTTTAAAATAAAACATTCCACGAATCTCTAAACATTATGTATTATTTTTGGCAAAGGAGTTATCAATAATACCATTGAGTAATCATCCAATTTATTATAAAATTATCATGTCAAACACCTATATTATTTTATCTCTTAGACTAAGAACAGCTCATTTTTTTAGTGACCAGATAATTTGTCAGAAGGCAAGCTGATGAAGACTATAATGTAATATAATCACATCTATGTACCTAGCAAGCAAATATTTGTTATTTTTGAATTTACAAAGTTGACTTCAGTGTAATCGTAATTTAGTAACAACTAAACAAAAGGTTATCAATTTTAAAACTATGATATAAAGATACAACATAGTGATTATTAGGTCATTATATCGATTTCCTAATACCTACATATTAGCATGTAATGTTTACGTAACAAGGTCAAGACCTTTTGATAGCAGAAATTGATTATTTCATTTGAATCGATAAATGCTTGTTTTTTTGTCACATAGATTAATTTTATTAGTAGTGAATTGATTCAAGCATGACTTTGCGGAAGTCCATTGAAAAATTATAACTAAGTATATAATATACTTGTTTATTTTATACTTTTTTATTTAGGTAAATTTAATTTGATATGGCCATATAATTTATAAAAAAAACTTAGCATCTACATGTAGTCTTTTTCTATACAACCAATATTAAAATAATTATATAAGTAAGTATATTAAAAATCTTTCTTTCAAACTATATTTTATAGTATATTTATATTTGCAAACTATATTTTTATATTAAGTATTAGGTATTAATTTTGAAAAAAAATATATTTGGTTTCTACTTACAAACAAAAAATAAAATCTACCTAATCATAAATACAATCACTAGGCAAATTGAACAATGGAAGAATTATGTCAGATATATAAATATTATAATATAAATGAATACAATGTTGTACAATGTAAATGGCTAGTGAGCAATATTGCTTCTCTCATACAAATGATTAAATAAATATAATATCATACCGATATATTTATAAACGCCAGATTCTTTATGTCACTGACTTCAAAATACAATTAACTAAAAATACTCAATATCAATCTTAAAATAATAAACATAAAAACTCTAAATACACATCACAGATTCAAGACTACATACACTACTACATAATACAAAAATAAATAAATGTCATTTCTACAAAATCATGGTTTGATTAGCTCTACATTCTATACCACATATCTTTTATCACAATAATTGTACAACAGCAATACTAAATATCACATCTACATAATTATACATATCTCGAACAAAACTTACACATTTTAGCCGCCTTAACTCCATTAATATGAACTCCAAAAAATAAAAATTGGCAATATTCATCCACAAAACGTCCTCAGATCTCTTGATTTACAATCAGCCTTTTTAAATAAATCTGATCACAGTACTGGATTATTTAGAGGTCATCAGAATCAAATTAAATATTCAAGTCATTTTTGTTGTATGGTTTCTTGATAGAAATGTAAGGGATTCCCAATTCAAATTCATTTCTTGGCCAATATCTCAGTTGCGGTTTTTGCTCAGGTCTTTCTTCC
Organism: Electrophaes corylata; assembly: GCA_947095575.1. Lineage (NCBI taxonomy): Eukaryota > Metazoa > Arthropoda > Insecta > Lepidoptera > Geometridae > Electrophaes > Electrophaes corylata. The sequence goes on along the minus strand of OX352699.1, from coordinate 11,037,512 downwards.
ACAGCGTTGATATAAGCGCAAAATACCAGGGATGTGTAACTGGCTATAAAGATCAGTATGTGCCAAACCCCGTGCATGTATGGAAAATCTATGGAGAGCCAAGCGTCGCAGAACAGCCGGTCCATAATCCAGCAGAACAAAGCGAGCAAGCATACAGCGACGCATCGAAGGCCCAGTCGGTAAACGCGATCACATTTTACACTGAAATGAGAAATAAATTACAGCTTGAAGACCAAAGAACACTGGTAGTCTGGTGGGAGTAACTCTAACTTTTGACCCTAAGGTCGTGGATTCAAATCCAGTAATCGGTAAAGGAAAATATCGTGAGGACCAACTAATGCAAAATGTGGCAATCTGTCAAATGTAATATTTGGACGCTCCTCTGACTACTCCCATAAGACTTAGATCTTTACATACCAGTTTTTTAGGTTGTGCGTTGTCTATATGTCAGTCAAGTCAGGCCTGAGATTCTTATAATTGATATTTATTTATTAGATATAGATTACTTACAAGTGTAATTCTCTGTAGAGAAAACCAATGGAAGGTATAGCAAGCGTCATCAACGCGAACGCGTTAGCAGCGGGGTGCATGACCAGGCACCCAGTTGATATCACTGAAAATATGCTCGAATACACCGACAGGATACGCCTGAAATAATATAAAAAAGTTTATGAATATCCACTTATTAAGGAAACTGTAAACACACTGACACAATATACAGTGATGACTTATGGAACTGAGACGTGGTCGCCAACTATTGGTCTCATACAAAAAGTAGTCCCAAGTAGGTACTCCCAGAGTTGAGTAGATATAATCACGAGAATCGCGAGATATGATGTTAGGATCGTGGGAAGTTGTTAGATAGAAAGGGCTCAAAATCGTTCTTCCTGGAAACGTGTGGGCAGACCTGTCCAGCAGTAGACTTCTACAGGCTGTTGGTATAGGTACATAATAAATAAATATTTGGAAAGAAATAAATGTGGAAATTTTTTACACAACATCTTTTGGCCCTAAACTAAGCAAAGCTTATAATACCTACTATGGGAACCAGATAACTGATAGAATACTTATAGTTATGCTTGTTTTTTGTAAATACATACTTAGAATACAATATAACGCCCAGACATCTGCGTCCACAAATATTTATTAATAGTATGTATTTTATTTAATGACTGTAATGCAATACAGGAGTATGTTTTGACTACTAGGTAGGTATATAGGTTCGACCCTTATAGATAATGGTCTTATTTAAAAGAATAAATACAATTTTAGGCTTTATCGACAGCAGTATAGAGCCCAAATTACTTTAATATGTATAAAATTTCTTGATGTACTTACATTGGTTGGTTAAATGTGCAAATGGGTTAATGTGCTGGCATCATGTGTAAGTAATAATTATAATTAGCCCAGTTTGTAACTACATACTGTATGTAACCAATAATTAATATGATTAGTATAATTTGATCAAAAACTAGCGAAACACCCACAACTTTACCTGCTTTAAGTTATTTTCATACAAACTTTAACTCCCACTATAACGGCTTACGGGTTGAATTTTGGGACTTCCTTTTTTAGTACACCTTTACGCACCAAGACCTTGAAAATTTCATGTCTTTCATAACCAGAGGCTTAGGCTGTGCATTGTCTTTATGACAGTCAGTCACTGTCAGTAAGTCGGGATGTAGATTCTTATAATTAGTATAGGTAATGATTATCATGAAGTCTGTTAATTACCTGCTGCCTCCACAGAACTTTGGAAAATATCGTTTAGGTAGAAACATTGCAAATGCTGCCATGAAAACCCAGAGTATTGCCAGCTCATCCAGCAACTGCCCTGGAAACAAATTAGAATTACTGATGTAAAGTGTTCTGACCTACCCCACTAAATTATCTATTGTCTTAAGTGCTGAGAGACCTGGGACGATCTCTACTGGTCAATAAGTTTAGACGCAGTTTAGTTTTTTAATAACAATTATAGGCATAACTCAGATTGCATCTCAAGAAACAATTAATGCATCCAAATAATAGCATTTTTATAGTGAAAATATCCTCAAATTACAAATAATTATGGTACCTATTACGTTTATATTATGGGCACCCATTCTTTGCTGGGCCCTGAATTTGTTTGTTAATCCTCCAATTTCTAAAAACTACAAAGAATCATAAAGTTTATTAACCATAGGTACATATTTTACTTCCTTTTGGTCAGTGACCCACAGTTGACCACAATGTCATTGAACCCAAATGTAATAAGTCCTATAATATCAGGGTTCAATGACACTGAGTTAACCTCAGTGTTATTGTTTAATACATGAGTATACCTTACCCACAAGGCTCAAAGTAGCATGGAAGTATGCAGAGCTTATACCAACTACCATCAACAGCACCCATAGTACATTTATGGCCGGGTTGCAGAATTTGGAGTATTCTTGGAAGAGATGTATGAGCACCGGAGGGAATAGAAAGAAGAGCACATTGCTGATCTGAAAATATTTACAAGTATAGTAGAATTTGATGCATAATTTAAGAATCTTTATTAGCGCCTTGCTCAGAACAGTTCAATTTTGTCCCAGGTTGACTACAGAATGAAGTACCTGCCTATGTAGTTGAGTAAATGGTGTTACTGTGATGAAACAAAACCTGCACAAACTTATTTGTTTGTTTCGGTGACTCACGTGAAGCATATAACTAACTCATTTATAAAATAGGTAAGCACCTAGGTATCTTAATTTTTACATTTTGAAGAGTACAAAGAGATAAGGACTTAATAAACTGACCTAGGTTTATTAAGTATTACAAACAAAACTGAACAATATTTAGTGAATACAAACCAGTAAAATGTAGATATAGGTAGGTACTTACGGTGTTGACGAATTCAGCGATTACAGGAGAAATAGAATAGTTTGATTCGCACCAATCCACCGGTGAACTTCCTCGTTCTAGATGAGACCACATAGTTTTGTATTTTTTTCTTTGTTTATTTTAAATACAAGTCTTTGTGTTGTTCATGCATCAAAAATCTATGAATTCACAAGGAAATGAACTAAACATGGGTACACTAGAAATAGGAAGGTTAGCTATAAGTATAGGTTGATGGTTACACAATTCAATTTCGTTTTTATGGTTGACGAATTTAATATTGCTATGAATTTTATTATTTACAAAATTGCCACCAAACCAAACTAACCCTCGGAATCGTCTTCTTCTTCTTTAAAGCATAATATGGTAGGTACGCACTTGCCCGTCAGTCGACCGAAAATTTTGTCAGAGTCAAGTGGATGACAGAAACGTCTTTTTCGATACCGGACGATGGTACCGATATAGGTAAACCTAAGCACCAAAGAATATTGGACTAAAAGCTGCTAAGCACGAACTGGCTATCGTGACGCTGCGGTCTAGACGAAGGAAACGTTGAACATATGATATTCTCATGTCCGAGGCTGCGGCTATCTTTGTATGATATCACCCCCCCTGAAATCCCTCGTCCTTTATCTTCAAAACTCTTGCTATCCCTTGTATTTTCCCCTTATATCAAATTATTGTGTAAATTTTTAAGTGTAAATAAAATAAAATTGTAAATACTTACCTACCTACAATAGTTTACCTTCATTTATAATATTTACCTACTTATGTAATTTCTTTATATTTTATGTGTGTTTGTGTTTTTACCTACCTAACAAAATAAATATATTATATTACCTACTTAAGTATATGGCATATCAACTTGATTTGTATTAGAGTCTCCCTTCTTACCGTACTCAGATCTCCGCCTTTTTGTTTTAAGATTAGTAAACACTTGACGTTGGCAAATTCGTGGCAACCCTCAGCCGCTGAAAAGCCATATAATAAAAGAAGAAGAAGACGCTAGCGTCACGCTAACGTTACCAAAATGTATGAGATTTTGCACAGCGCCTCTATCGTGTGTAAAGAGAACTAAAACTGGAAGCACGAACACTTTTGGCATTACTACGTAAAATAAACGATAGCTAGGTCCGTAAAGTAACGTAATTCGATAGGAAGTTAGTAAATCGGTTGTCGTTCGTGCTACCATGTATCGTAACCGTTACGATACGAAAGTGGAATTCGTTCGTGCTTACCCCCCAGACCAACCAAACGTTCGTTTCTTACGTAGATATTATGTAGGTACCTACCTACTAGGATTTAATGAGACGTCTAAGTAGGTATTTTCAAATCTGCCCGATCGTCAGCATTTTGTAGAAAAAAAGCTTGAAAGATCATTCCATACAATTTTTTTGAACTTTATTAATTTTTTCAGTTAATAGGTATTAGTTTTATGACAAAATGCCATAGAATCGTTTCTGGTAAGGTAAAGAGCTCTACCGATTGGCATACAAAAACCTTCAATTACTTATTTGAAAAAAAAATACAATGTCAGTGTTTCTGAAAATCAACTCACTGTGCACCTGGGTAGGTAGATAGGTGCCTTTCTACTACTTAGGTAGGTGGGTACTAGGTCTAGTCTAGTGTTTCACGGTCATGTACCTACCTACATGCATAGAACCTAGGTACCTAAAAAATAGGTATTAATAATAAAATGAATTAACCATAGTGATTAGATCTAACAATTTAGAAATTTTACTTCATTTTAAATTATGTATGTAGGTACCTAGGTACATAACCTACAGCTTGGCGCAAGAGTCAAGAAACAACAAATTTGACATGCACATGTTTTACATAGGTGCAAGCAAGACACCGTGTAAGTGACCGTCGAAAATGCATACCTACCTAACCTAGCTTGGGATTTGAAGGTAACTAGGTACTTCCACGCATGAAATAAAAGCTGAAATGCAATATACCTACCTACTAAGCCAACTCATACGCACTACATGAGAAATGTGCGTTAAAGATGTGCTTTGTCTCGCTTGCTCTCATGTCACGAGACCCACGACGGACCTTAGCCAAGTAGGTACATAAGTAGTACAAGATTAGATTAGTAGAACCAGTAGAACACTGTATCGAAATTTTCATGACCTCATAGATCACACAATGTCCTTATAAAATTTCAAGTAAAACTCACCTAAATTTTTGTTAGTTTTCAAAAGTTGACAATTTCTGATCAGAGAATCATGGATGAAATATTTCCTCTTGAAGGTAGGTGCGATACATACTACCTCTGCTAGATAGCACACGTGGTGTTTGAAGGTTTCCATTCCATTTTCGTGTTTTATCTCCCTTAAGTACAGTGGTCTAAAGTGGATAATTTTGTGTCTGAAGTTATGGCTCTGCGAATCTGCGTTTGGTTGCGCTTGTAGATATCTTCAAACGCAAGGAGCTTCACTGAAAGAACCATGCGACAGGCAACTTCCGAGTCAGAAGCGATAGCACGTTCAAAGTCTGAGTAGACGATATTTTGATCGTGGTAACAAAGCGCACTTGAACCACCGACGCGACGACTGGGGCGTCCAGTTAAAGACTAGACCGCATTTAGACCGTCTTCTACTTTTCAAAGCAAGTTCTGCTGTAATTTAGTGTACTTTTTGAAACTCCATAGGCACCACGGCTTCCTGCGTCAATCAAGATTTCGACTTTCTAAATTACTGGGTAGATCAGTCAGTAGAAAAGGAAATTTTACGAGGCAAAAAGCTTCAAGAGCTGAAACAGCGCCCCAGTATTCGAAAAGAAAAATATGACGTCATAAGCATTGGTCACACAAATATTTATTCCAAAAAGAAACGTTCTAAACGCAGGCAAGCCATCATCATCATCAGCCTAAAGAAGTCCACTGTTAGACATGGACGTTCCTTTAACGTTCCCCCGCAATTACTGTTCATACCATACCATTTTTTAAACATTAGATACAATTCACAATTCAATTACACTTCGGTGGCAAAATACAAACACTTTTTTTTACAGAAATAAATCTCCAGCTAAGCCTAACAAAAACGGACGAAAGATAGCACAATGTAAACTCTTACCAACCAAAATATTCATAAAAAAAGAATCAAAATCGAGCCGTCATCGGTGTCCTATGAGAATAGCTGAACTGTCAGTTCCATCTAAACGACAATGCATTGACACTTGGCGGACCAAATATCATGTTCTACCAGGTATTATGGTAAGGTCTGCTAATACTTAAAACTATGTAGGTATACTTATCCAAAATAGCTATTTCACACTTGTGACTGTTGTAGATAGTTTTGTAATAGATGCAGATGTTTTTTTTCGAAATTAGATGACAAACAACATTTACCTACATAGACACTTATTACAACACTTACCTACATAGAAAACCGTTCTATCGATAGTTGTCTATTTTCCTAAGTGGGTAGTTAAAGAATTATTTTGCTCCACAGATAGACCGACTAAGACAAATCGTTTTGGATCTGAGTCCGGTTGTAAAAATCCCAGATGCAATCGAAGGTTTCAAAAGGCATAAGCATATGGAAAGAAAAAGAAACAAAGAAGCTAAGGAGAAGAAGATGAAAAAGTTCGTAAGCATAAAATTATACTCTAGACACGATAAAGTAAAGATAAAGTAACAAAGAATGATGAATTGCGCCTTTGAGTATCAACAGCTTCAATGTAAGTCGCCAACATCTCTAAATGATGCTGAGTTATCAATAACAGGAGCTTGCTTTTCTTTTCGCTTTCTAAGCTACTAATGGTATTTCTAATATTAGGAAGTTCGAGTTGAAATTAATTAGTGAGTTTCAAGTATCGAAGTCGAGGACTTACTATTTAAGTTGTACATTGTTTGCCAGTTAGTAATGAAACAATTTTAAAGTTATCTGTTTTAAATTATCACTAATTCCAGAGCTATGAAAAAGTGCGATAGCTGCTGCAAAGATAAAATAAAGAAACCTGCAAAAGTACAAGACTGCAGATTCCTCTGCGCTATATTCGGGCACAAAATTGCAAAACAATTAAATAAACCTGTACAAATAACTTTGAATACAGAGTAAGAGCTATATCCACACTAATACATTACATTACTGTACATTATCTACTGTTCTTTACTATTACTGTCCTTCCCCTCTAGTTTGTAAGGTGTACAATAAAAAAATTTCATTCATTCATTAATATTATAAAGGTTTCATTAAGAAAGAAGAAACGTATATGCACGCTGCCGATCGAATTATAAAAACAATTTACATTTATAGATTGCAAAAGATCTCCGATGTTGCATCAATTGAAATAGAAAAGCTATTGTGTAAAGGTAAAAGGGTTAACAATAGAGATATTAGAAACAAGAAAGTGCATACCGAAGTTTCCAATAAGATAGCAATATGGATCTCCAACATATTAGAAGAAACTGCATATAAAATTTTGGAAGACCAACTGAAAGGTTTGAAATCTTTGCATTGATTGGAATTTGCAATGTAACCGTATTTGATTAAAACTGTATTCATTTCAGATTTTGAAGAAGAAGTCGGCCCCGCGCTAGATTTGATAGACGATTTGGTTGATAATGTTGTGGTAAGTGAAGTATTGGGCATAGACGGTGGCATTGTTTTTAAAATAAATGTGGTAATTTGGTATAATTAACTATACATTACAGGATATTTGTGAACCTGAACCAGAGTTCCTAGAAGTTTCCTCATCTTCGGAAACATACAATATTGAATCATCTACAGACGATGAAGGACAAGAAGAAACGCAAGAAGACGATAACTTATCAGTTGAAATCGACTTTCCACCTGAATCTAAGCCTGTTGAATTAAATCTGGATGATTTTATCAAAATAGAACTCGATAAAATTATAAGTTCATTCGATGGAGACATTTCTGCTGATGAAGATGTTCATTTTACAGAAGTTGAAAACCAAGCAACACAAAATAACATAGAATTTGGAGAAATAAACGATAAAGAACAAAATGAAAACCAAACGATACAGAATAATAATGAACTTCAAGACATACAAGGAGACATAGTAGATAAGGAACAAAATGAGTTTGAAGATGCAAATGATACTTTTGAAGTTTTGTTAAGTGAACCAGACACTCAGGATGAACCGGATGGTGTACAAGCTGAAGCTTATGGAGGCCCTTTGATCACTGATCAAGAAACAGATGCAGCTCCAGAAAACAATTTAGTCAACGATTTACTTTCCGAAGATGACAGCAACAAAAAAGTAAAATTTTCTGACATAAACATGGGTAATACTGTATCTATTTTAGTTATAGTGACATTCAACGTTTTACCAACATTAAATTTTAGGTTTAATATGAAAAAAAAACTAATTTTGTTTGTAACTTAAAAATATATTTTTCCAGTGACGACTGAAGACATAACGGAACAAGATGCCCAAACAACATTTGCACATTTTAATTCTGACCAATTTTCTGCGCCTAACGATAATTTGCTCAGTAAGTAATGTATTGTATTAAGTATATCAGTCATCTGGTACCCATAACACAAGCCCTGCTTAGCTTGGGGCTAGATGATGCTGTGTGGATTGTCCAGCATTATTATTATTAGTATAATTAACCAATTCTATCACTGGCACTGTTTGGTGAACGATTTTATAAGGTTGTCCTGTTGATTCCTTACTAATTAATTTGTTTATTTTAGGCAAATCAGACGAATCTTGGCCAGAAGACATTTCTCTACCTATCCTGAGACCTAGCGAAAGTGTCAGTAAATCTATCACTTCTTTGGGGAAAATTATGGAAGCAGAAGAAAGGATGTCAGTTATGCTTGAAGATGATGCTATTACTAGGACAAACATGATAGTGAATAATACGAAAGCTAATGAAAACATCAACCAGCTCGACGCTAGAATTTGGAATGATACTACGAGTCACACTCATGATACAAAATCACAGGCAGAGATAAATGACATAGTAAACACGACTACTGATGGTAATGACCAGCTGAAAGACGAAATTCAAATGAAAAATGATAATTTAAGTGACACTAGGCAGCAAAATAATGATGGAATAATACATGAAACCAAGGATTTACATAAGAATGCTTTGTTAACCGGTAGAGATATCGATACAATGTCACATGAAATAGAAAAAGAGGAACCTGAACCAATTGACACATTTATTGATCAAGATAGAACAGGCAAAAATGAGCAAGTATCATATAAAGATGGAGCCGAACCAACTGATCAATATATTCTAGGCACATATATTGGCGAAGATGGAAAAATATACACTAAAGAAATAAACGGTGAAAAAGATACAGTTAATCTAACTGACACAAACAAAGATGGAGGAACATACACAAAAGAACAAGACATCGAAAAAGGTTTAACGGAAGGAACTGACACATACATTGGTAAAGACGGAAAAGAGCAAGACATCGAAAAGGACACTACAGAAAAAACTGAAAAATATATTGACGATGATGGAATCATATACATAAAAGAGAAACTCATTGAAAAATACGGACTAAAACGAACTGAAGAAATAATTGGAAAAAATGCAAAAGCTATTGAAGGTGGTTTGATTTATTCTACCCCATATGATGGTATTCATCGACCATCCACAGACTCAACCTTCGATCATAATATCCCAACCGAAACCATGCCATATGAACAGAAGCTGGATAAGATATGGGAGGAAACAAGTAAAGATGCTGCATCAGATAAAATACTAGAAGACGAAGCTACTCAAGTAGGACTTAAAGATGAAGCATCTTCAGTCACATCCAAAAAAGTAGGGATCGAAATGGCTGATAAAGAAATAAACACATCGTTTTCATTAGTTTCACGAGCAGATAAAAGCACTTCAGTTGTGAGTCAAAGCTTAGGAGACATCACCAAACGTATCCGAGGGTTTAAAGCAGATGATATGTTCTCTTCATTGCGGATAAAACCAAAAGTGGATTACAGTAAGTTAAATTTGCAAGAGTCATTGTTATTTATTTATCAAAAAAGTACTTTAACTTTTCGCATTTTTTACAGGAGTCCATAAGAATTCCGCACCGTCTTGGGTAACTCGAAATTTCGGAGAACCTAGGGACTCTTATTACACAACTCCACAACATCAAAGTAAGCTAGCGTATTAGTAAAAATAAATCATAATAAATACTTGTGAACATTCATTAAATAAGTATTTATACTAAATATAGCAACGACCGTGCTGTACTTGCTTATTCATTTCTTTTAATAAAAATCAAAGTAAATAGTTATAGTTCTTTCAGAAAAAGGATCCAATGATAAGAACATCCGTTTGTGGTGTAAAGATTTGGAGAACGGGTTTGATAACCTTGAGCTATGGAACAGCTGGATAGAAAACACCGTAGAAAGCGTAAGGATTATGGAGATAAAAAAAGGTTTTAGTACTAACATCAAATTTTAGATTATATTTTGAGCTTTATTTCTTACTAGCGGTCCATCCCGGCTTCGCACGGGTTTTAGTAAGGACCCCTAATTTTTTGAAAATATAATATAGGCTATGTCACCCGGGGATAGTGTAGCTTCCCAACGGTGAAAGAATTTTTCAAAACGGTCCAGTAGTATCGGAGCCTATTCAATGCAAACAAACAAACAATCAAATCTTTCCTCTGTATAGACAACTATTGGTAAATTACAGCCAGGATATGCAAAGACAAGTCAAGAGATGAGTTTGTAAGAGACTGGTTGCATCTGAAGAAAAATGTCGATGCCGATGTTTTGACGTGGACCAACCTTAGCAAAAGCACGCAAGAGAAACTGAAAGGTTTCAGGAAGATCTACCAGAACTCTGAGGTAAGTCAAAACCTTTCACACACTGGGCTACTACCGCCTTCACAATTAAAGCGACAGGTGGCTGGATGCGGCCACTGGTCGTTAGAATCTATCGTCCATTTCCCTGTTTTTAACACGCTTTTATTAGCTTCCCCTGTATGTATGTATGTATGTATGTAACCGACCCCTTTGAGTTCGATTTTGTCCTACTTTGAACGATCAGATTTAATTCAAACTTTGCACACCTGTCAAAAGTAGATGACAATGCAATAATCCGATCGAAGCATCCGATTATCCTAATTAGATTCGCCAGGATTAATTAATTTCTTTCCGCATCCTTTGCATGCGAGTAAGAGAGATAGAGCTAGTGCGCGAACTACGCATGCGTGCAGTTCCACACTTACTCTTTCGGGCACTTAGCTCAGCACAACCTTTCATTTTTTAGTTAAAAAATTTAACTAAAAAATGAAAAATAAATAATCGCTAAAAAACACGCTTTCATAATAAATCCAACTAAAAATCAGAAAATAAAATTTAATCAATTTGGATTAAGAATAGTGTAAATTAGTAATGAATGTACATTTTTGTAAAAAGCGTGGGGTGTATTCAATCAAAGTGATGAATCTTCTACTTATTATCTGTCAATAAAATGTTTATAATTATTGACACTATGCACCCCACGCTTTTTTACAAAAATGTACATTCATTACTAATTTACGACCGATGTGGCGCCTACGACGCAGAGGTTGCGGGTTCGATTCCCGCCTTGGGATAAATGTTTGTACGATCTGCAAATATTTATTCTGGGTGTTCTGGGTATTTTCTATGTATAATAAAAAATATCTATGTATGTAATATAATATTGTATTAAGTATATCAGTCATCTAGTACCCATAACACAAGCTCTGCTTAGCTTGGGGCTAGATGATGCTGTGTGGATCGTCCGGCATTATTTATTTATTTTATTTACACTATTCTTAATCCAAATTGATTAAATTTTATTTTCTGATTGTTAGTTGGATTTATTATGAAAGCGTGTTTTTTAGTTTTTTTAACTATTATTTATTAACGTACGACTTGATAAATAGTGTGGGTCGGGAAAGGGTGAATCCGGCAACACGACTATGGTCGAGTGTGCGCAGGAGACGAGCTACAAAAAACAACCGCAAGTGAGAGCTGATCACTCTCATAGCTTGATTTGTCGCAAGGCTCAGACTATGGGCTTATCTTTCTACAGAACATCCAATTGATCGTGGTTTACCAACCACTCAACACTTAAACCTATGTGAAACATTTGTCTTTTTTTGCCGTGTAGATAAGTATGATCGCAAAAGAAAGCCGTTCAATCATTGTTCATATAAATGCTAGAAATGCCTCAAAGTTACTTATTTATCTACCTTATGAGTCTTTTTAAGCCTGAATTTATTTTCTTTCAGACACCACCAGATCAAAACAAAGTTTGCAACTGTCATACGTAAGGAATGTAACTTATATTACGAAAAGGATATTATACGTATGAATAAATTAATTGAATACCTATCCAACATAAAGATATTTACTCACAAAAGTTTTATTTTGACGACCGATGCGGGCGAATGTTCGCCTGCGACGCAGTTGGTTGCGGGTTCGTTTCCCGTCTGGGGATAAATGTTTGCACGATCTACAAATATTTATTCCGAGTTTTCTGGGTATTTTCTATGTATAATAAAAAATATCGAGTAAATATAAAAGTATGTAATGTACTGTATTAAGTCTATCAGTCATCTAGTACCCATAACACAAGCTCCGCTTAGCTTGGGGCTAGATGATGTGTGGATAGTCAAGCAATTTTATTACTTTTGTTTTAAACGCAGGGCAGTACCTCGTAGCGCACGTTCATAAGGTGCATAATAGGTGTAATGCCTAGCAATGCTGTTATTGATAATAGGTACCACTTAATAATCAGCTGATGTTTTTTTTTATCGTAGCATAAAAAAAGGAAAATTAATCACATTCATACTTGCAAGCATTGTCACACGCTGTCTGGGAATCAGACGTGACCGCGCCTGTCTTTTCTAAGTATTCCTATTTCTTCGTTTCCTACGTTCTATTCTTCTAAAGTTCTAAACAAATATAAAAGGGTAGAACAAATAATATAACAACTCACTCATTTTGCATACCGATTAGTATTCCATACTCTTATTCTAGTCATTCCTCTTCACTTAAAATGCACATTAACCTGATTAAAGTCATATTTCCGGATAAGGTTATCACGACAGCCTGTAAAAATCCACTTGCCGTTAAAGGATATATCTCTTAGACCGTCACAGTCAGATCCGGTTAGGTATACTCTTATTGCTCTGTGGGCGTCTTGCAAAGATATGGCGGTACATATGCCGTCTTGTCGGCCGAGTATGAACGTTTTGTTGGGAAGTGCGATCATGCTTAAAACAGGATTCGATGATTCCTGCCACTGCCTTAGTATTGTGCCATTTTCAAGGTTCAACTGGATAACCTGAAAAAAGACAGTCTATGAATTTGGTTACGAATTTTTTTTTTATACAATTTGTTGATGGAACAAGCATATGGCCCACCTGATGTTAAGTGGTTACCAGAGCCTATAACAAAGCATTGCCCGTGGAACGTGCCCTACAATACACTGCTCTGCGTCTATCGACCTGAGGCATACAGTTGTTAAGTCTCGTGTGCCTATAATTACACCGACACCTACACCCTTCAAACCGGAACACAGCAAGCTGCTTGGCGGCAGAAATAAGCATGGTGATAGTACTTCCTCGGGCGAACCCTTCACTAAGAGCTCTACTACTACAATCTACAGAGTGACCTCACGGTACGTTTTATACGCCGCGGTGCCAGTAAAAATTGCCATTGTTTTTAAATATTGTATTTTTTTATTCTAGCTTTGTATGTCTGGAATATAGACTAGTTCGATCAATGTTTTTTTTTACTTGACTTGTTGCTAGAACAAGCCCATAGCCCACCTGATGTTAAGTGGTTACCATTACTTATTACAAAGCATTGCCTCGCAGGTCACGCTCTTTATAAACATGCCCTTATTTTCTGTATTTTTCGGGGTGAAAAGTAACATCAGTTATTCCATCACAAACGATAACTACTTGGACTTCCATACAAATCTGACCGCTGTGAGATTCAGTCGCTAGTGATCATTTGGTGAAGTTTTTAGCGCCCCCCTTGCCCTTAGACGAGACTCGTCTAAGCCCTTGCCCCAAGACGAATACGGTAGAAAATACGGAAAAAAGGGATGGCGCGAGGGCTTGATTTTACGGAAAGTACATTACATAAGTATATTATAGAGTATACTAATAGTACTATACATATTTATAAGTGTATTTTATAATATAAGTAGGGTAATTAAGGTGTACCTTTCCATCATGACAACCGATGAGGGCAGTCTGGTCGACAGTAGCACATGCATTGCACGGCGCCTCTAATTGTTTGCAAAATATCTCTTGTCTCTTCGCGATGTGCGCACACACCACTAATCCACTTTCACAACCAATGATCAGTAGCTTATTTCCTGTTCCCACCTAAAATAATTATAGATTAAGCCATTTTAAGTTCTGTGGTACAGGGTCCCATACCATCACGCCTTATCTGAATTCTGATTTTGTAATTTGTTTGCATCCAAAGGTTGTCTGAAAGAGTTTGCTCTAAGCGATAAGGCTGCCCATTGCACTTATATCTCTACTGTTTTTGTATGTCCCATGTGTAAAATTAAGTAGCCTTATCTAGTTTAGATTTTTACATCTCTTCTTCAGACAACTGAAAATAATGATGACTGAAGTAGGTAGTACTTGTCCACTGCGGTAATCGAACCTGCGTCTTTTACTGATTAACTGCCAGCTGTGTAGTAGTCTAGTCATCACAGAAGAGACAAGGAACTATTTACCTCTCTTTCAGTTTCAACTGCAACTTTGTCCGTTGTAATAGATATTGTGCAACAGTTAATTGATCCCCGCTCCTTGATGACATCGGCTAAGACATTTGACTCGCCAACATCCCATAGTTTTGCTGAGCCATCTCTACAAATAAATATAAGTATAGGTTTTATTTTATGTGACTTGCCAACGGAACAACCTGATGTTAAGTGGTAACCATTACCCATAACAAAGCATTGTCTCATAGGTCACGCTCGTTATGAACGTGCTCTACAATGCATTACTCTGCGTCCATCAACCTGAGGCATACACTCGTGTGCCTGTAATTACACCGGCACCCACACCGGAACACAGCGAGCTGCTTGGCGGCAGAAATAGGCATAGTGGTAGTACTTCCCCGGACGAACCCTTTACTAAGAGCTCTACTACTACTTAGGTATTATTTAAACTTCTAACTTGGGTGCTAACTTAGCATCATAGCATTTCTACTGCTAGTATACTAACTGGTTTCCTCATGGTGTTTTTTTAAGCACAGTAGCATTGCGCACATATTATTTTCGAATATAAATTCGAACTCACGTCCTTAGGATCAGTAGGCGGAGTCACTCCCACTACACTACCAGTGATTTCAAATAAATAAATCAGCATTAAAAACCTATCCTCAAAATAAAAACGCTCTATGCCAGTACAAACATATTAGGAACAGCAGTTTATTATCAGCATGTAATTTTTTTGGCGGAAGACGAGAAGTAGGACGCACATCATCTGATGAATCAACAAGATTGTAATGATCGTGGGAAGTATTGGGATGGTGAAGAAAATTTAAATGTCGATCTTCCCGGAGATAAGAACCACTAGGTAGAGATTATTTTCACCAATAAATAAATAAAATATTTGCAGTGGACTTTTCGAAGCTGATCATGATTTTTGACAACTATTTGATATTTTGCAAATAGCTCAAAGGTCATCTCATAAGTTCATACCTGGTCATATCAGGATTTTTACACCTACTTGCTCACAGTCACCACATTTCTTCCTTTCTCCACCATCTTCACATCAGTCACAGCCATCTTGTGACCAATCAGTGTTACAGGATTTATACCAGTTTCTGCAGACCAGATTCTACACGAACCATCGGCTCCCGCAGAAAGGACCACTACACCAGATGGAAAAAACCGGCATTTGTAGACTGGACCACCATGGCCTTTGAGATCATGGAGAACCTCACCTAGAAATAAAATTATATGTAATAAACATATAATCGCAATATATTAGTGAGCTACTCTAGCAAATACATCTTAGGCTTATATCATGTTTTCAGAATAAGAAATGAGAGGTATAAAGAAATATTATATTTGGTAAATATATACTTCACTGTTTAAGAGCACTGGCCAAAATGCTATAACAGAAAAATCAATTGTTGCATGACTAGATTCTACCCACAGCTTTAAGATCAAGAAGGTGGTTTGCTTCCACCACCAATTTCCGGTCCACCAGGGGTACCTGTGTTTTTCTACTCACTTGTTCTACTATCCCACACCAAAAGCCGGTCTCCCTCACAAGATGATACAGCCAAGGCATTGTCAGATGAATCTACAGACAACACACTCTTAGCATGTACTTTGTGGGCTTTAGTTGGTGCTACAAATGCTACTTTTACTCCAGAACTTATATGCTTCAGAACAAGGTTCAAATTCCCATGAGATATATACTCGTAATTTTCTGGACAGTTGATCTTTATTTTTCCATCAGTTTGGTCCACCGAGGTTGTAATATTTTCGTGAGTGCTGCAGTTTTGATCGCGTGTTTTAAAGGATATCCAGCATTGTTGATTGGGCAATCTGCAAAGCATAATTTGAAGCATACATAGTTATTATTTATGCTTATTTGGATGTAGGTATAGGTACCTACCAAGGTGAGTGTGGTAGGTGCCAAATTTGAGTTTTGAACTTTCCTGGCTCAAAAGGTAGGTACCTATTTTTTAGAATAAGACAGAATTACCTTACAGCATCATTCCAGTCCCATTGAATAGCAAATCCAGGAATTTGGTCTGGCATCTTGGGAATACTTCACGCACCGGTAAGACGCTAAAGTATATTTTGATCACAGAGAGAGAAGAGATATATATAGATATTTATAGTTCAGCAGACCTTCAATGAAGTCGAGAATTTATGAAGTTATGTTAGCAGCTAATACGAAAAATATGGATGATTTGCTTTTTTTGAGTAAATTTTCGTACATAACAAAAATGAAAAAAACAATCAGCTGTCGGCTGTCCGTCGTTTTCATGACTTGACATTGACATTCTAAAACCGGCAGAAAAGTGCTTCAATCCGGCCATCTCTTGTTCTTGGGAACTGCAGGTAAGGGCTCGGATGTGTAACACTAGAATCTACTTGCAGGGATCACGATCCCTGGGTCACGGCCCGTGACCCAGCACGGGGCTCAGCCGTGGGCGCCTTCCTGACTTACAGGCTAGTTTAACTCCCCTTTATAGGCTAGTTTAATTTCCCTTTATATGACAGTGCAGCATATCGTTGAAATAATTACACCGTGTTTTGTCTTTTGCATTAACAGGAAGTTTCAATGAGTTCACAGCCCTATGGTTTTGTTGACACAGAGTTACGAATTACGAATGAACATAATGAATTTTTCGTTCGTTCGAATACTTTAAATATTGTGCTTCGAATAAAAACAAAGTAAAAATGAAAAGTGGGCGAGAGTATTATCATTTTGCAACAATTTTGCGGTGAAACAATACTAAACCTGTTTATAATTATAATATCAACAGAAACATTGCAGAGTAATGTTAGACAGAAACGATATCTATGATGCATTTCTCAATTCCTGATCTGCAACAATTCCACGACGACAATGGGATATCTTACACGGTATTGTTATTTTATATATATAATTTAAATTAGAAGCCAATCATAAATCATTATTTTATATTATCAGCTGAAAAACTACTGCAGTCGCTTGTTCCTACCTACTTTCTCAACGCTTAGAGTTTGAGTAAAATTTAGGTAGGTAGGTACCTTTGTCTCCTTGACTTGTTGCTAATTGAATCCATGCAAAGCGTTTGGTTTTACGTAGTATTCGTGTTACATATAAAAATATATACCTTTTCTTTCTAGGGTTACAATATTTACATTGATGGATTTTTTCACTGTGCTGCCCGATACAAGCAGCTGCTCAGTCTCCATGAGCAATTGCAAGCTCAACATTCTAATTTTAAAATGCCACAGTTCCCGCCGAAAAAGTTGTTCCTTACAAGTTCTCAACTAGAAGATAGGAGGACTCAGCTAGAAAAGTATATTCAGTTAGGTGAGTGATCAGCCATCATCAACATGCCTAAAAATCCTCCTGGTCACACAACTCTAGACCAGAATACACTGTCTCACAGAGAGTCCTGCTGTGTACTAAAGGTTGTGGTAGGACTGCTGTTTCAACTGATAAGACCTCTGAACTAGATTGTTATACATTTATATACATTTCAGCTGGTATATTGTGATAGTGCCACAGACAAACTAGACTTAGCACTTCAATCAAGCAATCATAAATAAACACAATGCAACATGCATATTCAATTCAATTCCATTTTTGCTCTCAGTAACATGTTTGATAAACCTTAGCTTATCACTTTGTGTTGAAGACATGTATCTATATCTTCACATATCCATGGTTGAAGTAATCCTACATACTTTTCTGTGAAATAAACTTAATAATAATGATTTACTCAGGTTCATATAATATGTAAGTATACTTTTTTGCAGTGGGGCAAAATCCTATTCTGGCCAATTCAGATCTTCTGATAACATTCCTATTTTCCGCCCAACAAGAAACACACAGTGTCAAAATGCACGAAGTTGACATCGAGATATCACTAATGAATGGATACAGAATACCTCTCTCAGTCTCGTCAATTGATTCATCAAGCACCATATTAGATATTGCATGCAACTACTTAAACCTGCCGAAAGAGTTGACTAAGTATTTTTCCTTATATTTATTCAACTGGAGCTGTGCAAAAGACGGTCAACCATCGCTTAAAAAGCTAGAGGAATATGAATCTCCATACATATCCCAGAAATATGTAAGGCCTGATGACAAAATTGTACTGAGGAAAAGGTAAATTTTAAATGTAGATTTAGAATGATCATTTTCCTTTAGCAAATTAGTGTTTAAACTATTTTGCTAATATGAAATGGCTGATACTTTTTTATAAATGAAATTTACAAATTTTGTGTGTTCTCTTCTCAATATTATTTTGTTGTTTGTAAGTTAAAATCAGTTTACCATTGTTGTTTGTTGGATGTACCACTGGTTACCCTCTATAAGCATCTCAAGGATCTTCATATTAAAAGTGACTTAAGCGGTTCTAATTCTAAATACCTACAAAGAGATCTTTTATCTAATGTCTACCATGCCACCTTACAGTTGTAGCTTGTGAGCCAATTTTATCAATATTTTATTTTTTAGCTACTGGGATCCATGCTACGATGTAGATCTGATGATTGATAGAGTATCCCTAGATATGCTGTATCTGCAAATAATTGAAGAGTTGGATTTGGGGTGGCTTATAGCAGACCAACAGACAAAAGACATTCTGTCTGCTTATGAAGGAAAGAAGCAAAAACGAGAGGTAAGCTTTTAAAGAATACTCTCCACCAACGCTTCTTTAATATCCCTTGAGAGTGACTTCCATTTACAAGGTGCTGATTCTGGCCTACCTTTCAAATTGCATATGGAATATGTGAACAAAACTCATCTTTATTTATAGATACAATTCATATAATAGCTACTACATACCTTTACTCCTTAAATTGATATTTTAATGAATACCGTAGGTAGCTCATTTGTATAACAAACATGTTTATCTCATAAGAATGTAGGGGTAATACTTAAAGGGCGTTATCGCGAAAGTTCAGCTTAAGTAGGTACCTACCTACACTTTCTCATCATCTGTTTATAATAAAGACATTCTATACAGATTAATACTACTGTACTATATGCACTTATAGAAACCCCGATCCTTAGGGTCAAATCCAGTTTTTGTATTCGAAAAGGTTTTTAATAAAAAAAAATATAGTTCATTTAAACGATGAAGAGAAACCCGCGGCTGAGTCAACTCCGCACTTTTTGACCATGTCTCTTCTGTGTATTTACTGACTTAAGTTTTAACGATGGTATGGATAAGCCTACTCCATCTAAATGCCTGTCCCAAGCAGTGAACTAATTCATGTCGAAACAGCAGTATCTTGTGTTCGAGTCACTTGTTTTTCTTGCATAAAAACAATCACAACATAAAAAAGAACTAGAAAAATAAATAGTTAGCCGAAAAGTAATCGTAAATAATGCAAGTAATTTTGTCGCGTCGGTTCAAAATCGTTCTTCCTGGTAATTTATGCCACGGGAGGCTTATGTCCAGTAGTAGATTTTGTAGGCTTCTTTATTTAGGCCATTGATGATGATCCTAAGCTTATTATCTCCTAGTCTAACAGATGTAAGTGGTGATGTAAGCCATTGACTAATAAAAAGATTGTTTATTGCGCTTGCAGTTGTGTCATCGATAAATTGGAAAACGCGATGACTCATCTATATGAAATTGATGATTATCATGACACGTCCAACGTATTACATATTTGGAAGATGTTTTAGTGAAGGGCTCGTCCGGGAAAGTTCTACCACCATACTTATTTCTACCGCCAAGCAATGGTTTTAGGTTTAAAGGGTGTGGGTGCCTTCAAACACATTACAGGCACATGAAGCTTAACACCTGTATGTCTCAGGTTGATGGACGCAGGGCAGTGCCTTGTAGGACACGTTCCTAACGATTGTGACCTGTAGGTGTCAGGTGGGCCATCTGCTTGTTTCATCAACAAGTTGTATAAAAAAACCAGTCGATCAACAGGACTAATAGTCGAGTAATATTTGATTACAGGAAAGTAAGCCTTAGGTATTTATACTATTACTAACCTACTGCAAATTATGCCTAGATAGTAAGCCTCATGTGCCTGTAATTTCATGAAATATAGTAAGCTGCTTAGCAGCAAAAATAGGCATGGTAGTAGTACTTCCCCGGCGGAATATTTATAGTGGGTACTTGAAGACCCCGATGTTTTCGGAAGTTGTCTTTTTACTAGTAGAAGTCTAGTTTTGAAATGCGAACATCTGTAAAGTTTGCTCTATAAAAATTTCAGTACATAGAATTGGCTCGATCTCTACGCCACTACGGCAGAATCCCAGCAGGCGAAGCAGTCACAGATGCAATCAACGTTGGCGGCAGTTCCAGTGAAAGTCCCCACCGAGTGCACTGTTCACTCGCGTGCAAGGAACTGACTTTACAGAGTATAACACAGCCATCGAGGGAACAGCGGTACAAAGTAACAAGGATGAGATGCTGGCGGATCACTACACTGCACACAGTAAGTTATACTTACACAGTACAATAAGGACTAGTGTTATTCATAACGCTCTCTTTTACCGCTCTCTTTTAAAAAGGGTGGATCTCTTAATGTTGTCATGAAAGTGACATTGACAAGATAATTTTATAGAGCCGTTATAAAGTGTGTGTATTATAAGGATTACAGGGATTATAATATATCCCACCAAAAACATAAATGTAAAAAAGGAGAGCCAAGTTCAATGCAAAAATTATGCTTAGCTGTGGGCTTCGCCGCAAAAAGAATGGAGATCTAAATGAGTGCCAAGTTTTATGCAAATTCCAAATATGTATTTATGGGAACAAAATAACATTATGAATAAGTATTAAACTCTATTTCTTTGCTTTATTGGATACCTATAACAATTGCTGCTATTTTAGAAAAATGTAAGATCTTAAAGTAGGTTAGATTTTTAAATCAGTAGGTAAAGTGTATTTAAAAAAACTAACTTCAGTACTTCAATCCCCACAGTAGATATTCCTTCAGATATCTTAGTACCAAGTACCTACTACTCGAGATTATTTGAGGATGTTGGGTACCCTTCGTAGAATATTATAAATTGAAATTATCAGAACGCAATTAGCCAGATGGTGATCATGCAAAACAATGACACGCAATGTGAATAAACTTCCATTGTAAATTAACGGCAATTACACAGAATCATGAGATAAGAAATTTAATCTGTTATTATTAAGAGCACCGGTGCGGTGGTGGTCTGGTGGGAATATTAGTGTATTCGAATCCAATCTAAGTAGGTAATCTGTGTAGGTAGTAGGTAGGTTGGTGCATGTCTATCTGTGCTCGATTGAACTCAAAATGTTTTAAAATCTGTTTATTAATATACTAATTTTTTTTCTTAAGTTCATGTTGTGTACACCTGTTTTTAAGATACCACCTACTCTTGTAACTGTTGTGCATGATTTTTTATTGTTTTAAGTGAGTATTTAGTTGTATTGTTTTGTGTACCATAAATTAATAAAACGTATGCCATCAATGATTTTGAAAAAAATATACGCGCCATGATAAATATACAATTATTGTTTTCTTAATAAATCGAAGGCATGACTCCTTTCACGACGTGGTTTCAGACTTTTTTGAATACTTACATATGAATATGAGACATTTATCTTTAAACTTTTTTTATAGATGGAAAATCCGCAGTCAAATGGCCATGGGCCACTACTGGAGGAGCCGAATAAGAATTTGGAGCTTTCGTTCGAATATCTCGTCAGCAAGGACAACCTGATATGGATCACTTTGAAGTCCGAGCACGCTACATTCGTCAGCGTATGCCTACAGGTAAATCAGGTTACACACTCACGTCATCAGCACAAATAAGTCCACGGCTAGATAGGGTTTCCCCTTATTTGGGAGGATTTGCCGTAGTCACCTTGGTAGACAAAATAGTTTTTTTTTTATAATCACACAGCATTATCTAGCCCCAAGCTAAGCAGAGCTTGTGTTATGGGTACTAGATGACTGATATACTTAATACTATACATTACAGACATAGATATTTTTTATTAAGCATTGAAATACCGAGAACATCCGGAATAAATATTTGCAGATCGTAAAACATTTATCCCAAGGCGGGAATCGAACCCGCAACCTCCTGTGTCGCAAGTAGTCATTTGTCAAGCGCCACATCGATCGTCAGTCGTTGTGACCGCAGTTGACAATAGGTGTTTTGTACTCAGGAGTTGCTACTGCCTAGTGCCTATCCCCTGGACCGTTCCTTTAGTAGTCACCTTCTACGACATCCATGGGTATCGTAAGGAGTTGCTAACGCCTGTCCCCTGGAGCGTTCCCTTAGTAATCACCTTCTACGACATCCATGGGTATCGTAAGGTCCTAAATCTAAGCCACCACATTCCACCACAGGTTGTGTCTGTCCAGTTCTCTAATTATGTAATTTTTAACGGGCTTGCCACAAGCGTCTGCGCAAAGATAGGCAATTACTACTGATAAGACTGTCCGTAACAGCTCTAATTTTTTTTTTACAGTCTATAGTGGATGAGTTGATGCGTCAGAAGAATGGCGAGGGGCCTGCTGTACCCCGGAACGGCACCCGCGGCAGTCTCACATACCTGCGTCGCGATGGCTCCAGTCAGCTGATCACGCCGTCGTCATCAAGCGACACACTCAGCTCTGTAGTAAGCACAAAGGTCCTAGTCAAGTCGCTTTTACTTCTATCTCTTAAGTAGAACTTTTCGACGAGAAATAATAAAAAAAAAAATTTAGGTTAAAGTATTAACAGCATCATGAATAACTTTTTCTATGAAAACCTCACAATGTGTGAGCGCGAAAAAACGCTGTTCCATGTATTTTAGTCAAGTACCTATGCATTGTCCACAATGTCGTTGATTCGTTTGATAGGTTTGACTGTATATATCTAGTTGAGTCTTTATTTTAGTGCATGCTGTGGCATCCTATAATTGAAGGGACACATAGTTTTAAGACCTTTTGTAATATTTTCATTTTTATTTTTTTTGTTTCCTTTGTTGGATGTCCTACAATAAATAAAAAATAAACAATAAATTATACCAGAAGAAATGGTTTGATATTAATTTCATATAAGCGTTTGTAACTTTATTTATCTTCTTTCAGAATGGAGATTCGGTGAACTCCGGTAGCTCTCGGGAGATTTTCTCAGTACAAAAACTGACTGAGAAGTTTGCCTCGGTCGCCTTCAAGTCTGGTAAGGACTGCGTCGAGAACAACGCATTCGAAGCGATTGGTGACGACGAATTGTAGATTTTACATTTCTATGATATTTGTAATCCTTAAGTGATGTGCCAACTGTTTTAGTTACAATGTTTTCGTATGGTGAAATGCTGCATATTGGATGGAAGAGTGATTCTAACCCATTTCAAACCACTATTAGGCTCTTATGGCCTTACAAAAATCTATCAAAAGATAAATTATGTTTACACTTTTGCCATTTTTATCCATAAAGTGACGGGACTAATTTTAAACAATATTTAAATTTATTATATTGTTTATAAATATGGAGTTAGTTGAAATCTTAAACGCCGTATTTAAATGTACCCAAACATTTGAACACTGTATTTTGAAATTGAAGTCAGTTGGTTAAATTATTCTCTTATTTCATTTGTTACAACTAAAATTGGCGGTACATCTCTAGTAGTAATCCATAATCGAATTTATATACATCGGCATAGAGCTGACTATCGTGAGTTTAATAGATTTATCTATCTAGTATTTGGAATAATTATTGTCTTTCAATATTCAATACCATATTTCTTAATGTAGTTTAGAATAAGCTTGATTTATTTTTTATTTGGAATGAAGGTTGCTATGTCCAGCTATAATATATAAATACTGTTTAGATATTTAGAGATCACTAAACTAAAACACGGGAAATTACATGCATAATAAAATCTGTGGCGCCAAATTCGTTTTCGGAGATTTCGCTTTCGTAAATTTTTATTATTTATTTTAAGCTCTCTCTAGGACAATCATGATTGTAATCTCGAAAAATGTATCTTCCAAAGAATAAGCTTCAATGGGATAAAGTTGCCAATATGTATAGATGTAAAAATGTAGGTATTTATTTGTTATAAGGAAAATTGTATAGTATTTCATTGTCTATGTAGAAATAGAATTAATTGTAAGAAAATTACTTGGCTATGAACATTCAATATCTAAAGTGTATCATTAATTTATTGACCTGCCATACAATGATAGATAATTTTCTTCATAATGACATAGGACTAAATCTTTTTCAGTCACAAACTCTTACCAATGTAAATAATTTTATGTTTTCTCACATTATTGTTAGCAAAACATATCAAAATATTTATGGTTTAATGAAAAGCCTTAGTTTAAAAACAAATACTTATATAAGCAAGGTTTGTAAGTAGGTGCCTACTTCCCTAAATAAATATATTATTAGCTCAACATAAAATCATGCCCATCATATTTAAATAAGTTTTTATCATTCTACTATTATTATTTGGAGGGACCATGTTTGTTATTATTATAGTATATACATTTTTTTTATATTTCAAGTATTCTCCTCAATTCTTGGAGGCCATCATTGTTTTTTGTTGCCATAATATTTTATACCTTTTTAAATTCATTCTTATACTCTTTCTATTTTATACTTACACTATTGTAAGTTTAATAAAACTGTTTCTATTATAATAAGTGGTGTATTTTGTAATTTCCTTTATATTCAGTAGGGTAAGGCTAGTTCTGACTTGTGAAATAAAATAAATCTTTTGGAACAGCTAAATTTAAATAAATAACATCAAATTACGAACAAAAAATCAGCTAATACTCTTTCTCCCATTGTTCTCGCTCCAAGCGCTCTTTCTTGACTTGTTCTACTACAGGAGTTAGGTAAAGTTTGTCTTCTTCGTACTTAGTCCACTCTTCTTTTGGAAGAATGGTCTTCTGTAAAGAGAGTTGCATCGCTCGAACCATGCGAAAATTGCGCTCATCAACGAGATGTGATGGAATGCGGCGCAATGCTTCAGTCACATCCTCAGTCTCATAGAGGCAGTCATCTCGTAGCAGACCTGGAATTTAATATATTCAATGGTAGCAAATTCCATAGGTTGACAATTGACATGTCCAATGAGAACAATCATATAAATGTGAGTGTGGTTGCAAGTCCATCATCCTGTGGGTCAGTGTTAGAAAACTTAACCAAGAGGAACTATAATGGAATGCATGTTTGGTAAATTAATTAAACAAGATTTACGTACCGTATTTGTTAAATCCTGAGAGATTGTAGGCCCATTTTTTCATGTTATCTACAAATAAACGGTACAATTACATAATGGGAAGTACGCTAGTTTTAACAAAAGACATGATTCTATTGAAAGGAGACTTACTGCAAACGACAGCTGTAGTTCTGAAAGCCATATTTGAATGTTTCTTTGGTTATTATCGATAACAAACAGCTATTTTTTCGACGAAATCGTATTTTCGAGTGTAGGAAACCCGAAAGGAGTCCGTCCGATTAATGTACGACCATGCAGTACACAACCCAGGAAATCATAGCTATGGAAAGCGCAAGGAGTAATACGTAGTCAAAATGTACACATGTACAGGAAATCCATGTTGGGAATGCACAACCATGGAATACATGCCCTGGTAATTGATGACCATTGTTCTGATTGGTTGAACGAAAGCCTATGCTTCGTCTAGACGCAACTGAAGAGCAGAGGTATACCATCTTACTTTGGAGTTAGTTTAAGTAGGTCATGCAGTTTTTTTGCTGATGCTTTAGTGACTGTGGCCGTAGCATGCTCACTTCACTCATTCGTCACGCACGTTTTTTTTTTAAATAGGCCCAGCTAAGTTCTAGTTTCCAACTAAGCAAAGCTTATAGTATAAGTACTTTTATTTTGTAAATCATATACTTATTCAAAAACAAAGATCATTTTTGTAAACAAAGGTGCTACCATATAAAAAAAAATGTTTCTAAATATAAGTTTAGAGAAGATTAATCTTTTTTTCAAAATACTTATGGTAGGGTTCATTTTTTAATCAAAATCCCTAGAATCAAAAATAGCAATGGTTTTGTGCTGTACATTATATTTTATTTAATATTATTAACAAAGTTATAAAATGATGAAGAAATATTAGTAGAGAATATTTTATGACGCTGGTATCATCGGCGTAAAATGGGAGCAAATCACAGGAGTTCGTAACATTTTGACATTATATATTTTAGTGCTTGTTTGTATCGTCATTTCATTCGTCTCTCTCTGGTTGAAGTCGAAAATGTGTTCCGTTTTCGCTGCTCGTGTGCAATTGTGCGTTGTTGAGTTTGTGTTTTATTTTTGCTATCGTTGTCTGTTATTGTTATTAGTTTTGGTTAAGTTTTCAACCTTATTGTTGTTGTGTTTGTTTGGTATTTGTATTTTCTTACGGACACAGGGAAACGAGGCCGTGACAATGCCGCATTCATGCGGTATAGATATTCTACTTTTGAGTGTTCTAAGGAAGAATATTGTATCTATCGCACAAGCCAACCCGCGTGCCATTTTTTATAGAGTGATCCATGGTTAAAAAAATTATGATTTGTCATTATGACAGTGGCATATCTTGACATTTCTTTGTTTACAAAAATGATCTTTGTTTTTGAATCAGAATATAGAAACATATAACACTCATCACACACATGTTTGTTCTCGGTGGGGTTTCAACCCACCACCTACAGCGCAGAAGGCAACGCTGTAATGAACTAAATTGTGGTGGCTGTAAATTTTTTACATACATGTTCTAAGTTAACCTAGCCTATATGAGTCAGATCCGTCTTATCTGGATCCGTCCGTCCGCAACCACCGAAGCACCAGGAATAGGATGGTATAGCTCGACTCATTAGTTGCGTCTAAATCAAAGCAATGGTCACCAATTCCTAGGTCGTGTTGTCGTGTATTCCCAACACGTGTTGGGAATGTACAACCATGGATTTCATTAACATTTTAGCTGCGTTTTCTTGGCTGCGTATTCCTGCCTGTGCATTCCTGGCTGTGACCTCCCGGGCTGTGTATTCTGTGTACATCTTACTGTACTTTAATCGGACTCGTATTTTCTAAAGGGTGTATTTTGCACGACCTGGAAAGTACAACCGTGGAATACACGACCATGGAATTGGATGCCCCCCCCTTCCGGAAGATGAAGCGATAGGTTACTGTCATAATTTTACATTTGCCATTGTCAAAAATCCTACGTGTTTCGCGTTTTTTAGTGCTGCCAGCACGTTACCAAAGTCAATGGTAAAGTATCGGGAGATCCAAGATGAAGTTATGTGGGTACCAATATCGGCGGACCGTGATCCAACGTTGCAGATAGGTACAGCTGATAACTTACAGATGTCGTTTGTTCGTAGGCTTGCATTTTGAAAAGTACCTATTCCTGGAACGATGATTCTGAAAGGGTAGGTATGCAGTGGAGGTTAAAAGTATGAAGATAACTTGAACCATTGGTTTGTGATCTCGTTCGTATCAAGTATCGTTCGTACCTTAGTAGGTAGGTACCCATATAACGTTCATAAGAAGTCCATGGGGCATTAATGCAAATCAAATGTTTGGTCTACCTACGTCCGCACACCAACCACACGCACGACGACTTTAGGAAAATAAAAAAGTACTCTGTGCTTTAGGATCAGGCGGAAGTCGAAGTCGGAGAAGTGAAGGCGGAGTCGCTCTCACACAAGCAAGACCGGCCACCCGGCCACCCGGCCACCGATGCTCCTCAGTCTATAAAAAAGTACTTTGTGCACCCTTCGAAGCTGTTTTATAAAAAGTCCTCTGTGAAGCTGATTTCGGACTGTATGCGGGGACTATATTCTGTAAAATCTCGGTCTTTCTTTCTGTTAGTAATTAATGTGCTGCCAGCTTGTCAGCCTTAATTTTGGGAAACCGTGCTGTGCTACGGACATTTGATCACAGAGTACTTTTTTATAGACTGAAACATTTGATTCACCGCATAATATTGGGAAATTTGGTATATTGGGAATTCTTCTGCTTAATGTTGGCAGGTGATAGAGAAGTACTCTGTGCAGGTAAACATGTCAGCTGATTAAGAATTTACTTAAAAAGAAATTTTAATCTAGACTAACTAAGCGTAGTATTGTCTTGTTCACGTTTTGTGTGTGTGTTCGTTCCTACCTATCTACTATGTAATCAGAACAGAAATGAAAGGTTGGTATGTATATCAGATTATAAAATGCCGCTTAGAAACTAAAATATACGCACCTTTTGTAACATTGATAACGAAGTAGGCTAGTCTTATTGATAAAGTTGCGTGCGCGTGGCCACTTCGTGCTTCTTATCAGTCAGTCTGTTTGTTTTCTTGACTTCAACTGACTGAGTCGTCGGTTGCTCGACCTCCTAGTTCGTGTGTTATCACCAGCCAATATAATGAGCCTTCGGAACGTAAGCCGTTTAATTCGTCCGCATTCGTGTCGCACTCACGTCGTCTGACTTGCTTCCGATATACTTAGCCAATTATTCATTGTGCCTACTTACTTACCTAATATATTCCAATTCTATCACTTAGATAGTATTGATATCCTACTAAACGGTTCTTAGTGTTTTACCATTGCGGTGGTTTTTGTCTCCAACCTGCATCCAAGAGGAGGAATGCCAAGTGACTGTCGAGACTGTATGGGGATTCGTTATCGAACCAGACCCCTGCACCAGACCTGGAAGTGGCTGCATCAGACCATCGCCCTCCACGAGTACTTGATCTCCCTCTCCGCGGGTGACACAGATGCTTGTTGTGCTGAACTGTAAGCTAAACTAATAACTAAGGACTATTCGAACTGATTAGATTATATTTAGAATAACTTTCATAGTGTAATTAACTTTTAGAACTCATAAGTTCATACAAAAAAGTGCCCGTATAACTATCTAAACTTTCATAATATAAATAAATAAGAAGCTCAGAAATGGCTCAAGCTTTCATGAAGAAAATGGCTACAACAAGTGCCTGCATTGTGGTTGGCTTGACCAGAAGAACCAGTGCTAGAAGCCTGGTAACAAGCAGCAAGACTGTGTCTGCTAAGAAGGATAGAGAACTGCCACCAGAGGGGGAGGTCACTAAGTCTGTTTTTATGTCTCAATCCACTGACATCTACACCAATCTGGCTCTGGAAGACTGGATGTATCGCAATATGGATTTCTCCAACCACCATGTAATGATGGTCTGGCGCAATGAACCTTGTGTCGTGATTGGTCGCCACCAGAACCCATGGCTGGAAGCTAATGTTCCTCTGCTGAATGAGAGGGAGATTGCACTGGCCCGTCGTAACAGTGGTGGTGGTACTGTGTACCATGACCGTGGGAACTTGAACATCACCTTCTTTACTCCCCGAGAGAGATACGACAGGAAGTACAACTTGGAGCTTGTAAAGAGAGCACTGTACAGAGAGTTTGGAATTCAGTCCAACATCAATGAGCGTCAAGACATTGTGGTTCGAGATAAATACAAAGTATCCTTTTCATATAACATTCAACTTTAAATTAATAGGCATACAACTTAAAGTTATTTGGTATGGAATATCAATCAGTCTATTTATACATCTCATATCAAAGGTTATCATTTTGAAAATAAATGGGTGGCACATTGGATGTTTAATGTTTGTTCAATAATAGTTGTGGCTCTCATAATATTTGCTCTAGCCAGGGACACAATAAAAATCAATAGTATGCTAACAATTATGTTTGCACAATTTTATGGTCAACTAGACTCTTGTTGTTACCGATTCCAATTATATTCTTACTTAAACTTATACTAATGATAGGCAGTGATGCCAAGCAGACATTTTTTTGTATTAAACTTTCTTTAGCTTTAACTAATTATATAAAATAAAATATAGTGAACATTTTCATCTAGCCTACTAAAAAAACTATGGGGTTCTATCATTAATATAAAAAATCACACAGGTCCTTTTCTTTTGGAAATGCACAGGACCGAATTCTCTAGTTTAGTTAAAAATTAACTAGATAGCAGTATTTTCCTGAACACCAAGCTCAGGTATCTGGTACAGCTGCCAAGCTTGGAAGACTGACCGCTTACCACCACTGCACACTTCTAGTCAACGCCAACAAGGCAGATCTCAGCAAGGCCCTCGCTAAGCGTGAGGTGAGTTCACAATATCCAAATTTCTGAGTGCCAAGCACGAACAAATTTGACATTCGTATCGGGGTTATTCCCGTTGAGTCACACCCTTTCAGTCACACTGTGACACAATGGGACGAAAAAGTTTCGTTGAGTTACACCTGTTACACATTGCGACTTTTATTTTCCCATTGAGTTACACTGTTACCCAACGGGGAAAAAAAGTGGCGTTGTATCACAGGGGTGACTGAATGGGAATAAATAAATAAAATATGTCGCGTTAAGTCACACTAATTAATTAAAGTTAAATTCTTAAATTCTTTATTGTACATAAAATGTTTACAAAATGGTGAACACAAAAATCATGTACAAAGGCGAGCTTAATCCTAAAAAGAGTTTTCTTAAAAAAAATTATAAAAAAATTATATGATCTTTATTAATCAAATTTAAATGAATTTGTTAATTCTTGAAACATTTTATTATTTGAAGAGAATTATCATTTTATTCTATGAGTATGTGTTTCTAATAATTATTATTTAAAATTTTAAGAGTTAATTATTTGGACATTTTTACACAAATTTTATTTATTTTCATCGTGGCAACCTTAAATATCTGTTTTTCTTTGCAATGGCAACCTTTAAATCTACTCAATATCTAATAGTACTCATTATCTTAGTATATTTATTTTCATCAATAAAACTGTTTTATTTTTATACTTTTGTAATCAGGTGTGGCTTATTGGGAAAAAAAAGTTTCGTTGAGTTACAGTGTTACTCAACGGGCACGTTTTCTTCCCATTGTGTCACACCCTCGGTATCAGTGTAACTGAATGGGAATAAAAAATTCCCGTTGAGTAACACTATAACTCAACGAAACTTTTTCGTCCCATTGTGTCACAGTGTGACTGAAAGGGTGTGACTCAACGGGAATAACCCTCGTATCGTACCGATATCAAAGTACCTACTCACTACGCGTAAACTAGCGGCAGTCTGTAATTGAAATATCAATGCCGCGCAATGTAATACAAATGTTAAATTTATTCGCGCTTTGCCTTTGGGATATCTTCCGCATGACGCTCATATAAACGTGTTATTGTTTTTCGGTCACAGTTGATCTACCTTACCTTTCCCTGGTTTCAGCTGAAAATCAGCGTTGACTGGTAACACACCTAGCATTTATACTAAGCTACCATTTTAGCATAAGGTTTTTAATATTTTGTATGATAGAATCTACCTACTTGCTTATTTATTAAGTCGGGTTTGTCTTATTTGCCTATGCTCAATAAACGTATATTCCATTCATATTTTTTGGGAAAGTGTTATTCAAAACTACACAAGTGTTTTGGCTTTATAGTTCGAAGAAAGTCATACCTATTTAGTTATCTTTAGTTCAAATTGTAAAACACAGTAGGTAGTAGGTATAACTTGCAAACGCATACGTAAAATGATAAGCATATTTTAATGGTTGCTGTATATTTCCTCTGTTCTTATTGCGATTTTAAGTTGCTAATTATCTGTAATAATTTATTGTTGTCAACTAATTAAGTCCGTTTGGTTTATCTTTCGAGATAGCTGCCTAATTGAACTATGAACCGGCTCAGTTCGTAGTAGCCCTGCCTTCTGCGCTGTAGGTGGTGGGTTCGATCCCCACTGAGATCAAACAAACAAACGTAGATGTTTGTTCTGTGTCTGGATGTAATATTCAAAACTA
The DNA here is from genome assembly GCA_947095575.1 of Electrophaes corylata. Classification (NCBI taxonomy): domain Eukaryota; kingdom Metazoa; phylum Arthropoda; class Insecta; order Lepidoptera; family Geometridae; genus Electrophaes; species Electrophaes corylata. Next base: position 11,005,215 of record OX352699.1, on the reverse strand, counting down.
AGTATGTATTTACAAAAAAACATATGTATAAGTATTCTATCAGTCATCTGGTTCCCATAGTACAAAGCTATGCTTAGTTTGGTGCTAGATGATGTTGTATAAAAAGATGTCCGAAAATATTTATATTAATTTATAACTCTATCTATAATTTTCCCAAAAATTATACTTATAACGGGGTTGCGCTAACCAACTGCGCCACCGACAGCCCAATTGCACGCGACGAAATAGTCCTGGGGAAATTTTTATGCATAGCTTCAGGACTGTTATCCCCAGTCACGATAGATATCCCTACAGATCTCTTAGTACCATGTACAGTCAGCTGCACTAGAATGTATACAACACTCAACTTTTAAAACGATGTTAAAGCTTTCCAGTAAATATTTACATGGGAAATAAAACCTAAGTAGACTACATGATTTTTGAGTTCTTGTTGTGTGAGATTTTTTGTAATGTTGTGATAGCATTTTGAAAGTTACGAACTGTATACATTCTAGTGCAGCTGACTGTACCCACTCAAGATTATTTGAGGATGTCTAAGAGGGAACTCGGGGGTCGTTGACCGCTGTATGTAATACATAGCTGGTTGAAAAATAGTAATTTCAGCAAAATAAGCGTATTACTCTAAATGTATTTGACTGTCAGCCAATTATTATTCTATAAGACCTTGTAGGTCACTTTACACGTTCCTGGAGTATTCGAAAGTGGTCTTCCTGGTATTCCCTGAAAATGTCAAGTCTCTACGATCAATTATTTAGGCTGGGCATTGTCTATACGTCAGTCAATCAGGATAAAGATTCTTATAATTGGTATAGATTAGAATTTAGTAGGATGAATCAAAAAACACCAATCTATTTTCCTTAATTATAAACAGTTACCTATTGCATTGGTCATCAAAATAGAGGCCCTTTTATTTTTACATATTCAATAATGTTATAGGTCACATTTAAATTATCATTGTTTTGTGTGAATCATTGTTTGCGCGAACAAAGCGTCAACACTGAATTATACTTGTGATGCAAGCAGTGCAACATTGCTACTTTCATGAAATTTCCATGACATGAAACCTTAACCCTTCTTTATTGTTCATTTTGTCCCAATGTAGAACATAAACAAAAAAAACGAATGTGCTTTAGACCACACGACTGAAGTAAAACTTCTTTAATATACGAAACGTAACTGGCTATGAGAGAAAGAGAGAAAGAACAGTGCTTTCATACCCCCTCCATGGTAGTTTTAAACGTTTAACGTAAACTTGTTGGAAGTCGCATTAGAAGTATTACTTCTGGCTATGAGAGAAAGAGAGAATGAACAGTGCTTTCATACCCCCTCCATGGTAGTGTTAAACGTTTAACGTAAACTTGTTGGAAGTCGCATTAGAAGTATTACTTAAAAAAACTGTCATGAAATAAACACAAGATCCTCACTGAGAACAAACGTTTTTGTCTGGTCGTCCCTTACAGGTGATAGAGCACAGAGGGCAGTCCATTTGTTTAATGAACATAGGTGCTTGTTCTCTGCCTGTACAAATTGTTTATTGTACAAATTTGGAACACTCATACAATATAACACTCAGATAGAGAACAAACTTATATGTTCATCACTCAATTGTTTATCCTAAGTGGGATCAAACCCACAACCTACAGCACAAAGGTAGAGCTACTACTTGCCAGTGATGAATGAGTGAGGCCAGTGATTACTAATACTTACAACAAGAAATACTTATAATTTATCACTCAAATATAATCCTTAAACATCCTTGAAGACTTAATAGGTACTTGGTACTAAGAAATCGGAGGGGATATCTACCGTGCTTGGGAATTAAAGTCGTATTGTTATTTCTTTTTTTTTCTTTATCGCTCAAGTAATGTAAAATATTTACTAAATGGGCGATTTTGTCAAGCTTATAAAGCTTATATTAGCATAAAATCATCTTTCCATTTTGCATGATTTCTTTTAACATAACCTTATATGGCTTCCTTTCCTCATATCACAGTGTGTCTAACCAGTTTTCCGTGTGTCCTTCCTCCCATCCATAATATAAGGGGTTTATTTAATTATTTAGCATGGCATACAGACGAAGGCGACCTCATCACAGCCGTCTCCCGTCGCCAATCTATCGGAGCTAGACAATCGTGTGACGGTGGATAGTCTGCAAACTGCGGTGGGCTACGAGTTCCTAAGAACGCCGGCTATGCATTTAGAAGATGGTGGGCAAAACCTGATCTCCAAGCAACGTGGTTTCCAGTACGTCAATCCTACCGATGACTGGTTCCCTGGTAAGCAGTTTTATTATATAATTTTCTGATTGAAGTGCCCACCTAATGTTAAGTGGTTACCGTCAGCCATAACAAAGCAATCGCTAAAGTCGCAGATCAGGTTCATTATAATGCACTGCTCTGCATCCCCTCAACCTGAGATATACAGTTGTTAAGACTCATGTATCTGTAATTAAATTTCATCATATCAACAGCCTATAGAAGTCCACTGCTGGGCATCCACACGTTTCCAGAAAAAACGATTCTGAACCCTCTCCATCTATCGACTTCCTGCGATCCCGCGGAAGTTTATTAATACGACCGATGACGACCAATGTGGCGCGGCGGGCGAATGTCCGCCTGCGACGCAGAGGTTGCGGGTTCGATTCACGCCCTGGGATAAATGTTTGTACGATCTGCAAATATTTATTCCGGGTGTTCTGGGTATTTTCTATGTATAATAAAAAATATCTATGTACGTAATATATTGTATTAAGTATATCAGTCATCTAGTACCCATAACACAAGCTCTGCTTAGCTTGGGGCTAGATGGTGCTGTGTGGAGTGTCCAGCATTATTATTATTATTAATAAACTTCAAAAAATGGAAAAGGTTCTATGAATGAATGAATGAAAATACTTTATTGCACACCTTACAAACTATCAAATAGAATAACTTACAAAACAAATAAATATATGTACAATGGGCGGCCTTATCGCTAGTAGCGATCTCTTCCAGACAACCTTTGGATAGAAAAATAATAATTTATGGAAGATTGGTTAAGGTGTACTTAAAAACAAAAATGAAATTAGTCTTAAAATATTCGACTATATTATATTCGACTTGTACTTTTTTAATGTATGTTCAGTCAGTTTTAAATTTTTTAACTGAATTATTATGAATGCTGTTTTGGTTGGTCTAGGTCTAGACGAGCTGAAGAACGAATTAGTCGGCTGGGACTGGAACTTCGGTCGTACGCCTGAGTTCACCGTCAGCCGGACATTCCCAGTTCCATCAGAACTGCTCGCGCCAGCCAAGGTGTACGCGTCCACTCAGGAGCTCGCTATCAACATGACTGTGGAGAAAGGTAAATACACAAACCCTTTGCAAAGTTTAAGTCCTGCTAAGAATCTTGGCTGTAACTTTGAAATGTAATTATTTGGTTTACCGTATTGCCGTGGTTTGTCTGTTTCGATTTATTTGAAACAATAAGTAGTAGAGCTCTAAGGCTCGTCCGGGGAAGTTTTACCTATTTCTACAGCATTTTTTTTGTAGACATTTACTCGCAACATTTCCTTGCCCCAAACTAAGCATAGCTTGTAATATGGGACCCAGATGACTGATAAAATACTCACTTTTTTTTTGTAAATAAATACTTAGAATACAATACAACACCCAGTAAGCTGCAAAACGATTTAGGTAGGTACTCATGTAGAACATTCTCCTACTTCCATACATACTTCAGGATCATGAAACAGGGCGTCTAGCGTGCTTAGAGATTACAGTCTCGAGTCTATTTCATCTCATCTTCTGCAGGTCTCATCAGCGACGTAACCCTGAACATCCCCAAGGGGCTGGTCGAGTCTGGTTTCCACGGCGAAGCGTCTGTCATCACAACCCTCAAAGGAATGCGGTTCACTTCCGAAGCGCTGAACGCACTCCAAGATGCAATGCTGACGCGTCATTTGAGTGGTGACGTCAGGAAACTGGATGACAAGGAACAATTCGTTGCTAAGTGCTTTGACCAAGTTGTCAATACTAATTAGATGATATGAAATGTGTTACGAATAGTTTGTATAAATTTGTAAATAAACTGCTATCTAAAATGTAAGCTGAGGGCCCATTCACGTGTCAAATTACATAAAAATTTACCCAATACTAAAAACGTTACTTAAATTTAATTCAATGTGACATGTTGGTAAAAATGGCAATAATTAAGCATGAGGCAATAAAAGGGGAAAATAATCTCTTGTCCGATTTGATTTATTTGCTTACCAGTAAAATTCTCAAACTACAACCTATGCAGATCTAATGAACCGTTCGAAAATCATGCTCGAACAAACATACATACAAACATGCTAATCAAAATCGCCAAGGGTAACCACCCCTTTGATTGCTTAGCTCTCTCGATAAATAATTTTTCGTGACCAAGTCTGTACACGATTTGTTTATTTTTGATATAATACATTGTAAATAAAGGTGACCCTACTGTCTAATCTTGCTGTGAATGTGAATTGTAGTGTAAATATTAATCTGTGGATAATATCTTTGTAAATTTTATCTAAATACTCGTTTATGCCTACTAACGACTTTGGGTTTTCTTTGGTATTTTGTGTTAATCTGATTCTTATCGTTGCATAATGTTTTAGCTTAGTGTTATTTGTATCATTATAGTGTAGCTTAGGATTAAAATTTATCGTAGATTTTTCACCATACAAAATGGCGGATATTTTTGATATTTTTATTACTTTGCTACGCATGAAACTCGCGAACTGCACTAACGTGCGCGCCACAAGAATACATCATATCATTTGTTGTATAATTATGTTATAGCAGATTTTAGTTTACCCATAATATTACTTATCGAACATGTTTTGTAGCTTGTATTACCTATAGCGTGATTTAACTGTACACTCATTTCATATGCATATATTTTTTGCAACATTTTGCATGGCCCCATTGCGGGGACTTTTTTGTATGGAATGGATAGTTTTTATTTAACTTTAACCTAGAGCTTGGTATTGTGATAACATACGAGGTTTTTAAGTAAGGCATAAGGAATATATTTAGTTAGTCTTAGGTTGATTCGTCATGAACTGAATGTACCAATAAAGATTTGTAAAATTTATTTTTGACTTTTTATATAGCTCTACTAACCTACCCCTAACTAACAGTTTAATTCGTAGCCAGTTCTCGACCCGAGAATTGGGGGTACGATTTCCGTTGCTTGGCTATATTTATTTGAATCTGCTATAAAAAAGAAAAAAGATACCCCTTTTCTAAGTGCTCCAAACCTGTAATCAAGTGTAGATATTGCAACGAAATAGGACACAAACAAGAAACTTGTAAATTTCAACCAGATACGGGGCCACCAAATCGTACACTCGTGCTGAAAATGAAATAAATAAAGCTAATATAAATAAGACTGGTTAAATATTTCTGTTGAGTTTTGTATAGGAACTGTGGGTTATTGTTTTACCAAACATCTGTAGGTACCTACACCTCTGCAAGCATTTGAATGGATATGTTGGAAACCTACACAATACGCACAATGAGTAATTAGGTAGGCAGGAGGCGTAGGATTTGATGAAAGATAGCACCTACTATGAAATTTATTTAAAAATATCATAAGTTATATCAGACCTCGAACAAAACGTCTCAAGGTGAAGGTATCCTATTCAATAAATGAAGTTATCACTAATTGCTATTACAGTAAAATACCTAAGTACCTATCTAATCTTTATAAAATAGGCGACGCGACGCGACGTGCCGAGACGTCTTGAAACTGATAACAAGGTATTTGTTTCATTGATCTTGATCCATTGATATAAATGTCTGTATTTTTGGTGATGGAGACCACCGGTGGTCTAGTGAAAGTGACCCTGCCTTCTGGTACTAAGGTCGTGGGTTCGAATCTGGTCGCGCACCAATGGATTTTTCTGTCTAAACATTTAGGTATGTGCGCAGTGTTTTAACAAACACTAAAAAACAATAAAATAAATATTTAAGGGGGCTCTCATACAACAAATGTGTTTTATTTGCCTTTTACTATAGATAATGGTACGGAACCCTTCGTGCGCGAGTCTGACTTGCACTTGGCCGGTTTTTTATACGACTTACGACTACGGCTGATGGAACAAGCATATGACCCGACATTTCCTTTATCATCAACATTAGCAAAGCATTGCTTCGCAGGTCACACCGGGTTATGAACGTGCCATTCGTGGCACTGCCCTGCGTCCAACAACCTGAGGCACATTTGCCTGTAATTGCACGCTATCGAATGCATCATAACTTCTTGTTTCTTTTTTTTAGCGCAACGCCTTTTTATATCTCGTGTAAATAAAGCCTGAATTATAATATACAAGCTTATAACAATCATTACATTGGTAACCCTCAACAAACTCGCGGTACCAATCAATCCCCATTTGTTTAATTTTAACGTGTTTCTCGTAACCTTCAAAGCTTTTCAGTAAATCCAAGTGACACATCACAGTGACGCTACATAGGTACCGCGGGAAAAGTCAAAGTCAAAAAGCATTTATTCAGTAATATCCGCAAGGATCATCTTGAAACGTCTTAAAACTAGGTGAATCTAAGCGCCAGTTCCTCGCGACTAAGCCTAGAAGAACCGGCAAGAAACTTACGGCTTGGTTACGGAAAGACGACGTGAATCAACTAAAACCTTCGTATTAGCATGGAATATCTATCAGAGAATAAAACATGCATTGTTACATGTGGTAGGCCGCAACAAAGCTTTTGATCTAGGAAGATACCTAATGGGAATATAGAATCACTACTTATAAAACATAACCTTTCTCGAACACAATGGTGGATAGGTAACCATTTAATTGCTTTTCATCAAGATTTGCAGGCGTTTTGTAAGAGCTTTCCTAAGTTTGCGTTACACGGTAGTATGATGATAAATCGTTACTACCGTAGGCGCAGCACGCAAATCAGTGTCAGATTAATTTAATGGAAATAGTATGCGCTTGCTATGTCCTCGTGTAACCTCGTGTAACAAACAGGCTCTTCCTCTCGCTTCAAGCGGTGGTGGAAGGCTTTAGCCGGTGCGACGGCGCCACAGCCAGTCCGCGGCCGAGCATAGAGGCGCGCGCGCACGCCGCCATATTGAATGTTTGTTTCCATGACAACCGCGTAAATATTCGCGGGTCTTTGTATAATACGTTAGATTTTAAAACTGAATTCTGTGTTGTGATAGTTTTCATTGATACGTATAAATAGTACGAATTTAATTTATAAAGTAAGTATTTTTTATTTGCATAACATTGCGAAGATTATCTTAATAATCAGCCTGCATTTTGGATACATTATACTGAAAACCTCTTCATTATGAGACTTTACCTAATTAAAGTACTTACCTATATAAGCAATAAGAAGTATATAAGTAGTAAGAAAAATATCTAAGGTTAGTGAGGCGACTTCTTGGTAGAGTTATGGAGTTATGGGAAAAGGGAAAGGGCAAATAAGAAAAAGGTGAAATGTTGATTGTTGGATTCTCTATTCTCAGCCTGTCACAATTTTCATACCTAAAAATATGTACCTATTCCTTCCCACAGTACCTGGATATCTACCTTAGTAAAGATGTCCTTTCAAGACCTACGGTAAAAAAAAATAACTTTACAACTTTAATCCCTAGGCATAGTAAATATCCCCTCAGATCTCTTAGTATCATGTTTTCAAGATTTTTTTAAAGATGTCTTAAGGGGAAGAAGGTACTGTCAGCTGCACTAGAATGTATACAATTCGTAACTTTCAAAACGGTATCAAAACCTTATAGTAACTTCTTAAACAGTAAAAACTCAAAAATTGTGAGCAGAGCTAAATAGTTTGCTTATTTTTTGAGTTTTTGCTCTGTAAATATTAATTGTAACGCTGTAAAACCATTCTGTAAGTTACGAATTGTATACATTCTAGTGCAGCTGACTGTACATTCAAATATTAAAATTGGCACTTTTTGCAGTACCTATAGTTGATATTCCGTTGGTATACGGTTAACTTTGCAGACCTAGCAATATACCTACCCGAACCCTATCGTATCAAAGCTTCCTCGGTAGGTACAGGCTATGCCTAGTGAGAAAGCTGATAGATAAATAACTGTTTACTGTTCGTTGTCTGTAAAATAAGTAACCTATATGCAAACTTTTCGAACTGTTATGTATCTTGTTTTACAGTAATAAATAAATTTTCATTTAATCTTTTAATTTTACGTGACAAGTTGCAAGCCCATCGCTGCTTACGAAATACAAATGAACCAATTAATATTAGTCTACTCACCACAATAAAGACCTGTGTATTAGTCCTGTGTTTTCAAATCGAGATTTGCTAGTATTTTGCTCGATGTACCATAACTAACATGAACATTATGTATAACTTCAGGTCAGGTTATGGAAATAGGTGGATACATTATTTTTTGTCTTCATTATAAAACAAACGATAGGTATGGTCAATTTTAAATGCCAAGAGGCAGGTAGGTTGGTAGTAAGTACCTCTTCTATTTTACTAAAATCAATTAAAATAATAAAAATGATGCGATGCTAAGTTTCAATTTAAAACAGTGAGGTGAGGTTCTTTAATATGAAGTAGGTACGGAAGTCCAGTTGGTAAGCGTATGAAGAGAAGGGTCGTGAGTTAAAATCCTCGTCATGTAAAAAATGCCAATCTTGTCACGTTTTTACAAATATTTTGTGTGGTTTTTGCATGATAGATATTTATATAAAGTCGGCTGTATCTTGCAGGTTGGTATTAACATGTATCTTGTGTATGTATGTGCAATATACACCAGTATACATTTCGTAAGCTTTAAAATGGTGTTTCAGCATTACAATAAGCTTTTAAATGGCAAATACTCAAAAATTAATGAACTCATCCATTGATTTCATGTTGCATGAGTTTTTGCTTTGTAATCCTTTATTATGATGATGTGACATCATCTTGAAAGTTATGAAATTTATACACATTAGTGCAGCTGACTGTACTTTTTATTTAGTTGAGTCAATTCTCTACTAAAGGAACTTTTCTAACTTGATATTTTTGAATTTTTGTGTTTTCTTTCTTGGATGTCATACTAAAAAAACATACTCGGTTCATAATTTATGAGATATTATAAAATCTTTGTGATTTCCTAAATAGCTAAACAATACAGCAAAAATATCCTAGTTCAATAATTAACTGTATCCTTGATAGGTACAAGAATCTACGTAGTACCAGCGAGTTTCTAAGTCCTTTTATAGTTACAGAATAATTTTAGACAGGACGTATATTTTGTTACTTTTATACTTATAAGGCAGCGTCGTGAGAACTAAAACTTTTATCAAAGGTCATATCGTTTAACAGCACAGCTATCAGACAAAGATGGATTCGATTTTCCGCTTAGAAATCGTAATTCTTAATTGGCAATATCCGAACGAACAAACTTCATACTGTAAAGAAGTTGAATCTGTTGTATTTACCGATTTCGATACAAAGGACATAAACGCACTTTCACGTCTAGTTCTAGCTGACTCAAGTAGTAATCGCTATCAAAATGAAAAAAAAAATATTTTCAGGATTTAAAACTCGTCTAGACTCATCTTATTTTTTTTATGCTTCTTACCTAGGAAACAGGTAGGCTACAAATAGGCCACCTGAGTGAACTGAGTGATAAGTGGTAGGAATGTGCCCTACGCTGCACTGTCCTGCGCCCATCGACCTGAGACACATAGGTGTTAAGCAACACGCGCCTGTTCTTAATTCACCAGCACCCACAAAGAGGACAAAGCAAACCGTTTGGCAGCAGAAATAGGCAGTAGAAATGGCAGTATTTCCCCGGACGAGCCGTTCACTAAGAGCTCTACCATAACAGTATATAACAAGTAAAGTCAACAAGTCGTATAAAATTAAATAAAAAAAAACATATCAAAACTTGGCTGAATAGAGAAGTAACTTTTTTGTACCCTAGTCCATTTAATTTGCATTGACCGTAATTGCTAATACGATATGATCATGATTGAGGAAGGCACGTTACCATCATTAATTCATGTTATGTAGGAAGAGCACATCTTGCATCTATTGCACAATGGTTCTTAGAATAGCATAAATGATTTTTACACAGAAAACAGGTTACAGACAGTTAACCAGTTACCGGCATTTAACTACGTTCAACTTTAGTTTATTTGACAGCTAACAGACAATCTGATATTTGATTATGATAACCTATTTCAGGATAAACTTACACAATTCACTCTAATATCATTAACTAGGCTAAAGTAAATTATTTTAAAATGCATTATTCTATTTATACGTTATGTTTAATATGTCAATAGGTATATACTGTAAATTTCACTAGCTGTAAAAACAAATGTACAGAGTAACAGGCAACTTACGGGACATCAGAGCTTTCTATGTAAATGCAACCTTTTACGTAACTTACTGGACTCTCACGGGGCTTACTAAATAAACTCCTTGCTCTATGTAGCCTTTAAGTTCAGAAGCTGCTAGGTATTACATTTTCTCAAGAGCATTGTCGTGTCCGAGCATAACTTAAGCAGCAAGAATATTCTGCGTCTTTTTGCAATTTCGAAATAATACCTTCGTGGAATATCTTACTTGTAGTAATTATCAGTGACATAGGTAGATAAAAACTTCAGTAATTCAATGCAGCTTTGTTTAAGGCTCCAGGCGGGACTTAAAATAAATTTAAACATTTATCAAAAGTACGCTGACGAAATATTTAAACATTAAAAATATTTACACAGGAGACGGGTGCGGATTGGGGCAGGTCGAGCGTAGGTTTATTCGGTTAAACTGATATGTATAACAATGGAACGGGGCGCGTCTCGCGTCCATTTAAATTCAACAAAATACGCACCTGTTTCCTAGGTGATGCGCTTTGCTCTTGTCGTTAGCCAAACCTATTTATAATAATTTTTACAACATCAATTTTTAAGTTTTACTTTGTACATGGTAGGTACATAGGCATTAGCCCTTTTTTCTTTATTTTTTTACATTATAGCCTCTATAGGATAGCTCTGTTTGCATTATTTTTTATTTTTTTTTAAACCTATTGTGTTCTACTGCTGGGCAAAGGTCTCCCCCGAAATCCTCCACTGGTCCCGGTCTTTGGCGGTCTCCCACCAATCTTTTTTGTGGGTGTCGAGATCGTCCCGCCAACTTCTTCTCGGCCGGCCCGGTCGTCGCTTCCCATCCTCAGGCGTCCAAGGAGTGACTATTTTCGCCCTATTAGCTCTGTGATTAAAATATGTATAATTTATAGTACTCAAATTAATTAATTTCAAATCTTTTACAGAAACCTGACAAAAGCAAAATGGAGAAGGACAAAATTGTTTTCAAGGTAAGTTTTTCTGATGTTTTTTTCATGTTGATTTTTTTTTCTATTGTATATTTACTAACGAAGGTGAGTCTCACATAAACAAACAATTAAGTGTCACCGTGAAATTCCTAAAATATCTAAAAGTGATAGGTATGTACCTAAGTTATAAGTTTAGGCATGTTATACCTAAGTACCTAATAATCTCTGAGAAGTTTCAAACCTCAAGATGCGACTCAAACGCGGTTACACTTACGCAAGAGGCTGGACGTAACTCTTCACTTGTACTCCACTGACAAGCGCGTATCAGCAACTTTTAATTTTTTTTAGAATGTGCCGAAGTAGTGCGTAATTCTAGCAGTTCTGTACAACTTACATCTGCCCGTAGCTTTGTTTACAAGTAAGGGAATCAAGTGGGTAAATATTATATAACTTATGTTAGTGTTAGTTATGCTACGCTCATTCGTTTCAAACGTACCTACTCGAGTAAAAACATAAATAAGATTAAAACGCTTAGAATATTCTTAGATATTAATATAAACTAACTTTGTTGTGCTATTTCGCACACGTTTTTCAATGAGAAAACGTCGTGAGATGTGGTCCACCCTAAACTACGAGTACCATCTTATCACATGTTTCAGACAGTTAACCACCGACTCAATTTATAATAATTATACATAGTAGTCTTATAAATGTTCATTAAAAAAATTATAGTAGTTTTCTAGCAGCCAATGTCCTGTACTGGAATTTAGTGTCACATCTGGTAAATGTACTAAATCTAGCACAGAAATTGCATCAACGTTTATCATCGAGTTTTTCTGTGGGCACCGTATCGATAAATTCGGTAAAACTAGCCTTCCATGCTACAAATCTCGATAAATTTCGATAAAACCACATTTAATCGAGAATTTATGCCAAATTTGATCGATGCATCCAGGCTTGTGGTGCTGCTTATATATTTGTCATCGCACTAATATTATTCATACTATAGTTTATTTGTTGGCAATAGACCACCGTAGCATTGGGAATCCTATAGATATTTTGGACTTTTCTAACAGCGATAAATAGAATGTAACTTTGTCTACAAAATCTATGAATTAAAATAATAAATAAATAAATAATAAATTTATGTAAAGTGTTAAAATTGTTTGTTTCTTTTGTGTTAATTTTCTTTCTAATTTGATAATTTATACTTATCGAAAATTTATGTAAAGTGTTATTTATCGATACATCCATGCTTGGGCACCTACTTTAATTGTGCAATAATGTATGATATAAATAAATAAACTAGAGTTACAGCAAGGTAGCATAGGACATAATAGTCAAGATAATACTTTCTATAAATACGAAGATTTTTAAGACACTTTGTTGGTTCAAAAGTTGCACTTGTCATTGTGTAAAATGCACATCCACGATTATTGCTTCACAATACGAATAACTCTTGAATATTTATTTATTACATACTTTTAAGTACTAAAAAATAAAATAAAAACGAGACAAAGTAGTGTTGCAACTTGGCGCAAAGCGTGCTCGTCCGTGGAGGTCACAGTTATTAACACTAGACGGGACAAGTTACAAAATAATAAAATTAACAATTGCTAAGTCAATTAGAGACAGAGTGACACCATGGATTTCAGTGAGGCTCATTATACACCTGAGAGTTGAGAGAGATTTTAAATGCAAGATATGTAGGCAACTAGGTACCGAAGTATGACATGTTGAAATTTTAATGGCAATAGGTACACCATACGTATAGAGCCATACGTATAGATATATATATATATATATTATTATTAAACGGAACAGGTTTATTCTTATTAAACAAAATTAGGAACATTGTTAAGCATTTATCTAGGCCCATTATTCAATTGAGAGCCGAAACGGTTCTAAGATTAAAAAAAATATTTTTTGCAGGAATTTAAAAACCTCTAGAAGTACCTATTTACCATAAAATTTTTCATAAATTATCCTCTTCATATATTTTTATACATCATAATTATATATCATTAGATTTTTTCTATGAAATAGTCTAGACTATACTCTAGTTTACTATCGTAAATACTTAAAAAATGTATTTACGAATTAGATTCATAATATGTAGGGTCTTGACAGAAAGACAAACAGAAAAACCAACCGACAGACAAATTAATAAATAAATAATCCGATTAGATTTCCGTTTCTATCCGTTAGATTTATTTAATGCGATCTCTTTAATCTATTTTCAATGTGTTTTATAATAAAATAACGTACAAATAGTGAATATTGCATTTTTATTTATGAAATGAATGAATAAGTACTTGCCATAAAACCGCGGTACACACAAAGAAGTCAAAATACCTGTGTTGCTATTATTCATTTTATCGTTGATCTAACACCTCTATTACAAATTACCATAAAAACTCACTCTTTGAAAGCTCAACTACTCAATATACAGATTGAATTCCTCAATCCATAACCGTGTGTCATAACATAATAGGGCATGTCACGTCGTGAGATCGATACATTCTTTTCATAGCTTCTCATTACAAGGTAGATCCTGCAAGGCTTGGCGTTCACATTGTTGATCCTTTATCACGTAGCATACGAGGTTCCATAGAAAACAAAGTTCTTGTTTAGTTTTTTTTGGTGATATGGTTTTATATTGTCTGTGGTTCTATTTTAGTCTATTTTACCTATTTTAGTTTTAAATGTCAAATGTTGCATCACATTAGTTTTGTCTATGGACCACAAGAAGAATACCTACTTACATTTTTTTAAATTTTTGATAGTGAAAATAAATAAAATAAGTCATATGAATAAATTGAGAAAACACAAAGTTTTGAATACATTTTATTGTTTTTATTGTTGTTCGAAACCCCCTTTTTGATCGAGTATTTCTTAAAATTGTGCTATACTTAAATATTTTACCTACTTTATCCAATGTTTATTAGGTACTGAGTTCGATAGAGTGCAATAATACCGATAGGTACACGTTGCTACTGACAATCGAACTGATTTAATTCTCACGTTTTTGGTTGAACATTTATGGCAGCTGGGAAAACTATCTGCCCTAGTTAATTTACTAAAGCACTATCCATAAGTGGATACCATGTACTTACATAAATTGCATCAAAAAATATTGGTATTGATTTTCCGTTATTTTATGACAGGACTCCGCACAGGTGATGGTAGTAAGCAATATTTTATGTGTAGGTATATGCACTTACTGCTTACATTGATATATAGATACTTACTGCTTACAATCACCCACCAGGTCAAGTGTGCTTAAATATTAAACCAATATTACTGGCGCATTTAACGGCAAACCTCGTCAACTATGGGAAGGCCTATGTTCAGCAGTGGACTTATTATTATTGTTACATAACATATTGTATTGTTGTATATTATGACTCACTTTTTTTCATATATACAAGTACACAATTGTTTAAATATTATTAAACTGGTAGTAATTTATCTGTAAACATTATTTTTAATGGTTTTAATCATCTTTGCCAAATTGAATTTGCATGAGTCTCGGTCTTGACTCACTGACTGACTGTTATATAGATAACGCACGGACTGAACTATTGGCCGTAGAAACTTGAAACAGATACCTACTAAGAAATAAATACTTACCTGGAATCTAATCCCTAAAGGCGTGCAGCATGGGTTTGAAAATAGTATAACGCGAGCGAACTAGTGCGCGATTCCACTGGTAACACAACCGATTTCTTACATTATCTGACAGAGATGATCGCATCGCCGTGTGATCAAAACGGGTTCGATCAGCCTCGGGTCAAGGCTTCGATAACTCGGCTTTCGATTTCTTTTGTGCTTTGGAATGTAAACAGCTTTTGCAGACACGTGGATATGGAAAACGAAACAAAACATGGAATTTTAGAGTGATAAGTAGCGCTTGCCTAACGCTTAATACCTAATAAAAACAAAAAATATAGAGCAAGCAACTATTTTAAAGGCAAGAGTATTTCTTTGAATCCCTCGCTGCGCTCAGGGTTTACCTATTGGTCTTTTTACCTATAGGTCAACACAAGGTCCTAATATGTAAAAAAGAGGTTGAAGCGAGGAGTTTAAAGTAGCAAATAACTACCTAACACAAAGTACTAGTGCTGCTCCCGAGGTATTACCCGTTATGTGAAAATAAATAGGTACCTCCATTTATTTATTTAGGTACCTACCTACATTAAGTAGGTAAGTACTTACCTACATACGCAACTCAGTTCTTCTACCGTAAAAAGTTATGAGATCCATGTAATACCAAGTCCAATAAATAGATTGGACTATAGACAAATGTTAAGCCATGACGGTTGCAAGAGACAATCCTTAGGTCTTAAACACCGGCGGCCTAAATCTAGAGTTGGCTACAAACTCATACGAACTTACGTAAATAATTTAGAAAAAAGATAGGAAAAGAAAGAATTTAACCCACGACACGGTAGAAATCCCCCTAAGTACCTACTCGAAATTATTTGACAATGTCTAAGGAAGGTAGTCAGAGGTACATCTAAATGTACTTCATTTAGATCATACTCACATTTTGCAGTAAGTGTTGGTATTTGTGTTGAGAGCTCACATTGCATATATACTTTTTTCGAATAAAAAAATCCCTAGTGCACGACCGTATTCTAATCCCCGACCATAGGATCAAAAGGCAGGGAATACTCCCACTAGACCACCGGTGAGATATAATTTAAACAGTTAATAAATGATGTCATTTATGAAAAAACACGGAACACCGTTGGGTTGGTTGGTTCCGACAAGACGTTTTTACCGTAATTGAGGAGTGGCTACAAGTTTATTAAACGCTTGTATAACACTTATAAGTGGTGATTATTATTATTTATTATTAAGAGCCTGTAGTACCCACTGCAGGTCAAAGGCTTCCCTTCCTCTCCAGTCGTTTCGTATATGGGCTACTGAAGACTAGTCCTTTTGGTAGGCGTCTATTTCGACCTGTCCGTCGGCGTCTAGTTCTTATCTTTGCCGCGGTCTGCCACGAGGTCGCTTTCCATTTTTAGGCGTAAGTATTTGGTGATTATGCATCTATAAAATATCAGTAAATAAATAAGTAGATAGATGTGACTCTAATAAGCTTTAATGGAGTTTAAGCCGATGATTTAGTGACGTGTGAGTAAAAAGCCAACTCAGTTTTTGTAAGACAGTAAGAATACATTTAACAAGATATATCAAAACTTTTATTACCATTAATCTGAGAAAGCCCATAATTTGACATAGGCCTTTTCTATGAGTCCATATCGAGCTTCCTACCGGGACGCTTGCCAATAAAAGTTATTTAAATTTAAACAATGCTTAAAATGTTTCCTGTTAATGTTTGTCATTATCCATTGATAAGAGATGGTACCGTTTAAACACTGTTTATATGTCGACAAAATATAGGTGTCACCTAGTGTAAACTATCATTATTATTTTGTGCCAAGTGTTACTCCAGCAGTATTTCTTTGGAATTTTCAAAAGCAAGTAAAAAGTGCTTTTGACTTTAAATTTGACGGGTGATGTCTGATGAGCGTAGTTTTAGTAAAAATTTTATCCTAATATTAGTTAACTCTTTTTTTAATTTTAACCCGCCTATCATGCTTAAGTATAGCTTCACTATGCTAATCTACTTACCTGCTTACGGTAGAGGTCTACCTAGTTCATGACAAAATCAGCCTGATTCTAACGACAAAAATAATAAGATATCATACTTCACAAAGGGCACATACTTCTCATGGCAAAAATGCCTAAACGAAATGTCAGGGGCACAAAAGTCAAATCGTCTTGATTCTCTATTATTTTAATTGAATAAACTGACACGTTGTGAGTGACATTGAAAAGTACCTAATATTGAATGTGACTGGATTTATTTCCAGGTAAGTCATTCTTTCTGTCATTCTCAGAATAGCTTAGTATTATATTTTTTTTCAGTGGCATTTTAACCAATCTTACTTGAGGTCTTATCAGTTGCCAAAACCGCCTTCATTTTTTTTACAAAACAAATGACAGTCGCCAAATGCCATTTCTAGATCCACTCGGGTGCAAATGGATGAGCACAGAATGCAGGTAAGTTAGCACTTAGCAGATAAGGCAGATAAGATAAGGCAAGTCGCAAAATACATGATCGAAGGATAAACTTTTACGCAGAGTAATAACGCTTTTAATTCAAAGTTTTTCTGGTTGTATAATTTTGGTGTACACCTAAGTTACTGAAGTGATAAAGGTGCAAGTTCGATTCCCACGGCAAATATGAAAATTAAAGAATTTCAAACCATTATACCTACTTCTTGTAACGTAGTTGTAAAAATAACGAATTAAAAAATTAAACGTCCTGGACATGGACGTAGACCTAAAACTGTAAGCGTTTTAGGTCAAGCGGTTGTCCAAATATTAATTCTTCAATTGACAAAATCAGTTCAAATAAAAACGCTCCCGGAATGAGGAAGTTTGACTTTTTATGATAACTACATAACATAAATGATAGCATATCCTTGTAAACCCACGAGATAAAGTACATTGAATGTAGAGGTCAAACTACAAACAAATACATTTATCAGCATCACACATATCAAAATCATCGAGTCAAACGGAAAAGATACAGTTTAGCCACTCACACCAACAATCCAATTGAATTCAACAATACTTGGTTACGCGACTGACTCAATACGTGTCATTACTGGACCTTATAGCCGTCTTTGAGACTCTGACAGATCACTGTCTCCCGGATAAACTCTACAACATTGGATCCAGAGACGCAAACTTTATGCTTTGTGCATGAAGGGAGAGTCAGTCTTGTTGTGTACTAAAAGAAGAGTACAGACATGACGGTCGACACAGAAAATGTTGTGCTGAGCCCACATGAAGGATAAGGATAGGAAACTAATGATAATGATATCATGATGATATATGGGAATATAAAAACCTCCAAAATCGGGTTTAAGTTTGTATTTGTTGTTTGCTTATGTCAAATGATGAAAAGCAGTTCTCACACAGCAGGTGTAATGTCCTGCTGCGTGTGGCGGCATAAACCTGCGTTTTATGAGGACTTTTGGCAACTTATGTTAGTCATGCTGTGTGGTAAGCTCCTAGTCCTGGCTTATGTCACTAGTGATCGTGACATGATCAGCCTTCATGGGCTGAAACAGGCGAATAAATTAGAATACAATAGACTGTGTTACACCTGACACGTAATTAATAGGTTTGCATAATGTACCAGAAGATATGGGTGCAAATATGCATAGTTTAAAGGTTTCGTGACTGCCGAGTCCTCTGATTTTATAAGACAATGATAGTGTTTATAAATAAATATGTGTAAACAAAATTTGTTCGGCGCACATGTTTACTGCACTGGCGCACATGTACTAATTTAGTTTATTTGTAACAAAACTTTAAATTTAAAAACGTGTGTAAGTGTTTTTTTAAATAAACGCTAGGATTTTCTTACGGGATAGAAAAATATGTTTATTTACCCTGTAGTTATCCCTAAATATCGGAATAATTTACTTATACCATTACAATATAGTGCAATATAGTATGTAAGCTATCATTTGAAATGGTAAGTAGGTATCTAGCTTTAATTGCGTTTAACTTTGTCAGACGAAGAGTGAGACCATAAAGTTTCCCATTTTTTTTTCAAAACTGCATAAATGGTAAATATGGTGTTATCCACATGTTATGAAGTTTATTTTATGAAATAGAACTACAGTAAAGGATGGACCGCACAACCATGTCAAATAAACAGCCATCTCAGTCAAAAATTAGTGCAATACGCCTGCTAAACCTGCGTGGCACACTAAACACTTAAATGATTGTGACTTTAAAATAAACGAGAATGCGTGTGAACCACTCAATTAGTTCTACAAAATCTAAAAATGGTTTGATGTTGATGTACTTTGAAAGTTGCATCAAAGCTTCAAGAATCCAATTAACTCGTCTGTGCTGTGTCAGGTTGAAGGGGCACGGCATAACACGACGTGATATGCTAGCTATACATTGTAACTTTACCTTCGATCAACGATACTCCTAGATGTAGGGTCGACGCAAAAAATCCGGTAGAAATTACGGCACATCTTTTCGTCACAGTTACCGCAAACACTCAAGACAACAAAGTCTCAACAAAGGCGGCAGGTCTACTCTTAGAAACGATATACGAAGTTTTGTATTATCGTTTTGAATCACACGCGGTATATCAGGTAGTCTCAACTTGTCTGTAGATCGGCTACCAAGTTGTCCTGCAGTGTATTACAAAACTACAATACGAAACTTCGTCTATCGTTTCTAAGAGTAGACCTGCTGGATATAGCTGATAGCTTGATAGCTTCACTTGCTCTCTGAATGACGATAGCGCTCAGATTAAAATGCCACTAAGGGGAGCAGGTACAGCATCCAAATTATTACAGCATTGAACGATTCATCAAACTAGGGTTACTATAGACGTTTAAATCTCTCGAATAACTAAAGTGAAACTGACATACCAGGCCATCGAATATAATGACAAGTACTTTTGAAGATAGTAACGTAGTATCAGCGGCCTACTGGGAGCAGACGCTTATCAGACCGTGTTTATAATTCAATATCTACTCACTAGTTTAATATACCTATATATGTATAACCATGTTTTATAGCAATAATAATGTAAATTGCGCACTCGATAATTTAAGTTGCCCACTTTTTGATTAATTATACACGACTTTTCGAAACATCCTATATCTTCTAGTGGTGGTTTCTTTAAGGTGTCAGTTTAAATTTTTTTTTATATGTGACTTGCTGATGGAACAAGCAGATAACCAGATAGCCCACCTGATGTTAAGTGTTTTTATGCTCGCAGTTCACGCTCGTTAACGTGCCCTACGATACACTACTCTGCGTCCATCAATCTGAGATATAGCCTTGTCTGCCTGTAATTACACCGGCACATACACCCTTTAAACCGGAACAAAGCAAGCTGCTTGGCGGCAGAAATAGGCGTGGTGGTAGTACTTGTGTGAGCTGAGATATACGACTGCTGGGAAACATTGCTACACCTAAAACAATATCCCAGGTACTACAGCGCATCTCGGCAATAAGGAGATAGAAAAAAGTTATTTTACAAACTAGACCTAGATGTAAATACCAGTTTACTTTTCACTGGAGCTTGAATAAGCTTATATAAGGCCCAACTCACAATTTTTTGGTCCTGAGTGGAAATTAAAACTAGAAATTGATTAATTTAAGTGATGGCAAAATTGGACCTGTCTGGAATGACAGTTTTTGAGAATAACCATTTGGAGATTGACACGATTGCAACTTAAATTTGGTGAAATTTCGTTAGAAAAATTGAGTCTAGCGGTCCGTCCCGGCTTCGCACGGGTTTTAGTAAGGTTCCCTATTTTTTTTTTAAATATAATATAGCCTATGTCACCCGGGGATAGGTGTCGCTTCCCAACGGTGAAAGAATTTTTCAAATCGGTCCAGTAGCTTCGGAGCCGAGCCTATTCAATGCAAACAAACAATCAAATTTTTCCTCTTACAATATTATTATTAGTATGCATAGAATAACCTATTGGCTCGTTTGGGATTGAACGCATAGTCTTGGGTATTTCGACGACTATTATGTATTGTTTTTGATTGATTAGAAATAAGAGGACCTAGAACGTACCTTAGCTTTATTAAAAACGCATTATTTACATGATTTGTGAGATATATATCTCGTTGTTAGTAACAACTTTGTTTATAACCATGATAGTTTCAAAAGATAGAGCTTAGAACGTGTTTTTAAATGCAGACTTTCAAATAAGTAGGTACCTACCAAAGCAAGACAGACAGGTCTTGAAGTTAATCTCTTTTCCCGGTTGGTGGAATTTTTTAATATCTCAATTACCTACTGCTGTTTTCTACTAAAAAATTATCGCAGCTTTCAAATGCGACTTAATTTGTTTAATACTTTTTTATAACAAAATAACCTTTTATCCTTAGTTTTAAAAATTTATAAGAATTTAAAAACTAAATGACTACTATTCATAAACTAAATTTGAAACAAGATAAAAATCTATACCAATTATAAGAATCTTTGTCCTGACTGACTGACTGGGATATAGACAACGCACAGCCTAAACAACTGGTTGTAGACTTGAAATTTTTAGAGCATATTCGTCTTGGTGCGTAGAAGTGTCCTAAGAATGGAATTTCCGAAAATCAACCCAGAAACGGGTAAAGCGGGTTGAAGTTTGTATGAAAATAGCTTAACACAGACGAAGTCACGCGGAAGTAACTGTGAACCGCCTTTTTTTTGAAGTCGTTTGTAAACAACATGAATTACAAATAAACAGCA
The DNA here is from genome assembly GCA_947095575.1 of Electrophaes corylata. Lineage (NCBI taxonomy): Eukaryota > Metazoa > Arthropoda > Insecta > Lepidoptera > Geometridae > Electrophaes > Electrophaes corylata. The sequence goes on along the minus strand of OX352699.1, from coordinate 10,983,611 downwards.
CTCAAGTATTGAATTATCCGTGCCATTGAACGTTTTTTCGCTACACGCTCAGTCTAATAGGTATTTGATGTTTCATAGCACCAGAGTCGCGTTTATTAGTCACGTCATTTTATTTTATTAATAGTTCATATTTTATTAAGGATCACAAAAACAAACGGTCGGTACCAGGTTTCTTGTCTGTTCTTCTAGGCTTGGTCGCGAGGAACTGGCGTTTTGATTCACTTAGCTTTCAAGATAATCGCTGCGGATATTGCAAAATAAAAAAAAACTGAGTTCATCAGCCATTCAGCCTAATTAATCAAACATATTTGAAAGTTATGTTTATTTATAAGAAACTAGCGTAGCACGCGCGTTTTCACCCGCGTAAATTTATTTTTATACAAACTTCAACCCCCACTTTACCCATATAGGAATTTTGAATATTCCTTACTTAGAACATCTCTACGCATTAATTTAAATATAACCTGAAAATTTCCAGTCTCTACGACCAGTTGTTTAGGCTGTGCGCTGTTTATATGTCAGTCAATCAGTCAGTCAGGACAAAGAATATTATAGATATAGATTGATTTAAGTTCATTTGATTGAATGCTCGACATTCACGATTTATTGGTCTAATTTGTCCGATTGCGTATATTTCTGTTAAAATTTAAATATACTAATGAAAATTATACTCATTAGTGATTTATGATAACTGTTTAATTTTAAACAAACATCCTCTAACTCGGTAATTAATATTGTCGGTTTATGTAACGAAGTATTTTTGCACAGAGGACTTTGATCGTTTTTTATGTGTTATCAAATGTTTTTATGCTTTTGGACTCACAACAAATATTATTACAAGTCATGTTGGTTGTTATTTTAGTAATAAGTACAGTCAGCTGCTCTTAAATGTTATCATTTCGTAACTTACAAAGTGGTATCATAGCGTTACAATAAATATTTATATGATAACATTCGTTACGAATTGTATACATTCACCTACACTAGAGTGTATACATACGTAACTTCCTAAATTGTATCACAGTATTACTTAGATATTGACAATTGACGACCGATGTGGCGCGGCGGGCGAATGTCCGCCTGTGACGCAGGAGGTTGTGGGTTCGATTTTCGCCTCGGGATAAATGTTTGTACGATCTGCAAATATTTATTCTTGGTGTTCTGGGTATTTTCTGTGTAACAAAAATATCTATGTAAGTAATTATATTGTATTACGTATACCAGTCATCTAGTACCCATAACACAAGCTCTGCTTAGCTTGGGGCTAGATGATGCTGTGTGGATTGTCCAGTATTATTATTGTTATTATTGTAGACACTTAAAAACATAAATCAGTGGATAAGCTCACATATTTTTATTGTATTTGCAATGTCAATATTTAGTCAATATGTTTTGTATATTTGCTGTGACGATATTTTGAAAGTTACGGATGGTGTACATTCTAGTGCCGTTGACTATACCAGCAATCAAACAGCGATGTTTGCTAGCGTTTTGAGAGATACTGGTGCAATCACAAGCAAATAAGACCTTACGAAGACTCATTGTAGTGGACGTGCATGACTCATGTAATACAATTTGCTTATAATTTACAATACGCTTTTTGCCTGTTCTTTTAGACTTGGTCACGAGAAACTAACGCTTAGATTCACTTTAAGAAGTTTCAATATGATCCTTAAAAAAAAAAGTTATGAGGGCAAGCTTCATTTTATATTGCGTCGTGTGCCATATATAAAACAATATGAACATGAAATAAGTAGGTAATGATATCGCTCACGTGTTGACCTCTAAGGGTTATCAGGGTCTGGTGACATCCTCTCGTCCCCCCAACAAACACGGACTTACGTCCTATATTTTTATAACTACGACTGCATTGTACAGACGGTACAAGAGTCAAGTCAGAAATTTACCATCACCTATAATTGCAATTTCACTTATCCTACTAATATTATAAACGCGAAAGTTTGTAAGTAAGTATGGATGGATGGATGTTTGTTACTCTTTCACGCTCTAACCAGTAAACCGATTTGGATGAAATTTGGATTAAACATGCATTATAACTTGGATTAACATATAGGCTACTTTTTATCCCGAAAAAATAACGGGAACGGGAAAAAACTGCCACGCGGGCGAAGCTGCGAGTGGCCGCTAGTTTATTTATAAAATAGCATTACAGAACGAATTCCATGGCGCTATCCTAGTTACACATTAAAAATAGAACATTAAATTACTTACATAACTAAAAATCAAAGTGAAAAAACATTAAATAAACAATTGGAGAGAAAACAACTCTGAGTATACATGCATGGCATGTGAGGCTTAACATAAGCCTCACATGCCTGTAATTTCACCGGCATGTTCCAAACCGGAACACAGTAGCAACGATCCCTTAAGCTTTAGAAAATTGATTTCTTTTTAAAATAGCAATAACAAATATTTTTTCTGTTCAAAACACGTCAGATAAAATGCATCCACGGTGTTAGTAAATATCACTAAAAACTATCTCTCAATAGATGATTACTTTAGTTGAGCCATCTCCGTAACATTGGCAATAAACATAATTGCAACAATAAAATACTCACACGACTGCAGCTTCTCTTACAATTTGTATTTGAGATTTGAAACTAGGACAGGGTACTCAGCATAACTATAAACAATGGTATTATTGCCGTTTTGGTTTAGATTGCGTGGTAAGTGCGGCAGTCTCAACTTGACTGCAGAGCGGTTACCATGTTACAGCACAGTGTAACTCAATATGTGAAAACTAACCTTCGAATATAGTTTTGCAGAGTAGACCAGCAACATAATGATCGCAATGTATTTTTCTACTGAGTGCCCTTTCACATACAAATGGCTCGTGATGACCTGAATTAGAGCAAAGTACTATAAAGATTAATTCGAATGTGTAAATGTGAATTGGTTTCTTTAAAAGCAGGGCAGATTTGCTTCCGTTTGATGCGAACAGACTATAAAACAAGCAAAAATTCATGTAGGTTGTTCTTAAATCACGCAATGTTACTTGCTAATCTCTGTTACACAATGTGTCAAGCTGTTGAGTTTTAAAGTCAGTGGGCCATAGCACTGACTACTGGTTACTGACCACTCGCTTCACCGATTATCGCTTCGTTTTAAAGAGCATCTTGATTTATCAGCTTAAGTGTTCCTATCTCATAGATATACATATTATTTACCTTTTTTTTTATTATCATCCGCTTAGTGGATCCACTGCTTAACATAGGCTTATATACATTTCCAGGGAGAGCACTGATTTCCCGCATTCTTAGGCTGGTTCTTAGGTAGGTATTGTATTGAGAGATGTGAGGTATATTTAGGTAAACATCGTGAGTAAACCAGTTAATATTCTAGCAGCGGCGATGGGCTTGCAACCTGTCACGTATGGAATACTAACTACTGCTAAATATGGGTATGTAGCAAATGAACTATCTGGACGTAACTCAGACTACCCCCTTAAACATTCTCAAATAATCTCGAGACGGTATTTGGTACTAAGAGATCGGAGGGGATATTTACTGTGCTTGGGGATTAAGTCATGATGCTATTTCTTTTTTTTTTTCTTTATCAAGGTGTTTATTATTATTGGCCAATAACATTTGAGATATTATGAAATGCTACCAATAATAACAAATATTATACGATTCTACTAAATAATAATAGCTCTGAACGATCTGGACTAGCTACAACGAACTATTATCAAACAACTAAACAGAATTTTCCACCGTCTAGAGATATGAAGAGCCAATGACCCCAGTGCAATCATTTTGCTAAGTGCAGTTTTGTTCTTTCAATGAATTTAAAATGAATTATCGTGTTTCTACGTTTTTGATTGTGAGATTTTTTCAATAATAGGATCAATCAAAATTACATTTACTTATTTCAGTAGGTGCCTAGGCCAGGATTTAGTTTGATCTAATATTGCAGATATGATACTAAGTACTTAATATCATTTTAAAGCGATAATATTGTTTCCTATCCTAAAAAATATTTTAACAATGACTCAATTATGCTACGTCGTAGACCCTACGCTACGCTAGACGTAACATATAAACTAAAGATACAAAGTATTTTATCTGTGAACTATGTTTTTGTTACAAATCTTTGTTTAAGGAATAAGAGATTTTTGTAACAAAAGTTTTTAAAGCTTTACTTTTGTATTATTTTGTAAATATATGATACAAAATGGACAAAGGATGGGTGAAAAAGATTTACGAAATAGGTGCATCAGGCGAGTGTTGAATGGGACTGTTGGAAGGGGAAGATTCTGTATCTAGTATCTAGATTCTAAAAAAAAGAAATACGTACGCCATCGGCGTACGTATTTCAATCAGATACAAGACGTTTTAGAGACAGGTCAGGTCAAGAGTACCTAGCGACGAGCAAGTATGAAGAATGTTATGAGAGTGAATGAAGCAAAAGAGGTATGTCGGGATCGTAGTAAGTGGAAATCCGTGGTCGTACCTACCCCCATGAGAAACAGGCGGGGTTTTATGTATGTATGTATGATACAAAAAAAAGTACGAACCAAGCCTGTAATCTCTCTCCAGTTTTTTATAAGTTTAATCAAGTGGACTGGTGCCTTGATTCACCTAATTTTAAAACGTTTCAAAATGATTGTTTATTCAATAAATGACCTTTGAATTTGACTTTAAAACTTTAGCTGAATCTATCTAATTAGTTCTATTCTATTGATTGTTGTGAGCTAAAGGAATTTTTCTAATTAGACACTTTCAGATAAAGTTCCCAAGCCTTGCAGCAACATCAGACAAAGTTTAAACAACAGCATCTCATAATTTATGAAGTTGCCTAAGGCTTACTCTTAATTTTAATGTATTTTTCACAATACTTTAATGAGACGCATACCGTAGATAATTACTCAAGCGTTTAGAAGCGAAATCGTTTGACGTGTAGTGTTGTTTCTGTCACGAAGGTATGGGTGGAAACTAAAAGACAATTTAATAAAACATTAGTTGAACATTTTTTTCAGAATCACTAAAGGATTGTAACGATGGTACAAATAAGAAAATAAGATGATAAAGAAATAAGATAATGATAAGAGGATATAATCACAAAGTATCATAATACATTACCCTATATTTTATTTTCACAAAACATTGCTAAACCTGACTTTAATCACCTTAGTTGACACCTTATCAAAATTCTTGAAGGCATGAAAGGTTTGATTGCAGAATAGTGAATTACGAGTGATCACGTTTTAACATCATAGCTGGTAAATTACCTACAGATTTTCATATCTTGTATTGTATATGTTTAGTGTTTTGGTACAACAAATACGCTAAAGTACCTGCCTATTGCTAGATTTATTCTTTTATCAATGTTAGCCTCAGTTTGTAAGATTCGCTTCTGCACACTCACTTTTATTATTGTAGAGGCGTGCCACATTGCGATGAGATCTCCGCGAGGGCGGTGTCTAGAATGCCTGTGAACTTTATCTGACCTCAACTTGGTGCTCGCGCTTCGTCTAAATTGTGCTTCAAGCATTAAATCACCTTATTTGCTAGACAGAGATATTAATCATGCCCATAAGTGGATAGAAGTTTGCCGTTGCGTTGGTAATATTTTGCATTCGTTCCACTTGACATTTTTGACTTGTGGTTCTTGATTTTTACAGTATCTGCTAACCGACTTTGGAATAAACCTAAATCTTGCTGCGTCCGGGTTTTTTGAAGGTACATTATTTTCCTGGCATGTAAAGCATAAGCATATCCTACTAATATTATATTGTATGGACGTTTGTTACTCTTTCACGCTCTAACCAGTAGACCTATTTGAATGAAATTTGGAATAAACATAGATTATAACTTGGATTAACATATAGGCTACTTTTTATCCCGAAAAAATAACGAAAACGGGAAATAAAACTGCCACGCGGGTGAAGCTGCGAGCGGCAGCTAGAAAGTACATAAGAGTACCTACCACCTTGTTGTACAAACGTAAGACATTTTTCTTAAAAGGATAGGAAATATAACAGCTGGGTAGGTAGACAAATATAGGGATCATAATACCCAAAATACTACGGCTCTTGCACAAAACTTACACGAGCAAAATTGAAGTAAGTGTCCATAAATCATAGAATATTTGCATTTTTGAAATAATGATAGTACCTAACTTCAGCATCTCATAATTGCCCTCACTTTGGTGTTGCAATTTTTATGAAGGTACACATTGGGGTCGATTGCACCACTGCCACCAATAAATAGGTAGGTACCTAGTATAGCCATGTGCATGCCTGTCTTCGCACCCTTTGTGCGATTCGTCACACGGATTAAAAATTTACATCGCGAGAGGTCGCAAAACTTCTGACTGATTTATTTGGCAAAACTGAGCCCAAAGAGTTATTTTATATAAACTTTTTCAAATAATTTGCAGCTTCAAAAAATAGTAAAAATGCTGGCAGATAGGGAAAAACGATTGAACGCAAACTCATTTCTAGCGAATAAATATTCTTTATTTAAATGATATCGTCAGTGGAAAGGGAAAAATGCTAAAGCGTCATAATGCTACTTGTCTGTGTGTAAAACTTTAAACTTGATTTCCCACAAGTAGCATTTTGGCGCTTTAGCATTTTTCCTTTCCACTGACGATATTATGAAGTTATTTAAGATTAAAGTTACATAAGTTTATTATGATTCGTTTTCTGTCATCTTTGTAAGCAATATAACTTTTTCATTTTAAAGCTGACGTGAACATAGAAACTTTTGTAAATTTAGTTTATTCACTTGACGATGGTGAAATTGTTTATCGAAGGACGGACAGATGCCACTAAGAAGAAGAGAAGAAGAAATGTCATTTTTGTAATATCTATATTATGCTGTTACTAGCTACCTACTAACCCCCGTAGGTACATATAAACCTGATCTATATATAGCTTAAAATTTGTTCTATCACTGTTTGTCATTACCCAATGATAAGAGATGGCCAATAGAAGTACATATTTATGAAATAAACATACTTTTTAAATTTCAACACACATCAGTTTCAAAGCCGTAAAATCTACATAGAAAATCAATGATTCAGATTGTTTGTATGTTATACAGGCATAGTATTTAATGATTGAATGTTTAGCCTATTTATATATTTTGTATCCGCCTCGTCTCGGCTATCAGATAACTTATCAATAAATCATCGGACAGCGGTTGTTGAGACCGTAAAGCAATTGTAATCGCTTTAAGAAATCGATCCTTCAAGATAACATCTGATGATATGAAATGAAATCATCATGTTGCTTCTCTAAATGCTTGTTGCTTGTATTTTGATTGGTGTACGAGTTCTGTATAAGTTCGTACTTTCGTGTTGTTTTAATTTAGTTACAACTGTCAACATTTAATAAAAAAGATTTTTCAAACATTAGTCAGTACCTACCTATAGTTATTGTTTTTTCTAAGCTTACTGTTAAATTCTTTAAGATGTAGGTATATGGCAGTTTAAATTGATGATAAATTCTCACCAATACAGTACAGTATCAAGCCAAGGCGTAAAGTAAATAGGTGCCATAACGCGAGATGATGAATTGATAAAAGCCGCCAGAAAACCGGTATTCAAATCTTCATAATATTTTATTTAAGCATTTAAGTGTCAGTTGCGAAAAAGAGCTTGCTGGAATCCTCTGGTCGCATTTACATAGAAATCAGTTACTGCTTCGCTTTTTACTCTGCTAACGCAAATACCAATTTACGACTGCACTCGTTTACGCACAACACTACTTACTCGCTGACACACTTTTTACCGATTTTATGAAAAATATTAAAAAAGGACGTCCTCAATTGGCATTTATCTGCATAAATATATCGTCGTCGTCCTGAAGCTTTCGGTAGAGTATTTCCTACGTATTTTCCTGATGACACATTAAAACAAGATTTAAAGCTCTAGGGCAGGCATTGCAATGGTGTGGTGTGAAAAATACCAAGGCGCCGCTTAGTGCACTTAAATGCACAAATATAGCCTTCGAAGCGCCTACTTCACCACCATAATACCGCAATAGAGAAATTTGAAGCTTGTAAGCGCTTCCACGACGCTTTACCGCACCGCTAGTTGGCTGACTGTTTTGCAAACTGTTTTATGTGTAAATGTGCACACGTAGACGACAAGTGCATGATGAATGATAATAAATCAAACTTACAACATTATGCAGTTGGTTGTTTGATATTTATTTAAATTCTGCATGCTGCCTACTTATTTCAAAATATTTAACTTTAAGCTTGTAATCATTTAAAACTTGTGAATTCAACCAAAGAAACTACAAAATATGAGGATGTTCAAAGACGATCATTTTAAAACGAAATGATTAATTGACCCTACTAATTTAAATATACAAACGCAAAAAGTACAACTATAAAATAAATAAAATATTATAGACTTTATGCTTAGACTTATGCATTACCAAATTCCGATAGCTTTAGTGAATCTATCATGATGAAACACAAAGCATCAATCAAGTACAATGTTTTACATTTTCCAACCCAATCAATGGGGTAGAGTAGAGGTCTCGAGGTCAGTAGGTATCTGCGTCAATCCATGATAAAACACCTACCCTATGAATAAACAAATGACGCTCACGATCCCATCAAGAACCACGTCATCAAAACCATCGTAACACAGTTGACTTTGATGATAAGGTCCATTTGACCTCGTCACGGATCGTTTTTGCGCTATCAAGAAAACTGCTCACTTGACCTCATGATAGAATTTTCCGTGGCTTGGACAAAGGAACAGCTGTTGCTGGTGTTGCTACCTAAAGATACGATAAAGTACGTATGCAGTCGGTGGTATCATATATCGTCACTATTATTTGATGAATACTTAGTAGATTAACTTTGTTTGAGTGCTTTATTAACTAACAAGAAAAAGTAAAAAATTGAAGTGCTATCAGAGATAATGCAGTGATAATTTTAAAGAAAACTCCTGCTATAACATTTCTGCCATTTTTATGATAAAAACTGATGGAGCAAGCAGAAGTCAATTGTATATAATAAATATTTCTTTCTTTGCCTTTGCAATTTTAATTTAACTTTATTATTTCTCATATTGATATTCAATTCAGATAATACTAAATGAAAAGGGTTTCAAGCCTAGTGCCTAGTTTCTAGCCTAACTATACTTTACTTTAAACCACAGACAGCATATACTATATACAAAAGCACCTACGAGTATTTTTATATATATTTGGCTTTATGATATTTTTTTGTTAATCCATTATTTATAACAGTTAGGTACTAATTTATATTAAATGCTTTTCTGACGATTTGGGGGGTTTGGACCTATATTGGACTATATTGGACGTGGTGGGAGAAGGCTCGGGAAAGAGAGAACTGGAAGTCTTTTGGGGAGGCTTTGCCCAGCAGTGGGACGAAATAGGCTAGGAAAAAAAAAACTTTTCTGACATCGTAGCATTTTAGCCTTCCTGTTGTATTTACTAGTTAGTGGTTGATTACAGCCGCATTTTCGCACCCACGTAAGTAAAGTAAAAAGCAAATACTAGTTGGACTTTATACTGATCTTTTCGGATGGTATTTATACAGTACTTAACAATATAAAAGTAGGTAATATCAAATGGTATCTCCAGATCTTGTATGGAGTCGAGTCGAGAGCCTTGTCAGAAGTAAAAGTAAGAGGATACCTACTTTCTAGGTTAGGATAATAAAGTTACGTAGTAAGTCACGCTGTATTAACATGGGTGCGCTAGTGTGCTAGGTGTTTTGATAGATAGTTTCGGTAAAGTACATACTTATTTGATTGGTACGCAACGTAATAAAAACTGCATTGTGGTGTAACCTTACGCTTACACCGTGCCTTTATACATGTACTAGTTATCTTCATTCGCTTGGACAAACTCTTGTTCGCTTTTGTTGTGGAAAGTAGGGTATAAATTCCATAGATATATATTTTTTTGTCAAGCTACCTCTGTCATCAAGGAAACGCTACCCACTAAACTTAAACATGACAGTTATTTTAAGTTAGTTCCGCACCCATAGGGTAAAACGAGACCCTATTACTAAGACCGTTGTCTGTCTGTCTGTTAATCTGTCACCAGGTGGTTTCCCATGAACCGTGTTAGTTCACCCCCCAACTCCCTAATTATCACGGTACAGCGCAGAAGGCAGGCTATTACGAAATGAGCTGTGACGGTTATCTATATCCTTTATTGTAAAGTTATGGCACTAATGATGGCTGACATAAAAAACAAATATTTAGCACGCAGATTTTGCTCTAGACAAGTTCTAAATATAAACAAGATGAGATTGATTTTATGATACCTACTAACAGGCCTCGCCATGTAGACGGCGTACGTCAGAATGTGAAAGGGTACTGTGATTTACTGTTAGTAAAGGTACTTACCTATCACTATGTAATAAATCATTGTACCTAATACAATAGAAAGATCTTGCTCGAGACACTGGACACGCGTGAAAGTAGATGGGACAATGAACGTCACTGCATATCTAATCAAGGAGTTGATTTACTGACGCAACTAGTATAAAGATAATGTCGTAATAGAAGATATGAGAAAGCATGTGTCTGTATCAATTATAAGAATCTTTGTCGTGACTGACTGATATAGACTACGTAGAGCCTAAACCACTTTTTTTTATTTTATCTGACTGACGGAACAAGCACATGGGCCACCCAATGCCAAGCAGCACGCACGCTGGGCACGTGCCTTGCGATGCACTGCCTTGCGTCCACCAACCTCAGGTATACAGGTGTTAAGCCTCATGTGCCTGTAATTTCACCGGCACCAACACTCTTCAAACCGTAACACGGCAATGCGGGCATCACTAGAAATAGGTTCGGTGGAGCCATTTCACAAAGAACTCTACTACTACTAATTTAGCACTAGTCGTAGAGATTTTAAATTTTTAGAGTATATTCATCTTTGTGAACATACAATATTATATAATTTGTATGAAAACGAACGCGGACGAAGTCGCCCGCACTCCACTAGTTTAATTATAAGGGATATGCATGTTATGTGCAAGTATATTTTAAGCTAAAATCGAACATGAATACCATCTGCAGGCAGTAAACAATATCGGCGCTTTCGAAAATGACCAGGAACACATCAATATCATCATTTGAAGTTTTAAATCTAACAGATAAATAGATACTAGCGAAACTTCGTCCGTGTCGTCGTCTAATCTTGCTGTAATCGCTTAGTTAGGACTTAAATTTTGGGAATCTACAATACACTTCTACGCATCAAAACAAACATATACTAAAAATTTCAATTTCAGTGGTTTAGACTGTGCGTTGTCTATATGTCAGTCAGTCAAGACAAGGATTCTTATAACTGGTATATCATCATCATCATCATCATCATCAGCCTGTAGAAGTCCACTGCTGGACATAGGCCTCCCCCACACGTTTCCAGGAAGAACGATTCTGAGCCCTTTCCATCCAACTGGTATATATTACATCTAAATTGAATAATTGACTAAGATAATAGGACGTAATATCAATCTAGAAAAATGTGAAATAACTTTAATCTCCAAGTTCCACGCGTTGACATTCTCCTAAGGATCCGGTTTGCTTGCTACTAATTAGTATGCTTATTACGTTATTATAAAGACTCAGTAAAAAAACTTGAATCCCTAGATACGGTAGATATCCACTCTATTAGTTCAAAGTCCTCACTAATGATTATTTGAGGATGTCTATGGGGGACAGTTAGAATCATATTTGACTCCCCATATACAAAATCTTTATAACAATAAGCTGTAATTTTGAGAGGTATGAGAAAGTCGTAATTCTTGCTCTTATATTGTTATTAACAGCTAGAATAAGCCATAAAATACACTATGTAAAATTATCCAATAAAACGTATGATCGGTGATTGGTCAACGCGAAAAAACATCTATCAGCAAGACAATAATCGTCTTGTTTTCGCAAGTGCAGATCCACACACTAGATTATTACACAAGTCTTGTCCAGTCAATAGTTTTGGTTTACACTAAGACATACTCAGAGTTATTATAAAATAAAAACTTACTAAGCAATTAACATTTTACAATATCGGTTAAATTGGCATTTGGCACATTCTTGGTTATATTTTGCAAATACCATGATATCATATATTGTGCCAGTTTGTAAACCCATCGCCGCTATTAGAATAATAACTGATTTCCTGGCAATGTTTTCCTTTGCTATTTGAGAGTGCTGACATTGTGAAAACTGAATATGCGGGTTGGCCTGCACAAGTACCTACTCTTAAATCCAAATATAGGAATAATGAAATCCGAATACGGCAGACTGCTTGTACTATATTCCCGCCATCTTATACCCAGTTTCAACAGTTTACAATAAAAACTATTCTGATTCTAAAATTAAAAAGCATATAAATTGCAATAAAACTACTATGTAACAAACAATTGCAGTAATTAATGCATCAGAAGAGTTTGTTCTGTCCTTGTTAATTCTGTAGATTAATTCTGTAAGGTCAGTTGCTTTATCATCACAATGTCTTGGAATGTATGAAGAAATCAAAAATACTTGTTAGCATCAACAGACACGAGATCACAAATCGAATGCCATGACATTTCGTAGAGCGGCAAGTCAGGTCGCGCTTCAAGTACACACTTTCTGCTAGCTTTAGAAGCTATATAAAGCTTTTTTTTTTGTGGCATCTGTCCGTCTTGCGGACAATTTTGCCAATGTCAAGTGGGTTGAATAAATTATTTTTAGTCAAGTCGAGTCGGTAAAAAAAGTAAAGTCAGCCGTCATCGGTTTTGAAGAAAAAGATGGCGGTTTTCTTCAAAACCAAAGGGAAATATTTTCGTTCAAATCAGGATGCCTCATAACACACTTTCATTTCAATTGTTCACACTTGTGCTAAGACCTCAAGTAATGATGGTTAAAATACCACCAAAATAACCCATCAGAACTTAAAATAACACTAGAAAAACAATTAAAATGAAAATACAATGTTCCTTCCAAAGATGACAGAAAACGAATCCATAAAGCCTTTTCATATTTTTTTTTTTGGCATGTGTCCGTCATTTGGACAATTTTGTCAATGTCAAGTAGGTTGAATAAAATACTTCTTAGTCAAGTCGAGTCGGTAAAAAAAGTAAAGTCGACTGTCACATAGAATAAGATCCATATTCTTAGGGCTGTAATTGGTTTTGAAGAAAAAGATTTTAAGAACAAAGTCAATTATGACTTAGTGACCTCTGTTTACGTCGTGAAATGTCTGAAAACGGTCAAAGTTTATGATCATTACTATATTCAGAGTCAGTGAAGCGAATTAGAGGTAGGTCAAGAGCATTTCCTTATGTGGTTTTGTATGAAAAGGTTAACCTCGATTCATTTCGAGTTTGTACGCACTATCAATAAAAGATAGAATGTGAGAATAAAATAAAGTTATATATAATGTGTGCAATAACAATGGTCGTGGATATACTCAAAGTCAAATAGTGTTCATGACTTGACACTTAATGGTAATAGAAAAATAGAAAAAAAAGTATCACGACTTTAAAATCCCCAAGCACGGTAAATATCCCCTGAGATATCTTAGCACCAATTACCTACTTGAGACTTCGAAGATGGCTAAGGGGGTAGTCAGAGGTACGTCCAGAGAGAGTCAGAGGTACATTTGGAACAACAACATTGTTAGGGCACGTTTATAATGAGCTTGACCTGCGAGACAATGCTTTGTAATAGGTAATGGTAACCAGTTAAAATCTGCTTGTTACAGCAACAAGTCACATAAAAAAAACTCATAGGCTATTATTTATACAGATCTTGTATGATTTGGCCAAAATATAACGATAAGTGTTCAGTAAGTCAGAAAAAATTTACCTCGCAGACAAAACTCAATTCGCGGGCACAATAGCATATCACTATTTGTATCAAAATTGTACGCTGGTAAGCGACGGAAAATTACCCACGAGATAAAGATAGCTAAATTGTTGTTATCTAAATAAGATAATTTATTTATTAAAGTATCATGCAGCGACCACGAGGCTATCACGAGAAGCGTCATTGCAGATTTATAGGATACTAGCGGCCCGTCCCGACTGCGCACGGGTTTTAGTAAGGATCCCTAATTTTTTTAAAAAAATATAATATAGCCTATGTCATCCAGGGATAGCTTTCCAACGGTGAAAAAATTTTCTCAAATTGGTCCAGTAGCTTCGGAGCATATTCAATACAAACAAACAATTCTTTCCTCTTTATAATATTAATTAATATAATATAGACTAATACTAGCTAGCTATTCGAGATTCTTCGAGGATGTCTAAGGGGGGTTGCCAGAGGTACGTCCAGATAGTACATTTTGTACATACCCACATTTTGCAGTAGTTAGCATTCCATACGTGACAGGTTGCAAGCTCATCGCCGCTGCTAGAATACGGTTTTGCTACGGTACGGCTAACTGGTTTCCTTACGATGTTTTCCTTCACCGTTTGAGAGCACGGGCATAAATTTTCGAACCAAAATTAGTTGTATAACAAAAACACAGACAGTCTGTTCTACTTTAGTGTGTGAACATTGATAACAGTAAAAGTAAATCAAAGATAACAGTATTAATACTTCGTTTGTCACGGGGGTCATCGTCATACGCGAGTACGTCTGATAAACCAGAGATAAAAGGTAGTATACAAAATTATACCAAAGATAGTAGACTTATACCAAAGACAGAAGATAAGATCGAGTAGCAGCACGAATTACAAAACATATTTTTCTTTTATGTTACTTGCTGATGGAACAAGCAGATGGCCCACCTGAAGTTAAATAAAATACTAATAATTAATGAAATTACAGGCACATGAGGCTTAACACCTGTATGCCTCAGGTTGGTCTTCTAGGCTTGGTCGCGAGGAACTGGCGCTTAGATTCACCTAGATTTAAGACGTTTCAAGATGATCCCTGCGGATATTACTGAATAAATGCTTTTTGACTTTGACTTTGTTGATGGACGCAGAGCAGTGTACCTACTATATGTTAATCCAACCAAATTTCATCCAAATCGGTTTACTGGTTAGAGCGTGAAAGAGTAACAAACATCCATTCATCCATCCATACTTACAAGCTTTCGCGTTTATAATATTAGTAGGATTGGTATGTACAAAATACATATGAAACAGTTGAACTATCTACAGACCGTTGCAAACGATCTAAAGACAGCACAGATTTATATATAAATTTAATATATGGTTATTAATATGATATTACTGTACTGAAGGATGTCCTAAGCAGTTGGTAGAGCGGTTGCCCGTGACCGCAGTTACGTGGTCTGATGGTCAGCGAGTACCACGGTGATGAGTAAAAGCAGATTCTCACGATTACAGATGATAAAGTATATATTTATTTATGAGTTACCAACAAAGGATACACTATAATAATGGAAAACTCAAATCAAATGAGATATATTTATTTAGGAAGCAAAAAATAAACACGTTTACTAAAAGTCGGGAACGATGACATCTGCAGAAGTACTAAAGTAATTATTTTTATACAAACTGTTTACTCTCGCTGTATCCGTTTAGGGATTGAATTTTGCGCATTCCTTTTTTAGTACACCATTACGTATCAAAACTAATATTTCCTGAAATTTTACTGAAATGCTTACGACTAGTGGGTAAGGTTGTGCATTGCCTCTAAAAAACTCTTTAATTCTTGTAGAATGTATGAAAATAGTTTCACGGGGACGAATACTTGTAAATTATCTGAATAGATTCACCCTTGTAAAAGTACCCCTTTACGTACCATGGCCTATTGTAGCCTCAAAGTCGACCGTAAATTAATTAGTAGATAACGTAAATACCTTGGTTGCCTACTAAATAATTAGCATGTAGGTAGTTAGAGTAATCTCAGTGGCATCGTGCACTTATGTAGCCTTCAAGATGACCGCATAAAAGCGGCTCTGTAAAGCTTAATGCAAACATCAGACCTTGCTCGTTATTATAAATACATTTTAAAATGTATAAATACACAAAACGTTGCATGACTGACTGTCTTTAAGCGCAGTTAGAACCTAACAGGCACGTACTTAAAGTGCGCGACCTACAATGCAATGCTTTGTTACCACACATCAGGTGGGCCATAAGCTTGTTCAACTCGGAGTAGCATAAAAAAAACTTAATTCCTAAAGAAGCTGAGGAAGATTTAATGCTGTAAGAAAATAATACTACGCGAACAAAGTCACGGCGTTTCGCTAGTTACTTTATGAGGTACCTATGAGGAAGTATTTTTGAGAGGTTAAAAGCTGTTATGCTTGTTATGTAGAACAAAAAGTTTTTAAGTCTGCGTATTCTTCGGATTAGTACCACGCAAACTTCGGCGTCGTTTTTTTAGTTCATAATCTCAAAAATAACAAACATCTCTGAGATACCTTTGTATTGAAGATATAAAACACGAAATAAAGTGAGAGTAAAACAAAGCTTATTTTATTTTTCTTTCCATTTTCATTAAATTCTCAGTACAGTTTTAACTTATTTATTGTAGGTAATTTTTAAACCGCATATGGTTTTTGTGGGTACTCACACTCGTATCAATATGTGAACATAAAAGAGTCATAATTTTCAAATACTTTTACTAAAGTAAATATGACTGCAGAATGACATATTTTTTTACGCTCACTACGTTTAGGTTACCGCCGGTAGCACATTATCAGAAAACTTCAGAAGTAAATTTCTATTTACTGAACTTGAGTAAAATTACTGACTTTAGTATTTTTTAAACTATCGGAACACATATTGAACACATATTACACGGGTATTTATAACGTCGGGATAATAAATAAAAAAGGTAATACGTGACCCCCGTACCCCGAGGGGATACCCGTGTAATGTAAGTGTTCAATACTACTGACTTTGTTTTGATTTCAAAGATACGATTTCAAAAAGGAATCTCTCAATTCGGTTGCATTTTTTTGTTTTTAATGCGTTTAACCTCAGAACTCCGTGATTACAAACGGTTTTAATTATTTTTTTATTTTAAAAATTTATATACCTTACACATAGTTAGATCCCACAAAAATGAATTGAAATAGGTTCTGTAAAATAATTTATCAAGCGAAATATAATACATTCGGCTAAACTTGCCAATGTATCTTCTGCATTCAAATAGACCTTAGCACATTTTACACTTCTATAAAATAAGCATTTATAATAATAAGATTCAACGGAGTTGTAATCTTGACATAGAAATCTCATCTTCATAAAGTTGCAGAGGTACTAAATTAATAATAAAATGCCTATAAATATATGTTAATGTGTGTTATCTAATTCCAGTACGAAGGTCGACCACATTGCTTACATAGATTAAGTCATAATAACTAAGCTAAGCTGTGTAGCCGACAAGTAAGTTGAACTTTGTGAAGAAACTACATAAGTAGTTGCAGAAGAGGGCATTTCAGATTTTTTAGATTATTCTTATTTCACTTATAACTTAACGGGCCACTTAAAGGCGAAATAATAGGCGAATCCGTAGAGTAAAACCTTTAAAATGAACATAATATTTTTTTGTAAAAATCATTTGTTACTTTGCTCATAGAATAAGAAACTAATTTAGTCCATATTCTTTGACATTGCTACACTTTCATGGCACTGACTGAATAAAGTATTTCCAGCGCCTTATTTGAAATTTATATTCTATCGAGAAAATTTAATTTAATCGTGTTTTCAATTTTGATAGCAATAGATATGCTCAATTTGATACTCATACTTAAAATTTAACCCGCTCAGAGTTCTATGCGATGATTTACAGTAAACGCCGTGAACCTCGTTTCTATTTAATCCACTCCAGTGTATGTGCACAATGCCAGTGCGTTCAAATGGTGAAGGAAATTGTGATATTCTAGCAGCGCTTATGGGCTTGCAGCCAGTCACGTATGGAATACCAACGACTGCAAACCGTGTGTGTATCCCAAATCAGTGACAACCGATGTGGTGTGGCGGGTGAATGTCCAATATCGGGTTGCGGTTGCGGGTTCGATTCCCGATAAATGTTTGTACGGTCTACAAATATTTATTCCGGGTGTTTTGGGTATTTTCTATGTAAGTATAATAAAAAATATCAATGTATGTAATGTATTGTATTAAGTATATAGCTACTGTTTCGGAGGTTTAAAGTTATCAAGTTATTTATTTTCTTTCAGTTTTAAAAGTCATTTAATACGATTGTTTTTTTCTCCTTATATGTTATATCATAATATAACTATACACCTTAGTATATGATTATATTAGGGTACTTAAATATTTATAAATATATAAAATGAACGTGCTTATAAATTTTTAGAGCCTTGCTTTGGAACCTTGATGATTATACGATACCTACATAATTTGAAGCTTTGTATGCAATTAAGTCTATTATACTCGTAATTACTTTATCCAATGTGCCATCCTATGTCTAGACACAAAACAAGCTTACAAAATTATTTTACATACTGGTTCATCTCGAAAAGTTTAATTGTTTGTTCAAAACTCTGGGCTCGTCCAGGGAAGTACTACCACCATGCCTATTTCTACCATCGAGCAACGCAGCGTGTTACGCTTATGTAGATAGATAACTCTAGTAAAGTACACACATTTTATAAAGAATATTAAAGTACACAATGCAGTAATACAATGGGCGGCCCGATCGCTAAAAGCGATCTCTACCAGACAACCTTTTTGTAGATTAGTTAATTCATCTATGTTTGTAGGGTGTGGGTGCGGTGCCGCTGAAATTACAGGCACATGAGGCTTAATATCTGTGTGCCTCAGGTTGACGGACGCAGAGCATTGCATTGTGGAGGACGTTCCTAACGATCGTGACCTGCAAAGCAATACTTTGTGATAGGTATAGGTTATAGGTACTTAACATCAGGTAGGCCATTTGTTTGATCCATCATACAAAAAAGCAACTAAGTAGAGGTTTGACTCGAACAAATCCTTATGTAAAACTAAGGTAAATCGTTTTTCCAAATTATTTCGTACCTACTCTCTGATACATTTCTTATCTGACCAAACTTGAATTTGACGATATTTCGTGTTCATGAACCCCAGTGATGATATCGAAATATTTCGTCGAGTAATATAATACAGCATAAATATATACCTCTTAAATTAATTTGGGAGTCTTATCTGATCTGTTGCTACCGAATTTACTGAGCAGGTCGTGTGGTGATATAATTTTATTGAGTGTGGAGTGGTGAAATGGATTTAATATTATTTAAGTGAAAATAGTGCTACTAAGTAAGCAATAGGTAAGTATCAAAGAGGTGTCTCTGAGGTTGTCTCTGGGTTTAGTCGTGTTGTGAGCTACTTTAATATTTGTTACAAAGAAGAATTGTTTTTTTTTTCATATACGTTATTTTCGACTTTTCTATTATGTACATGACTCTTGTGTATTCCTGTGTAACTTTTGGATGGACAGGACTAATGGCAGAAATTAGGCCCGCGCCGCGTGTCACGACGCATCAGAAGTCTATGTGTCCCGTATGTTTCATACAGAAATGACTAGCTGACCCGTGCTCTCTTCATTGGGCGGTAACAGCGGTAAACATTTTTACTTTTCATTTTTCGGGTTAATATATATGACAATTACAAATAACGAGGCTTTATATTGGTGAAAGAATTTTCCAAATCGGTTCAGTAGATCCAGCGATTACCCCCTACAACCTCACAAACTTTATTCTCTTTATAATATTGGTATAGGTATAATATATATTATACTAGAGCAGATGGTACCGATCTGTTCTCTCTGTCTGTCCTATACAAAATGCCTGAGATAGTCGAAGCAAGTCTACGCGGTATGTGCCTAATGTGATAGAGTTACGGGGTACGGTGCTTAGGTACCTAACCTATTCTAGTTACTCGTATAACTAAGTAGGTAACTAAGTACCAACTTATAAGTTATAGTCAAGTATTCATTGAATTGTCATTCAATGTTTCAATAATCTATTGGCATGCTTGATCTTTGGTTCAGGGTCGTAGGATCTGGTTCTCTTGTGTCGAACATGAATTTTGGCACTATGCACGTAGAGATACATATTATTGATCTGTGGTTTGGCAGGTTAAGGTTGTGAAATGCATTGTTGTGTGGCGCCTAACTATGCAGCTATCTGTATGTATGGCGACGGAAACAAATGTAGCATATTCATTTTATCTCGACGACTGGATTGTAACCTTTTTTGATTTAGTTTCTCGAAACGAAATTAACTTGTGCAAAGAGTGGGCTTATGTGACGAATGCAATATTTAGACATAAAAAAAGTCATTTTGTTTGTAAGGTTTTTGGCGAACTTACGTCTACGTGCTACTTTTATGTCGGTTACCCCAAAGATCTTGGACCCGATGGACTACCGACACTGAATATCGTTCTAGAAATGTACCATATATCTTCAAGCTAATGAAGAGTAATGAAATGAATTATTAATGATCTCTTGAGATCTTAGGGAATGATTACCATCTACCATTTAGTTTTTTACCAAAAACTATCAAAAATTTACCTACCGTATTCGTGTGTATATGTTGTGTGTATTCCTGCATGAATATTTAAATATTGAATACTTTTTTATATATGATATGTTTCAAAATAACTATATTAAATGTCAAAGGCTATGATAAAACGCACAACTTAAATACCTCAGAATAATAACTAAAGCAATAGGTACCTACTATACCTACCTATTATTTTGAGTTCAATGCGTATAAACAAGTCTCCGCCTCAATCGTGTGAGATGTACCTTGAGGTGTCAGTAAATAGGTTTCGATGACATTTTATGTACCTAGTATGATTCAACTTATGCGAATTTAAAGCGTAAGTCTAATCCGGTCGCCTCCACTAAATAAAATTTACAAGAGCAGATTTTTTTGACAGCCTTTCAAACCGCGGGTTTTTCCTTCAAAATGTAACAGTAAAAAAAAATTAGACTCATTGTTTATTTAACTATGAAAATGTTGAGTTTTTTTATCATGCATGGCACCGTTTCGGTTTTTCGGTTTCATTCTATTTTGTGCATGGGAAAATAAATAAATTTATTATTATTATTCTTGGGAACTTTGGGAGATAAATACAAAACAATATTTTACGGAATATATTATCAATATTAAAATTAACTTTCTTCTTACTCCTTCTACACCTACGACATACTATTTTATTTAAATATATCTTACGTACCCACTTATATACCAATTGAGATGGTAAAATTCCTATAATATAGTTTTAACTCTGAAGATAAGTAATAATGAAAACAAGAATAAATTCACACTAATTACATTTTGATAAAATAACAATATCCAACAGTGTACCTACTCAATTAATTTTACACAAAAGTGATAAATTATAACACTGTTGTCAGGCACACAGAGGGGTCTTTGAAAACAACACATTTGTTTACTATCTTATGCAAATATGTCTATAAATGTATACTACAAAGTGTACAATAAATACTCCTTAAAATCCATAGCCTTATAATTGTTTTGTTTAATTAAAAAAATATCCACTACGTTTCAACGTTACGCCTAGTTTATTAGTACCAGGGTTCAGGATAAAAGATGCTAAAATTATTTCATAAAGGCAGTCAAATTGGTCATAAGCTAAAAAAAAACTGAGCATTGATTATCTGCTGCTCTTACTCTTTTTTGTGTAATGCGAGTTTGGTTTCTGAGTACATTTTGTATTAAGCTACAAAAGCTCTCATAACGCCCGCTAGAAGCACTTGTTTTGACTCAATCTTCTTAGAGGAAAGTAACGTCAAAATAGCGCACCCTTGTTTCGGTTTGGTGTTCCTTCACCAATTATTGTACACCCTGTATGTTTACTCAAATCCAAGAATAGGTCACTTATCGGCACAATTTCGTGTCAGTTGACTTTAGACTTATTTTTGTTTATCTTTTGACTCTAGATAAAACAGTTTAATTATCCGTGTTATCATACAAAAGTCGGAACCAATATTCAAGAACATTAATTTGACACTCTTTATTTGCGTGTTGAATAAATTTAAGAAGGATTATTCTCTATATTGTAATGTAAGGACAAATAAAAACTACATTTGAGAGACCGCTTTGTGGGGATTCGACATTTCGATATTTGACAATTTCTTTTTTTTGTGGCTCTTTCTTTCTTTGTTTGTTCTCTTTCTTCTTTTTGTTGTGGCCGTTTGCTCTTCTGAATAATTTACATTCCTAACATCTAGCCTACCTCTATTTTACATACTTGTATTTCTATATTTCTCTAGCTAAATAAAACGACTGACTATAATATTAGGCGAACTAAAACTATGCACAACTTATGCTACCTATTTCTATATACTATCTACACTATAGATTAGTAAAAATATATTCCAAAACAGGAATGTATTTTAACCTTTCAACCTTGCTCTTATTTTTTTGTTGCACTTCTATCCAGTTAAGTTCCTCTATCGAAAAGGGAGCAATTCTCATGCAGGAGACTTTAGATCCCATAGAAATATGGTAGAACTTTCCGTTGTGTATGTTCTTATGTACAAAGAAAATTAAAATTAATACAAGAATAATAATGATGGACTATCCACACAGCATCACCTAACCCCAAACTAAGCAGAGCTTGTGTTATAGGTACTAGATAACTGATATCCCTAATAGATTCTTAGATTCACCTAGATTTAAGACGTTTCAAGATGATCCCTGCGGATATTACTGAATAAATGCTTTTTGACTTTGACTTTGAATACACTCCACTATAGTGAGTAGGTACGAAATACATATAAAACAGTTGAGGTATCTACAGACCGTTGCAAACTATCTAGGTAGTAGATATAAGGGATCAACTGATCCAAACCAGTACCAATCAGCGGTGGTTGCATTTCCAGTTATAAGTGTCGTAGTTATCCACTTACTCACATGTAATTCAACTAATTAAGCACAGAATGCTTGTAATGAACA
Source organism: Electrophaes corylata (assembly GCA_947095575.1). Lineage (NCBI taxonomy): Eukaryota > Metazoa > Arthropoda > Insecta > Lepidoptera > Geometridae > Electrophaes > Electrophaes corylata. The sequence goes on along the minus strand of OX352699.1, from coordinate 10,960,732 downwards.
ATGTTTACTATCCAGCAGCGTGTCAAGGCTGATATTATTGAATGAATCACCAGGATGCAGCATGTGGGTCGATGAGCATTCTCGGGTGGTGTCTTCACACCTACTTGCTAATTGAGCTTTTGTGTACATTCTAATTTGTAAGGAAGCGGAACTATGTAACGCATTTTACCACATTAGGCGCCTATAATGTTTTTCCTAATCTGTTTTGAGTCATGCAGGTTTTATATGTTTCAGGTTTTATTTGGGTGTTGTATGTATTCTAAGTATGTAAATAACAAAACAACAAGAAAAAAAGTATATACGTATTTTATCAGCTCTCTGGTTCCCATAGCTTTGTGTGAATGTGTATCAATGTTTTTAATATTTTTTGGATTTTATGTCTTTGACTTTAGGGTAGACAAATAGCTAGATTTGATAGGTAGGTAGTAAGTTTTGTAGGATCTTTACTTATATAGGCGCAACGATCAGTTTCAAGCTATGTACGTGAAATAGATGAATATATCCAAAACTTCTTGATTGAAGCTGTTTTGATTATTTAATGGGACAAGTGACTGGAGTTTACTGATGTCCCAACCGATGGTGAGACGTCTTACGTCTGCATGTAGCAGATACATTATTTTCTACTGCTTTATAACAAAGTTTTGTAGGAGCGTGGTCTTTAAAAATATACCACGTGTTTCTGATGGCGCTTACTAACAATACCTACAATACAGAGATATATCAAGTTTAGGTATGTATTTCAAGTCCAACCAAGGGCAAACAAGCGGACATAATGCTGAACTTAAGATAGTTACGGGTCACACTCCATATTCATATCTACCAACGTTGAAATATCGGTCTGATTCTGCTGACTGCTTATGTTACCAGTATAAGTAGATGTATAAGTATAGTACAAATAAATAAGTACCGTTTACATAAGCAAGAACATAAAATATGTTGACAGAATCAGTAAGAGATTCCAGAACTATCCTACTTAGGAATGTCGATAAACAAACATTATTCATACTATAACATAAGAATTCAACCATTAATACCTTCTTACATTTATTAACAAAGATATTTAACTACCTAACTACAAACCACACACGAAATAGTTTTGCCATCGACAAACCGTTGTAAACTATCAATAGATAGGCCAACTGATCGATATAAATATGAAACCAGTCGGGTTATGCGTCGCTTCAGCGCCTAGAAATAATTTTGAACCTAGGAGCCTCGGTACCTGACGGAGCAAAAGAAGCGTCCACATAACTGGTCGAGCGAACGAAGCGAGTGCCCATTATCCATCTTTTTTAAAATTACTCAATACCTTAGGTCACCCGTCGCTTTAACTAGAAAATACTTAGTACTAGAATAAACTTTTTAACGGCCCGGTTGAAGGCGAAATACCTATTTCAAAGCCCCCCGCTTCAGTCATACTATACATACATATGCATTGCACTGCGTAGTTAGAGTTCAATAAGCGCTTAAAATTTGCCATCTAGCGAGTATCACTCGAACTACATGTTCAACTCACTGTCTCACTCTCACTGCATTTGGTCGTCTAGGGTCATTGCGCTAGTTGTCGGCCTATTAGCGGAGTGTCCAACTAAGCCAATTTATTAGCATGCAATATTTACTAGATATCTACTGAAAGTGTTTTACATGGTTCCACACATGATCAAGATATATTCAAAATAAAAAAATGACCCAAACATTAATATTTGAAATTCAAAATGATAGTGCAACTGATGGTGCGTGTCATACCTACCTAAGTAAGTAAGTAGGTAGGTAAAGAAAGAAAAGCTGATTACGAATATCTGGCCAGATTTGAAATTCAAAATAGCGGGTGCAAATGATGGTACAAAAAATTGACATGGGTATCATTTTAGACTAATTTGGGGGTGCTAATTACGAATATCTGGTCAGATTTGAAATTCGAAATGGCGGGTGCAAATGATGGTACAAAAAATTGACATGGGTATCTTTTTCGACTAATTTGGGGGTGCTGATTACGAATATCTGGCCAGATTTGAAATTCAAAATAGCGGGTGCAAATGATGGTACAAAAAATTGACATGGGTATCATTTTAGACTAATTTGGGGGTGCTAATTACGAATATCTGGTCAGATTTGAAATTCAAAATGGCGGGTGCAAATGATGGTACAAAAAATTGACATGGGTATCTTTTTCGACTAATTTGGGGGTGCTGATTACGAATATCTGGTCAGATTTGAAATTCAAAATGGCGGTTGCAAATGATGGTACAAAAAATTGACATGGGTATCTTTTTCGACTAATTTGGGGGTGCTGATTACGAATATTTGGTCAGATTTAAAATTCAAAATGGCGGGTGCAAATGATAATACAAAAATTGACATGGGTATCTTTTTCGACTAATTTGGGGGTGCTGATTACGAATATTTGGTCAGATTTGAAATTCAAAATGGCTGGAGCAATGATGGTACAAAAAATTGACATGGGTATCTTTTTCGACTAATTTGGGGTTGCTGATTACGAATATCTGGTCAGATTTGAAATTCAAAATGGCGGGTGCAAATGATGGTACAAAAAATTGACATGGGTATCTTTTTCGACTAATTTGGGGGTGCTGATTACGAATATTTGGTCAGATTTGAAATTCAAAATAGCGGGAGCAATGATGGTACAAAAAATTGACATGGGTATCTTTTTCGACTAATTTGGGGGTGCTGATTACGAATATTTGGTTAGATTTAAAATTCAAAATGGCGGGAGCAATGATGGTACAAAAAATTGACATGGGTATCTTTTTCGACTAATTTGGGGGTGCTGATTACGAATATCTAGTCAGATTTGAAATTCAATATGGCGGGTGCAAATGATGGTACAAAAAATTGACATGGGTATCTTTTTCGACTAATTTGGGGGTGCTGATTACGAATATCTGGTCAGCTTTGAAATTTAAAATGGCGGGTGCAAATGATGGTACAAAAAATTGACATGGGTATCTTTTTCGACTAATTTGGGGGTGCTGATTACGAATATTTGGTCAGATTTAAAATTCAAAATGGCGGGTGCAAATGATGGTACAAAAATTGACATGGGTATCTCTTTCGACTAATTTGGGGGTGCTGATTACGAATATTTGGTCAGATTTGAAATTCAAAATGGCTGGAGCAATGATGGTACAAAAAATTGACATGGGTATCTTTTTCGACTAATTTGGGGTTGCTGATTACGAATATCTGGTCAGATTTGAAATTCAAAATGGCGGGTGCAAATGATGGTACAAAAAATTGTCATGGGTATCTTTTTCGACTAATTTGGGGGTGCTGATTACGAATATTTGGTCAGATTTGAAATTCAAAATGGCGGGAGCAATGATGGTACAAAAAATTGACATGGGTATCTTTTTCGACTAATTTGGGGGTGCTGATTACGAATATTTGGTTAGATTTAAAATTCAAAATGGCGGGAGCAATGATGGTACAAAAAATTGACATGGGTATCTTTTTCGACTAATTTGGGGGTGCTGATTACGAATATCTAGTCAGATTTGAAATTCAATATGGCGGGTGCAAATGATGGTACAAAAAATTGACATGGGTATCTTTTTCGACTAATTTGGGGGTGCTGATTACGAATATCTGGTCAGCTTTGAAATTTAAAATGGCGGGTGCAAATGATGGTACAAAAAATTGACATGGGTATCTTTTTCGACTAATTTGGGGGTGCTGATTACGAATATTTGGTCAGATTTAAAATTCAAAATGGCGGGTGCAAATGATGGTACAAAAAATTGACATGGGTATCTTTTTCGACTAATTTGGGGATGCTGGTTACGCATATCTGGTCAGATTTGAAATTCAAAATGACGGTGCAACTGAGTGTGCAAAAAATTAACATGGGGGTCTTTTTTTGGGGAATTTCAAATCTGATCAGATATTCGTAATCAGCACCCCCAAACTAGTCGAAAAAGATACCCATGTCAATTTTTTGTACCATCATTTGCACCCGCCATTTTGAATTTTAAATCTGACTAAATATTCGTAATCAGCACCCCCAAATTAGTCGAAAAAGATATCCATGTCAATTTTTTGTACCATCATTTGCTCCCGCCATTTTGAATTTCAAATCTGACCAAATATTCGTAATCAGCACCTCCAAATTAGTCGAAAAAGATACCCATGTAAATTTTTTGTACCATCATTTGCACCCGCCATTTTGAATTTCAAATCTGACCAGATATTCGTAATCAGCACCCCCAAATTAGTCGAAAAAGATACCCATGTAAATTTTTTGTACCATCATTTGCACCCGCCATTTCGAATTTTAAATCTGACTAGATATTCGTAATCAGCACCCCCAAATTAGTCGAAAAAGATACCCATGTAAATTTTTTGTACTATCATTTGCACCCGCCATTTTGAATTTCAAATCTGACCAGATATTCGTAATCAGCACCCCCAAATTAGTCGAAAAAGATACCCATGTCAATTTTTTGTACCATCATTTGCACCCGCCATTTTGAATTTCAAATCTGACCAGATATTCGTAATCAGCACCCCCAAATTAGTCGAAAAAGATACCCATGTCAATTTTTTGTACCATCATTGCTCCCGCCATTTTGAATTTCAAATCTGACCAAATATTCGTAATCAGCACCTCCAAATTAGTCGAAAAAGATACCCATGTAAATTTTTTGTACCATCATTTGCACCCGCCATTTTGAATTTCAAATCTGACCAGATATTCGTAATCAGCACCCCCAAATTAGTCGAAAAAGATACCCATGTCAATTTTTTGTACCATCATTTGCACCCGCCATTTTGAATTTCAAATCTGACCAGATATTCGTAATCAGCACCCCCAAATTAGTCGAAAAAGATACCCATGTCAATTTTTTGTACCATCATTGCCCCCGCCATTTTGAATTTCAAATCTGACCAAATATTCGTAATCAGCACCCCCAAATTAGTCGAAAAAGATACCCATGTCAATTTTTTGTACCATCATTGCTCCCGCCATTTTGAATTTCAAATCTAACCAGATATTCGTAATCAGCGTTTCTTTCTCTACCTACCTATTTACTTACTGTAGGTAGGTATGACAAAATAAATTCTATTCTATTCTTCTATTCTAATTTAGTTGGTATTTCTATGAATCTTGTCTGCATCCCTTCTAACCTATGTCGCAGTAGATCTAAATAAGTATAGTACCTACCTACCTACTTCATAGTAGTGCTAGTCATTTGCACAAATATGAAAAAAATGAAATGATAAAATGGCAACTCCACCGTGTTTTGCCGTGCTTTCGATCGGTGGTGCGGCGGCAGTCGGTGGGTCGTCGGGTAGCGACGCGCCGCCGCCGCGCCGCCGCCCGCGCCGCGACGAAGGTAAGGTAGGGAAGGGGGGTAGGGGAACGCCTATGTCCAACCGTAAATAATCTACAACTACAAACGACTACGTGAAGAAATAAAAAATAAAATGAAATAATAATATTTGACCCCACATAATAAAAATACATAAGTTGGTAGGTAGGTAGCTAGTAGGTACATCCTTACATAAAAATTGGTTGGATGGTAGGCAAGGTAGATGAGATAAATAGACGTACGGTACTTAGGTACTTTTACCCGTCGCATTACACATGCTTTCGCACTCATGATTTTCATAAGTTGTTTCTTTTTAACTTTTTTTTACTACCCATACTTTTAGATACGAGTAAATATAGAACTGAACTAGCTGAAATATTGACTAGAACACACTTTGTTATTAGAGTTTTTTGTTTAAAAGTCCCGCGCTTTTAAATCACGTCGATCGTGAGCTTGGTTTGTGTACGGTGGAGAGGCACAGGTCCGTCGCTGGCCGTTGCCACTGAGTGAGTGAGGGCAGGCGGTGACAGTGACGCTATAACGTCTAATCCACTCGTAAAAAAGAGATGGCAATAGCGCGTGTGTCGTATTTGTAAACGTCGTAAGTGCAATAACACAAAATATTTTTTTAAATATAATAAAAATAAGCTTACTGTATAATCCGTATAGTAAAGGAATGAATATGAACATAATATTTTTTTTTTGTAAAAATCATTCGTTACATTGCTACACTTTCATGGCACTGACTGAATAAAGTATTTCCAGCGCCTAATTTGAAATTTATATTCTATCGAGAAAATTTAATCTAATCGTGTTTTCAATTTTGATAGTTATAGATATGCTCAATTTGATACTCATACTTAAAATTTAACCCGCTCAGAGTTCTATGCGATGATTTACAGTAATCGCCGTGAACCTCGTTTCTATTGAAGGCAGCCCTTAATCCAGCCTCGGTACGCAACGGATCTAGTCTCGACCCCAAGCAAGCATTGTATTCATTTCAGTTCGAGCGTCAAACTTATATCATATGCAAGGAGCATATGTTATTTATATCACTTCTTTTTGTTTAGTTTCTAGTATTTCTTTTTTTCTTTCCTCTTCATATTTCATAGTGCCAATTGTCCTATGGTAGCTACTTACTGCTTTCCTGCAACATAGTGAAAACTAACGCAAGAAACAAGGTACTAAGTTATGTCGTGTACACTGTTTCAAAATAAAGATTTGTATTTGTAAAAAAAAATTAAAAGCAATATAAAATAAATGGTGGTCTGTTATGTCTGTGTTACCACCAGTGCTCACTCTGAGGTCATCGTAAAAGCAATAAAATATACACCAATCATCACTTTTGCAGATAGCAACATTGTATGGCATTGCTTACCACATATGGAAGTTAATATCGTTAACCTGCTGGTTTTCTTATTTCATTAGCAGAGAAATGCTTAACCAATGAAATTGATAAGTTTATTTTAATTAATTTAATTAATGTGTTGTCAACACTGTTACTTAAGAACAAACAGTGATTCCGATGACCTTTTAGATAGCAACTATGGTGATTTGTAAAATTGGAAGTTATATTGACAGAATACAATGAGTGAAGTCAATAAAAGGTTATATATATATATATATGGCTTGGTCTTCACATAAGTTGAACGGGGTGCAAAGCGATAAACGCGGGCTGAACGTGGGTTTTCAACAACCTATACTATCTCAGAGGACTTCACAATATCGGCTGATATACTATAAATACTTAAGCGTTTATTTTGTTTTAATTAAATATTTTTTTCTAGAATATAGTTTTCTGTGAGTAAACAAAGTTAACAGTAAAATAAATATTTATAGTGTGGTTGCCAGTGGATGAAATGACTGCCACATGAGGCCTCTCACCTACACCTACCTCATACCTCAGGTTGATGAATGAAATGATCTGCGAGGCAATGCTTTGTTATAGGTGATGGTTACCACTTAACACCAGGTGCGCCATCTGCTCATATAGGAATAAGAGATCATACATACATAAGAAATAAAAAAAAACCGATTCTACACACAAACAACTGTTCTTTTCATGATCATAACACAACATTGAAATGGCTGCCTATCCGTCGGCGTCGTGATCTTCACGTAGTGTCACTTCTTTATAAAATTCTTCACTTTCCTCTTTCTCCTTCGTACCTCCGTGAGCGATTTCAATATCTTATCCCGCGTGATGAGCAGTGCAGGTCCTCTATGTCACTCCTTCTTAAAACTCCTCAACATTCGTCAACTCGCTATGGTGGCTCCTTCACTGTATATGCGGTCAAATTGTGGAATGCACTACCCCATATTATACGCGCTAGTCAGTCTCTTGATATATTCAAGAATAATGCTAAAGAGCACTATCTGTCCCTTTGACCTTTATTATGTATTTAGGTATTTGTGTATTTTATAAGTAGTTTATTATAAGTAATTGTATTATATTAATAAGTATTTGTATTATGTATATTTTATATATTATATTATTATGCGGTTATATTTGTGATATATTTATATATGTAAATGTTTATTTTAGTTTATTCGATTCAGTTTTATTTTGGTTAAGTAGCATTTAATTCTAATTTTAGTTTAGTATGTACACGAACCTACCTCTATAGTGACCTCTCTCTAGCTCCAAAGGTTTGCTGTAAGAGAACTCTTGTCAGGGTTAAGCTCGCCTTTGTACATGTCCTCTATTTGTTTTTTTTTCCTATGTAATTTTATGTGTGCAATAAAGAATTAAGAATTAAGAACATCCTTTTCTTGCAAACACACACATTATTCTGATACTTCAATACATAAGGAATTTTCAAGAAGATTTTTAAAAGCTATTTTTGGCATACTCGCTTGTTTATTACGATACAGGCAGAAGCCAACATGTCGGCCTCCTGCAGATGTAAATGTTAACGCCTGCATTGTTTCCATAATAATCATTAAATATCCATTTAATTAAAAGCTACAATAGTTGCAATCGTCAGGACTTTGTTTATTTATTGCAAGAGCCCGTTACATATGAAATATATTGTAGCAAGCGATGATAGAAATAGGTAACGCCAATTTAATACTGTTATGACTGACAATTGCATTAATTAAATAAAAAATGTGCTTTTATTGACGTCTGAGCGCAAAACTTTATGCAAAGCTCATAGTTATTAAAATGTCATTGACAATTTTGATCATATAGCATTGGGGAAATCGGCAACTTATTAAAAATATGCAATTACCTAACAATCTTAGTTTTCTGAATCTTAATGCAACTTCGTCTGCGTGAAGCTAATTTCATACAAACATCAACGCCCGCGGTGAAGGTGCCCTTGAAAGTTGGAAAGAACCCTATATAGGTGTTGAACTTCGAAAATTTCTGTCTAAGTACAGCCTTTACACAAATACACCTTGAAGTTGTTTCAGGTCTCTACTGGTGCATAAATGCGTACTTAGAAAAGATTTTTTGATATTTAAGCCCTAAAAGGGACTAGTGGGGGTTGAAGTTTGTATGAGAATAATTTCACGCGTTGTCACTTACATTTAAATATCCGTTTATATAAAATTTACCAAAATACAGCAAATTTTGCACAAGCCAATTTTGATCAAAAAAAGATGCGTGTTCCAACTTCAAGGTATCCAATTACTTTGTCTTATTTGGGGCATTTAACAAAAACCTCTTACAATTACTCGAAATCAAGCTTCAAGACAATTGCATTGATTATAAATTAGTTTTACATCATAAAGATTTATAGTAAGGTGCGCTAACTAACCCCGAGGTTAACATTCGACAAGACATTTTGGACATGCATTTAACTATCGTAGCACATTCCGAGTACAACATAAATTATAGCGGCACATATGTGGAGACACGCCTGGCCACCATTCAGTAGAAAGCATGTTTTCAAGTGCCTGTTTACCTGTCTATAGCAAAACTTAATAGACAAGCACGACCATCTCACCACAAAAACCTGCCAATAGACAGTGAAAAAAGTTTGTAAAACACGTTCAATATTTTTGAAATAATACGATTATGACGTATGTACTGTAGTAGTTTGTGCTGACGACCAGTAACATTATTTATTTATTCATTAGTACTAAATTAACTAACATGTGATACAAAAAAACATTGTTTCCGTAAAAAAATTTGATAAAACAAATGGAAGTACTTTTTCATGAAAATGCTGATTATGTCAAAATTTTCATTTCTGTAGCCAAACAGTTGCTGATGGAACAAGCATATGGCCCATCCGACGTTAAATGGCAACCATCACCCATAACAAAGCATTGCTTTTTAGGTCACGCACGTGAGGTAGGTACGTGCCCTAAGATCTACCCTGCGTCCACCAACCTGATGTGTTAAGCCTCACTTGCCTGTAATTTCTCCGGCACCCACACCCTTCAAACCGGAACACAGCAATGCGAGCATCCCTGCTTGGCGGTAGAAATAGGTACAGTGGTAGTACTCCCCGGACGAGTCCTTTCACAAATAGCTCTACTACTACTAATAAAATAAATCTATACAAATAAATAAAATTGAAGTGTCTGTTTGTAATATTAAAATAACCACTTTTTACAACATGTGTATATGCGGTACTATACCAAAATAGCATTTTTTAAATTTTTTGTCTGTCTGTCTGTTTGTTCAGGGTAATATCTGGGATGGCTGGACCGATTTCGACGGGACTTTCACTGGCAGATAACTGATGTAACAAGGAGTAACTTAGGCTACTTTTTATCCCGAAAAAATCACGGGAACAGGAAAAAACTGCCACGCGGGCGAAACTGCGAACGGCCGCTATTTTATGCCGTATTAACGCCATCTGTTGGCGACACCGAGTACTACTTCAGTTAAGATTTGTAAGTAAAAATGTTTACCGCCCAACGAAGTGGGCACGGGTCAGCTAGTATTAAATATGAATATGCTATTTCTAGCAGGCCTTACACTTCCATAACCATTAACGGTTACAAAAAATAAAGGTTGAGCATGATTGATTTACTATTAAAAGTAAATTAGTGATTTGCGTAAAGTAGGTAGATAATCAGGTAGACACATATTATTATAATACAAAATGTAAGCACTAAGTTTTACCAATAGTAGGTAATTTAAAAAAATAAAAAAGTGTGTCATTCTTGATATTTAAATAAGTCATTAAACCTTGTGGTAAATAAAGCTTTCTCCGTAAATGCAGCCTATGGGAACTTTATTGATCCAAATATAAAATCACATCGTAAGTTTGGTTATTAATGGGTTAAAATACCGGTCCGTAGGTGTCTCAAACATTGCTCACGATTTGCAATTTGTATGCAAAATACGCATTGTTTGTTGTGCGGGTTTCACAACATTTTCTGAAACAACGCAACGTGTCGATCAATAAGAGCACGCAATAGTGAACAATGTGAACGTTTGTTTTTGTGGAGTTTAACGACAATTTAAATAAATTGTGCATTGGGATTCCGCAAGAGTACAAAGTAGGTGAGTACCTATAGGTTAAGACGGAGTTTTCATAAAGACCGTACATTTATTTATTTGTTTATTGGAAAATAAAAATTGCATAGGTCTAAATCAAAATAATAATAATAATGCTGGACAATCCACAAAATCTGTAAATACAGTTTAGAATATCTCAAAATTTATGAATAAGTTCCTAAAAACGTTTTCCTTTAACTATAACGATTAAGGTACCTGCCCTTACTGTCCCGTCTCAAAAATTTACCCTGTAACTCTGTATTGTAATTATAAGTAATAAAAAAATATCATTGTTATGACCTCCGCACCTGAAAAAAAAACGAGAATGGAGTATAACGTAAAATACATCTGACCGTCATGTCTGCAAACCGGGTTTTAGTAAAATTGAAGATTATTCTTGGCACTTTGGCTCTGCCTTGTTGCATGGTGCGCTTAAAATTCCTTTATGTTCTCACCTTGGACAAGAAGCCAAAACGGTGCTAAAAATTCATAGGAAAACGTTGTTATGAAAGTAAGGTTCACTCGGTTCTGATTGCCATACACAATAACTGCAACCAAAGATACAAATTCGTATCACATTAGTAATAAGCAACAAGGCTGCAAGAAAAATACATTAACACGATTTAACCAATAACAAAAGCGGACGAAACACATACTAGTAAAACGTAAAGGATTCTGAAACGATGGCAAAAACTCAAATTGTCTTCTGCGTTGTAGCTTGTGGGTTATGTTATTTGTGAATTCATATTTTTGTTAGAAACGGGTTTTTGAGTATGATGGTGACCCGATAGTGGGTTGCATGCACTTTCTTTCTTTCAAATATTCTTACGAAAATATTGACCTGAAGATTTTTACGATGAACGTTAAAAAAAGTAAGAGTATCAGTTCATAACTCTTTCAAAAACACTTTGTTCAATGCAGTGAACGCAAAAGCTACTAGTTTTTTTACATAAAATCGTTTGCAACGGTCTGTAGATAGCTGAACTGTTTCACATGTATTTTGTACATACCAATTATAAATACTTGTATTAGCTATAATTTTCTTTGTAAATAAATGTACATAATGTAAATATATATTGTTAAAACATCTTCATACAGGGAAGTTCACAATATTTTATTCCAATCGCAAATAGTTTGATCATCATCGCTCTTTACAGCTGTCACGCTATGGCGTAGGTCATAACAAAACCTTTAGAACTCCAAGCTATTACCGCAGCTATCTAATTACCTTTCCAAATCAATATTGAACAGCTGGCCAAGAAATTATATGGTCGATTGTATCTTCACTCTATTGTGCCGCGTTAGAGATCGTGTCAAGTTTTCAGCCAGACTTGCAAGGGGTTCATTAGAAAACGTCAAGTGATATTAATGATGTCAAAGTGCACTTGAACTTTCAAGAAACAGCACGCAGCTATTGTGATTTATTGACAGTACATTATGCTAAAATGTAGTTTATTCAAATCAGCAGGTTAAAGTGACAATGAGCAGGTTATATAGCTTGTAAAAACGGTAATAGCTATGGAATAAAGGTTTTGAATGTTTCAGGTAATAATTACATGTAGCAAATTTGTTTGCAGCTGATGATGATGATGTAGCTTAAAGTTCGACTTATCCCCAGTTCTGCTCCAAGTTTAAAACAAATCGGTTTTGCCGTTACGTCGCAACGTACAAAGAAACTCATCTATAATGAGAACGGCAAAAAAATCACGTTTGTTGTATGAGAGCCCCCTTTATATCTATTTTATTCTGTTTTCAGCTATTTGTTGTTATAGCGGCAACATTAATAGATAACTTGTGAAAATTTAAACTCTCTAACTATCACGGCTCCTGAGACAGCCTGGTGACAGTCGGACGGACAGACAGCAGTCTTAGTAATAGGGTAACATTACCCTTTAGGTACGAAACCCTAAAAAATGAATTGAATTACTGATTTTCTTGAATAAAGTGCCCAATTCAATATCTACTAGAGAACACATTAAATAATAATGAGGTATGTAGGCACACAGCACGAAGTTCCCCATTCAACAAAACAAATGTGACCTTTGACATCTCAAATTATCAAATAATCACTATGATTCAAATTCCTATTATTTGCGAGGTATTACTTGTTCACGGTTAGTAACATTAAAGACTACCAAAATGCGCGTGACTTTGTCCGTGTGACGCTATTTCTATATAAACTTTAACCCTCGCTGCACCGCGATGAGTTTCAGAAATTCCTTTTGTCAGCTGTCTAAGCACCAAAAAATACCCTAATAATTTACAATTTCTACAACCAGTGGTCTAGGTTGACTGACATAATAGACTACACGAGTCTTTTTTGTCAGTCAGTCAGTCAGGACTATGATTCTTATAAGTTGTATAGATTAGGTTTCTAAAAAGTGGCTATACCGTCCTGAATTTAGCGGGAACTCACAAAACATCTCTAGTTTTATTTATTAATTTATTTTCTCTCACAAAGGTTCTAAAATTCGTATGAGTAGGTAAGTAACATCAATTGTACCTACCATTCATTGTCTAATAATCTCTAATAATCATGACACTAACAGTGGAGACTTGTTATTAGCCTTTAGTTTCTAGATTAGCTACATTAATTTTGTTTCAAAATGGGAAGATTGAATACAATTTCACAAAAATATTCCACAGACCAACGGTGGTCTAGTGGAAGAAACCCAGCCTTCTGATCCTAAGGTTGTGAGTTCAAATCTGGCACCAAGGGATTATAAATTTTAAAAATTACGTGCACAATGCCATTGCTCTAGAATGGTGAAAAAAAACAACACGAAGAAACCAGTTAGTATTCTAGAAGCGGCCATGAGCTTGCTATCTGTCACGTATGATATTTGGACGTACCTCTGACTACTCCCGTTAGACATCTACACAGAATCTTAAGTCGCTACTACTTGGTACTGAAAGATCTGAGGAGACCTCTACCTTGCCTGTAGATTTAAATCGTGATTTTTTTTAAATACGAGTATACAGACGTCAATGACGGAGGCCACTTCTTAGAAAATGAAGGCTTTGTTAGTAGATATTTAGTTGTATTATTAAATAACTGTATAGTATTATAATATCAACACTTACGTAGGTATGCGAAGGCTGTTCAGCGTATTGAAGAAGCTTTATACCAGTTTTGTTATGTTCTTTACTTAGATAGGTTGAAGGCACATTTTGAAAAAACATTATGAAGCTTTATATCAAACTGTTTGTTTGTTTAGATTCATGGTCAGATTATCATTATCATTATCAGTCTGAAGAAGTCCTGATAGTACATATATTTCCAGAACTAACAGTTTTAAAACTACCATCATCCACCGATTTTCCGCGATCATAAATAAAAATGTAAAAAAAAATTTGGGAAAAATGCAATCGAATTGTGACCACGAATCGGAAGACGGTGCATGAGAGATGGTCGTAGTAAAACATCAAGATATTTTAATTTAAAATTAATCTTCTTAAATTTATTGGTACTTGGTAGGTACATAAACGCGATTTAAACAAACAAAGTAAATAAAAGTTTTTAAGACTTCGGGGTATAAGCACAGAATTGTTCTACAATCACAAGTAGCGCCATCTCTCGAGGTGACTTATAACTATAGTAGGTTGACAAGATAGTTACTTTGTATTATCATATAGGTACCTACTGGTAGAATTCTATTTCCAAAAAGATGCCTTTGCCCAGATGAGAAACGGGAGTCGGAAACTGGCGCTTAAATTCACCTAGCTTTAAGACGTTTCAAGATGACCCCTGCGGATATTACTGAACAAATTCTTTTTTGACTTTGACTATATGGGTCAAAAAATATCTACCAATAGTGTAAGCAAGATACCTATACACCTAGGTCAGTTTATAGTAAATAGGTATGCGCCTGCACTTCTACAATTTTTTTTTATAGTTATGAATATAGTTTGTTCGAGCCGGATGCTGACCTCACGAGCCATCAGAAATAATCCACTTTATACTACGATCCTGAGCTGATGCAAATGAAATTCGTGACCTGCTACCGCCTGCTTAGATAATAACTTTTAATTGAAATCGGACCATCAGCTGACGGCAAACACTTATAACGATCATTATAATAAAGTTTTATTTTTTTAAACTAGTGAATGTGCTGAACTTTTTTTGTGTAATTTTTATGTAGACACAGACAAATCAAAAAGTGAACCCAAGACAAAAGGAAATATAGCAGTAGGTGCCTGTGTTACAGCAGCAAAAGGGTATCAACTCAGCGTTTACGGTATACGATATACGGTATACCTCACCACTATTTATGCATAGTAATTAGACGCTATTATTCTGTCGAAAGGCGTAGAGGCTACGCCGTAGCCAATAGACCTAGTGAAAAATAACAGAAAAAAGTAAAGTGTTCTAATTTTAAATACACTTTAACCCCTGTTGCACTCCTTGATTGAATTTTCAAGCATTCTTTTTTACGCACAGTGACAGACGCACACTTTTATCACTAGTCAAATATAACCCTGAGTTTTTAATCTCTAAGCGGTGCGTTGTCTATCTGTCAGTCAGTAGTTAGTCCGGTCAAAGACTTCTATTAGATTCCTTATTGTAGGTATAGATACTACATAACATGCTGCCAGGAAAGTATGCCCATCATGTTGCTAAATGGTTTTACTGTATCATTATTGGCTAAATAAAAAATCTGGTTCAATAGCTTTGTTTAGTTTGGAGTGTTGTGTGAACGTCTGCTAGTTTTAGAAATATCTATAGTGATACGAAATACCTACATAAAATAATCAAAGGATCAAACTCATTTAAACAACAAAATGACCGCATGACCAGAGCATGAAACCACGAAACACTCATAAACTTCATGATGTTTAACAAAAGATTACTACGATTGCCGTAAACATGTTATTACCAAACACAAGAATGTTCAAATTCTATTAATACATACACTGATACCATCTGTAACTATACAGAAATAAATTGAGGCAATAATTTATTTAAATTCGTTGGTGGCAGAGA
Organism: Electrophaes corylata; assembly: GCA_947095575.1. Lineage (NCBI taxonomy): Eukaryota > Metazoa > Arthropoda > Insecta > Lepidoptera > Geometridae > Electrophaes > Electrophaes corylata. The sequence continues at coordinate 10,944,954 of OX352699.1, read as the reverse complement.
TAGGAATTGACCTGGTAAATATGCGGATGCCATTTTAGTTTTTGTAAGTAGGTATAAATGCAACCTTCACCGAATCTAAGATAGGCTACACAAGCGACTTATTGTATGTCGAACTGTGTTTCAGAAGTTATAAATAATATATAAATAAATAATGCTGGACAATCCACACAGCATCATCTAGCCCCAAGCTAAGAGCTTGTGTTATGGGTACTAGATGACTGATATACTTATTATAATACATTACATACATAGATATTTTTTATTATGCATAGAAAACACCCAGAACACCCGGAATAAATATTTGCAGATCGTACAAACATTTATCCCAAGGCGGGAATCAAACCCGCAACCTCTGCGTCGCAGGCAAACATTCACCCGCCGCGCCACATCGGTCGTCAAAATCGTTATTGTTTAAGTATGACTTGTAATAAGACTACTCCTGCAAACGTCGGGTAGGTTAAAATACGTATCAATAAGATGAACAAAAATCAACTGTTCCTGCTTGGCTAAAAAGATTGCACCCAATTTTTTTCACGTTCATAGTGTTGGGTTCATAGAAAACATTGTTTATATTGAAAGGTACGATGTTTTTGGGGTGGTCTTCTTACATTGTGTGTATTTAAGCTACCTAAACCAATAAAAATGCCGTGTAATAGCTATAATAATGATGACCGATTTGTATAAATAAATAAATGTTACTGATCTGTTTCGCAGAATGCTAAAGATGCACAGTACCAATTGACATTATATTCTATTTCAAGCGTGATTTACATCATAATTATGAAGCTTATTATTTTTACGAACTTATGCAACGATTAAACAGTTTAACCGTTCGCATGATGACCTGCGGCTTAACCGAAGAATTGGTATACAAATGCCAGACAAAGGTTGGTGATTGCGGTCGTGCATGGCTCCGTGGAATCTAATCACGCCTATATAATGCCAATAAAACTGTGATTTACCACGATGTAAGCATGTGAGCGGGTAAATTACCATTCCAAATGTCGTCGGAATACCAAACGCGTACATAGTACGCGAACACAGTAATATTATAAATTGTAACCGTATTCATTGCATTTTGTGCAATTAGTTTAATCAATATATTTTTTGCCATTTGATGGCCTAAGAAAAGGTATTTAGTTCGTTGTAATATAATGTTTTCAATGTTTTCTTTGCAAACGACAGCAAAGATTAAGCATTGGTTTGCATTTCAAATAATTTACGGAACATTTTGTGAATTTAATTATGATGCTTATTTGGAATATATAGGATTGCAAATTGCATCAGTTTATTGGTAACGATGGTGATTGGTAACTATGGTATGGTGAATTATGAATTCTCATGTTAGTGATAATGTATTTATCTTTTTGAGAATAAACGATTATTAGTAGAATATGGCTTGAAACCGGCTGGGTTCAAAAAATCCTCCTACGCACCTACGTTTAGTTACCTCGTGACTATTCATTCAACAATCAAGATCAAGTTGTTATTATAAATCTGTTTAATGTATTCAGAAATGGATTTATAACAATGTGCTTCAAGCAAGTGTCAGCGTGCAGAATAAATCTTAAAAGGTAGATAATGTCAGGTGCAGGTCATAGTTCACATATATTTAGTATTCAAGCTATTACAATAAGACATTAGTATTCAGATAAGTAGGAATATTCAAGTTGTTTTCTTGTCATCGCTCTAAATAAGTTACAGTTGTAGATAGACCTCCTCCCTAAAAATACTGCTATGCCGTAGTCATCCCGCTTGGGCCTCAGGGATATCCATTTAATGATATATTTCCAAATTCAAAGTTTATTTCAAAGTCAAAGTCAAAAATCATTTATTCAGTAATATCCGCAGGGATCATCTTGAAACGTCTTAAATCTAGGTGAATCTAAGCGCCAGTTCCTCGCGACCAAGCCTAGCCTAGCCTTTCTCTGAATTACAAATTAATTATGTCGTTTTTGAATCCCTTATTTTCTTATTACTATTTACAACTACCGAATAGAGTTGGTGGATGAATGTTTATTCACAAGAAACTTCAAATGCTTGCAACGACTTATAACTTCATAAAAAAAGCTGTGGTAGATATTCTGACATAGTATGAATCTACCAACTCAAAACTCGTAAAGTGTGATGATAATATACAAAAAGTTCATTATTTCAAATAACATCATTTACAAGCAATAGTTCATTAAAACCAATAGCCTCACAAGAATTTATGTTCGACACCTTCAAACGATGATGTTTTAAAATAAACATCATGACTTACAAACGGAAAGACGCTGTTTTTGGTTGTTGTATTATACCTTCATAACAAACGTTACCTTTTTGCATCGATAGCTCTAATTATTCTTTTTGTAGAAACGCTACGTTGAAGTAAGTACTATAGTAAATTATAATTCCGGATGTTTTGCAAACGTTACATCATATTGCAGTTTCATGCCGGTTTGATTTTAGTTAGATTGACATTATGATACGAGAAACCTAGAAAAAAAAATGGTAGGATGACCCGTGATTGTATTACGTGCGTGTTTGTTTAAATTGTTTTGTTTTGACATGTTAAAATGTTTATGTAACGGTTTGATGGATAAAGTCTGGCTAAGTAGTGTTGCGTGTGGAGAGCCCGCAACAGATTGATTTTCATAAAGACCGTCACGAAATAGAGATCAGTGCCAACAGTAGATCCGTTATTAGAAACCGTCTGACGGAAGATACGATGCCCATTCATTTTGTAAGTACTATTTTTTTCACGTGTTGGTCAAACAATCGGAAGGCTCACCTGATTGCCTTGCAGGTCACGCACGTTAGGATTATGCCCTACGTTGCGTGCGAGGCATACAGTACCTATGCCTGTTATTTCACTAGATCTTGCAGACGTTGCAGTGCACTGAAGATTACGATACAAGCATCGGTGGCGGCAGTCCGGCTGATCTGTCTGCTCGCGTCTAGTGTGCGTCAGTTCTTTTCTGACATATGTTTTCTTAAAATATGCGGTCGGCTTTATCGCTTACATAATATTACTTAGATTCTAGTCCGCGGTAATGAATGGGTGACTTTTGACTTTGTCGTCTACATTATTGATTCTATTCCATAATCCAACGCTTAATCGTTGCAAAACGAGATATAACCTATTTGCGTTGCTGGTGGTTGTGTCACTTATGGTAATTATTAGAAAATAATAATTGAGAAATATAATTGGACCGTTTAGTAGCTATTTGTGAGGAAACTGCACAAAGTGCTTGACATAAATATATTATAATGGAAATATTATTAGTTAAAAAACGATACATCAATATCGCTCTTTGTGGTAGATTAATAGATAGTGCATTTTAAAAATTTTGAAGTCCAAGCTAAGTTTATACATTTTATTATCCATTGACAGCCTTTTAAAATCATGCTATCATCAAACTAACCTTTATGTTGATACCCACTGGGCGTACAAAAAATAATGCTTATTGTTTTAACAAGCAATAAGTTTATCTTTAGTAATTTTATGTATAGCCATTATGTGTCATACAGCAACTATTACTACAATTTTTTGATAGGACTGCGATGAACCAAGGAGGCATACGTACATAAAATGCTAACTTCTTTTAGCAGTTATTTTTACCCGACTAGCGGGTAAAAATAATCAAGCACTAATTAACGCTAAACTATTAAAATCTGCGCAATGTGAACACTGTTGGTACTTTGCCCTATTAGTAATTATAGGGTATTAATATGAAATGTTGAGTAGGTATTCTATAATTACTATAACTACCACATAACCACCATCATTATAAATTACATGCAGTTTGATTTAAAGAGCTATGAACTTAATATTCTTGTTCCACTGTTAGACAAAAGCCCTGTGATCCTGTGCTTTGATGGCCCATTTATGCTGAAATACTTGCAGACCATGCAAACGCTTGTCCACTACGGGAATCGTACTCACACCTCTCGCTATACCTGACAAATTAGTCGTCATACAATCGAGGGGGCTTATTTGATAACAACACGTACAAAAAACCTTAAAAGGGCATGTTTATACGGCACAAAAGATTTTGCGCGGTCGCCGCGTGCTTGAGAGAATCGATACCGAGTGCGATACTCGGCATTTTATATTTTATATAACAACGTTCAAAATCCTGACAAGATGGCCGTTCGACCGTGTGAAAGTCTTCGCACCGTATAAACGTGCCCTAAGTAGTCGCCACCCCCTATAATTTGTAGTACTTCCCCAGACGAGCCCTTCACTAAGGGCCTACGGGTGTAGAGAAGAATTAGAACACAGATCATGTGGTACACGATCCCGGTTCTTAGTACCTAACTTATGATCCCACTCTATCAGATAAACCTTTGAACTAGCATATACGGCCATTAGATACAAATACCGTGTTGTATAGTGACGTAAACTACGAAGATAAACTGCCCACAACCTTAATGAACACCAATTCACACATATCTCACATTATTAGCTGCTAATTAAATGTTTAATATACGTAACATACTGCTACTATATATTTAATTTATAGTTATGATACGTGATTGGTCTGGACGGGAAATGGCTGGTTAATTGGTGTATCAACATCTAACTCATAAATATCGTCTTTTATTTGCATTTGTCAAAGAATCGGAATGAGCATTAATAAATCACAATCAATATTTTCTACGGAGTTATTTAGTGAAGCTTTTGAAAATTGTGACGGAATGGAAGATGAAGCTCAAAGAAGTAATAAAAATGTTGTAAAAAAGTGACTAGACTAAAATTTGTGTAATAAACTTAGATGTTTGGTTTGATCTCCGTTGGTTACTATAGACAAAGTTGAGTTGAGAGAGGAGTTGAAAACTGAGGGCAGGCCATATAACTCGTAGAGCCGATAACCGCTAAGGAAAAAAGGTTCTCGAATGACGACCACGAACCGGAAGACAAAATGTAGGATGTCTTCCTTTCCAATGGACAGACGACATTGTTAGGACCGCGGGAAGTCGATGGAAGGAAAGGGCTCAGAATCGTTCTTCCTGGAAACGTATGGGAGAGGCCTATGTTTAGCAGTGGACTTCTACAGGTTGTTGATAATCCCGCATACTTATAAACGTTATTTAATTTAAATATTACTTAAGAACAATGTAAACTATTTAGTTCTTAGCGATCTCATCACCTTGGTTGTTGCAATAAATGTTAGTTCATTGTGTAAGCTTACAAATGTAAACTGTGTAAGTAAGACTGAGAAGCCGTTATAATTACAGTTATAAAGAAAAAATGTACTAAACACATATCTTGTAATAAGTTACAACTATTTCTAGATTGAAATTAAGACTTAGTAACCGGTCCAAATATAAACAATGTTTAAATTATTGCCATCTCTTACCGATGGATAGACAAACAGGGACAGGACTAATTTTAAGCAATATTTTAAATTCAAAATAACGTTTTTCCGTATGAAAGTAATTTGTATTGTAAATGCAACATGATATTGTAATTGGTACTATAAAACACATCGTGAGTGCGCGTTGAAATCTTCTGTATAGACAAACTGATGTAATATGCTAATAACATCATTTTATAGCATAATAACAATCAGTTCTCTATTTCAGGTGACTTATGATATAATATAATAATATTACGATACAATATAATATACATAATAATGATATCATATTACAGGTGATATAAACAGATATGATAGAGATTAACATACATTTAGTTAGACTTTAATACAAACTGAGATGGCGGGACGGGCTGTTTTGAGTTGAACTGTAGAAACCTAGCTTAGGATTAGAATGTGTCCCAGTAGTGATATACGGAGGACCAGTAATAAAAAAAATATATAAGTTAGTACCAGTACCGAAGAAAATGAATTCTTCGTTACTGGTGCTTTCGTATACAGCCTTTATACTGCTTCTGCTAACAAAATCTCTGGAGCGCGGAAAACGTTTATTTATTTATTATAAGTCATTTGATGGAAAAAGCAGATGATCCATCTTATGTTAAGTGGTAACCATCACGGTATTGACGGAAAGCATAATATTGTCGCCGTTTCATAGAAAACCAAGTCTGATTATGCGATTGCCGAAATATCCCACGCCACCTGATGAAACTTATTGCGGTTAGCTCTTCGGCTACTCTTAAACAGTCCTAGGTCAAAGGCAAAAACTCGGAGACAAAACACGACATCACTTTATACCAAGCTGGTAAAAACGCGTACCTATGGTCATCCTGTCAGTAAGTGACTGTCGTAACACATTAGTTATTTCACATCGTGTTCGCAAGTCCCAAATTTACTTTAATTTACCTACCAAAATTGAATTACGTTAAAACTACCGGCACATGAGGCTTAACACAAGTGCCTCGGGTTAGTGGATGCAGGGTAGTGCATTCCTTGTAGGTCACGTACGTTAGTTACGTGCCCTACAAGGCAATGCTTTGTTATAGGTGATGGTTACCACTTAACATCTGGTGGGCCACATGATTGTTCCACTAACAATAGCATAAAAAATAGGTAAATGTGGGTATTTCTAACTTTATCTATCTTTACCTCTAAAAGTTACTGTTACTTAAGGTATGATATATATATATCCCGTAAATATAGGCTATAAAATGTATATCCTGTAGCCTATTTACCACGCTCTAAGCATACGATTTTTAATAATACGTTGGCGTTGATACAGAACCTGAATAAGAATTGAAATAAGAATATTTTATTGCGTATCTATCCATCTATTTATCTATCTTTTAATTACATTAGTATAGAGTAGGTAGTTGAGTAGTTAGTTGCACAACGACACTTGTTTTTTATTCATGTAGGTACTAATGCTAAATAGTGGGAACATCACAGTATGCGAGTACCCCGATTAGGTGATATAGTTTGTTTCCACAACACGGGAATATCTCTTATGTTTTTATGACACACTAGCGTCCATCCGTGACTCCGTTTATGTGTGACCTAATTACTCGTATATAATATATACTCATATCATGTTCCATGGTACGAACTATATAGTACCTACAAGAGGTAGGTATAATATAAAAATTGTAGTACTTGTGACCTAACAAGGAAACAAGTTTTACCCAATCCGTCCGGCCGTTAGGGATATGGGTACCCACTCACAAAACGGTAGGAAAGAAGCTGGTTGCGTGTAATTGACACCGATAATATAAACATTTTTATAATTTTTTTAGATATTTTAAGCCGATTGGAGGTGATCCGTAGAACTCAAATGAATATAATGGTTTTTGGCCTAAAATTATCGGTTTTACCAAAAATATTGGGTTCGGGGAGTTGTTTAACTTTTATTGAAGTAGTGAAAATTTGTAATAGTATAATTTATTGTTACAGGTATGTATCTAAAATTAACAACTCAATACTTCCATCACAACCTACTCAGTGGTAAGTTATATTTAGTTACTTAGGTTAATTATAAGTATTTAACTAGTATCAAGTGCAACACACACAGGAAAAGGTTTTAAAAAAAGGTGTCACTGTAGGTTTTTATTCATATAGCCTGACATTTTAAAACGAGTTTAAATATTACTGTCACTGTCAATCTCATAGGAATAAAAAGAGATGGCAACTTACTTATCGGCCATTTTAGCTAAAGAAATGTGAAGTTTCAAAAGATGTAAAAAATAATACAGTGACGTAGTATAATGGAAACCATTACTGCTCCCGCTATGAGAATCAGCACAACACAATGTATTCTATAAAATACGCGCTTTGTATAAAATTAACTCATGATCTACCTTTTGTATTCTAAGTTACTGTGCAATGGTTTTTATAATAATTTCATATTTGGCATCGTTTATATATGTAGTATATAAAATAGGTACATAAGCAAATTAGTAGCTTAGATACAAGTAAATAAAATAACTACATTAATTTTTTTTTTTAAATATTTGTGTACATTTTTACACAGTACATCTAGCCCCTAACTTAGCATAGCTTGTGCTATGGGAAATAGATGACTGATAGAATATTTATATATGTTATTTGTAAATACATACTTAGAATACAATATGATACCCAAACAGAAATCAGATTACATTAACCAAGCTTAATAATAAATTCTTTTAGCCATTCAATTCAATTCGACTATACAACATTTCTGAAAGAAGAGCCGTTTGGAAATATGAGTAAAAGGTGTATTTGAACAACCTATTGAAGATCTAAAGATAGAATACCGGGCTATGTCAAAATTTCACAGTAGCTGACATTGTCTTGGGCTCACCAAGCAATGCAAATTCAAACCAAAATTATCTAGTGAGTATATTCTTGATAATGGGTTGCGTAAAGTTTTTCCACGGTATTTCTCGACATTGTGTGGTGCAACGGAGGTAGTCTGTAGACTGTTCAGTCGTCCGCGCTACTTTGCACTGTCTACTACTCAATCAATTGATAATCGCGTGTGTAATACAATAATACTACCCGTGGATAATTGTGTTGTGGAAATTTTATTTATGGATGCGGTTTGTTTTATAAACTAAGTGTTCTCCACTTCAGGTGTATTTTCTATTATTACGTATTCACATCCGAGATTGCATTCGTGATACTTATCCTTGATTTTAGCACCGGAAAATTCGCTTTCGTAACTTGATTGATAACACACAAGGTCAAGATATTCAACGTCCAAGTTTTAAGTGTAAAAGGAAGTAGGTAACAACCATATGATAGCTGGAAACATTTCTTGCTAAATTATTATAGGTTATCAGATTTTTTATTGGTTCACCACGCCACCATAATATTGAAAACGAAATGCTTACTCGTGGCTAGTGAAGGGCGGGCGCTGTTAGGCGGTTAGTGCCGCCCGCCTTGTTCTTGTCCGCCCGGCAATCTCCAAATCTAGATAGAACGTACTTTATTGAACACCATAACATAAAATAACAATTAAGAGAAAAACTTATTAAATCTAATATGGTAAATGGCGGTCTTACAGTGATCTCTAACAAACAACTTTTCACAACCATCTACTCGTAAATATATTTACGATAGCGAACGCCATATTACGATTAACGAACTGTTTTTAGGAAGGGTTCTCAAACATACCTATCCAAATAAAAACACATTATAGCATATCAGCGAGCGTAATAATTAAAGGGTTGTATCTGATTATTCTGAATATCACACACCCAACGCACTTTACGTGTTTATGTTTTATGAAACCACGATAAGTGCAGATCTGTTTTTTCAAACTTTTTTACCCGGACTTAATAAAAACCGGAATAGTCCTTAGGGTAAGATTCAGAGACAAAACTGAACTTGAACTTAGTTAGCTTATGCTTGAGTATTTGAAACTTGGAATCATGAGATCAGTGGGTCAATTCAAGACGATTCAGTTATAAATAAAGCAGACGACTACTTATATGTCTGTTTTAGAATTTTTGTATTTGTTATAGCAGTCTAATCAAAAAGGTGAACGAACCCTACGATTTCTCCTGAAATTACACTAACGGTCGGGCTAAGTTAATGATGTGTCACAGTTCAATGCTCCAATAACTTCATGAGCAGCAATCAGTACGCAAATCACTGACCACGCGCCCCTAGCGGTTTCATTATTGAAACTGTATTGCGTATATTATTATCAGGTTAGTGACCTTCTTACCTAAGGGTGGCATTGTCGAGATCCTCTCTGTTGAACCTAGGACATGGGTATCAATGTGTGACAATCCGTCACGTTGTCATTTTAGTATTTAGTTTGATTTTTAAAGCCACTTGCTTCGGAAATCAAACTGCACCCCTTCGCGTGATTTGCAAGTTTTTTTTCGAGACTGAGTTATGCTTACTGTGGACGCAGTGTAATGCCACAAAAAGCGCGTCTTCAATGTATTTACTATATTGTGAGGTATTGCAATTATTATAGACAACGATAACCGCACAGCATCTGAGGCCTAACCCTCGAACTTTTTTTGAAGCTGAAACGAGTTTGAAACTAGAATTTGACTGTCGAAATTGAGCCTGTCTGAAATGTCAGTATCATTGGGGATTGATACAATCGAAACTTGAATTTGACGATTATTTCGTTATGAGAATTGGGCCTTTGGTGGGTTCCATCTACCCGTTGGATCACTTTTCTCATAAAGAAATATAAAATTGAGTTACACCTCTTTTCATAATCTTAAGCATTATAAAAAATACCTAGATTTTTTGTATTTCTAAGTTATAACAAAACAAAACACAAAAGACCTGTATGGCACGGATACACCGTTAAAGATCAACGAAACTATCAGTAATGTCATGATGTGAATTACTGTTCGATGGCACACAGATTATAAATAGAAGTTATACGAGTAGCTTTATCTCTAGTCGTGATTATAAGAAACAAATGACTTTTGATCCTAACGTCGTGAGCATGAATAAAAAAGTTTGCAGGTATGTTTAATAGCTTTAATTTTCAATATAATAAGGTTGGCGGCATAGTATCCGAACCTCCAGCCTGATATAAATACTTATCTGTTCGTGTGGATATGGATAAAAAGAGGGAAATGTAAACAAAAAAAAACATTATTTAAAATAAAATAAGGCAGAGTATTAAAACATACTTCGGCCAGTCTAGGTGGCAATCTCCACCCATTGCCTGTAATATTTTATTATTGCCTTCTTTTAATAGTATTTAAAAAAAATTAATAATACATCTAGCTTTGCTTAAAAATTTATCTTCTTACCACAATATCTGAACCTGCATCTTTCGCATTTCAGCTGATTGACCACTATGCTATAATAGATATGATGTAGATGAATGGTTAGTTTGTTGGGCGACCGCGGTGCTCGCTCGGTTGTGACGATGTTACTGTATGAATGAATACCGCTACGCATTATGAACTGTATGACGCCTCTAACTCATTACTATACCGTATTATTAAAGGGACTACTTATTAAATAGACTATATGCAGTCTCGGTTGTACGTGCATGGTATTCCTGATTTTTAAAATATTGTCGCAGTATTTCGTTGTAGTTAGGTACTCTATTGGTTAGTATTTTTTATCATGAGACAGTTCTACAATAATTTGCAAGAGGTCACATCGGTAATAAAATAATTCAGAGATGGCCACAAAGTACTTTTAATTGTAGGCAAACGTTAGTTTAATAAATAAAATAGTAGAACCGTTTATTTACCACAATTTACACCTACGATTTTCGCTATAGAAAACTATCTTCAATAACTTACATAGGTACAAAAAACTATTAGGCAAGCACCCAAAGATGAGTATCGGCCGTTACCATCGTGTGCCGTTCAGTGATTTAACGAACTGAGGTTTATAGATGTTTATACGAAGTGTTTAGCCTTAGATTAGTGTAATTCCCCGCTACCTCTAAGGGTCATCCTACACGGGCTACGTGATATAGCCAGAAAACGTCACCGCCCGCGCCATCGAGCTGCCGACTACATTTTTCGTATATTTCCATGAACTTGCCAATTATGATTGAATTACCAGTGATCGCTACACGCCAAGAGGTCGGCTGTAGCCCTCGCTTCAGTATGCGACGTTTTGTGGTTGTAGCACGTGACCCTAATACGTTACACCATTTTTTTACGGTTGGACTTACAATTAAATGAAGCGTCATTCCTTTTGTGACCGGATAAAATCATTAACTAGATAAATACTCACCCATTTATACAAGCTTATTGTCAGTCCTTGTAATAGCATTCCCACATTGAATACTATCACAAGATCTGCCTTGCAACAGAAGCTTATGATGTTACGATTCGAGCCAATAAAAGATGGTTATTATTTTAGCTAGCAGAGTAGTAACCTACTGATCGACCATTACCTTGATTACTATCTCACCTATCTGTGGTTCAATTTTAATGTTTTATTTTAATATGATTTGCTGATGGAACACGCAGATGACTCAATCATCACCTATAACAAAGTATTGTAAGTCACGTTCGTTAGCAACGTGCCTTACGATACACTGCTTTGCATCCATCAACTTGAGGCATACAGGTGTCAAGCCTCATGTGCCTGTAATTTCACCGGCACCCACACCCTTCATGCCAGCATACAGCAAGTTGCTAGGCGGCATAAATTGGCATGATGGTAGGTATTTCTTCCGACGATCACTTCACGAAGAGCTCTACTACTACCCCTAGATATTAATATTACAAAAATATTTATAGAATTAAATACTCTTAAATAAAAACCGGTATTCAAATTCTGGCAAGCTGTTAAGCTTAATATATATATATAGCAACAAAACATTATAACAACTCTATCTTAATAAGTATGTAGTGTTAGAGTTGAAAACTAAACCAATTTATCCTTAATTTTTATACATTACACAATGTAGAATATGTTAAACTACATAATTAATTTCGAGCCTCAATCTTTATCAGAATAATGATATTATAATGATGGTGTATACGTACTGTTTTAGAGAAATTAATAATTATACTTACCCTACTATTAATTTTAAAAATTAATAAACTCATTGTAACAATAGTTACACCGTGTTTTGTCTCTTTCGATCTAATTTGAAACTTCCTGTCAATGCAAAAGACAACACACTATGTAAGTATTTCAACGTTGCGCCGCCGAGTTTATTAGTACCAGAATTAGACTTTTTCTCACATTATTTATGGCCAACTTACGTTCTTGCATAGCTCGTTAAGTTTAGCATAAAAACAACCGCAATGACCTGAGCCTAATGCTAAAGGTTGTCTAGTAAATTCTGTTATTAGTCTTGCAAAACATTTATATGGTACTAAAAAAATAACAATAGAATCAGGTATTCCCAAGCAGATTGTGTGCAATTTCGGCACAACCTTTCGGTACCCTATGTAACTTTATTACTTTTGAGCATTACCATAAAATTAGATTATACTAGAGAAACGCGCGCGACTTCGCCCGCGTAACTTTAAAAGTAAATTTCCTACAAACTTCAACCCCTGCTGTATCCGTTTAGTGGTTGAATTTCTGAAGTTTTTTCTTAGTATACCTCTAAATACCAAGATAAGAATACCCTGAAAATGTTTCTACAACCAGTGGTTTAGGCTGTGCGTTGTCTATATGTCAGTCAGTCAGTTAGAACAAAGATTCTTATAATTGGTATAGATTATTAGATTCAATGATAAAATGATAGCTAGGGACGAACCGAACTTTATGGCAAAGGTACAAGACAAAGCACATTGTATTACAATAATAATGGAGGCACGTTGTGAAATACTTGCCTGCGCCTGCGCATAGATCAAGGACTAGGTTCGGCACTTGATGTTACAATGCGAACAATTAGATGAATCGTAGGCTCTGTTTCAACATTAGTCAAACGTGGTTGGAATGTATGAAAAACTTGTGACGTGTGTGACGTGGTAGATGGATGAACCAGAAGACGTAGCGTAGGACGTCCTCCTATCCGATGGATGGATAACATTGTTAGGATCACGGGAAGTCGATGGATGAAAAGGGCTCAAAATTGTTTTTATTGGAAACATATGGGGGAGTATGAATACTTAGCTAGGTACCTAAAGTTCACGCAAATTAAACATCTATCTTAATCTAACATAGGTTGTATTTGATCTGCAAACCAGCAGCAAAATATGTTTGCGAATTGGCTTACAGTTTGTAGCTCGTCTCTGCATAGGTATATTTTTATACGAGTTGCTGAAGAAAAAAGTATACCCTTCCTGATCTTAAGTGGTTACCATCATCATCATCATCGTCTATAACAAAGCATTGCCTCGCAAGTCACTTAGGTCACACTCGTTAGGAACGTGGCCTACAATGCACTGCTCTGCTTCCATCAACCTGAGGCATACCGGTGTTAAGCCTCATGTCCTGTAATTTCACCGATACCATACATATGTTAAGCCTCGTACCTATGTCAGTTGTACAACCGGTGCCCACGACCTATAAACTGGAATACAGCCAGCGACTTGGCGATAGAAATAAACATGATGGTATATTTTTCCTCGGACGAGCCCTTCACTAAGAGCTCTACCTACTACTAATAAAATATTTAATTATTTCGCGTCGTGGAAAATAAAAATAAAAATTTTAAAAAGCGAGCTGATTTACGAAATGTTTGAACTATACAATACAATTTTTTTTATTCTCATTCTACCGACGAATATATAGAAATATTTAGTATCCAGACAGCACATTATGCAATTAGGTTCAGTGATCTGTAAATTCATTGATGGACACTTAAGCTCTGCCTATCTACGCCACATCTTAAATCAATTTGCAATCGGCTTTGTGTTGCAATATAAAGTGAATCCATTACAATACTCTTTGACATTAATGGGTTAGCCAGAGGATGGTAAGGGGATTGGTCAGTGTGGTAATAAGATACAGTCGGCATCAGAAGATGATAATGTCTTCAACGTGTGTAGTGAATCATTATCATATCACTTATACCTACGAAAATAATAATAAATAAAAAATATCTGTGGACATCACCTAGCCCCAAAATAAGTATAGCTTTTATTATGATGAATAATAAAATAATCATCATTTTCATGAGTATGTCATGAGGAAGGATGAAAGTCATGTAACCAGTCCGGCTAAGATGTGCAACGTGACAAAAAAAAAATCTACTTGTTATCTCGCGCATAATAGAGATATCTCTTTATATCTTCCTGTACTAGCATCGCAGTGCCAAAAACCTATCTCGTTCTATCAAATGAAGACTTAGTACTAATATTTAGCTTATCTGTCTTTTTTCTATAATTTCTAAAATGGCCATCAATAGAAAAAGTTTCTCGTGACAAGGGCGACATATCTCATGTTGAGTAGGAGAGTGATGGCCATATGTCTTAGAAAGAAAATATGAATGAACAGTGTGAAAGATTTATTATTATTATTTTATTATTACTTATTTCTTACCTATGTCAGGTAAGAAATAAGTGAGTATGGAGATGACGGCTGACAGAAAAAAAAACTGGGAGTGGAAAAAAAGAATATGTTGTCCACATAAAGTGGAGTAAGGGCTGAAAGATGATGATGATATCTCTAGTGATTGTTAGATACAATAGTTTTACTTAAATACCTATTTACTTCTCAATCTTAGTTGAAAAATAACACAAAAAACGCAATTTTTTACAGTTTATAGGCAAACATGACTGGTTTCAATTTCACTTGATGCTTAGTGGTGATCCATCCAACCCAAATTGGTGAAGCCGGTTAGGCTCATGAGGGTAACACTTGTTTGCCTCAGGGCATGCACTGAGGGAAGTGCGTGGAAGTGTATTGAGGGTATGTTCCTAATTTGCATGATCTGCGAGGCAATGCTTTATTTTAGATGCTTTATGAGTGTGTTGGAACAAGGAGATGACCTTACGTAAATACTTAAGGGCATCTGCTTGTTCCTTCAACATGTATAAAAATACATATTCGGAAAAACAGACACTACCGGTAGCGGATTTAACTCTGGCTGTCCGCATTATAAAAAATGAGGTAAAAATGATATAGTGAGGTACAATACATCCATACTGAATGACTGGTTTCCATACGTCTGGGTAGTTCACCGATAAATGGGTTTTATTGATTAAACACATTTTTTAATCCACGTATCATGTATTTTTGATGTCGGATGTACCTACCTACACTTCAGTTGCAAGAGGTCTATAAACTTTGTAAAATACAGAGATGCGAAAGTTTTAATTTCGTAAATGCGCGGGAGGTACGTAGGTACTTTTGCACTTTAAGCCTATTTTGGTAGCTAGGTCAATGAAACTATTGAGTGCAGTAAGATAATACAATAACGAAATTAAATAGTAATAAAATAAGGTAGTTTTTATTGGTATTTTGTTTTTTTTTTAATTTTGAAACTTTATTTAAATTTAAATATTGCTTAAATGTCTCCGGTCACTGTATGTCATTACTCATTGATTAGAGATGGCGATAATTTAAACTTTATTTATTTTTAGACCTATGGGTTGCCTAAAATGTAATAAGGAGTTCTTATAGGTAACTGATCCATCTACTTCCTTTAGTGCTGTCACAGTACGTCAGACACGATTATGATCACCAGGAAACATCTACAAGGTGTTCTTCGCTATCCGCACATCAGTATGAATAGATATCCATCTGTTCCAGTAACGGAACATTCTGCACACACAGGGTTCGTTGCACAACAGACGCAATTCACTCTCGTTGTCTCGCCGCCATTGTCGCGCACGCGCTTTACTGGGAACTTTCCCGCGCAGGCGCCGCAAAAAGCGCGGGAACAAAGCCCTGACAATAATGGCCGACATAACGTCATAAAATGTCTGTACAGCAGTGTAATTTTGGAATATTCTCGTAGGTGTTACACCTTTAGTACCAAGATCTAAAATTAGCATCAAAAGTAAATCATTATCAAATAATCTTTCAAAAGTGTTTTATGAAAAACAAACAAGGTACCTTCCTATGTAGATACCTTGTTTTTTGAACTATGTTTGAAAAGGGTCTACTTAGGTACCTAGGTAACTACTTGGAGGAGTTACCAACTTCTGATGCTGACTTTATGTACTTAGGTATGTAGATACCACAAAAGTATTTTGTAGGTACCGATTCCACTAAACTTTTTTCTAAATGGAATATTTATGAAATATTCGCGGTTATCCTAACTAGAATTTATTGCACAACTATCAAATTATTATGTTATTCAGGTTAGTTAGATTTATAATATAAAATATAGGTGTGTATAGTCCAGTGTGAACGTATAGCGTCAATATGCAAATCATTCATTTGCTTACCTATTTTTATCGACTACCTACCTACACACGAAACGTTAAAAATGCATAAACAACGGGAAATTCTTTGCGGATTCAATCCATCCGTTCTGAATAATAACCGTACATTTAACAGCTAAAGAATTCACTGTTTCATCAGTATACAATTTTCTTGTAACAACAAACAAACAATCCGCATCTATAGGTAATGAGTGCTTTCATTCATGCTCACAGTACGATCAATCGTAGTTGACAGGTTGTGTTCAACAAAGACAGTGTAATCAGCTCATCATCTGATCACAACCAACGTTACATAATAGCTACATAGTGAATTAATACTTGCACAATGATTGCGTTGATCGAACGCTAACTCGAGAGCAGTCACACAAGAATATAAAAATGGTGAACGGGAACTACGTACTGTACGGAGATAGACCATCCTCAGAGTCAGAAATAGTTGAAGATCATGTACAGACACGGACCACAGACCGTAAGAATCGACGCAAAGCAAACAGAACCGCAAATGAACTTCAAAGAACTCTCAACATGGCTCAGCTAGATAACGAAACAGATTCGGTCAAATATGAGAAAAAAATAAAAGAACCTCGTCTCTTGCGCTATGTGTCAACTTCAGACGTAGAGGAAAACTTTGTTAATGAGAAATTCGAAACGTATGATTTGAAACCAACAGAGGAGCGACCGAGACGATACGCTTTTCAGAAGAAGCCAAAGAACCCTACCGATGGGTCTGTTAACTATGCTTATTCAAGGTCTAGTAGTAGTTGCAGTTCGCCAAATGGAAACTTGCCAACGATTTCAGAACATGGAGAGCAATATGGAACTTACAGAATACAATCGATGCCGAGTCCAAAAGTCAGCGATATCATCAGCGGCTACGAGAAGTCTAAGATAGAAAAATACTTCACTAAGCCGAAAGACGGCAAGGGCTTTACTGCCAATGTAAGCTACAAAGTAAGTGAACATACCTATCTATGTTTTTTAGTGGTAGGTTGGTATATACCTAATTAAATATCAGTGTGTTAGTAAAACAGTATACTGTCATTCAAAGAAATGTATCATGTATGAGTACAACTTTAATTAGTGGCAGTTGTTTCGTTGTAAACGCGTGAAGCTGTTTTCAGACAAATTTCAGCTCGAGTTGTACTTTTTTAGGGGTTTAATTTCAGGAATTCCTTTCTTAGTACCTACACCTCTACGTATCAAGACAAATACACCCTGAAAATTTCAATTCTCTACGACCAGGTGCGTTGTCTATATATCAGTCAGTCAGTCAGGACAAAGATTCTTAAAAGTAGTATAAATAGATAGTCGATAAGAAAATATTTTTCAACTTCCAGTAAATATTGCTTGTTTATCTTCGTATTGATAAATTGGATATGATTAAAGTGAATTAGGTTGCATAACTGCATAAAAGATCGATGGTATCTTGTTTTGGACCACAAATCGAAAATAAAAGTATTTCTTCTGCCTATCAACATAATTTATGACCGTGTAGTACGACATTCGGTTAATTTAACGACCAATAAAATGATAAATAACCGCGATGTTATAATAATGCCAAAGAAGTTATTCATATTAAAGTAGGCTTGTAAATTGTTAGATCACGCTAGATTATTGGTTTTTATGTCTCATTTTCAATGTGGAGATAGACACTAGCCACTATACTAACAATAATAATAATGCCGGTCAATCCACACAGCATCATCTAGCTCCGCAGCTAAACAGATGTTTGTGTTATGGGTACTAGATAACTGATATAATTTCCGGTTCCAAGACGATATCAATCAGACTTTTCAAAGCCAGATCATAATCCTAGATTGAATAAAAACGTCGGTACTTAAAAGATAGATTTTCAGTCTCCTCTATATATATTCAAATATAAACTAAAAGGCATCGTAGGTATCGCATAAAGGCAGCGTAGCCCTACCTACAGTTCCTACATCATAATTACCCAGGCACTAAACATTTGCTGCATAAGTGAGTTAGGTACAGTCAGCTGCACTAGAATGTATACAAACCTAAACATTTAAAACAATGTTATAGTATTCAAGTAAATATTTACATGGAAAATTCGCAAAACCAATAGACTCACCAAGTAATTTCAAGCTGTTTGAGTTCTTGTTTTGTCAAATTATTTTGTGATGCTGTGATACCATTTTGAAAGTTTCGAACTGTATACATTCTAGTGCAGCTGACTGTACTTCTATCTGAAACTAGACCATGCATGTTGTTCCTTATCCAAGAGAGTAAGTACCTTATCAAAATGTGTTCCGTGTGTAGTAATAGCTTGTCGTGCTGCTAGTACATTTCACATCAGTTATTACTGTATCGTTTTATAATTAACTTAATGTATCTACTGATAAGTTGGTAAACAGTTTAGGATAAGTTGCCAAAAGGGTGCAATCACATACAAAGACACAGAGGTGTGGGTTTATTTACTCTACTATACAATTTATTTACTCGTCAACAGGTGATTTTATGTTTAGTATTGTTGATTTTTTATTCAGTACCTAACTTTTTTAGCAAGAAAGAAAAGAACTCAGTCAGTTTGTAGCGTTTGCATTCAAGTTTTTATCGGCAACAATACCATTCATCTACCTGGTTGTAGGTTTAACTAAGGCTTTTGTCAATGTTCGTTTGGGTAATACAGGTAAATAAGTAATAAAATAAATATATAAATATTTTGTAGACATTTTACATCATCTAGCCCCAAACTAAGCATACAATGGGAAAGAGATATAATACTTATATATGTTTTTTTGGTAAATAAATACTAAAAGTACACTATAACACCCGAAACAGAACAAATATACATCACACAAATGTTTGTTCTCGGTGGGGATCAAACCCACCACCTACATCGCAGAAGACAGGGCTACTACCACAGATATAGTGTATATCTATATATCTGTGGTAGTAGCCATGTGGTAGTACCTGTGGTAAGCACCACAGGTGGACATAACATATGAGGTACACCATACATGCCATTACAATACTCTGTAACATAAAGGAGGGGTCAAAGGAGTGTTTATTACTGAATATTTTATGGTCTTGTAAATTAGTAAGGAAATGAGTTCAAAGTTTCACTTTTATTCAAACTGGTTTTTCCAAAGGATGAAACAATAATGCTTTTGTGATACTTTTGGTGTTCTTTCGGTATCACAGTTGCATAAAATAAGATACAATAAAGAGAATTCCATGTAATTGTTTGTAAGACAGGTCACATTTGGCACACCCGATCAGTACTAATAATGTACTTGTTACTATATTGGTATAGTTTAATCTAAGAGTAAGCGCAACATTCATTACTATTGTATAAAATAAAAAACTATTAATTACCTATTACCTACACAACCTCAAGCTAAGCAGAGCTTTTGTTATGGGTACTAGATGACTGATATACCTACTTAATACGATACATTACATATGGTAACTATTATTACTTACTATTATAATAATATTGTATTTTTTCTTATGCATAATAAATACCCAGAACACTCGAAATAAATATTTGCAGATCGGAAAATAATTTATCCCAAGGCGGGAATCGAAACCGCAACCTTCTGCGTCGGACATTTGCCCACCGCGCCACATCGATTGCCAAAAATAATAAAAATTATAGTTAATATTTTCTCATTCTAGAACATTATATCCTGATCCATCATCGGTGAGGCCGTTATATATCATATTCATGTATCTATAAAGCATATAATTGACTATACTGCCTAAATAACCCATGTTTAGAGCGTTAATGCAATTATATATGGAAATGTTATGACTTTCCTATTCAATATTTCATCTCACTTGAGAAATATATAACTCAGCGGGACGCTCGTTTGTAATTTGATAACTAATAGGTATACCAATTATAGATACAGATCTGTCGATATGTTTTTTATTGGTTATTGGAATCGCGCGTGACTTTGCTCGCGTGATGTTTATATTCGTCCAAACTTCAACTCCCGCTGAACCCTTTTAAGAGGTAAATTACATACATACCAAAATAACTAATATAACTTAAAAATTTCAATTGTATTTCATCAGTCGTTTAGGCTATGCGTTGTCTAATGTCAATCTGTCAGTCAGGACAATGATTCTTTTAATTGGTATAGAATCATACCATGTGATATTGTAACCAAATGTAATATTTTGACATTTTGTAATTGTAATATTTGGACTTACCTCTGACTACCCCCTATAAACATCCTCGAACAATCTGAAGTGAGTACTTGGTACTAAGAGATCTGAGGGGATGTGTACCGTGCTGGGGGATTAAAGTCACTTACTAAATATTTTTTTAGCTAGGTAGTAGGTAATAATGTTCCTACCTACTTATTTATTTTCTTAGATTTTTATTTTTATACCTATATTTCTATAGATTTTTATTTCTAGTTTTGTAAGTAATTTCATGTTTTATTTAATTTATTTTCAATGTGTATCTAGAATAGTACCTTAGAATTTGTTCTGTAATAATATGCTATTTCTCTACATAGTATAAAATGAAGTCGCTTTCGCTGTCTGTTCTTTTAGATCTTTTAAACTTCTCAACGGATTTTAACACAGTTTCGGCAATAGATTCAAGAAGAAGTACTATATTATGTATGTATAATAAATACATATTATAGTAAAGAAAAGCCGAAAAAATCAAAGATTTGAATCGTCCAACGAAGTGGCCACGGGTCAGCTTGTAAGTGAATAAATTGAAATTTAAAAATGAAAATTGTTCACAGGGCTCTCACCCGGATAGCCTGTACCGAGTACCAGCCAACAACGGCGTCGCTGGCGACAGGATGGCGAGACTCCTCCGTGTACTGCGCTGGCCAGTTGCCCTCGTGGCCGTCTGCGTTGCACTAGCAGTCTTCGTTTACTTCCTTATGCCAGGTAATTATTATTAACCTAAAAGGTAATCATGGTGCACACGTCCTTTAAGTAAACAAGTATGACCTAACGACTCAAAACGTTAAAAATAACTTTGTAGTGACCACATTGCTATTAAAAAATAAACCAAAATCCATTGAATCTAAAGCCAAATCCAATCTTTCAATTTTAACTTTATATCTATATTTTATAACTTTATATCTTTAATCCAGCTAGGGGGGTACGTTCATGGAACTTCGGTCGACAAACTTGTCGGACAAACTGATTTTATTTATCGAGTTTTATCGACACCCAAAACTAGCCTCGATATATTTTATCGAGTGGTTTCCCTGCGGACAGCTTGTCGATAAATTACGTAAAACTTCTTAAATTTATCGACCTAGCGTTTAACTTAGTTCTATGGTACAAATCTCGATAAATTACGATAAAACCCCGTTTTATCGAGAATTTATGTACTCAATAATTTATCTATTGACACATCCACGCTGGGGCACCATATTCTAAAAAGATGCGTATGACCTTTATAATATTGATATTGTTATGAGAAATAAAATTCAATGATACACGCCTGCCAGAAACTGTATGCGAGCACTTTCATTCAAGCCAAACCCTCTAAAACAACATGTTTAGAATTGTTTGTAATGTAATAAGTTAGTTTGGCTTCTAACCGATTTGGATTAGATTTTATCAGCTATTTTACTCTGTTGATCTAAACAAGGAAGGTAGCTTTACAAAAGTGCACGGAAATAATAAAGTGAAAGGTGGAGTTATAAAAGCTCACAGCATTTTATTTACAAAAATAGATTAGTGGCTTACAAAAACTAAAACATTACATAATTTTCTACAACGTAGTATACTTTCATCCTCAGGTACTAAGCTTACTAGGCTATTACTAATGTACAAAACTCATGTAAGTAGATGTCTTATCATCATCAGAAGAAGTCCACCGATATAGGAAACATTTTGAGACTTCTCCATCTACCAACTTCCTGCAGTCTTTAAAATGTCATCGGTCTATCGACTGAGGAGAAGAGTTCCTATTCTTCATCTCGCAATTCGTGGTCGCCTTACGAAAACCTTTAACTATTCACCAGCTAGATTGATTCTACGCGCTCTATGACCTGCCTATTGCGACTTCTAAGAGCTATGTCGGTAGCCTTGGTTCTTCTACGAGAACGTCTTCTAAATCCGCTTAATCTTTTGATATTATTGTGACGAATTGGCGATTGCCAGATCAAGTCATTTCACCAAACCACGTGTGTGGAAATGAAAAAACCCAAATTCAGAATAAGATGCCCCAAGTGAGGTCGTAGGTTAAGATAACACGTAACAGTGCAATATAGTAACGTTACAAAATACTAGCTTTATTGCTTCATCGAAACAGTTCATGAATAAAATCAGCTTCCTTATACTTGTACGGATTATTTCTTAAACTTTAACGAAATAAGCGAAGATATACACCCCATAAATAAGCAATAAAAAGGACAAGATTACGACCCAAAAAGGTATCAATTAAAACCAGATTTGCATATCGAAAGCTTGTAATGTTAATTCTACATTAAATGCACTCGTTGCTTGCAGACAGGAGCTGCACCGCCACTACAAAATAACTTTCAAAGCAATTAAAGTCCTTTTTATGTGTAAAATGTAGGTACTTTGATAAGCGTGAACTTTTCGCCAAACATTTTGATATCTTCATAAATATTCGGTCGCTTTCACACGCGAAGGGTTTTTATAACAATATTTTAAATGGGCAAGTAAAATCCGGCACAATATGATTTTATTGCGTGGGGTTCCGTTGGTTCTGTGACCGGATGTGGTCTCGTCTCTCCTTTTGTCGCTCTCAATTGTATTTTTATATGCCAGGGGTTTGTAAAATGGAAAGTTAACCGCCAAAAACGTCTGTTCTACTTATGTGTTTGGTATTTTTTTAGAAATCGATGCAGATTTTAAGATCTTAGGTTGTTCGGATGAGATCACTTGTTAATATAAATCTGTAGGATTGCACTGTTGCGTTCCTCGAACTTACCAACATGTTGATAGAGTTCGTTGTGTGGAGAAACTTAAAGTGTTTGACCTCCCATGACCTCGCTTTCTTCCTCTTATCAGAATTCATAATTAACACTTTTGTTGGGTTGGGCTATTTTCGGTCCTCTCGCGTGTGACAAGTGTGTTTTACACTAATGTATATTGGTGCCGTACTATGAGTATATACGTACAATGTACAATGCTATACATTTGATGTTAAATTCGTAGAATACAAATCTGTATAATCTGTATATAAGCCTATATTATTAATTTTGATTGAATACATAAACAGAAAACAACATAACACCCAGATAGGATAGACGTATGCTCAGTAGTAGATACGAATGAGCTAAAATGATCAACGTACTTACCTTCTTCCCAACAGGTCTGCCTTGTAAATGTTACCATTTTAGTGTAGGCGGCTATACATATACAAGTGCCTTCTTAGTAGTAAGTAAATTATCTTACTCGCTAGCTTCTTAGCATACGCTATCAAAACCAAGTTGCTACTGTTTAAGTCTTAGCAGTCAGGTGTTGCCCTCAGCTACCAAACACTTATCTCCAACAGTAGATAAACGAGAACCTTTTAGATAAGGTATCTACTGGTTGAATTACCTAATGACTCCTTTTTGCCACAGCCAATAAAATGAAACGGCTGACTCATTTTCTAAGCAAATTCATGAAATAGGTTTTTTTAAAAAGCTTGCACTTTCGTAATGTTAAATGGGAACCATCACCTATGTTAAACCAGTGCTCCTATTAAAATTCCTGTATTCTGTATGCACTCCAGAGCACTAAAAAAATATTCTTATAAAAAGGGTCCAATCATAAGAGCTTGGTCCTAATTGACTGACTGGCTAGCATATAGACATCGCACAGCCTAAAACTAAAGACTTGAAATTTTCAGTCTTGATGCGTAAAAGCGAAAAAAGAGTTCATAGGGGTTGAACTCTTTTTTCGCTTTTATACAGCGGGGGTTGATGTTTGTATGAAAATAACTTCACGCGGACGAAATCTAGCGCGTTTGCTAGGCTTGTATGTGCGTGACATCAAAATCAATGTTTTCAATACTTACGTTTTATTTCAGCACAATTCATTTTTGAGAGAAATGTCTAAGCACTTTTATCTCTAGAAAAATAAGATATGCAGGATTTGTGCAATGAATTAGGTATATCAAGCTGTGCAACTCACATTGCCGCCCGCAGCACCGCGCAGACTTGCAAACTACTTATATAGCTTACACGCTTATGTAAGGTATAATTACTTTAATTACTTGCTGGATACCTATACGTATGAACCGAGAGCGTGAGCCAAATTGCATCCCGTATACTGTCACGATTTTGTTCCACGAATGTGGTTGGTAAACCCCTTCATCATCATCATCTTCCGACGACCCATGTGACTGACGATGTTGTTAGGTTAGCGGGAATTCGATGGATGGAAAAGGTTCAAAATAATAATAATAAAAATAATGCTGGATAATCCACACAGCAACATCTAGCCCCAAGCTAAGCAGAGCTTATGTTATGGGAACTAGATGACTGATATACTTAATACAATACATCACTTAAATAGATATTTTTTATTATTCATAGAAAACACCCAGAACACCCGGAATCAATATTTGCAGATCGTACAAACATCTATCCCAGGGCGAGAATCGAACCCGCAACCTCCTGCGTCGCAGGCGGACATTCGCCCGCCGCCCCACATCGGTCGTCAACCATATCGGTCGGTGTTTTTGACTAGATTGCAATATACCTCAAATTTTCATACAAAAGACATAAACGCGTTCCGTAGAAGTTGTGCATGTTTTGAGGATTAGTTATAGGTGATGGTTACCATTTCACATCAGGTGGCTCATCTGGTAGTTCAATCAGCAGCTGAAAAAAAAACATCTGCGCGTATGTGACAGAAAATATAGGTACAATGAAGCTTACAAGAACCATACAAAGCCTAAAAAGCGACTCACACACAGACAAGGCGCAGGCAATGTTAACTATTGTATAAATAAATATTTTTGCACACTTTACATAACACCATCTAACCCCAAACTAACGAAAGCTTGTACCATGTGAATCAGATTATTGATGGAATAGGATAAAATACTTTTGTAAATACATAGTACAATATAACTCAAATTATCTATGTTATACTCGTATACACAGAAGTACTTCCAAGTCTAAGCAAGTGACAATTTTAAGTTGTAACATTTGTAAGTCTTATCTGTCAAAGTGTCGCATTTAGGTCTTAGTGCTTTCTCTCAAATATCGTACAAAAGAGATAGGTTCGTTTACTGTCGCTCATGACATCTTGAACGAACCTTGCTTTCACTTGCTCATCTGGAGGGATAGGAAAGTTCTTAGTGTTCCTTTTCCTTAGTATCACAGAATAGGTATGCTCAACAACAAATGTAGACATACATTTTAGTTCGAAATGTCAAACGTTTGAAACGTTCGACATAATTTACGACGTAAATTATGTCTACTATTTCTACTAAAACTTTTTGGAAGCAGATACTTCCCAGTAAGTGAATGCAACCTTTTGTTTAAAGCCTGAGTCCTTATATATCTAAAACATTTAATATTTTCTCTGTTTACAAACATTCATTTTTAATATTATTTTTTTTGTACATTATATATATTTATTAAATATATTATATTAACATCAAGTTACGTGCTTGTTCAGTCAACAAGTCTTATAAAAAAGAAACAAAAAAAAACTTACGTCACTGACTGATCCTTCTTACAGCTTTAACTTGCGTCATGCACGAAGGATATCCGTAATAAAAGATTTCTAGATTTAAAAGTGTAAACAGTTTTTCCCTTTTTTGGAGCTAAACGTTGTAAAATGTTTGCAATAAATATTAACATAATATTACCTACTCTAAATTATTGTAGAATGTGATGATATATTTATGTGACTATTAGAATCTCATGCAACTTCGTTTGCGTAAAACTATTGTCATACACACTTCAACTAAGGCTTGTGGTTTGGGAATTAATTTTTAGTGCATCCATACAGTACAACATAATAAAAAATAGAAAAATAATAGCTTTACGACATATAGGTATAATAGATATAACTCTCACATTTTTTAGTACGAAAAACCTACTCGAATTCTTAGTAGATGTCTACAGTGGTAGTCAGAGGGATGTACAAATATTAGATTTGATACATGCTTACATAATTGGTATTCCATACGTGATAGGTTGCAAGTCCCATCGCCTCAGTTAGAATACTAACTGGTTATCACGACATTTTTACTTTGTCATTTGAGAGAACTGATAATATCAACCGCGGATGTACCGTTGTGGGCACGATGGCCATGCCTACCACCATAATAAACCTGTGACAATGATTTTTTGGTACGTGTAGGTTCAGACGCTTTCAAGCAAACTGCAAAATCTTGGTCAGGGCGTCATATATTATTATTTTGTAAGCATATCCTTTGCAGAAATGTGCTATATCGATCATGAGCGAACCCATACTCCGACTCGCACTTGGGTGGCTGTGACCACAACCTTTTTTTAAGGCTGGATCTTATACACATAAATTTTTCGAATAGAAGATCCATTGGTGCACAACCGGGTTCTCAAACCCGACCTTAGGCTGCATCGCTTCCACTAGACCACCGGTGCTTTTATAGCATAATGCTCAAAATCCCTCAAAACTGTAAGCCCCTAAGTTAGAATAAGCCCCAGGATGGAGTAAATATGGCCGTGCATTTAATACCGGTCAATCACTAATACTAAAGTTTTAATATACTATTCTAATTAATATATAAATGTGAAAGTTTAGGTGTTTTTATGTTTGAATTTTTGCACTCCAATTACGTTTTAACCACTGAAATAATTTGGATGAAACTCAAAATGAATACAGTTCGTAACCTGAATAAGCGTTAACCTACGTTTTATCCCGAAAACTTTACAGGAACCGTCTAAAAAAAAACCAAACAAACCTTTAAGGACGAGCTTTCAGTTTTGATTATACCCATAACGAAGGGCTTAAATGTTTATGTTAGCAAAATTACCAAACATAAGCAGGTGAAGACGCACGCTGCTGCTAGTTATGAATATATAAACTCTATATATGTGATTTTATCACTATTCACTAGATTAAAATATTTTATGTCCATTACCATAATAAGTTGAACGTTTAGAGACATTTACAGCATTGAGAAATTCGTATGCATTATGTCATATTAATTTTCATTAAAATAAATTAAATAAAAAGTAGGTTACTGTCGTAAAACTATTGATCCTTTTGATATGTATAAAGTACCTTATAATTGGAGTTTCCTACAAAAAAACGAGTCTTAGTAATGTTATTCATTGATTTTTAAAAAGTGGCCAATTTACAATTGGCTACAGTTAGCAAAGAATTTAATTAACCAATGCAACCATTTAAAAGATTTTGGTTCATTAAAACATTTCTTTAGCAGCGTATAGCTATGTAGGCGAATTCTGAGTCTTTTTCGTTTTCCGGATATCGAATTTCGGTTTGCGAGCTCGAATTTTTGTATGGAGATACGATAAGCGCCTCTAGCGGCTTAAGGGGCACTAGCAAAAAACACAAAAAAACCTCTGAATCCACTCGCTCACTGAGTTGACGCAGATGGACATACTGTGGTAGTGCAGTTGTTATATAAAAAAATATTTTATGTTTTCGGACTTTTTGTAAAGGACTCGGGGAGAACTACTACTACGTCTATTTTTTCTCCCAATTAGCGTTGCTGTGTTTCGGTCTGAAGGGCATGGATGCCAGTAAAATGACAGGTTCATGTAGCTGTATGCTTCAGAATGATAGACAAAGGGCAGTGCATCGTAGGCGACGTTCCTAGTGCATAATGTGCGAAGCAATACTTTGTTAAAAGTTGCCTTCATCAACAAGTTGTATAAATATATATTTATATTATATATTTTTATAAATTTTATAAAATTAATAAAAAAAATTGTGTTAAAAAACTTTGGCAATAGGTACTAAACATAATTCCCAATCAATTTTTATTGTAAGTATTAATTACCCTACGGATGACGTCATATGTGTTTTATTTCAGAAAACATAGATCGAGGCCTTATTGCCTCGAATGGAACGTATTGGGAGCCAGTCGCTGCCAGCGCGTCACATAGCAGCCGTGGACAACACAACGCTATGAAAAACCCAGACATTCTTCCTCACTCACATGGTACGCCATTTTTGACTTTACATAGTTATGGGAATATTTTCTACTATTCATGTATGGATACACTATTATGGTATGATTATAATAATTATCTGTTTGGAGAGTGCGTTGTTGTTCAGGAACACAAATTTGAGTGTTTCGTGTTTTTTCAATTATTTAAAATGTATTGGATTAGACAAAGCACAAAAGTATGTTTTTGTTTTACACTTTATATTCTTAGAGCACGTTTACACTGCATGCATAATAACATTAGAATTTACATGTTTTTCTGGAAGTTCTACAGTATAACTTAGTATTTTTATATGCTTCATCGTAAGCAATGCTTTGAACCGAATGATTGCAGGTACAAAAACGCCGGAAATTGATTTCTACGATGCTGATAACGAAAAAGTCGACTTCATATCTATAATAGATACAATCACTGAACCTAACCAAAAGAAACTGCCTGTTGAACCAGTATTCCCTAAACATATTGCTCCTGAAGTACAATACGGGAATGAAAAAGCAGATTCTGATAAGCTAAGAACGGCAAAGGCTTTGGAAGAAGCTCAGCTTTCTCAAGACTCTACTGTCAAGCCACATATTACGCAAAAACCAGAGAAGCCCCTAGCAGTCTACTTTAAAGAAGGTAATGCTGAAACTACAACGACTACAGAGACTATCACCAGAGCTGAAACCATCAATGAGCTCGCGAACTACGGGGAGAAACAGACAACGAGAGTAGTTGAGGAGGCTCCAAAAAGATACGGATTCATTTACAAGGAACCGTTCGTGAAAGTAAAACCTTTGAACGTGAAGCAGTATCTGGTCACTGAGCCAGAAGTCTCATCTGAAGCTCAGGAGTTCATCGGGCGCCAGCCAGTGAATGTGAATATAAATTTCACATCAGGTCATTCTAATCTTTTTGGTATTTCTATCGAGGACGCAGAGAAGATGAGGTCGACTACGCAGAACTCTTTGTATAACACTAGAGTGTCACCCACACTTCCTACGTGGCGTGATAGGGATGACACCACCACTAAAAAATATCCAGTCAATGTTAATTATGAAGGTAAGTCTCCGAGCTTAGTGAACGGGCGCATGCGGTGTTGAATCATCAGTCATAACGTGAGTCTTTACCATTCCAATTCATCATATTTCTGTGTCTTGTACCTAATAAGTTTTGTTCCATATATATTTTATTCATAACCATGAATCATTTGCATTACTTAGAGCTTTTTCCTTTATAGATGTTGATGTAACTTACTATAATCTTATTGGTACCTACCTACACTAACATTATACTTACAAACATTAGTATTATGCTAACTAAAAACTGGACCGGTATATTATAAAAATACATAGATATGGTACCTTTATGTACACACCCAGAATATTATAGTCACATCAAAATTTGCCTGGTTTGGTTAGTATGTATGATCTTTAACTTTGTTTGTTAAAACTTATTTAATGCCCTATGTATGAGCGTCCACGGGTTGTTCTGTCAGATAAACTTTCACCTCATTGGGTAGTCTAAACTGCTATGACATTAGCCAATGAGATAAAAACTTATCTGAAAAGAACAATAAGTGATACAAACTGACGCTTGAAGAAATTGGAACCTGGCATAAGTAATGGTAGGCCAAGCAGCTTACTGTGTTCCGGTTTGAAAGCTGTGGGTGCCATTAATGGGTGAAATTACAGGTACCTATATGAGACCTAACTCCTGTATGCTTCAGGTTGATACACACAGTAGTGCATCGTACGTAGGGAACGTCCAAAACAAACGTGCATGAATGCTTTGTTATATAGGTGATGGTAACCACTTAACACTCAGTGGGCTCAGTCAAGCTTGTTCCATAAACAATTAAAAAATAAATAATGTTACTTATACCTTCTTTCTAGTACCTCAATGCCGTTCAACCCGTCAGTCCATTTGCCGAGGAGTCCTGCCTTACGACCTTGCCGGGTCGCCAGCGACAATCGCTGGGGTGGAAGTCACGTCTCTCCTGCCCCAGATAGAGTATCTGGTGGCTACTAACTGCAGTGATAGAGTTCAGCACTTTGCCTGTGCTTTGATGGAGCCTGAGTGTAGTCCGCCACCGTACCCACCTAAGATGCCTTGCTACAACCTTTGTAAAGGTGAGAGTTTTGTGTTGCCGCAAAAATTACGTGGAAACGTTTTGCTGTTCAGTTTCTTACAGTAATTTGCAGATTATATTTTGATACTTTTTTTATCTTAATATAACATCAGTAAACAACTATGTTTTACCTATTATTATTAATTAAAATAATTAAAATACAATTCAGATTACAGCTCCATCTCCTAGCATTTTGGCAAACTTTATTATCAGGTGTCTAGTATGATGTATGCACTTATTGTATACTCCACTTTTACCGTTCTTACTGAACCCAGTCCATCTAAATGTTGTTTTTTTTACAATGTTGCCTGCTCATAAAATTTCCCAATTTTTAGGGTAACTTTCAACCTATTTGGATCTTATAAGCGTTTTTCGACTTTTTTGGGGGTTGGGATTTTTTAAAGTCCAAACAGAAACCCACGCGAGCTGCTTGTTCCATTCAAAAAACATGGAAGAACTTAGTAATAATGTGTAGATAGGGATTATTTTGAGACGTAGCTAACTTGCACATGATTTATATTACAGCGATCGTGGAAAGTTGTGATGGTCTGATACCTCGCGAGCTGACCCCTGCGTTCAACTGCGGGCAATACTCGCGCACAAGCTGCGTGGACGCCCGGACGCCTTGCTACCCGCGGGAGTTCGCCTGTCGGGATCAAACGTGCGTCCCGCGGGACTGGATGTGCGACGGAAGCCGAGACTGTCCTAATGGAGAAGATGAGGCCACGTGTGTTGTGTGCGATACGAACGAATTCCGGTAATATTTATATTATTTATTGTTTTTTAGGACTCTGTGACTCAACGTAGATATGTAACGAAC
This sequence comes from Electrophaes corylata, assembly GCA_947095575.1. Classification (NCBI taxonomy): domain Eukaryota; kingdom Metazoa; phylum Arthropoda; class Insecta; order Lepidoptera; family Geometridae; genus Electrophaes; species Electrophaes corylata. The sequence continues at coordinate 10,913,278 of OX352699.1, read as the reverse complement.
TTTGTAATACGTCAGTATTACAAAGTATGTTACAGAAAATGAAATTACAGTCATTAGTCACGCACGCTAGACATCTTTTCAAATATTTAGGTAATCCTGAAGTTTTTTTTTATACAACTTGCTGATTGAACATGCAGATGACTCACCTGATGTTAAGTGTTTACCATCGCCTGTAACAAAGTATTGCCTCGTAGGAACTCGTTAGGAACGTGGCCTACGATGCACTCCTCAGTGTTCATCAACCTGAGGCATACAGGTGTTAAGCCTCTTGTGCCTGTAATTACACCGGCACCCACACCCTTCAACCCGGAACACAGCAAGCTGCTTGGCGGCAGAAATAAGCATAGTGGATATACTTCCCCGGGCGAGCCCTTCACAAAGACCTCTGCTACTACTACTAAGGATAAGATATCTCTATACAAGTAATCTATTATCCTTTTTAAATATATATAATAATAAGAGTAATTAGAGGGACGTTCCATCATAACCTTGGAAACATGACTTGAGTAGCAAAAGATTTGTTGTAATCAAATCTACAACGTAATTTTAGAATCGTAATATATTTACAAAAAGGACCGAAAAGGCTTGACTTTACCAAAGTTACACCGTAAAAAAAGCGTCAAGGACAACTCGTTATTTTTTTTATTTGCGATTGAAAATGCAATTTTCGACATTAAAATAAATTTATCTTATCTTAATCTTAGGGCAAATGTCCGCCTGTGACGCGGAGGTTGCGGGTTCGATTCCCGCCTTGGGATAAGTGTTTGTACGATCTGCAAACATTTATTCCGGGTGTTCTGGGTATTTTCTATGTATAAAAAAAATCTATGTATGTAATATATTGTATTAAGTATATCAGTCGTCTAGTACCCATAACACAAGCTCTGCTTAGCTTGGGGCTAGATGATGCTGTGTGGATTGTCCAGCATTATTATTATTATTATTATTTCCAGATGCAACAGCGGGGGTTGTGTACTGAATAGCTGGCTTTGCGACGGCTACGCAGACTGCCCTAGGGGCGAGGACGAGGTCGAAGGTTGCGATCGGCATGACCGGCTGACCCCAGGAGAACCAGGGGAGGAGTCTGCTGGATCAGCTCCGGCCCCAGCCGTAAGACGACCAAACCGACTGCCTGCTGCGTCTCGCGGTGGTGACCTGCATAGAACTGGTGAGATGAAAATATGAAATAGGTTCACGTCTGAAATTTGACACGATAGTGGAGTGACTATCAGATCTTTTCCGCTGCCTGTCTGTCCGTCTGTCACCAGGCATCTCATGAACCGTGATAGTTAGAGAGTTGAAATTTTCACAGATGATGTATTTCTGTTGCCGCTATAACAACAAATACTAAAAAATAGAATAAAATAAATATTTAACAGGGCTTTCATACAACAAACGTGATTTTTAGATAATGGTACAGAACCCTTCGTGCGCTAGTCCGACTCGCACTTGGCTGGTTTTATTTATATTCTGGGACTCGTCAACCACACTGCATTTTTATCTGATGTACCTAAGCTTTTACATCTGGCCTGTAAAAACTAAGTGCAATAGGCCACTGGCGACTGTTTCGAACTTATGATATTCATGTATGTGGTTATCATTTGATTAGACTTAATCCAAATCTCTAACTATAGTGTCTCAGTTACCAAAAAGTTGACCAAAAAACTGCCTTAAACTTGGTATTCAACTTATTGAATAAAAATGTTTCATTCCAGGAGAAATTGACAGCAGCAAGGAACTACTCATAACAAGCGACACTAGCAACTCTTTCAAACGGAACTTCACTCGCCGCCCATCACCATCTCGCCTGAGCCCTTACCCTCGCACAACAGTCCCTCAGACCACAACCCAAAATCCAGAACCTGTTCCTGAAATAATAAAGCCTAGAAAATACGAACCTAGAAACAAGCCAGAATCTCCAAAAACTACAGCAAAAACTGGAACTAACGAGTCTCAAGAAGACATCAATATTGGAGATTTGGGTTTCTTGGACGATATCAAGAAGACGAGTAAGGAAATGTCATCCAGAAGCACCGATGAACGAGCTCTGAGGATGAAGTCGATGACTGGGAGAGTGCCTCCCCCTAGCGTCACTGAAGCACCAGCGACAAAGCTTGACATGTCAATAAATAAACTGGAAAAGGTCATCAATGGTGCTGCTTTGTTAAAAGTAAGGTTTTTGAGTTCAGGGAAGAAGTAGAAGCACCAATTTTCACTGTTTGTACTGTGGTTAATGCAACTATTGTCGTTATCACCACGACCCAAAAAATATATTTTTGTACTTTCCATTGATAACTGGTGTGTATGGAGATCAGTGCCATTGACCGATTTGATGACCGATGTGGCGTGGCGGGCGAACATCCGCCTGCGACGCAGGAGATTGCGGGATTGATTCCCGCCTTAGGATAAATGTTTGTACGATCTGCAAATATTTATTCCAGGTGTTCTGGGTATTTTCTATGTATAATAAAAAATATCTATATATGTAATGTATTGTATTAAGTATATCAGTCATCTAGTACCCATAACACAAGCTCTGCTTAGCTTGGGGCTAGATGATGCTGTGTGGATTGTCCAGCATTATTATTATTATTATTGATAAATCCTAACTAACTATTGACTGGATGACTGCCTGACTGACTGATTGCTTGATGGATTACCTGACTGACTGACTGCTTGACTGACTAGTAGACTTGAAATTTTCATGGCATATTGAGTTGGCGCGTAAGGGTGTATGATGAAAGGAATTTCTAAAACTCTATCCTCTAAAGGGTCTCACACGTATGAAAAATGGCGCAGTATATAGGTATTGAGAGAGTAAAAGGCAGCGAATCCATTTTCTTTCCAGAACTTCATCCATTATCATTCATTCAATGGCCTTACTAATAAAAAAAATGTCAAGAGATAAGCAATGTATCAAGGGGAAGGTCGTGGGTTCAAATCCTACTCAAGTAAATAATTTTTAGGTGTATTTTACCAAAAGTGACAGAAACGATTTTAAGCTGTATTGAAATTTATAAGTAAGTTTATTTTCAGAAAGCAGTAGTCGAAGAAGGAGTAGACTCTCCCGAAACGAACAGCACTGTCACTGAGAATGAAGAACCACTAGAACAAATGACCAGTAGACCCAAGGGTTCTCCGGCTGGTTCTATCAGCGCCCACGTGTCCCCTTGCCCTATAGGTGAACTACGTTGTGTGGATGGAAGATGCATCACCTTGGCTCAACTCTGCGATGGCAGCATTGACTGCACCGACCATGCGGACGAAGACAACTGCTATACGTGACCGTTAAACGGCTTTGTAATGTGGTGAGGTGGACTGGACTTTTGTGGAAATACTTTTAGTCAGCGGCGGCCTTACCCATTGCGAGGCTCCGGGCAGCAGCAGGTCTTTGCGAGGCCCTTTATCCTTCGTGAAAAGTATGTGATCAAGATTAAAAGTTTTAAATAAAGAAAATATAGTTTAAAAAAATCTATATTTATTAAAATTTGCTTGGGTTGATGCGCGAGGACCCTGCAAGAGCGAGGCCCCGGGCGATTGCCCTGTTCGCCACCCCCTAAGGCAGCCGCTGCTTTTAGTGCTACAGTTCTACCAACGAGGTTGAAAAATGGCTGATGATTCGTAACAGACATTACATAGGCTTATTGTAGTTATATTGAACAATAATATTACCTACACGGATATTTATCGCGTATTACCTTTTTATTTATTTTCCCGATATTTCTATACTATGTTGCAATTGCCGTGGTTGGGGTTAAACTGCAGCATTGTACTTGAGATCTACCGGAAATGCAAAATGGTGGCAGTTTCAACAACTACCCTCACTTGATCTTCATATTGTCTGTGTTCACACGACACACAACACTAACGTATCTACGCACCGTGATGAAACACCGTGATAGCCGAAACATCGGGAAAATCATTAAAAATAAATATCCGTGTAATATTAAGTGTTCCGATCACGTGGGTTTAAAAATGTATCAATTATATTTACCTCGTATACAACACGAAAGAAAAACGGCCTCCAGTCCCCAGTAGTTTCCCTATTCCTGAAGATCGCGGGAAATAGAAACGTATAAAGAACTTTATGTCCAGCTTAATGCATTGTACTGAATGTTACGAAAATTAAAAAAAACCTTTTTCGTGATGGTAATTATGTTCAATAATATACATTATTATATTTTACGGTCACCATTAGGCTACCTAAACGAGAAAGGCTGAATTATTGGTTTTGCACCAACACCGAAAATATACTTCAGTTTAATTTTTCTGCAGTTTTACGCGTTTTTTACGTTTTACTCATTATCGATAATGGATTGTAATAACATTGCAGTGTAGGATTTATTTAAATGTCGATGTAATATTTTGTAATCGTGCATATGTTATATAAATATGTTAACTTATCTTATATATGATCGACAGACAGAATCATATTATAACGCCCCGTGTGTCGCGACGCTTTAGAAGCCTATCGGTCCCTTACATTTTGTATAGAAGTGATTACACTAGAACAGACGGTGCGCTCTGCTCTCTCTTTGTCTCTGTCTCTGTCTGTCCCATACAAAATGTCTGAGACAGTCGACGCCACGCGGGTTTTTTATATACAATTTCCTGATGGAACAGGTAGATGGTCCACCTGATGTTAAGTGGTTACCATCGCCGATAACAAAGTATTGCCTCGTAGGTCACGCTCGTTAGGTACGTGCCCTACAATGCTCTACTCAGCGTCCATCAACCTAAGGCATGCAGGTATTAAGCCTCATATGCCTGTAATTTCACCGATACCCACTTTCAAACCAGAACACAGCAAGCTACATAGGGTCGTGTCTCACATAGACTGTGGAAAATTATTCTCATTTTGTTCTGGAGAAGAGCGCTGACACAGCTAGGTACTTGGTTTTATTTTTTCCAGTTGCCAACATTTCTATCTGTTGTTGAAGTAATACTTCTAATGCGACTTCCAACAAGGTTGCGTTAAACGTTTAACACTACCATGGAGGGGGTATGAAAGCACTGTTCTTTCTCTCTTTCTCTCATAGCCAGTTACGTTTCGTATGTTAAAGATGTTTTCCTTCAGTCGTGTGGTCTAAAGCACACTCGTTTTTTGTATGTTTTTCTATCAATAAATACATTTTAATTTGAATGAATATTGTTGGTTAAATTAAGTTAACTACTGCCACGTAAGTAAGCTATGATATCACAATATTGACTTAGGATAGGTATAAGTTTGATATGACGATAAGGTTACGCATTTTGTAAATATGTTACTAATAAATCTGTTAATTATTTATAATAGTTTAGTATTGTGTACCTAAGTAATAAGTATAACTCTTAACTTGTACCACTATAGATGGCGTGAAAAGAGCGTTTTGGATAAGAAATAGATTTTTTTTAATGTTAATCTTGTAAGAAAATTCTGGTAGAAACCTACCTAGGTATTTATCTGATATACGTTTTATTATCAGAGAAAACATTTTTCAAACATAAATCTGTAAGTGTAAAATAAAATTTAATAAGAAACGCCCTTAAATATTACATAGGTAACGCTTTCCGTCCTTATGATAGTTAGCTTAGAAAGTATTCATTTAACCTTTTTACTAAATAAAACCATTCACATAGATTTGTAAAATTTATTCTAAGAAACGATTAAAGTCCAAAGTAAGGTCATAATAAAAATGTTTTTCAAAAATCAAGAGATTGTAGATTTTGGTAAGTATTGTAGTAATGACGGCTTGAGTGTCTACTAATAGTGAACTAGGTACTTAGTAACTAAGAAGATGCCTATTGATCTTTATAACAGTAGGTATCATAATTTTTAAATAGGTACAGTCAGCGTCAGAAGTTGGTTAGAATTATCATTGAAATAGAAATTGAAAAAACGTTTATTGACCTAATTAAATCTTTTCAACAGTAAATGCTTTAGCTGTAGCCCAGAAGACAGTACTCTCCCAAATGACGTATTAAACATTTATGACTAAAAAAAAATGTTTTTATATTTTTTTAGTCATTCGTTTCTTACTTGTGTGACCTGCGAGGTAATACTTGAATATGAGTACCTGCACTTTTTCCATCAGCAAGTCATATAAAATCTATTAGAAAAGAGTTTTTATTTCTCATTTATAACATTCAAAATTAACATAAAACTTGCTTGTTTTCATTTATAAAATTATCTGACTCTTAATGTTGACTGTACATAAGTAGTTTAATTAACTGTAGATTTTTTGTAACCATTTTTTAAGTTTTATACTCACAATAAATTCTATGCCATGTTATTATGATAATAATAGAAATGTATTATGAAATAATGAGTTTTTCATTTACCTACGAGTTAGTTTATAGTGGTTGAAGACGAAGCGTAGGACGTCCTCCTACCCGATGAACTGACGACATTGTTAGGACCGGGGGAAGTCGATGGATGGAATAGGCTCAGAATCGTTCTTCCTGCAAACGTGTGGAGGAGGCCTATGTCCAGCAGTGGACTTCTACAGGCTCTTGTTGATGATGATGATGATGATTATATAGTGGACACCCTCTAATCCAATAGACCGACGACATTGTTATAATCGCGGGTCGGTGGATGGAAAAGGCTCACAATCGGTCATTCTGGAAACGCATAAGTGAAGCTTATAGGTATTCTAGACTCAATAATACAAGCATTGGTTGGACGATAAAACCAGTAGATAAAACCTACGTAGGTACCTTGCCTAGCAACTTAGTATAAGCAGGCAGTAAGTACCTAATGTTTACGCTTTGTGGACATGAGAGATGATTCATACAATCTGCTGGATCTACTAAAAAGCGTTGTATCCCAAAATAACAACTACAAAAAGTCGCCAGCCACAAAAAAACTTTACTCTAACTGCGTAGAGCTCAAAATTCTTTTTTGCGTTTTAGTTCCTGTCACGAGCTACACAAGAGTTTTTTTTTATTTTCATTCATAGAATCATGATCTCATCGGTAGGTATTATTCCGTTTTGGAAGGCGATCAAGCCTTGTTATCTGTTTTGGTCGTTTCGCATTATCTAAGGTCATCCAGTGCAATATTATGTTTCCTTGAAAGCTAATCTGTAAGGAAGTAAGGAAGCTGTAACCTGCGTTTTCGGTATACCTAAATACATAAATTAGATGATGCACTCCGTCGACTAAACTCCATTTTAAGATTTCTTCTGTTACACGTTATACTGTGTGTTATATGCGTGTATCAAATAAATGTATTTTCTTTTCTTATTTTTTGTATTTATTGGCAAGTTCTGACCATGGCTATAGGTATATGAGGGTTTTGAGAGCTTGACATATTTTAAAGTTCAGGGCAGTTTTCGAAGAGCAGGACTATAACAAGGACCTAAATAACCGAAAAACTACATAAATATGATAATTTCATCGCATTTGCATGGTAGAGTATACCCACCATTATTTTATAATGTAAGGGGCGTTTTAGGTCTTTAATTGTTATTGTTTGAATTAGTTATTTTATTTTAGGTGTTAATTTTGATTATTTTATTTTTTTACATAAGTATAATTTTTTTTTATAGAATGTTTAATTTTGCGAAATATTGTACACCAATCTGGTACATAGAAATTCCGCTCTACGTATTTCAACAACCTGTATTTGACCTATGATCCGCAATAATTAACCTATATTATGAATTATGAATAAAGGAATCCCAAAAATTTCGCAGTGAGGGTTGAAATTTGAATGAAAATAACTTTACGCGTTCAAAGACACGCGCGTTTCGCTATAAATTACAAACTGTTTGTATAATTTAATTACTAAGTCACAAAATAAAAAAAATATGGCAAACTGCTGTAAATATTTTATTGTCTTTTCTAATAAACAAGTGAGTTTCAAGTTAGCAAATATAGGTAGGTAGGTTAGGTAGAATAATGGTATGAATAGGGCAGGCAGTGTCATCGACCGAGCGGGCTAGAAAGCAGTGAGTCACACACAGACGCCGCGCCGCGCCGGAGTCTAGCTGAGCTGGTTTGCATTACTATGAGGAATCTTTTGCAAAAACCCGTACTAGTAACCCACCTGCCTATATTAGTCCTTGGCTGACTGGGAATAAATAAGGCAGTTATCCTTGCAAGGCAAGTAAGGGAACGACTCGTATTCATATTAATCTATTTTAGGATGAGTTATGCTGGTTCGTTGGTGAAGATAAATATGTGTAGGTACAGTCGGTTGCACTAGGATTTATGTAGTTCATAATTTTTAAAATAGTGACATTACAAAACAATTTTTTTTGCTGTGTAGGTAGGTAAGTTAAATGAAATACCATTTTGAAACTTAGACTAACTTCACACATAGAGTAGCAAAACATGACTATTCTACTTAATATTATCATATTATTATTATTATTAATTATTATAAACGCGAAAGTTTGTATGTATAGATGGATGGATGGATGGATGTTTGTTACTATTTCACGCTCTAACCAGTGGACCGATTTGGATGAAATTTGGAATAAATATAGATTGTAACATACAGGCTACTTTTTATCCTAAAAAAATAACGGGAACAGGAAGCAACTGCCATGCGGGTGAAGCTGCGAGCGGCCGCTAGTACATTATATACAATAGAGCGGCAAGCGGGGGGCATTGCGAGTGTTGCAGGTTGCAACGAATGAAAGTAAATAAACATTGCATTCGTGAGGTAAACAAACTTCAGACTGGTTTGTCCACTCGGTGTAGGCTTTCTAGAGTTAAGTAGGTACCTTTATAGATAGTTTAGGTGGGTACCTACCTATATATAGTGCAATCAAAGTTCCAGCGGTAGAAGTACGCTGCGAGTCAAAAACTTTTAATTTAAAGCTCTGAAACAATCAACCCAAAAAAGTCTCTAAAAAAGTTCATTTACACAGATGAATTTGTGTTAGTTTTGAATCATAATTTCCTCTTTTCAAAATTATTGTGTGATGCGATGCGGATCTCAAGATGCGGATGTGAAATCCTTAAAGCTAGATTTACCTACTTTTTTTCAGAAATTGTGATATAATAGCACTAGCTGACCTGTGCCCACTTCGTTGGAAGGTACAAATCTTAGAATTTTTTGGTTTTTCTGTACCTGTATGATATGTATTTATGATACATATAAACCTTCCTCCAAACGCTCTATCTATTGCTGAAAACTGTATTAAAATCCGTTGCATAGTTTAAAAGATCTAAGCGAACAGACAGTGGAAGTGACTTAATTTTTTAATATGTAAAGATTATTCATGATACTTATGCAAATTACGAGTACAATTATAAAGTGCATATCGATTCTGGCAATGGCCAGCCGTTGTCGTGGCAGGCAAGCTTGGCTCGTGCGCAGTTTGATCACTATCAAAGATATAAAAAAGTACCTGATTAAAAAAAACATTTTCTATTTAAATCGCACTTTATAGGTAATTAGAAAAACAGAAAATTATGACAGAAGGTTTATGGTGAAATTAATATTAATATGTCATGAAAACACTCGTAGGTACAATAAATAAGTGCTCGAACTAACGCACAATAATAATCAAGCAATGATAATTAGATATTATATTATGTATCTATTATAATTATTATTATATCTATTGATATTTGCCTATTTGATCCTATTTGATTTTCCTATTTAGGTACCTATTTGATCTTTACAGATCAAATAGGTACCTAGGTGTACAGCGATGCGATGCCTCATAGCACTTTAAATTGATCTCCGATTCGCACTGTGTACTATTTCCCAAGGTAGTAGGTAGGTACTTACTACTAGCACCACCAGTACCTAACAAGTAGTTAGTTCTATGCCGAATCGATTTTGCAAGGTGCTTGATTTATTCTTGGAAATCTAGATTACAAGGTAAATTTGAATACTTTTTTCCTGTGAGCTGATTGACTTAGGTAGGTATCTACTATCTAATTATTTATTGCAATAAACAATATTTGAACAAAAATATCCGTAGGTACATTCTTTCGCAGTCCCTGCCCGCCTTCCTCGTAGAGTCGCGTCGTAGCGCGCCAACCCGCCATGCCATATAGAAAATCTGATTGGGAATATGTTTACCTAAGGCGGCCAACTCTCTGAAAATTGAATGCGGGACTTTTTGTGGATAGCAATGGTATGGCCGGTATGGGGTGAATGCAAAGTACCTATGAAGTTTTGTCACCTACCAAATTTACCTACATAAAAAGAGAAAATTTAGTGGATCATTTATTTTTAAAATCATATTTATCACTAGAGTGACACTTTTTAACAAGTTCAAGGTTTTTATTGAGCATGTCATAAAAATCTTTGCAACTGCCCATATAAAATTTAAGTACCTACAAGCAGAGCTCGTAGTGTTTCCAGTTCCACTTTTAGTGACGATTTTTCGGACAGACAATTCATTAGAAAAATACTCTTTCCTGTGTGTTGTGTACCTACTATGTGTTGGATAAAGGCATTGAATAGAAAAATAGAAAAGAGGCATGCGGGACATGCGGGACGCATTTAATGTTTTGCGGGACTATTTTACTAATTATTGCAAAGCGGGATTACACATCTAGCATTACGGGACGGTCCCGCAGAATGCGGGACGGTTGGCCGCCTTATGTTTACCTACCATTCATATACCGGGTAAGTGTACCTACATTAGCTATCTAGATCATTAAACACAATGTAAAGTCAAACACCCGTAGATACAATAGCGAAATACAGTAGCAATCTCCTATTGTTTGTTAGTTCAAAGGTACCACACAATTGACAACATAAACAAAATGCCAATGCCTACCTATCTACTAGTAGAGTAGCTAGAGCATAGTAATCAGTAGGTATTAGGTATGTAGGTGTGTGATACCTACCGTATCGATGATTCATTTATAGATAGATTAAATAATATTTAAGGTCCTACCCACTCAGAGAATTGTGTCAAAAACAGGTTCGTCAGTTTAACAAATTCAAAACAGAGATGGCATTGCCTGACGTAAGTTGGAAATTCACGTATTTGATACTAAGTATTACTTATTCTGTGCTTGAATTGTGCGCTATGCTACGTCACATCCGGTTCATATTCTGGTACGCTATATTATTTTGTCCAGTTCCGGTCCAATATTTTGTCGTGTCTTTAAGGATCACGTGGATCGAGTGATCCGATTCGGATCCGAACCATGAGCAATGGGTGAGTGAGAGTTTGATTTCAGTTTATAACAAGGTAACGTTTATTTTACTACAAGAAGTTCATGTTGGATAATTACTTCTACACTGAAGCATATTTAAAAAATTACGTCAGTGACAAACCATTCAGAATCAACTTTTCAAACGTGTCTTAAGGTCGGTATTCGAATTGAACTCATATTGAAGAATTTGAACCAAATTAGGAGTTTTTGTGCTTCGGAATATGACTGTACAGCTTTCTTATAATGTTTTATAATGTTTACATTGATAAAGATTTGTAGGATTATTATTAGGTGAAATGAACTTTTTTCTCTCTCTCTCCGTGACGGTGGACAAACACTACCAAAATCACTTCGGCGGTTCTGACTTTCGATGCGAATGCACACGTCATTTGTAAAAGTCGATAAACAATAATTTTGTTTACTGAAAATATGTTTTCTTACATTGTTGTTAGAATTCACAATATAAAAGCAGGTAATAATACATCTTCTGTGGCATATCGACTTGAAGTTTGACTTATGTCACTATGCATTTAATGTACCTAGATGACTGAAATTTTCACTTGGAAAATGAAATTTAAGAAAGTAATATGATAGAATAAATGTCACAGATTATAGAACATCTTCCAGAACGGGAATCAGAATCATAGTTTCAAAGATGTCAAAAATCCGTAAGGTTTTCAATAATGCACTCCTGTGTATGTTATTGAAAAATATCTGACACATATTTTAGAGTTTTCGTTTGTTTTTTTTTTATGTATACATTTTGCTGATGGATCAAGCATATGGCCCACCTGATGTTAAGTGGTTATCATAGCCTATAATAAAGCATTGTCTTGTAGGTCACGTTAGTAAGGAACGTGCCCTACAATACACTGCTCTGCGTCCATCAACCTGAGGCATACGGGTGTTTAGCCTCATGTGCCTGTAATTACATATATGTATATACATATACGTATGCTGACTGAAACCTAATTATTAAATATGGAAGAGTATAGTTTTTTTAGTTATTTATACTTGGGTTTCATGTGCTTAATCGGAGAGTGTCCACAACTAAAGCAACAATTTAACTTACAATAGGTTTGAATAAGAAATAAACAAATCTGAAAAATAACCACGATCACCGACATAGCTCTCACAATCAGCAAGTTGAAGTGGCAACAGACAGAGATAGCTCGTAGAACCGCAAACTACAGATGAATAAAGGCTCTCGACTCTCGATTGTCGGCCATGAACAGGAAGACGAAGCGTAGGACGCTCTTCCATCCGATACTTTGCTAGGATCACGGGAAGTCGGAGGATAAAAAGTTTCACAATTGGGGTTTTGAAAAAAAAAATGTTTTTTTTTTATGTATTTTAATACATTATTATTAATAATATTGATATTTAATGCAAAAAACTTAAAAAAAAACTAATAATAGACAATTAAAAATTGATAAAATTTAGAAAAAAATCACGTGACTATAAACGCGCCATGATTGATCACCATAGTTGTTGTCACATAGTGACTTCATTAAGTTATAGCTATCTAATAACAGTACAGCGTGCGCGGCTATTGCAATGAGTGAAAACCGCTCGGGTTTGTTCGGGAGCTGCCGGCGTGTTTTCAGTACTGGATTCAAAAAATATTTTTATTTTGAAATAACTTTTGAATTATTGTAAAAAAAAAAAAAACATATATGACCTTTCAATTACCGCAAAAAAAAAATTCAAAACCCCAATTGGTCTTTTTGCAGTGGATTATGTCTTCAGGGTGATGATGGTAATAGTAAAATTTTAAAATAATATATAAAATACTATTCTCACCTTTTAAATCTTTTTTGGACTTCTACATATACTTTAAATCAAAAACTAGGCAAATCGGTTCAGTCGTTCTCGAGTTTTTGTAAGACTAACAAACATCAATTAATTTTTATATATATAGATTTATATTGAAAATATGGATAAATTAAATTTTATCTTTACATAAAGTATTATGAAATATTGTACCACAGAGTATTGTACACACTTACACAAACTGAACTTTTTGGACAATGTTCTGTCAATCTAAAATGTCAAATTGAAACCAACGCTCGTATTCCAAAACAAATCTCAACACTAACTCAAAATAGATGTTCATTAAAAATTTTGTTTTTGTGGTTAGATTGGATAGAAAATGGATCTAAAAAAATTTTGCCGAGGTATAAGATTATTATGTTTACGGAACAACTAAGAAAAGTAGATGGAATAAAGTGCCCTATCGCCTTTGGAGTGCTTATCACCGTACTAAACTAGCTGACAGAAAACTTATGTACTTTTTATTGTAAACACATACTTAGAATACAACTCGCGACTGTATTCGATTGTTATCTAAGCGAAAACACTAGTAAATGGGGGTGTTAAAGAAATCTCAACCTTATCTATACTGGTGCAAGTTTTATGTCAATTTTAGCTTCGATGAACAATAATGAGTTCAGATAGATTCAAAAATTGTATGAATTTGACATTTTGACAACAAGGGGCATAGTTACTTGGTAACCTCATACATCCAATATAAAAATACCAACTATTGATCAAGTGAGCGAAGCGTCTTAGTTTCGATATTAGCATAAAAATGCATTTGTCCGTCTGTCAGTCTGTCTGTTTTCGCCTACAGGTCGCATTTTTCGATTTATACCTATTGTTTTTTTGATGGTACAAACAGATGGCCCACCTGATGTTAAGTGGTTACCATCACCTATAACAAAGCATTGCCTCGTAGGCCACGCTCGTTAGGAACGTCACCTACGATGCACTACTCAGCGTCCCTCAACCTGAGGCATACAGGCGTTAAGCCTCATGTGCCTGTAACTACACCGGCACCCACACCCTTCAAAATGGAACACAGCAAGCTGCTTGGCAACAGAAATAGGTAGTAGTACTGCCCCGGACGAGCCCTTCACAAAGAGCTCTACTACTACTCATAGAACCACTACTTAGTAATAATCTTTATCCTGACTAACTGACGAACATAAGACAACATGCAGCCTAAAACACTGGTCGAAGAGAATTGAAATTTTTGGGTATATTTATCTTATTGGGTGAAAAGACCAAGGAACTAAGATACTAAGAAATAAATTCCTGAAATTTAACTCCTACACGGGGTACAGCAGGGATTGAAGTTCATATGAAAATAACATCACGCGGACGGAGTCACACGCGTTTCGCTAGTACATTATCCAAGGATTGATGTGATCAAACCCTGGAACCAACGATCGCTTGTATCTTATGATAAAGAACGCCTAAGACTAATGGACTTCTTCCACACGATGATGTTGATATTTTATGACCCAGCCGTAATTTCGTTACACTGTGTCTTGTTGTATTTGTATTCACTGTGACAAATAAATGACACCTATAGTAACTATGTGATTATCACTGTCAAACGAGCCACAGAATAATGTATAGTTGCTCGGAACGACTTTTGACGTGGACCCTGCCTCCTGAAGCGCCAAAGCGCTACTGAGCTTGTATAGGTACGTCTCGCGTATTTATATTTTAGGCTATCTACTATTTTTATAAAAAAGTAAGCTAGCTAACAAAAAAATTACTTCGGCACAAGATTACGTATATTTTAAGGAACACATGAACAGAAAAATCGTTGGAATATCTCGATTAACAATCGAATAAAACACCCTGGGTCGGAGGGTCACCCTCGGAATTTTAGTAAAACTTTGTGTAAACTTTTATCGAACCCAATGGAATCAAGAGTGTTTCTGGTCGCTCCGAAATATAGATGGTCCTTTTAAATGTAATATTCAATTTAAAAAAATATATGAATATGTTGTTTTTACATAAAAAACAGGTGCTGATTAGGCTCCCACCTCGTCTTAAGTACAGACTATACATGACTCACCATACTGCGCCACCAATATACCAGTATCAATAAAACCACAAGAAATAGGGTTGACAGAAAACAATTTTGGTTTTTGCACATTTGGCAGCCTTGGTAGAGTCAACAAAACCACTATCCCAATCTCCTTGAGTCGGGAAGACATCAGGAGAGAAGTCCGTGAGAGAAGTCTACGATATTTACACAGTGCGATGAAGGTATACCACGGAAAGAATACTTTACCACATTACCAGTATACCTACATTAGTGTGGTACCTACTTACCACACGGTAAACAAACAAATTAGCGATGTCTGCTGTAGGTGATGATGTAGGTAGTAGGTACCTAGGTAATCTGCGCCTGAAAATAACGAATACCTACCCAAGTAGGTAGTTAGGTAAGTTCCTAGGTACCTATATACCTACTGTTCTGGTAGGTACTTAGCTGAATTGATACTTTATTAAGAAGGTACTACTTAGGTACCTACTAAATCGATCCTTTAGGCATAGAAACAGATTATGATTATAAAATGATTTGTGAAAGTGAATCAATAGGTACGTAGAGTCAATAGGTACCTAGTAGTTGTACTTCTACTCTACATAAATTCTAAAAGCTGTTTTGTGTTGTGATACCTACTTCTGAGTCAATCAAGACAATTATAAAGTACTAGGTAGGTAGGTAGGTACCTACCTACTGCTGGAAATATGGCATAATGTAGGTACCTATGAATCTAGTACTTATGGTGTAGCATTGAAGTAGGTCTGTAGGTAGGTAGTATTGTAGATATTTGTGAGTTTGTGTTGTGTAGAGTAGAACTGAGTAGGTAGATAGGTAGTAGTGTAGTAGGCAGGCAGGTACCTACATAACAACGTTGGTTGGTGATTCATTTCTCGGAATTGACCTTGCTGTGAGTCATTCGCTGGAAGGCAGAGTCGGGGATACCGCGCCTGTCTGCCGGGCTGCTCGCTACTCGCACGCCGTTCACTGCAGCGCATTTTACTAAAATTCCTGTGCTATTTAATAACATTGGCAACAAGAAAATGAATTCCTACTGGAAATACGGAAATTTGTCAACATATTCCTAACTTGAAAATAATCGTAATTCGTGTTTCTGAAGCTGGATATCATGATAACAACCATGACGTCATTTATATTATTAAAGGTAAGTGTTTTAGAAGTATTATGATGTTTATGAAATTACTAAACTTTTAGTTGGGTTAAAAATAATACACTTTAAAATAGTAGTTTGATGATTCATCCAAAAATTCTTATCAGTTTCTTACTTGACTAAAGTAAGAACCTACGCGCGCGCGTGACGTATACACGATATACACTATAACCCAAATCAATTGAGAAATAAGCCATCTTTGTTGTCTTTCTCTTTTCAACGTTGGTATTTGAACGTAAATATTATGAAACAAAGTATAGCCCTGATGCCTTTTCATTATGCATGGTTTATCAAATACATGTTGCGGTGAGTTAGAATGAAATAGAAATAAAAATGGCGAAAAGTTTGTAAACTTACTTTATTTTGATTACGAGCGAAAATTGTTTAGTTGAGCTGAATTTCTACAATAATTACGAAATAAATGTAATATTTCTAGAGTATTGTATTCGTATATACTTGAACATTTTGTGGGTGGTCGGTGGATTGGATACGATTGAGTGTTATGGGAAATATGCTAGGAAAGTTTTAAATCGACGACACTTGTTGAACAAGTTTTCAAATTAACTTTTCAGACCAACTCTTTTTTGTTGAGGATGAACAGGGAGGATAACGTCAACTGGTTTCATGGGAAAATTTCACGTGACACAGCTGAGAAACTTTTGAAAGAAGGTCTGTAGATATGTGACTTAAAAATGTTTACCTGCCTACTTTGTTACTCCAATGTAGTTTTAATTATTTAATTTTGATAATTTTCAGAGGATGAGGATGGTGTATTCTTGGTTCGAGAAAGCAACACTTCTCCAGGAGATTATGTTCTATCGGTTTTGCATCAGGTACACCTACAATATATAACTTAACAATTCTTTGTGGTTTCAAACATACCTAGACACTACTTTGCCTTGAAAATAAGGAAAATTGGTTGTATAAACAATTGCAAATAACTGTGATTTATTTATTTCTAGGGTGAGGTAGTGCACTACCAGATCAGAAGACATGGGGAAGATGCATTCTTTTCTATTGAAGAACATACCACCGTGCACGGACTTGATACTCTGATACAACATTATCGAGGAGACTCCAATGGACTTGTTACAAGATTGTCGATTGTTTGTAAAGGGCAACCCCCACCCCATGAGTCAAGGACTCAGGGGACAACTAATTTACTGCATCGGTAAGTAACCATAATGTCTTACAAACCTTTTGTCAAGAAATATCTTCCAATTGCGCTCTCTGTCAGGTCTTGTCTAGGAAAATATTACCATCATGCCAATTTCTGCCGCTTTCTGTATGTTTCTGTGACTGAGATAATGGAAATATGTAAAATGGCAGGCTGATATTGGATGTAATTGTGTTTTAGGTTTTGTAAGCTTTTATTCTCTGCTAAACATATATACTTATATTTCGCCATATTTTAAAACATTTTTATCTTGTTTATTTTGCATTAAACACACCTGTATGGCTCAGGTTGATAAACACAGGGCAGTAGGGTACATTCTCATTGTACGTGACCTGGAAAGCTATGCTTTGCAATAGATGTTACCACTTGATATCAGTTGAGCCATCTGCTTATTCAATCAGCTACCTATGTGTTTATTAAAAAGACATGGATAACAAAAAAAAAATATTTCTCACGTTCTTCACGTTCTATAGTACTTTATACAAAGCTACAATAAAAAATAACTATAGGGTACAAATGCCAATATGCCTGAAAATTAGATTGGTGGACTACATAATTACATAATTTTGTGAGCATTATCTAATGCTCAAATTTCTTCTACAAAATGTGTACCCAGCTCCTCATACTTATCTTAATTGTCAGTTTAAAAAAATGGAATGAAGCAATAAAACTGTGATGCTATCTCTAGCTCTTGAGGAAGTTCTATTAAGAGGAGTGCTTTACCAATTACCCTTAATTTGTCTTTCTGTTTATTGACCGAATAAATTGAGACCCAAATTCCTTGTTCTATTTACAAACAATGGAGATAGTTTTGAACTATAACTGTTTGATAACAAAAATTTGACTTTTTACACAGAATACAGACATAATATTACTGTGTAGGTGAATTGTGCTATTAGAGTGGCATTGAGATACTTATTCCCATATGTTTCATGAAGTTGATTGTTCTAAATTGTTTTTTAGCAAGTTGGTGAAAAATTACCATTAGGATCAGCACATATTATTTAAGATCCTGCACATGCAGTTCATGTAAATTCATTATTTTACATGGCTTTATTTGGAGATAATTTATTGTACTATGCTTTAGGTACCTAATAAATTGGTTTTAATAAAAACATTTTTGTCCAAGCCAATCCCTATTGCTTTAACAAATAAGGTTATTGCCCCCAATGTTTTACTCACGCTGCACAAGTAATTGTACTTTATGTGGCAATACCGCTGACAAGCATTATTGGCGATTTCCTGTTGGACATTGTTCAATAAAGTTTATTCAATAAATAAGAGGCAGATAATACCTAGCAGATAGAAGTGTAACTCCAGCATTTTCTATAAAAACTAACATTAAATGAATTTATGGTAGGATTGTGTTGTTGAGACTGGAGTATGGTGGTGAAATTCAACTCTATCGCCAACTAACTGAAAATGCGATATTCTGAGACACAGACATTAGTATACTAAATAATATTAAAGTCCTTAAACCCACTTAAGTACTAGTATATTTAAGTTTCCTAAATTTCATTCTGATAGTGCTAAAATACATTCTTATTTGTTTGTGTTGAAGGACAGCATCATTAGTTTACTGTAAATTTTTGGGTAAGAAACTTCAGTGGCAAACTTTTACTGATCTAGGTAGGTACTCAACTTCGAAAAGTAATAATAATAATGCTGGACAATCCATACAGCATCATCTAGCCCAAGCTAAGCAGAGCTTGTGTTATGGGTAATTTATGACTGATAGACTTAATACAATACATTACATGGATAGATATTTTTTTTTATTATACATAGAAAACACCCAGAACACTCGGAATAAATATTTGCAGATCGTACAAATATTTATCCCGAGGCAGGAATCGAACCCGCAACCTCCTGCGTCGCAAGCGGACACTCGCCCGCCGCACCACATCGGTCGTCAAAAGTGTATTACAACAGAGTAATACCTCAATTAAGATACTTATGTGTTGCAATCACAATTAAAATTATTGGCAATGGATCTTATGCAATGGAATTATTAATTACAGTGTCTCCATTACATCAAAAGAAGCAACTTATGGGACACAATAATCGTTTAACATAATTAATTAACGTACAAGTAAATGATATCGTTAACTGCTGGTAGTTAATATGCATGGAAATCGCATCAAGCTAGTCACAGATTTATTTACTAACTTCTACTTATGCTTAAAAATTGTTGATTTCCTAATTAAAAATAATCCTAGTTTTGTCCTTTGATTACCGTCTGGTACAGCTTAGGCTACTGCTTAGTGGCATTGTTAGATAAATAACGGAAAAATATAAAAAACCGGCCAAGTGCGAGTTAAACTCGTACACGAAAGGTTCCGTACTATTATCTATAATTAAAACGGCAAAAAAATCCCGTTTATTGTATGAGAGCCCCCTTAAATATTTATTCAGTCAAGGTCAGAATCTGACATTACAGTGTGGTAGTAAGCGAATGCGTGTTACTGTAATATGGATTTTTTCTTAGTCCGTTTTGTTCCCTTGTTTGCCTTCACTTGGTCTGAGTCCGGCATAAAGTGTTTACAATGAATCATTAAAATAAACATTGAATCATCAGTAAACACAGATGTGTCTTGAGTCGCAATGGTCTGTCAATATCATTAAGACATTCTCCCCCAATGACTAATAACAAGTTTTTAATGATATAATCACTTGTGCTAATATTTGTGCGGTTTTAAACTTTACGTTGTAAAATATACCCTGAAAGTGCGGAAAGGTATTTTTTAAGAGTAAATACACTGATATACCTACCTACGCTATGTTCCCTGCAAAGGAATCAACTACACATAGAAGCAAAACTCCTCAACAAAACCTATCGGAATAAGATATATCGCTATTTTATTTAAATATAATTTCAAAGATTGAATTTAGTACTTCCTTTCTTAATACACACCAAAACAAATATACCAATTTCAAGCAACGTTTTTTCTTTTCACAGAGCCACAGAAGCAGGTGACTACAATATAGTATCACAGCTCCTAGCCTGCGGGTACCGAAGTCGTGATGCGAAGAACCAAGATGGCCAGACAGCTGTGCATTTGGCGGCGCGCGCAGGAAGAGATAATATACTTGCGAAGCTTATCGAGAGTGGAGCCACGGTCAATGTACGCGACTCATTCGGATATACGCCTTTACATGTGAGTTTATAATAACATTAAAATACCTAAACTTATGATTAGAATATACTCTTTACTACTATAGTCTTTTACAACCTAAAAAACTAAGAATTTTTTAAAATCCGGCGCAGCCAGTCCGGTTGAGTGTAGAAAAAAGAGCGTATTTGGTACGACGTGTTTCCTTCAGCGTGTTGTTGTATCAGCGATGGTGTTTTCATATATTTACTTTATTTCAGTACACTTGCCAGAACAACTTACCTAGCACAACGGAACTACTTATCACTAAGGGCAGCGCCAACTATCAGATGAGACATGCACCGACCGGCAAGGTGCCTTTACATGATGCCGCACAAAAAGGACATATAGAATGCATAAAGGTATCTAAACATTTTATAATATGTTAAAAGTTACTACCCTTTGGTGGTATGAGTGTCTAGAGAGATGCCTTAGCCAGCTACGGCACATACAATTTAACCGAATTACCGCTGAGGCCACCGTATTCAACTGTAGTTAAGCGATCTACAGGTTCGATGAAGTATTATCGAAAAGCAAAAATAGTTTAATTGAATCAATAAAAAATTTATAAAAAAAAGGAGATTGCTTGCGATAGTGATATTACTATAAAACCTGTAAAGAAAGATATCTACACTCTGCACTGAGCAGTAATGTCTAGAGTCCGCAACAACACAAACAAATTAGAAAAACATTCATGCATTACTGGGTCATTACATTAAATGCTAATTGCTAATTTTCCAAATAAGTTTATAAAATAAAGATAAACAATAATAAATATTTTTGGACATGTTTACCCGACATCTACACAAACTGCTGGACATAGGCCACGTTTCCAGGAAGAACGTTCTGAGCCCTTTCCATCCATCGACTTCCCGCTGTCCTCACAATGTCGTCAGATCATCGGGTAGGAAGACGTCCTACGCTTCGTCTTCCGGTCTTCCGGAATTAGTGTTCAGTTAATAAACATAAACTGAAAGCAAAATGTTCTACAAGACTTTAATATTTGCAGGTTCTTTTAAAACTGAGAGCTCCAGCGCATCCGAGGACCTTAGAAAAGGACACGCCTGCTGAATTAGCCAAACATTACGGACACGAAGACTGCTACCAACTATTAAGTAAGTAACGCGTATTTCTCTTTTACGAAACCATTGCTATTTCTTTTGAAATAAAACTAACAAGAAATTATTGTGGTCTGAAAAAAAATTATCATCTTGTAGAATTATTTTAAAACCTCTACCTTATAAACCTAGGAGTCGAATATAGATGTCTCCTATATGTATTGTAGCGTGTGTATATTAACCTGAAATATGAATAATAAAAATGTTTACCGCCCAACGAAGTGAGCATAGGTCACTTAGTTTATTATAATTTTATTCTGACAGGTTCTGTCAAGCTAGAATCATACATAAGTACATAATAATAATGCTGGACAATCCACACAGCATCATCTAGCCCCAAGCTAAGCAGAGCTTGTGTTATGGGTACAGGAGACAGTTATACTTAATACAATACATTACATACATACATATTTTTTATTATACATAGAAAATACCCAGAACATCCGGAATAAATATTTGCAGATCATACAAACATTTATCCCAAGGCGGGAATCGAACCCGCAACCTCCTGCGTCGCAGGCGGACATTCGCCTACCGCGCCACATCGGTCGTCACATGAATACAAGATAAATGTAAATTAATTACAGATAACTACCAGCCCGATACCCCAAGAACGTCGAAAGCCCTCTGGTACCACGGCACACTGAACCGAGAAGAAGCAGTGAAAACATTACAGGAGTATTGCAAACAACATAGTATAAAGGACAAGGCCTCCGATGGAGTTTTCCTGGTCCGGTACAGCGAGAGGCATACAGGCGCTTATGTGCTCACGATGCTGAGTGAAAACACACCTTATAACTTTATTATTAGGAACAAGGTATGCCAATTGAAACATTTTGACATTGCTCTTAGAAAAACTTAAATTTTTAGGAACATCTTCTGTATACAACAGGCACCTGAAGGTAAGATATTTTTTTTTTATACAACTTGCTGATGTAAAAAGAAGTGGTTACCATCACCTATAACAAAGTATTGCCTCGTAGGTCACGCTCGTTGGGAACGTGCCCTACAATGCACTGCTTAGCGTCCATCGACCTAAGGCATACAGGTGTTAAGCCTCATGTGCCTGTAATTTCACATATACTACATACTTACGGGTTTTTCTAATATCTATTATTTAGCCACCATCTCTCTCGCAAAACAGATTAACGAGATAGTAGGTATTATAATGATCCTACTATATAAGTATGTACCTTTTTTTGAAAGTTAATATTTTACCTCTTTTTTTCGATTTGTAATCCTCTATACTCCAGTGGTTGTCGGTTTAATAAATAATACGCCTGTTATCTTTCAGAGTAACTGGTTGTTTATTGATGATGGCCCATACCTCGAGTCACTGGAGAGGCTAATAGAACACTACGGCTCAGTTCCGGATGGCTTGCCCACTCGTCTCACAGAGGCCGTACCACCCAAGCCCAAGCCACCTTTGCCTGAAGTGAGTACTGGCCTACTATAACAGCAGTAGCAGAATCGTGCGTAGAACTGTCCCTTAATTCGTGGCTATAGCCATTTTATTCAGTTGATAGAAGAAAGAATAATGCAAGAAAGAATATTTCGTTCCGTATCTAAAGGGTAAAACGGAACTCTATTACTAAGACTCCGCTGTCTGTCTGTTTGTCTGAAGTCTGAGTGAACGAAAAACTAGACAATGTTCATTCCCTTCGAAGCGATTTTTCTTCTACATTCATTCGCAGTTATCTTTTAGACGTGTCACTACGGTAGATTATGTCAATCCCATATATTTGAAATTTTTGAAGTAATACTCCTAATGCGACTTCCAACAAGGTTGCGTTAAACGTTTCTACCATGGAGGGGGGTATGAAAGCACTGTTCTTTCTCTCTTTCTCTTCTTTAATACTTCTTTAATATACAAAACGTAACTGGCTATGTAACTGCATAGCCAGTTACGTTTTGTATTTTAAAGAAGTTTTACTCCAGTCGTGTGGTCTAAAGCCCACTCGTTTTTTTTTTACTATTGCTTTCTTTAACAGAATTTTACTGTCTACAGGCTACAACGTCGTCGGGGCGTTACCTAATTGTTAAATTTTTTTTCAGTTCTCAACAATGCCTCGAACGAAGAAGTCTTCACCATCACGCGTAGCCATGAACCAACCCCTCTCTCTAGTCAAACACGATATACTCAATTCGCAATCTCCCAACTCAGCCCCTATACCACAAAACAACATGTTCGATCTACTCACCAGAAACCTATCTTTCTCATCGGATTTCAACAACGATAGTCTAAATAATAACGATATGGAAGACACTGATACGTATAAGGTGCCCGGGAATAATACTGCAGTGGTTTCTTTAGCGGAGAATTATAATGAGATATCTATCAACGCCGAGGGACAACTGTCTACATTGCAAGGTTAGTATTTAGTAGTAGTAGAGCTCCTTGGGAGAGTTCGTCAGGAGAGGTACTAGCGCCGTACCTATTTCTGCCGCCAAATAGATGCTCGCATATTGCTGTGTTCTGGTTTGAAGGATACGTGTGCCGGTGCCGTTGCATGAGACGTTTTACAAGGTAACCGCTCAACATCAGGTGGGACATGTTTGTTCCATTACTTTCTCCCATAAAGAGTAAAATGCTAAAAAAGTTACATTTGATTTAGCGCCTCTAAGAGCTTGTGTACTTTGTTGAATTGTTCATTAGGATCGAAATACGAATTGTCTAAGAATTTTTTGAC
Organism: Electrophaes corylata; assembly: GCA_947095575.1. Taxonomy (NCBI): domain Eukaryota; kingdom Metazoa; phylum Arthropoda; class Insecta; order Lepidoptera; family Geometridae; genus Electrophaes; species Electrophaes corylata. The sequence continues at coordinate 10,889,008 of OX352699.1, read as the reverse complement.
GTCACCTTTCGATAGCTTTGGCATTTTTCGTACTTTTCTACGTATAGAATGAAGAATGGGACTTGGTTACAGGCACTGTTCTATTCTTGCATATCACCGCAAGTCTGGTAAAGCTTATAGTAAATTACGTACTTAATTTACGATAAGCTTTACGTACAAACACGTACTCTCCTTTTGCGAGTAACATTATATCTGTAATCAGACTACTTAGTCTAGTCACCGCATTGTCATCTTAATTTATACGTACTTATATTTACAGAGTTCATTCCCATGAGTGAACTAACACTTGGCGCGGTTCTGGGCGAAGGGGAGTTCGGTTCAGTTCTCCGCGCGACGTACTCCCCCGGCGATCAGTCGCCGCAACAAGTTGCCGTGAAGACGTTACACATGCAACACACAGAGACGAACCAGAAAGAGTTCCTGTCGGAAGCCAAGCTAATGATGTCGCTACGGCATCAGTGTATAGTGCGGATTATTGGTGTTTCTTTGGTAAGTAATTTAGGGGCTGAGAGTTGGAGGAACAACAAGATGACCCACCTAATGTTAAACGGTTACCATCATCTATAACAAAGCATTGCCGCGCAGGTACAATATGCTGCATCCATAGACTTGAGCATTAAATTTCACCAGCACCCATATATCCTTCAAACGGGACCACAACAAACTGCTTGGTCTTCTTCTTCTTGCGTGTCAATGGTACATACATACCTAACCTAAATAAATTGTAAGTAGAACATTGCCACCTTCCCATAGACCACAACCACACATATCATTAATGAAAATATGGAGTGCAAACCGACAGATTAGTTAAAAAACCGTCCAAGTGCGAGATATACTCGCGCACGTAGGGTTCCGTACAATAGTACGTTTTTATTATAGATACAGTATCTATAATAACTACTTACTACATGTTTCCACCTGTAAGTCGCCGGCACCAAAGAGGTTGTCAAACGCCAGTGTAAACTCTTTCCAGGGTCCGCCACTAGCAATGGTACAGGAGCTGGTACCTCTAGGCTCACTCCTGGAGTACCTGGTCCGACAGCCTGAGGCGCCCACGGGCTACGAGCTGCGTCTGTGGGCGTGCCAGGTGGCAGCCGGTATGCGCTACCTGGAGTGCAGGCGGTTCGTGCACAGAGACCTCGCCGCGAGGAACATACTCCTAGCCAACAGGTATCCTTTCTAAATACGAGTAAGCTTTAACGCATGAGCTGTGGTTAGGGGTTAGGATAGGTTTATGTTAGGCTTAGGTTAGGTTGAGCGTAGGGTTAGATTTAGGTTTAGCTCTGAGTTTAGGCTTAGGTTAGGTTAAAGTTTAGCTTTAATACTTTTTATTTAGTTAGGGGGGGTTGTTACAATTTGGTAATTCTTCATCTTGCTGCACATTAGGTGGCGATGCGCTTGCAACCTGTCACGAATAAAAAACAACTATAGCAAAATGTGGGTATGTACCAAATATAAATTTTGGACGTACCTGACATACTCCTAAGACATTCTCAAAGAATCTCAAGTAGGTACTTGACACTAAGAAATCTGAGTGGATATCTACCGCGCCTAGGGATTAAAGTTGTGAAGTAATTTTTACGAAAAAGAATACAATGTTCTTGTCTAAATATTTAATCTTCCATATGTTTGCAGAAATCAAGCCAAAATCAGCGATTTCGGTCTATCCCGAGCGCTATCCACCGACAGTTCCTACTACAAAGCAAGCCACGGCGGCAAATGGCCGATCAAGTGGTACGCACCTGAGTCTTACAACTACGGCACCTTCAGTCATGCGAGTGATGTTTGGAGCTACGGTGTCACGCTATGGGAGATGTTCTCTTACGGAAGTCAGCCGTATGGCGATATGAGGGGGATTGAGGTAAGCGAAATAAACTCTATGTAATTTATTACTTTTATAGTGCTTACCTACACTTAAGAAAATCAAGAGATGTCTTATGTGGAATTTAAAGCCACGACCTTCCCTTTGATACGGGGATGCGCTAACCAACTGCGCTATCGAGGGTTCAATCGACTCGACAAATTAACCTTGTGATGTTTTTTTTTATTTCCTGTTTTACCCACTTAGGCTTTATTAAAGTACCACGATATCTGAGATGTCGACCGTACCTGAGGACTACCGGCGTAACACTAGTTTTAAAACTGTTATAAGTCTATTCTGAGTTACATTTACTTTTCGGGTCATCGAGTAACGAAAACCTGTCATGTTCAGTAGCGGCGTTTACATTACACGAAAAACAATGAGCAGAAATAGATACAATATCTTGACTGCCCTCACAGATTAGTTAGTATATTAGCTCTGCCTCTTATGCTGTAGGTTGTGGGTTCGATATCCAACGAGGACAAACATTTGTGGGATGAACATAGAAGTTAGTTCTCTATCTGGTTATGTTGTATTCTAGGTATGTATTTACAAAAAAAAATGTATTAGTAGGCCGATTCTGTTTTTTTTAGTTTTTCGGATATGTATCCGGGTTTTTTGTATGGACATCCAAAACCTAGGGGGACACTATCGTATCTCCATACAAAAAATTCATGCTTGCAAACCGAAATCCGATATCCGGAAAACGAAAAATCTCAGAACCGGCTACTGATACCCAAAGGACACAAGCTATACTTAGTTGGGGGCTAGATTGATTTTGTCTAAATGTTCACAACTATTTTCTTATCAACTTATAAAATCCTACAGGACTATGATAGTGACCGCTTAGTGATAATTTATGTTTTTACAGGCAATACAAATAGTTGAAAGCGGCCAGCGTTTAGAAAGGCCAGAAGACTGTCCCGACGAGATATACCAAGTGATGCTTGACTGCTGGGCATACAACCCTGACCTCCGACCAACCTTCAGTCAACTTGTGGATGTATTCACACAACACCCGGACTACGTGAATATCAGTCAATTGGCCCTTGAGAATGACGAAATGGTATAAGCAGTAAGTTCTAAGTACGTCCTATCTAGCCAATTAAAAAGAATAGTTTTTGTAAGGGAAAAGTATTTTATTGTTGCTAAAACGTACTGTCAGCTGCATTAGAATGTAAACTATTTGTAACTTTCACAACGGTATTAGAACAAAACAATGAACTCTACACCTCAAAAACCAAAATTCATGAAATTGAATAATTGTCGTGTAAATATTTTTAGAACCGCTGTAAAACAATTTTGAAAGTTACAAATTTTATACATTCTAGTGCAGCTGACTGTACTTGCATTTTAAATGTTTACTTATGCCTGGTTCCGTACTACGTGTTGTTGCTGCCTCATTGGCCAGTGTAAATTGTCATTGTAAAATCAACCAATGAGATTAAGGCTTATCCTACAACCAAGGACTCTTAGTTGTACTAACAGATGCTTGTAAGGTATTGAAACCGGGCATTAAATAAGTTCAAATTAATTTTTCTGCAGTATTTTTGAAATATAGTTGGTTACAAAGAGACAAACCAGCCGGACTAAGATGTGCATGATTAGAGATATTTTGTATATTTATTATTTGTAGACAAAATACCCATAGGTAAGCTATACGCTAGCAATTAGTGTTCTTGACGGAACCAGATGGGCCTTTGGTACTACGTAAGCACAGATAGACAGGTACATTAGTCAGCGGACAACTTGTTTCTCGATAACTATAAAATGTTAAATTTATAATAAAATTTATTTAAACTAGTGTCAGAATGTAAGATAGATCTGAACTTTCATATTATTGCTAAAGACCTTAGGAATAATATGAAAGAAACGGTAAAGCGACCTTTACCCCTGGGTAAGGGTCCAATTACTGTAGGTAGGGAGTTCAAGTTGTACCCTGCAAGCAAAAGTATTATAATTAAATTATCAAATAAATTATCACACATAAGTTATCAATAAATAAGGAAATAAATCAATTTAGGAATGTATTCAGATAAATAAATACCTTGTATAAATTCTGTTTCATATTTATAAACAAAAACAACGATATTTTCATGAAGTTCAAAGCTAGCATTTCACTCTCAATACCTATACTTGGGTATATGATAGATGTATATAAGATTAAATTAAATATAATTTTATGTAATAAATGTATCGGAAATGGATGAATGTGTGTGAGACTATTTTATCAACCAAATTCGATGTAAAGTATTAAAATACGCCTCAAATTAATGTCAAAATTGATACTGATTTATTTTTAAGGAGTGTTCGATTTACAGCAAATGCAAATTCTGTCCCATAAATTAAACCTATACCTAGAGTATAGGCGGTTTATTTGCAAGAATACTACATCGAATTTGCTTAAAGTATATGACATGCCAAGATGTGCCTGAACTTAGCTATAACTATGTATAAATTAAAAAATATTAGGTTAGCTAACGTAAGTAAGCTTTGTAAATGATAATTTTTACTATAGGTACGATTTTTAATGAAGTTTATATAAAGCATTTTTTACATGGGTAGCAATTTAACCCCTATTAGGCCATTATAATTTGCAGTCTGCAATGTGACAAAACTATGTAAGGATACCACACTAAGACTGACAAAAACGTGTTAAACAGTGGATAATAAGTGAAAAACGAGTTCCACGCGACCAAGCTTAGACAATGTCTATTCAGAGTTGCGATGGATAATTATAAATACAAATAATTGTAAAAAATGTTCCTTGAAAGTAATAAAACATCCCCATACTTGTAAACGTTATTTGAATATTGCTTAAAATTAGTCCTGTCACTGTTTTCATTATCCAATAATAAGAAATGGCAATAGTTTAAGCATTGTTTATCTTATGACAGATTTTTATAGATTCATTAGTCATAAAATATCCTGTATAAAGTAGCCCAGTGTGGTGCCATTATGAGGTAATGTCTCATTAGCGAATCGTACCGACATCTGAGATATACTGCGCGGTAACCGGACAACACTCCGCGGTTAAGATATCGATACTGCGCAATGTACTTCAAATGTCTCGCTACGCTTACGCCACTACATGCCAGATTTATTCTTGCAAGGCCTACAGATTTCTATTCACCAATGGGTAAGATCATTGCGTGGCAGTTAATGTTTTAACTTCCATCACTTTTTGTCCTGCATTTTGCAATTTGTTCCCTTTGATAAACAATCTAGTAGTTAGTAAAATCCCTACCCGAACTTAACATTCCATGTTATAAACAGCTTTGTTTTGCTTTTTGCGAGTAATTTATTATGTTTTCTAATGACGTTTTGTATGTACCTAATATTACATAATTATCAGATTATGTGTGTCCAATAGTATGGTTAAAATAATATCACTCAAACAGAAAATTAACAATGTTTTGTTCTTTTATGCGTGGTTGAAAAGCATTTTCCTAATAAGATATATTATTTTTAATGAATGAATTAATTTTATATAATTGGAATAATTTATACATTTGAGATCAAATCAATTGCCATAAGGTTGTGTTTTAGTAATGTACAAAAAATATTGATAAAGTTACCCAAATTAAATATTTTATTATTTTTAGAGAATTTATATTAAATTCTATGAGTCTGACTTAGTTTGTAATAACGATAAACTTCTTTACGTAATGACAGATCATTTATATGTTACTGAATCAAAATGTGATAATGGTATTTATAAAATAAATAACAATTCAATATAAAACTTGTATTTTTCTTTTTTTACAACTAGAAGTACCAACAAAAATTGCATTGTCCTTTCAATGTATTTATCATGCACAGCCAGTTGCGTAAATGCACTTAGGTATATGATTCGTTTAGTAAAACACAGTCACACATTAGTCAGTCTTTTAAAATTTAAACATTCGATCGGAAATCATGGTAAGGAGGCGGCGGCGTTTCAGACCTATCGGGTACACGAATGGCATCGACCTGCAACCTCGCTTCAGTCACACCGGGAATACCGTAGGGCGGATTCCTGTCTGGCAGCGACAGTTGTCGCCGAAACGGCGGAGGAGTTTCCACATCAGGGTTTATCAAAGTACTCCAAAGCAAGCTCGTTCTCATGTCGCTCTCCATTCTAGCTCTTCGCCTCGCTCGCCGCGTTGGAGCTCGCCAGCAACGGAAAGGCACTAGACAAATTCTACGCAGCCACACATACGTAGCAACTATTCCCAGTCCTAATCCAATCTCTATACCGATCACGAACGCTTGCAGAGCAGAGAACTCTTTATCGAACTTCTCGAATGGCGTCAGGGGTTTATCTGTGTCGGTCAAAATATTAGTGTCATTTTCAGAAACGGTTATGTTCCAAATCTTATCTAATAAGATGTCTTCTCTTTCAACAGGCACTTGAGATATCATTTTTTCTGACATCTTTGGCCTTATTCCCTTGCATTGCTTCGCATATGCAATATCTCGAGACGATATCCAGTTCTCGACTCTAATAAAATCTTGGTTGCATTGCCAGTAATCGTTTCGAAGTTCGATTCTTTCGAGTTTACGCATAGGCTGAAGAACTTCTATGTTAATTGTAACCATGTAGTTCTCGCTGATATCCAGTTTTCTCAGATTTGGTAGGCGACTAAAAAGCCGATCTGGTAAAGCTCTTATCCTACAGTTATTTAAATTCAGCACCTGAAAATGTCGTAAAATATTATTGAAGAGTATACCCACCAATTCTCCCAGAACTACGAGGAAAACATTGTGTAGAAAGGATTACTGTAAAGTCCCAAGCTAGGGTTGAAAATTATGTTCCGAGCGCCGGTGGTCTAAGGAGTGACCCCCCTTCTGATCCTAAGGTCGTGGGTTCGAATCCGGACGAGCGTTAATGCATTTTTCTATGCCGAAAAATTTACGCGTGCAATACCAGTGCTCTCAAACGGTGATGGAAAACATCATGAGGAAACCAGTTTGTATTCTAGCAGCGGCGATAAGCTTGCAACCTGTCACGTATGGAATACTAACTACTGCAAAATGTGGGTATGTACCAAATGTCGTATTTGGACGTAGGTACCTCTGACTACCCCCATCGGACATCCTCAAATAATCTTGAGTAGGGACTTGGTACTAGAGATCTGAGGGAATATTTTTCTTTCTATTCCTTTCTTTTCTGTTTTTAAGATATATCTAATCAATTTAATTATTTTGTTTCGTGCGATAGTGCGTAGGTATAATTTACCTGTAGTTTAGAATGCATAACAATCGGTTCATTCTTCAGTGATTCAAACACATTCGACGATATGTCCAGGTTTTGAAGCAGCGGCGTATCCCAGAAAAGATCTGATGGTATATATCTCAGTCTGTTGTTGCTCAGATCTAAGTGCGACAGCTTTTCAAGACCGGCAAACGCATGTAAACCGATCCAGAAAATAAGATTGTAGGATAGATTGAGCACTTCTATTGACGTGTATCCGGATTTCTGAAAACACGATGAAAATAAAATTTACTTTCTTATGTAAGCCATGGTGGTCCCGGCTAAAAAATATGACCGCACCATCCCTTTTCGTGCATGCGGTTAGGGGAATGCACTGAGGCAGTATCGCAGTATCATCTCATCTCATCATAATAAGACTACTTACAATAATTGAAACTCATGACTTCAGACCATGATTCTGATTACAAAAAAAAAAAATAAAAGAAAATTATCTTATTTAAAAACGATAAAAGAACAATCTAAAGGAAACCGCGATCATCTGATAGGTGCGTTGCTCTTAAGGTCGCCGCTCCGCCGCGCGGTCGTTGACCGCTGTATAGAATACATTGCAGGTTGATAAATAGGAATTTCAATAAAATAATTGTATTACTCTTAATTTATTTGTCTGTCAGCCAAGTGGTAAGCTATAAGACCTTGTTGTACCTAGTTTGTACCTAACTTTACGCGTTTCTGAAGTATTCGGGAGTGGTCTTATTACACCCAGTATATACCAATAAGTAAGTACTGCGATCACCAATCTGCCTGTCAAGCGTTGTGATTATTTCAAATCCCCTCAAACATAGAGAAGGCATACTTCCAGTAATGGACTCACTCAAGCTGATGCGCGATTTGACTTGTAAGTCAGTGTATTCTGTATAGCTTAAAATATATTATAAGAATAAATATTATTGACTGATATAAAACGCACGGACCTAATCTATGAGAATTAAAATCGGAAAGGTGTGTTGTGTTCCGCTGGCACACACTATGGAATTATAAAGTTGGGGTTTAAAATTCAGTGATTTATAGTGATTATCAGTGCTCAACGCACAGAAAAGCCTGGCTACACGTATCGCGATGAATAATATGTTGAAACATAGTGCCAAGTTTCAAGAAGTGCTTCGCCTATTGGTGAGGCTTCAATCTTGTCGTTTGATAGTAAATAATATCTCCTAATACCTTGAAACAGAAGTTATCCAGCTCACTAATGGCGTTGTGTGTTAAATGGTACACCTGAACGGCAGTAGGGACTCCCACATCCACATTTATAATATTCTGATCAACACATATCGCTCTATTGAGGCCATTGTACGAATCACAGTCACATTGTTTCGGGCACAGTTCACTCACAACAGTACTCAGAACACAGAAAAATGGTACAGCGTATTTTAACGCCATTCTTTATATGGTCTGACTATCTCGCGAGAAAGCACTTGCATTGTGCTATTATGCAGTTATTCGTTTTATTGTAGCAGTGACGCGCGGCGATTTCACGTTAAAATGGAGCAATGATACACGCTTGATAAAACAAAACTTATCAGTACTGGTTAAGCACGGTTGATAAGATAACCGATTGTAATAAAATACCTGTTTCATTGAATATATCGATATTAAATACAAAGTGTTATTTCGAAATGTATAATAAATAAATGCAATTTCACAATTCACAAGATACACATGAGTAAACATAAATAATTAATGATTATGGCAATGTACTTTGTCGTATAAAACACGTATAACTAATACGTTTACATTTATCTAGATTATACCTACCTAATGATAAACTCAAATTCACTTATTAGATAACCTGGGACAAAGAGTAACAACAAAATAAAGGGGAAGTTAATAATGCGTACGAAACTGGTTACTTCCATTAGATCGCAGAAGATCTGTAGGTACATATTAGTATCAAGTATTGTGAGGTGATGTCAACCTAGGTAAGGAGTTACAGATGTAAAACAATTTGATTATTCTTATGCAACTAGTAGTAGTAGAGCTCTTAGTAAAGGGCTCGTGCGGAGAAGTACTACCACCACACCTATTTACCGCCAAGCAGATTGCTATGTTCCGGTTTATGGACGCAGAGTAGTGCTATAAAAGGCACGTTTACGATCGTGACCTGCAAGGCAATGCTTTGTTATAGGTAATGGTAACAACTTAACATCAGGTGGGACATCCGCTTGTTCCATCAGTAAGTCAAATGAAAAAAAAGGAACCGGTTAACTAGTGTGACTATTGACCCAGAGTATCCATTAAATGTTTTAGTTCTGATTAATTATTGAGAGAGCCTTAAAATCTAATATGGTTTATCACATAATCTTATATTAACTAAATAAGGTAGAATTTTGGCGTGTCGAGTTGGGATAGCACCGTTTTAAGGTGTAGTCGATGCCAAGGATAGCGTTCCTGATGTCGTGTGCCGACGCGCTGACTGTTTCAAAGGAACCGACCAGCCTGTCTACTGCCAGGGCCTGTGAATCAATATACAAAGATACATCAAAATGTATTTAGTATTTTTTTTTAATCATAATCTATACACTATCAAATGACAGTCGTCGCAGATCAGTTCGTAGTATCCCTACCTTCTGTGCTGTATCACCATGTTTGTTTTGTGTCTGAGTTTTATATTGTATTCTAAGAATATATTTACAAAAAAAAGTATAAAAGTATTGTATTGGTAATCTGGTTCCCATAGAACAAGCTATGGTTAGGTAGGGGTAAGATGATGTAGTGTAAAAATTATAAGGATCTTTATCCTGACGGACTATATTATAGAGACACAAACGCACAGCCTAAACCACTGGTCGTAGAGACTTTCAAATCTAAGGGTATATTCGTCTTCGTGCGTAGAGGTGTACTAAGACAGTCATTCCCGAAATTCAAACCCCCTAATAATAATAATAATAATAATAATAATAATGCTGGACACTCCACACAGCATCATCTAGCCCCAAGCTAAGCAGAGCTTATGTTATGGGTACTAAATGACTGATATACTTAATACAATACACTACATACATAGATATTTTTTATTATACATAGAAAATACCCAGAACACCCGGAATAAATGTTTGCAGATCATACAAACATTTATCCCAAGGCGGGAATCGAACCCGCAACCTCTGCGTCGCAGGCAGACATTCGCCCGCCGCGCCACATCGGTCGTCAAATGAAGTTGAAGTTTGTTATATGATAGTAATTTCGAGCGGACGGATGTTTTATTGAATAAACTAAAATAATTCCGATTTAATTCCGAAATAATGCTCGTTTCACCGCGTTGTTTTGTATGGTACTGTTTGAGATACCAAGATCCTGCTGACCTACTATGAAAAATAAACGAGGTTTCAGAAATTTTGAGTTACACTGCGGGGCAACTCAGTAACCGTTCTACAGTTAGTTGTCGGTACCTGATATGCTACGCAGTGTAACTAAAAATGTCAATACGTACCCTCGATCTTCATTTATCCCACATTTTACTACAAAAATTCAAACCACAGTATAGATACTGCAAAGAAGTTTTAGTATTTATTAACATTTCTAAAAACATGTTGAACTCATTATTCCTTCATACCTGAACATGGGAGGCTTCCGCAATGCTCTCCATCGCTTTGGAATTCGTAAAAGATGCTTGCGCCATCTGAGCCATGGCTGATGCCTGCTGGCCCATAACGCCAATCTAGAAAGAAAATGGTTCCCAACATTTAGAGCCACTAACACGTCGATCTTTTAACGCAGTGCCTTTTTAGGGTTCCGTACCCAAAGGGTAAAACGGCACCCTATTACTAAGACTCCGCTGTCTGTCTGTCCATCTATCATCAGGTTGTATCACATGAACCGTGATAGTTAGAAATTTTCACACATGATTAAACAAACTAGTAACTGTTGGCGCTATAACAACAAATACTAAAAAACAGAATATAATAAATATTTATGCCGTTTTTATTATAGAAGTACGGAACCCTTCGTGCGCGAGTCCGACTCACACTTGGCCGGTTTTTTCGTTAAGCGTCGCCTCATTCTTAGCACACCCCGTAATAGTTTAGGACTGTGCCTACCCTTAGAAGTGCCAGGAAACATTTTCATTATTAAACACTAGCTGGCCCGCTTGTGACATCGTCTACGTTGTTCTTTGATTTCATACAAACTTCCCCTTTTTACACCCGCTTAAAACTTACAATGAGCTATCATCCTTATTAGCTCAGTGAAACCCATTCTAAGTTTTAAGTGGACTATAAGCTAAATATTTCTGTAAATCGCATTAATATGAATTCAAAAGTTTTTGCGTGATACGTGTACAAACGATCATTTTTTCGAAGTTGATTTCGTCTTTTGCCTTTTTTACGTACTGTGTAGCAACATTTCAGAAAATAAATAAATAAATAATAAATAATGCTGGACAATATAGATATATGCATGATCTATCTATCTATGCTGGACAGTATAGATAGATAGATGATGCATTTAGCTAGCAGAAGATGCGGCTTAAAGCTATAGATTTTTAGATAACCAATATTCTCACCATATTCTCAAGCAAGGCGAACTGCCGTTCTTCTGCTTCAGACGGCAAAAGTCTTATTTCCGTCTCACTGGTCTGCGCTCTTTTGGTATCTTCGTCCAGTTCTAAGAAGTTGTCATCACCATTACATGGCTCTTGCTTTACTGCCTTCTTCTTTCCTGTAAAGTATACCTCATCTAATACTAGTTCTGACCCCGTATTATTGGTTGTGTACCTGACTGTGGTGGTCCCAACCTAAAACAAGACCCCTCCATAAATTCCCGTGGATGTTGTAAAAGATGTCTGAGGAAATACACTAGGGGATGGACAGCAGTTGTTCTCTTTCGATATCCACGACATATGATGAAGTATTTCTATACTATGTCATTTTCGGTGTGAAAATTGTGGTGTACTTAAATATAAATAAATATTGACACACATTTATACCATGCCTTCTAGAGATTACTTCTACAGATATTAATGGGATCAATTTCAACTTACTTGGTGTGTATGGTTTGGATTCACTCAGATCAAGTATTTTCTGCTCTAATAATGTTAGGGAAGTCTTAAGTCTGCCTTCTTCTATTTGTCTCTGTTTTGTCATTGTAAACCTTTTCTTGTCTGACCAAAACTAAAATCAAAATAGTTTAATTATAAATTTCTCTTTAATGGCATAGGTAGCAATAAGGTGACAAGCTTTGTAATTGCGAACTGATTTACTTAGTTTAAGCAAGTTTATGTTGTCACTAGTGGTGTTAAACTTTTGCTTCCATTGTAGTGGCTCTTAAGCCGTTTTTTTATATTACAACTTGCTCATAGCTCAACAAGACACCTGATGGTATGTGGTGGTAACTATCATAAAGAATTTCTTCGCAGGATATGAACATGCCCTACAATGCACTACCCTGTGTCCATCAACCTATGTGTGGCATACATGTAAATAAATAAATAAATAAATAAATAAATAATGTGTTATTTTATCATTTACAAACTTCCCCAGACAGGCTCTTCATAAAAAACCCTACTACTACTAACCATTAAGGTTAAACAAGTTGGTACGTTGTCAAAAAATAGTCGACATTAAACGCTTACAGCGTTTGTATGGACTATGTACTGACTTGTTTAACCTTAAGGAAGTATTCAGTTCAGAGTTCAGAAGTTAGGAGTGTACTTACTTTCAACCACCCTTTTGAAGACTTTACAGATCCTTCGATTAAGTTAACTGCTTTGGAGAGTTCAAGCCAAAACTTCTTATATTTGGACTGGCCCGACCCAATTCTCTGCTTTTTGTTTGCAAACTCTGGATTTTTCTCCATGTGGGCCACCAATGCTTTGACTTGAGCTAGTGATGGTCTGGAATACTGAATTACATAATAAGAATAAACTCCATATCAAATAGGTACCTACATAGGAGACACTACAGTTTGCTGCTAGCTAAGTTGTCAGTGTAGAAGTGGTCAGTGTAGTATCTTATTTTGTTTACTTTTACCGGTATATAACTATGACCAAGGGCATGATGGAATTGACCTATTATGTCCTGATTGTCAAGAAATGACCAAAACTAATTTCGCTTCTTGACCAGTGCATATTTAGATTTGATTTCTCATTATTTCTGGACAAACCCATTTTCAATATAAATAATTCAAAATAGGTAGCATAGAGTAGGTAGTTTTGACACTATAAAGCGAAAGTTATTTAGATACCTACACAAGGCCAGTAAGCTTTAGCTGGATGGTGGTGTAAACACTGGTGCATCCAAGCAGTGTTTACAAAATTTATTTACAAGAACTCTTCCCTTGACACTTCAAAAAAATTACACTTACATTTATGCGGCTATTAGGATTATCCACGTTGTCTTCTTCTTCATCTAAAAGCCCAGACATTATGCTTAATTCTAATAAAATATTTCAATTAGAAAAAGTAAAAACAGACGACCATACCATAAAAAGTACTCTGTGCATACCATAGAGGACGCCGATATACTAGATTACACAACCAAGAAATCACAATCATGAAATACACAACCATGGAATACACAACAGCTTATTGACCACGCGGTCGTGGCATAAAAATGATGGTAGAGCTTTATCAATTAATTGTTAGACAGTTTACATGCTTGGGATACATTGTCACAGAAGATTTAAAAGATGATGCTGTTATCTCATCGTGATATCTCCGTTTCTGCTAAACCAAATTTGATTAAACTTGGTATATGAGTAACAAATGTATGACTAAATGCTGACATAGGAAGCAGTGCAAAAGGTGCAGTGATCGCTGTGATTGAGAACGTTTCCTGCTGAGCACCGTCAAGTTAGCAGGAAATATATTTATCAGGTGACAAATTCCAGTATTATGAAAATAATTATATCGATAAGACTAGATACTAGGAATTCGAAAGTATGATTGGAGCTACCTGTAGTTACCTGCCAACTTGACGGACATTTTTATGCTGATGAACCTTCTCCCGTACGTCTCACCGTGTGAGGATGTCAATGTTTTATTGTCAGGTGTCTGTCACTGTCAGCTCTTCTGTCATGTCACTCGGGCAAGGTAGGCAGGGGAAAATTTTGCCCATTTTGTATTTGCAATTGTGAAGAATTTGTTTGAATTGTTTCAGGAATCTTTCGCATTTGTGTGCAATTTTATTTATTTGGGCATCAATTACTGACAATAACAATTTAAGTTACATAATTCTGTTGTGTGTGCAGTGTTGCGAGGGAACAAATCATTATTCTGATAATCATCACAATTTTAGTACCTACAAAAACTAGGTAACAAACAAGTAAACTTTCAGCTGGTTAATGTTTACAATAGGTACGGTACCTTCACTCTCGAAAAATCTAGATAATTTTTTATTTCAGCCATGTACTCTTTCGAGGGAGATTTTAGACGCAGACCACAACAGAACCTTGGTGGGGCCAGTTCTCAGAGAACTGAAAGAGATGCCCTCATACTCCAGTTACAACAACAAAGGCAAAAAAGGGAGGTGAGTGTTCGGTGTTTGGTGACTAGTTTAGGTGGATACCTAACTATTTTGTTTATTTTTGGCTTGAAAAATAACAAAAATGAAAAAAATTACGTATTTAGCCACTGGAATCGGGCTCAGTACTGGAAATATCACCACATGATAGCTAAAAAGTGCTGATTAACACAATTTCAGACATTAGTATTTTTTAAATTGGTAACCCACTACCGTGTTCTATAAAGCTTAAAATTTACTGCCAAATGGGATGACTCTGCACTTTTTATGCATTCCTAAGTACTGTAATATTACTATTATCGTGCTAAAATACATGTTACACAAATCCATTATTATTATGTTCCTGCATGCTGCAGAAGATATGACTCAGTAATAAGGTCACCCAGAATATTACCTAACTATCATTATTAAGTCCATAATTTTGTCTGTGATTACAATAAAAAGTTAACTTTCAATCTGAAATAATAGCCTTTGATATTAGTATTTGTTTTAACATTATTAGTTTTATATAGTTATTATTTATTTTTATTTATTTATTTTATAAAAACCGTTAATGCAAATACCACGAACAACAACCACTTCACCTTCATGCTAAGGTCTGATGAACATGGTACTGACAAATTCTACAAAGTTCATACAAACCGAAATGGAATTGAAAAAATCCTTTAGCAATTTAACTGTGGGAAAAAGGCTCGGGAAAGGAAGAACTGGAAATCTTTGGAGAGGCCTTTGTTCAGCAGTGAGATGAAAAAGGATAGAAAATAAAACAGTTAGAAGCTGCCTTAAGGCCCTTCATCCAGTTTTAATAACTTCTGTAGATGATTGTAGCTGAACAATTTTTTTCTTTGATGATAAACTGGTACCGACAATTGAATTTTGAAAACATAATTTATTTCTAAAAATTACAGGAACACAGAAAAAGACTAAACAGTACAATAAAAATACAAGCTTTCATTCGAAGTTACTTGACACGGAAGCATTGTAAGCAGTATGAACGAGATGACTTTGATAACTCATTTCCTAATGTGAGCTCAGATGATCTGCAATCACTGTCAAAACTTGTGGCTAAACTATTGTTTTTCTTCGATGATAAAAAGGATTTGAATAGACTGGTAAGGAAAAAATATACTTTAGGTGATAAGTGTACCACCCAATGTACCACGAATATTGTGTACATTGCATGAAAGTTTATGCAGAGGGCTCAAAACTGTTTATGTACAGGCTACAAAGTTTAAATTTATGTAAGAACCAATAGACCAATGAAATTGTTAGGATTGCAAGAAGTCGGATGAAAAAGATTAAAAATTGGGATTAAACATATGGAAGAGACATAGGGCCGGCAGTGGACTTCTATAGGATCTTGTTGATGATGATAATGATGATGAATGCAAGGACTCTATGTACAAAATTCGTATTAGTTAATATTTTTAAATAAATAAAAATTCGTAAACTTTGTAAGTAACCACTTAACATCAGGTGAGCCATCTGCTTGTTCCAGCAACAAGTCGCAAAAAAAAAGTAAAATACTTTACAGAAAATTTATAATAATAATTTTCAGGTCAGCATATCACAATTACTGCTAAAACAACAACAATATTGCTGGAAGAAATTGTACCAAACTCCAGGATTTTGCATTCAAATTCGAAGACTACTCTTTCTGCATCTTCGGTTGCTACGATCGAATTCAGAGGTATTTATGGACTATGGAAATCAACTATAGAATATGGGTTGTGCAAAGCCCAGCTGTGGATTGATCTAGGCTGATGATGATGATTAATTATCAAAAAACTTAGTGAATGACTCATCCAGGGAAGTACACTTCCACCATATCTATTTCTTCTATCGCCAACCAGCTTACTGTGTTCCAGTTTGAAGAGTGTGGGTGCCAGTGAAATTACAGGTACTTGAGGCTTAACACCTGTATGCTTCAGGTAGAATCTACCGTTCTGCGTCCATCTACAGCACATTTCTAAAGAATGTTACCTGCAAGGCATTGATTTGTTATATTTGTAAGTAATGGTAGCAACAGATAGGTCATCTAAATATTATTTACTTTTTTCTACACAGATATCATTGGCAGTGCCTCTTAGAATGTTCGAAGTGGTCACATCAACAAACTCAACTGAATTATCTGTGAATAGGGAATACAGTGTTGGAAATACATTTTTATATCTAGTGAAACGAGGTGAGTAATAAACTGTTTTTAAATATTTCCTGCTTCACTCACGCACATTCAGAGCCTGTGATCTAAGAGTCTCTCTGACCCATTCCCTGATTTAACAGTCTCTTAGACCCTTTTCCTTAAACATTTTCAATGATTCTGGGTACCAAAAGATAGAAGAGGACATGTACTAACAGAACCAGGGGGTATCTCGTTTATTTTTTAAATGATGATAAGCTTTATACTAATACAAGTACCTACTATCTTGGCCAAAAAATTAAAATTATCCGAAAATCGTTTTCCACAGGCTACTTTCAAGATCTTTGCACGCTGATAAGCCAGAGGTCACCCCCACTATACGGTCCATCACCCAACCCGCCGACTCCATTTTGCGGTGCGCTTTTAGATCTGATCCAGCGGCCACTAGCATTAGTCTCGCGTGTTGACGTACCTCACTATGAGTAAGTTCTTACCCAATTTGTAAAAGACTATGCCGTATTTGTAATTTATTTGACTGTCTGATCTAATAACTTGTTGTTATAGAGAGCTTAATCTAAGGTTATTGATTATTAACAATCGTCAACGTATGTGGGTATGTACAGGGTTAAAATATAAGAATCCTGTATCATTTTTATTAGGCGTATCATCTGTATCATTTTAATTGAAGAGTACAGAGATTAAAAATTGACCCTTCTGAGTCGATCTTCTGACCACAATCATCAATGCACAATTGGGTAGAAACTCTGGTGGCTTAACATTATTTCATGTTTAACTTCCAGCGATACAGTAATGACGGAATTCACAGCTGCCTTCCTTTGCAACCCTCATCCGGAGCCAGTCGAACTGTTTATAATCCCAGCGCTTGCGCAGAGCACCAACCAGCGTCTGCCGTTCCTCGCGCTCGTCCGGTGTCTGCTGGACGACAGCAAGTTCCACTACCGGCGACTGATCAACGACTCGTGGTTACTGCATTCTGTGCTGTCCCTAGAGCCGCCGGGGTTTGGTAAGTGTTGTGTCATTTACTCTAGCGTCTCTACTCACAGAACGTCTGCCGCTCGTCTCCCTCGTCTGCGAGACGACGAATTATAAACAATGACAGACAAATCTAAAATTATATTCGTAATTAAGGTTTATCTAAAAACTAAAGAAATATTATGCTATTTTAACTATATGATTTGATACTCACAAATATACCTTTTTGTTTGAAATCACATACTTAAAATACAATATAGCACCCAAACATAACAAACATCTTTTTCACCAAACAAATATTTACCCTCGGTAGGGATCGAGCTATCCAGAACCCAAGAGTACAGCGCAGAAGGCAGAGCCACCAAATTGTTGATAATATATTTTTTGCGTTCATAAAATTAGTTATTCTCATACCTATTTCAAATGAACAGACCTAAATGTGAGATTTGTACACGGTTAATGTCGTGTTCAATCTCAACAACAGCTGTAGTCTAGTCTAGTCAAGTCACCATTAATGATTTCAATGTATCTTTTATTTCAGTGAATGACATTCTCAGCATTGACAACACAAGACTTCCCAACAACCCCATAGTGCTGGAATACCTCAAAGTGATCGCAAAACTAACCATAAACGTTTGCAACAAGAAAATCACATACGAATACGAAGACTCATTATACAGTCAAGAAACATCCGCTGATAAAGATGATGAGTCAGATGACGAAATGGAACCTAATCCCACGTCATTGAGAGAACAAACGTTGTTAACTAAATGTATAGAGCTGTTGAATGAGCCTTCTAAGATAGTACTGACTACTTGTTCGATGATCACGGAGTATGCGCTGAGTGAAGAGTTTTTGGATTGCGTGTCGGAAATCTGCCATAATTTACTTTTGAGCCATCGGATGGCACTGCATAAGTATAGGTATGTTAACAGCCTTTACAAACGCTTAAAAATGATAGATAACTAGCGGAAACACGTGTCTACGTCTACGTGAAGTGTTTTTCATACCTATTTCCTTTTTACGATGAATATACCGTAAAATCTACGACTAATGGCTTAGGTGGTGTCAGTCAGGACAAAGATTCTTAGATCTGTGTCCAGCAGTGTAAGTACACTGTAGAAGTATACAGACTATTGTTGATGATGATGGTATAGATATAAAGTAATTCATAAATTTAACCTCTATTACGTTTGACATAAAAGCAAATTTTTACCATTAGTCAAAATATGCTTGTAATGTAGGAACAGAGACTTAAAATT
Organism: Electrophaes corylata; assembly: GCA_947095575.1. NCBI lineage: Eukaryota > Metazoa > Arthropoda > Insecta > Lepidoptera > Geometridae > Electrophaes > Electrophaes corylata. Next base: position 10,870,041 of record OX352699.1, on the reverse strand, counting down.
AATCCTGATTAATCCGAATACCAATAATGGTTGATTTTATAACTGGCTGGCATCCACAGCTCAAAAGTACACGCTACGTTCCCGCAAATGTTTCTTCTTTCTGGTAGGGATCGAACCCACAACTTACAGCGCAGATGGCAAGGTTACTACCAACTGAGCGATGTTGCCAGTCAGTCAGACTCAACAGTCGCTTATTTCAGGTTATTGTACACATTAGCATTCAAACCAGTCTTCCTCCGCGGCCTCTGGCGATGGCTTACCAGCATGAGTCATGAGTCATCCTTCGGCGGGTCAGTGACCCCTCTTCTCTCCGCACTCTCAAGAGGAATGGGGGCAGATACAAGTGTCATTCCTGTCAATAAACTGTTGGCGCCTCTGGCGGTATTCTGCTCGTTGTTTGATCTGCTGATTGGAACCCTACATGATACAGAGTTCTGTAGAGAAGTGGAGGATGATGAAGACTTAGGATGTGAGTATAACTAACACCACATCATCATCATAACTACCACGGACGACCGACCTTGCTTTATCTTTGCTAGAATATATATCTAGAACAGGGGTCACCGGTGTCTTACTTGGTAAAAGTTAGTTCATCTAGCTAGATCTGCTAATTAGAACTCTACATGATATAGAGTTAAAGTCATTGTACTTATACTACCATATTTTACTGCAAATAAATAAATGAATGAATGAAAAGGGATGTGGAGGATAAAGAAGATTTGGAATGCGTGTAATACTACCGCACACGACTTTGCTTATCATTGTCTAAGTTTGGGGGTCACAAGTGTCATACTTTGTGAATATTACTACCGTCCACCAATTCTTTTTGGGTATGTGGGTTACCGATATCTTTTGTAAATAAGATATTCATGCTCCAATAAGAACTATTATAAGGGGAAGGGGTAGAAAGTGTCCTACGTTTCGTCTTTCCTATTCGAGAACCTTTATTCAAAGTCAAAAGGGCTTGAATCATATAGAAACACCTTAAAGCTATAATGGGCAGAGTAACAGTGATAATATTGTTTGTAGTGGCAAGCATACCGTCGACATCGTTAGTGAGCGGGCGCACTCACGCCTTCGAGTTCTCGGAACTAGGCGCCCTCTGCCGGGCGTTGCGAGGAGTTGGCCTCGGACTGGTCGAACTCGCCTATCCTGAGACCAGGTAATAATACATCTATAGCTGTTGGAAACTTCTCGACCAGTTATGCTAGTCATTAAATTCTTTCTTTTTTTTATGCTACTGCTGGTGGAACAAGCATATGACCCACCTGATGCTAAGTGGTAGCCATCACGTATAACAAAACATTGCTTTGTTGGTCATGCACGTTAGGTACGTGCCCTACGATGCACTCCTCTTCGTCCATCAACCTGAGATGTACTGGTGTTAAGCCTTATGTACAGTCAGCTGCACTAGAATGTATACAATTTGTAACTTTTAAAATGGTTTTACAGTGGTGCTAAAAATATTCCAAGTGAGGTCGTCAGCTAATTTCATGACTTATTAGTTTTTGAGGTGTAAGGCTAAGGACTCACGAAGCGGTTTTCACCCGTGCCCGCCGCGGTGGCGGAATGGAGTTTTATTTTAAAAACTCACGAGACCGGAGTTTTGTGCGGTCGCGGTTGCGGTTATCGCTCGCAAACTTGGCGGTTGATAATCGCAAGACGGGCGGTTGCAAGAAGTCCACGCGCAACCGCCCGCCAACCGACCGCAGAACGCGCGGGTGCAACCCGCCGCGGCTGCGAGACCGCGACCCGCGCCCGCCGGTACAAGATGACCGCCGGTGCAGCGGGACCCGCAAACAATCGCACACGCCGCGGGCGTAAAACGCGTCGTGAAATGTGCTTTAATTTTTTACATAAATATCTGTATTCTACAAAGGCTGCGGGCCTGCAACCGCGGCGGGCACGGGTGAAAACCGCTTCGTGAGTCCTTAGCCTAAGAGTTCATTGTTTTGATTTTATACCTTTATGAAAGTTACACATTCTATACATTCTAGTGCAGCTGACTGTACCTGTAAATTCACCGGCACCCACTCCCTTCAAACCGGACAACAGCAATGCAAGCATTGCTGTGCGCCAGATATAGATACAGTGGTAGTACTTCCCCGGATGAACCCTCTCACGAAGAGCTCTACTACTACTAATGCCTTCCCTATGTCTGGTTGTTACTGTCATTTGTCACGCTTGGCAGGCGGATTGGTGACCGCTGTATTATACAAATGTGTTAGGATGATCGTGCAAGCATTTGTCCCGTTGCAAAAATTCTGCGTAACAGACATTTTCCGGCGCCCACTATCTTGTAGGTAAATATATTAAGTGTATGTTCCAGGTCGGCGGCCATTGGACAGTACAAAGATGCAGTCGGCACTATGGAAGACACGGCTAAGAATCAAACGCCGGCGTGGTCGCATCTATTTAAGGTGAGTTATAATTATCTCTCTTCTAAATATTTGCAGATTGCACAAACATTTATCCCGAGACGAGAATCGAACCCGCAACCTCTTGCGTCGTAGGTGGGCATTCGCCCGATGCGCCACATCGGTCGTCAAATAGAATAGAATTTTAGAATGAGTAAGTGTAATTTTTTCTATTTTTATAGCAGTATATACTCGTATTAGTTAAGCATGTCTGCCATCGTCACGCTATAGGATCGTTCGTTTTCAGGTGGTAACTCATCTAATGCGGGCTTTATACGTCCGCGACGCTCGTTTACAATTCTTCGGTCCAGCGCTATGGCCGGTAGAAGGCGTGGTCAGCGAGGGCGCTGGTAGCGTACTCGCCGTAACACGAGCACACCGCGCCTCGCGTCACGGACACGCATACTCGCATCACACATTACCCACTCCGCCACGACAGTCACAAGGTATGCTCAAAAACAAATATAAAAAAATAGCATCACGACTTTAATTCCCAAGCACGGTAGATATTCCGATCGCTTAGTACCAAATAACTCGAGATTCTTCTAGGATGTCTAAGGTAAATGGTAGGTTTAGATGTACATTTAGTACATGTCCACATTTCGCATTAGTGTGACAGGTTGCAAGCCCATCGCTGCTGCTAGAATCCACTCTATTCTATAAGTCGTCATCTCAATATTCACTCCTTACTCATCATCTTTCACGCAATCCATCCATCTTTTCTTTCTCCATCCTCTACTTTTATAACCATCCATACATACGTTATATGACTTTCTTCTTTCCACATGACATGTCCATACTACGCTAACCTATTACTCCTCAACTTGTCCGTCACAGGCGCTACTTTCAACCTTCCTACTTTATCCACCCTTGTCACTCCACACACCCATCGTAACATTTGCATTGCTGATGCATACAATATCTTAAATATTTTACAATAATGTAATAATCAACTGCAGATGACATGTGACAAGGCATTTGTACAGCCGCTAATGTACAATGATACCATAACAAAACCAATAAAGAGTCCCGTGTTCCAAATGGTGAATAAATGATATGAATTATATATTATGTAGTAGTAGAGCTCTTATTTTAGGGACGGTCTCATCCGGGCTAGTACTACCACCACGCCTATTTCTGCCGCCAAGCAGCTTGCTGTGTTCTGTTTTGTAGGGTGTGGGTGCCGGTGAAACTACAGGCACATGGGGCTTAACACCTTTAGTTTAAGGGCACGTTCTGCGTATTTCATATTACTTCATATACACTATTGTAAGGACTGAAAAAAATGCGTAAATCATAACTTTTATTTTCAGATAACATTTACAAATAAATCTGATTTGTTTCAGAGGATGGACCACCGCTAACTGTAAAAGAATTGAGAGCAGAAATAATTCTGAAGGAAATTCCGTTTATAGTTCCGTTTTCTACAAGAGTTTTGATGTTCCAAAGTTTATTAGCCAAGTGAGTATACTTCGACAATATTGATTCGAATGTTCATCGATCGCGATTCAATCTCAATCGACAATATTCAATGGAAAAAGCCCAAATCGTTATTCCTGGAAGAAGTCCTCCCTTTCTTCCAGGTATAACGATTTTGGGCCTTTTTTATGACCAGAACTGGACTTCAATAGACTGTTGATGATGATGATGAGGGTAAATGTTTTGTTATTACCAATATATAAATTTATATTTTAGAGAGAAGATTGATCATTGGTATGAAATGACAAACTTCAACGAAGGCCCCTCAATAAACATCAGTGTTAGAAGAACGCATCTGTATGAAGACGCTTTTGACAAACTTAGTCCTGATAATGGTAAGTTTTTACAACCATAAACGTGTGCTGTCTTTTGAACTTCTGTGGTTTATTATTTTCTTGGTATCATTGTCACCACACTGGAGCTTCATTATTTACGTTGTTATTAATTCGTAAAAGGATCATACAAAAAAAACGGTAGGAACCAAGCCGTTAGTTTCTTGCCCGTTCTAGGCTTGCGCGACCAAGCCTAGAACAGGCAAGAAACTAACTCAAACATTATCGTTTCATTCGACATTTCAAACATTATCCAGCTACAAATTAGTGAGTGAATCAGGAGAGTGTGGATCACTAATCCAAAAGCGTAGCATCCATCTGGGAAAACATACCTTAAGCCCGGATGAGCTACAATAACTCACTCCCAAGAAAATCCTCCAGTTTCTAATAGCTGCAGGGTTTATTGGTAAACTATGAACGCCCTAATGAGGGGTGATACCTTGATTACCTTACCTACAAGTGGCGATCACAATAGGCCATACGGCCACACTGATACCAAAGTCGCAATAACATAATAATAATAACTCCAAATCAAGCGAAGCTAACTAATATAAAACTAGTTTTTTTTTTTTTCTACAGAACCTGATATGAAATTAAAGCTTAGAGTGCAGTTGATAAACCAAGTTGGCGCGGAAGAAGCTGGGGTCGATGGCGGTGGATTGTTTAGAGAATTCTTATCAGAACTATTGAAGTAAGTAAACCTTGATCTTGTATTAATATATACAAAAACAGACAGTTTAGTCAAGTCAGTCAGCCCTGATATAAGTATACTCATCATCATCTCTAACATAGATAAAAGACACACAGATAAGCTAAACATTAGCATTAAGGTTAAACAAGTCGGTACGTTGTCCATACAAACGCTGTGTTTAATGTCTACTATTTACTAACGTGCGTCCAAAGTTAAGTTTGATACTGAATTATCTTTCCGTTATCTAGGTACGTTACCCTATATGCTACAGTAAAATCAGATTACCTTGAAAGTTACAAGCGTTACAAGATTTAGTACTAAATCTTTCGACGCTTGTAACTTTCAAGGTAATCTTATTTTAATGTAGAATATAGGGTAACGTACCTAGATAACGGCAAGATAATTCAGTATCAAACTTAACTTTGGACGCACGTTAATAAATAGTAGACATTAAACACTTACAGCGTTTGTATGGACAACGTACCGACTTGTTTAACCTTAAGTCTTCATTTGACAGAACGAGGTAGATTTTTGGCATTGGCATGTTAGCACAGGAAGATCTCTATTTTGCACGAGAAAATGAGTAGACAAAATTTTGTCGCGTTGCACATCTTAGCCGGGCAGGTTGCCTCTTCAAGATTTAAAGTAGAGTTTATTTTTTCCAGATCAGGATTTGATCCGAACCGAGGATTGTTCAGACTGACGAAAGACAATATGTTGTATCCGAACCCGGCTGTACATCTACTGTATGAAAATTTTCCTATGCATTATTTCTTTCTCGGAAGAATGTTGGGAAAGGTACAAAGTTTGATTTAAAAATAACTCTATGGGAGTTGGTGATGGAACAAACTAATATCATAATGGAACCTTACGTCAAGTGGTTACCATCACCTATAAAAATAATTACCTCGCAGGTCACGCTCGTTATGAACGTGCCCTACGATAACCTGAGACATAAAGATGTTAAAGCTCATGTGCCTGTAATTTCACCGGCACCCACATTCTTCAAACCGGAACACAACAGGCGTGTATCTATTACATATAATATTAATTGGTCCTAAAATGCTGTGCTTGCTTCCAAAAACTTCTTGCTTGATAATTTCTTTCAGGCGTTATACGAGAATCTCTTAGTAGAGCTCCCTCTAGCAGAATTCTTCCTCGGGAAGCTATGTTCGAGTCGAGAAGCCGGCGTACACGCACTAGCGTCCTTAGACCCGGTGCTGTACCGGGGCTTGCTAATGCTAAAGGCACACCGCAGGCAGGACGTGCCTGAACTGAACCTAGACTTCACTGTGCTGAGCGATGAGTTGGGGGAACAGAGGGTATGTAGTATCCTAGTTTGTATAATACGCGACAAACAATCTGTTTGCGAACCTGTACGCGAATTGCTTAGAAAAAAATTTAAATAAGATAAATATAGCCTTACGAATTTAGACCACATTTGTTTTAAATTTTGCTTTCCGTGCTATTTACCTATTTAATTTCAACCCATTAGTCCTTGTTATAATTTGTAATTATTTTTTTTTGCTATATTAAAAGTACAATAAAGATATAACCTATCTATCTATGATTACGCGTGTCACTCTATAATGATGCAAGCCCGCACGTAATGTTTTTGTTTTTTTATTTCCAGGTTGAAGAGTTGAAGCCTGGCGGTACAAACATTCCAGTCACAGCAGAAAATAGAATAGAATACATTCATCTAGTCGCAGATTACAAATTAAATAGGTAACAAACTATTAGGGCAACACACTAGGAAGCCAATTTTATCAGCTACTTAATAATAAATATAAATAAATAATGCTGGACAATCCACACAGCATCGTCTAGCCCCAAGCTAAGCAGAGCTTGTGTTATGGGTACTAGATGACTGATATACTTAATAGAATGCTATATTACATACATAGATATTTTTTATTATACATAGAAAATACCCAGATCACCCGGAATAAATATTTGCAGATCGTACAAACATGTACTTAATTGTGTAACATGTACTTGGGATAACCCAAGGCGGGAATCGAACCCGCAACCTCCTGCGTCGCAAGCGGACAATCGCCCGCCGCGCCACATCAGTCGTCTGACGTGCTTAATTGTCAGATTTAATGGTCAGACGTGCGTCGTTAAACGTAGTAATATTTTTGGAACATAAAATACGTGTGTATAACATACATCTGCCTTGTTCTGGCACTTAGGTACTTGGTACCTATTCGAGATTCCTTGGTACCTTTAATAATAATAATAATACTGGACAATCAACACAGCATCATCTAGCCCCAAACTAAGCAGAGCTTGTGTTATGGGTACTAGATGACTGATATACTTAATACAATACATTACATGCATACATATTTTTTATTATACATAGAAAACACCCAGAACACCTGGAATAAATATTTGCAGATCGTACAAACATTTATCCCAAGGCGGGAATCGAACCCGCTACCTCTGCGTCGCAGGCGGACATTCGCCCGCCGCGCCACATCGGTCGTCTTTTCCTTGGTAGTTCTGAGGGAATATCTATTGCCTGGGATTGAAGTCTTGAAGCTATTTCTTTCTTTTTACCAATGGCCTAACCTTTTGTTAACCCGACCTGTTTGTTTCAGACAAATAAGGTCACAATGCGTAGCATTTAAACGTGGATTGACATCTGTAGTCAACATGGACTGGCTGCGGATGTTCTCGTGTCGAGAACTACAGTTACTTATATCCGGCGCTGAAGTACCTATCGACTTGGTAGATCTCAAAGCTCACACATTATACGCAGGTAAGCAAATTACTATAGATGACATATTATTGACTGGCCTTATAGTTCAGGGCTCTACCTTCCGTGCTGTAGGTTGTGGGTTCGATCCCCGAGGGCAAACATTTGTGTGATGAACATAGATGTTTGTTCTCTTTCCGGATGTGGTATTTGTATTCTACTACAACACTAGCAATTTTTCATCATGTTTAATTTGTGTTTTCATCATGTTGTAGATTTCAATAGGACTCTCACAGTAGCAATTGTATTATAACCAAATTCTATACGTGAAAACCTATAATTGGCTTTCCGGTTCTATCCCAATGTTATTAGGTTAGTATAAGCTGTTGGTTTTCCAAGAAATAAATAAATAAATAAGTACCAACTTCTGTTACTAATCTGGTTCCCATAGTACAAGCTTTGTTTGGTTTGGGGCTACATGGTGTTGAGCGAAAGGTCTATAAGTAACAAAAAAAACCGTTGGAACACGTAGATAACCCAGCTGATTTAAAGTGATAACTATCACCTATAACCAAAACATTAACTCTCAAATCACGTACGCTAAGAACGTGTCCTACGATGAATTACACTGCGTCCATCAACTTGGGTTATACTCGTGTTCAGTCTTATGTGTCTGTAACTAAAAAGCCAGTCAATAAAAAATGTGAATAATGGTGTGTATAAAATGTGAGGATAATGGTGTGTATAAAATGTGTGCAAAATGGTGTGTATAAAATGTTTTCTACAGGTGGTTTCACAGAGTCGCACCCCACCGTTCAGTTGTATTGGCGCGTGGTGGAAAAGTTCGACGATGTGCAGAGGCGACAACTACTCAAGTTTGTCACCAGCTGTTCCAGACCGCCACTATTAGGATTTAAGGTACTTGAAACCCTCCTCTCGCGTCAATATCCTCATGCATACGGGTACCTTATAAAACAATTATAAAACCTTATTAACAACAGTCACAGCTCGTTCTGTAGTAGCTCTGCTTTCTGCGCTATAATAATAATAAGGATACCATCAATCTAAGCATATACACTATAAAGAAATTAAAGATAAACTGAGACAAAACTTTAAACATAGGTTAAATTCCATTCTTAAATCACAACTTAACTCCAAACACACCACTAAAGCAATAAACTCCTACGCTATCCCAGTCTTAACCTACTCGTTTGGAATTATTAACTGGAGCAAAACAGAACTTTTAAATCTCCAACGCCTTATAAATGTGACCATGACGAGACATCGTAAACACCACCCGCGTGCCTGCATCCAAAGGCAGATATTACCACGAGTAGATGGGGGGAGGGGTATTATCAACATCCTTAATTTACACAACCGACAAATAACAACTTTACGGGCATTTTTTTACAGCAAAGCTGACACGTCTATCCTTCATAAGTTAATAGCTCAACGGGACCGAAAACACACACCACTTAACTTACAGGATCGCAATAAACAAAATAATGAGAAACTGACAGACAAACAGACTTTAATATCTGAATGGACCCTAAAGTCTCTTCACGGTAGACATCGCCACGATCTTAGCCAAACCACCGTCGACATCCAGGCGTCGAACGAATGGCTCCATCGAGGCGAACTCTTCCCTGAGACTGAGGGGTTTATGATCGCTATTCAGGATCAAGTGGTTGAAACCCGGAACTATCAAAGACACATAATGAAAATATATAACTCACCAACAGAAATGTGCAGACGTTGTAGCAGTTCATCAGAAACTATTCAGCATATAACGGGGGCTTGTAAATCGATTGCCCAGACGGATTATAAGTTTAGACATGATCAGGTAGCAAATATAATACACCAGCGACTAGCTATTAAATATAACCTTATAGAAACTTCTATAAGGCCAACTCCGTACTATAAATATACCCCCGAAACTGTGTTGGAAAATTCTAACTACAAACTGTATTTCGACAGAGCCATCTTAACAGATAAAACCACACACTACAATAGACCAGATCTGACACTAATTAATAAAACCAATAAAACAGCTCTTCTTATAGACATAGCTATTCCTAACACACACAATCTGCAAACCACAATAGCCGAAAAGCTCTCGAAATATATAGAACTGAAAAATGAGATAACCCGGATGTGGAGGCTTGAAAAGGTTTCTATCATTCCAATAGTCCTATCTTCAACCGGTGTTATCCCTAATCAACTATTTCAGTCACTCGATTTGCTTGAATTACCCAAACACACCTTTGCTCTTCTACAAAAAGCAGTTATTTTAAATACCTGCAGAATCGTCCGCAAGTTTTTACAAGCAGACTTATCTTTTGATGCCCAAACATCAACTTCCAGTGCGCGAGAACAACCAGCTGGATCTTATGATACGCACTTGGCCTAGGCCCGTGCTTGTCAGTAATATTACCGACTTTATTTAGTCGAGTAGATGAAAATCTTTGCCCCATAATAATAATAATAATGCTGGACAATCCACACAGCGTCATCTAGCCCCAAGCTAAGCAGAGCTTGTGTTATGGGTACTAGATGACTGATAAACTTAATACATTACATACATAGATATTTTTTATTATACATAGAAAATACCCAGAACACCCGGAATAAATATTTGCAGATCGTACAAACATTTATCCCAAGGCGGGAATCGAACCCGCAACCTCCTGCGTCGCAGGCGGACATTCGCCCGCCGCGCCACATCGGTCGTCAATTTTAATTTTTAATTTTTTTAATTATGTTTGTTTTAGGATTTGCAACCTCCATTCTGCATACAATCGGCGGGTGTAGTCGAGCGCCTACCCTCATCTTCGACCTGTATGAATCTACTGAAACTGCCAGAGTTCCCGTCTGAAAAGTTGCTCGCTGAGAAACTACTTTACGCCATTCAATCGGGCGCTGGATTTGAACTCAGCTAAGTATGTACATAATGGAAAAGTGACAAAGAATTTATTGATAAAAACAAACTTAGACTTTAAAAATACATTTTTTTATTATACGAATTGCTGATATAATGAGCAATGGATATAAAGTGGTTGCGTGATAGGTGATGGTAACCACTTAACATCAGGTGGGCCATCTCCTTGTTCCATCAGCAAGAAGTATAAATATTTTTTTTATCAAACTTGCGCCTAAGCCTTGCCGCAGACGTGTCAAGTGCTATTTTGTATTATTTTTAGATCCAGATTATTGAGCATTAACAAAACAGATTAACAGAATTCTAACATCTAAGACTGGTCAGACAGCTCAAAACTAATAATACTAATAATAGCTCTGCTATCCGTGCTGTAGATTGTGGGTTCGATGCCCGCCGAGGACAAGTAATTGTGTGATAGATATAGTTGCCTATTCTCAGTATATTGTATTCTAAGTATGTATTTACAAAACAATATATCCGTCATTTGGTTCCCATAGTACAATGCTTAGTTTGAGGCTAGATGATGTTTTAGAATATTGTCACTAATATTTATCATTATTATTGATTTTGTTGCAGGTAGCAGATGAAATCTTTTCTAAATGTATATTGTAAATATGTTTTTCTTATATGTATATCGTAGTAAATAGTACCTACCATTGTGTCTCATTGTGATAGTAGAATATTACGAGGAACTTTGTCTTTCTAATGTAATTGGGTTATGTGTTTAGTATTATAATTCTTCCTGCATTTTAACTTAGTAATTGAATTTTCTTATTTTTGGACAGCCTCTTTACGATATTGCGATTCCTAATATGTGTCGTTCCGTTTGGACTAATTTATAAATGAATATTTTAGGGGAACATTCGGTCTCCTGCAACTTCGAGTGTCAAGCAGTGTTTGAGCTCAATTGTATTTCGTCGTATCATTCTTCAGATAGGCTAAAGGCACTACCTATGTTAACTGTATCTTCGAATGATGCGACTTATACAATAATAAAAATTACAAAATAACGAACTTCACTTCAAGAAGTTCGTTTGAGCTTGAAGTACCCATCAATACGAGCTACATTTTCTTTGGAACCAACCAACACTGTTAGCACAACTTTAAACCCTTGAAGTTTCAGAGCGTGTCATATATTAAAACATTTAATTTATTTTAAAACTGATCTTTACTTTTAAATTTATACCGAAATTATTCCGAATACTCGTTGACTACTTTCCTATGTTTATATATTTCTATGCTTTCAACTGTAATTAGATTGTGGGTATTTTATTCATATTTTGGGATTGAAATTCACACTATATTTCAGAAGATGCCTTCTACAGTGTATATGCAATAGATAATAGAAAAAATGTCGAACAACTTTTGATACTGTAAATAAAAAATCGAATTTATATATTTGGATATACCTAGGCTAAACATGTATAAAAATACTATATATTCGTTTTTAACCTTCTAACTTACAACCGACTGTAAATACTTATATAATTTATAAAACAATCTAAACACTATGTAATAATAACTGAAGTGTGTCAAATTTTTAGTTTTTACAATTATGTAGTACTTAGGTACATACCCGTCTACTTAATAAAAAAGTGAACAAATGGATTAGTTTTTGTATTATTCGCAATCATAAAACTAGTGGCAACATTCACGTAACACTATTTTCACAAAAACTTCAGTCCTCGCTGCATCTTTACATTTCAGCCATATCTTTCATATTGCATTCTACGGACTATAAATACGAATGATCTTTATCGTCATTATCAGCCTGAAGAAGTCCAGGGAAAATGCCTCCTCCATATAAAAGGGATTTTTCCGTATACGTTTCCGGAAACTTTTGTAATGGCGTAGCGCCTTCTGCGCTCGCCAGTAGCCCGGTAACGCTGTCGGAAATCGCTAGGCGATTATACCAGCATTTTAGTCCGTTCAAAAAAAAAACGTTTCCGGAAAGAACGATTATGTGTATTTCCCATACACCAATTTCCGCGATCATAACAATGGCGTTGGTCCACCGTGGATGCACCGTCGCTCCCTCTAGACCACCGGTGCATGATAATACCACGAGTAGGATAAGGTCTCATCGAATAGGTTTCGATGGTCCTTCGAAACGCCTTTATTATATCAAGTGTCACTTAAAAACCTGTGCATAGTTATGATCAATATCTCCCGGTTTAAGTTGTAGCGTGAAGATGATCGAGATACCTGCGCAAACGTGACGAGAATGTACGATGTTATCGGGTTATTATTACTGTAAAGGGTGTCAAAAGACTACTTCTAAAACCGTGCGTTGTCCTAGTATTGGATTCATCGAGAAATCCTACTAGATAGATTAAATTTGAGAGAATATGAGTGAAAAATTTAATTTGTGTCAAATTTAAAATTACCACACATATTTACACGACGTCATACTCTTATTAGTATACTAGGTCACATCAATCCTTTTTCGCTGGGACAACGAGCACTGTCCATCTGTCCAAACGCTAAAGAGCGAGGTCGAATGTTGAAGACAAACTCCTTGGACCGTCCTATCAGGATTCGTGTTTTTGTTTTCCGTTTTTAGGTGATGTTGATTGGAAAACTGGTTTTAAGAATTTTAACGTGGTTGTGTGAAAAAAGATAAATTAGATGACGTGAACGAAGATTGTTAGGTATAGGAAACAAAAACAAAATTGTACCGAGTAAGTAAATAAAATTAATATTCAAAATAGGCGGGACGTACCATCACTTATTGCGATCCGAAACTGAGTGATTCTGTTTAACAACATATATATCGTTAAGATACATTTTGTACCAGCCGTAATCGGGACAAAATCCAGTGTCTGAAATCACTACAGTTATAAACCACTAATTTTCGAGAGTTTTTTTTTCACACCCTGTATAATATGCGGCCACCGGCGTAGAGGTACAAGGTGTATAATAATATCTTGTCAAAAACTGCGCAATAAAGGAAATTCAGTTACACTGTGAAGATCAAGATAGCTAGACTAGTGATGTGGAGGACGCGCGACGCGGCGAGGCGTGGACGGGAGATTGTATCGATATTGCGACCACCGGAGTTGAAGGCATACTATAAAAGGTATGATTTCTTTTTTTATCTAATAGTGCTCAAAACGCGATGCAATACTGATTACATACATACTCTAAAACTCACCAGATACAATACATGGACGGAGGTTGAAGGAGAATATTGACATTACGGCCTCCGGAGTCCATCTCACTATCTCACCATCATCTATTTGAACCGATTACCCTCTCTTTGATACGGGGATGCGCGAAAAGTTATGACTTTTGTGATATAATTAACCCTTGATTAACTTCGTGAAATTTACTAACGTAATTAACTTGTATGAGTCAGTGGGACTCATATATTTTCTAAGCGTGATATTCTCAAATAAAACAATTTTTTTTTATTATTCATATTAAATATTTATACCACTAGGAAAAAGGCACTAGGAAAAAGTATCAAAACTGGACAGACTTCAGAGATCCTCTTAAAAATTAAAGAAACTAATTTTATCAGTCTCAAAAAACAAAGGTATTTTAAAACCTCTACAAAACTATGAAATATTCGTAACTTATATATGTTTTTATGTTTTTGGACTCTCAAAGATATACAAATTAATAATAATAAAACAAAAATGTATGCTCCAATACAAAAAAATAAAAGGTGCAATAGGTTTTGGCACTGCTTACAGGCAACGTCGGCATACCTTTTTCGAGCAGGTCAAACATATTGGTTTCAGACATTTGGTGCATAGATATGCACCAAATGCAATTCATTCTGCAAACCTAAAAAGATATATGCTATAAGCATACAAAAAATATAATTTATATCAATAATAACGACAAATAAGCAACATTTGAAAATTGAAACAAATAAAAAATATATAGCACAATTCACTTGTATGAGTCCTTGGGACTCACTCGACGCAATAACTCACCAAATACACAGTGCCGGCACACGTCCTCTCGCCTCCGCGTAGCCCGCGACACTGCAGGAAGGTACTGAGACGGGGGGGAATCTAGCCGCTCAAATGTTACAATTATGGAAGTTTGAAATTTTGATGTGAGTCCCAGGGACTCAGGAAGTTAATTAAGGGTTAATCGAAGGGGGTAATACAAAAATCAATGTTGAATAAGATGCTAATATCTAAGTAGGTACTCACATTTCAAAGAGTTTATAACGATCACAATGTTATGGTTGTTAGTTTTGAAAACTTCTCGCTTCTTATTCTCTTCTATATTGCATTGTATGATAAAATGAAGCTACCATTGACGAACAGCTTATTAATGACTACCATTTTACACTGCCAAAACATTGACGTGCTTCTTAAACAAGATTGATCCTCGCATTTCAAAAGGATTCTTTCAGCTAAGGTATACTGTCGACCAAAGTGTCCACTAAACACACACTCTTAGAAACGATAAAAAGTTTAGTATGGTCGTTTTGAGGTACACTACGCGACATGTCAGGCATTGACAACTTGATGTGGAACGGCTACCGAGTAGCCCCGAAGTGTATTACAAAACGACGCCGACGGTACGAAACTTCGTTTATTGTTTCTAAGAGTAGGCATGCTGTGCTTGTTGCTTATCATCGCGACGAATAGGTTCACGCACGAGTCATTTTAAATAACCTTTTCGAACTTTTATTATCAATCTTTGCGTACCTTTGTCTTATGAGATTAAAGTTCATTACTATTGACACAGCCGCGGTTGGCCTTAGACCGTTGGACAGTAGGTAATCATGAGGACCGAAATGAAATTTGTTAGCAGTAAATTCTTCCGTTAAAATTTCAGCTGCCATCTCGTTACCGCTAACGCTCTAGTAGGCAGTGCCTTTAGTTTATGCGTTGTTAAGGCGCTACTCACGATCGTACCTACCTGCTGGACGATCCTCAGTTTTATTGGGCAGTAGACTCCATCATTCGTACTGAATAAGTACCAATTCAATTAAGATTTATTGCAGCCATCACCTTTGCCACGGATTTATGCCTCAACCTGCAGTGTCTCATCAAGTAGGTATACTTGGTACCTACCTACTACCTATACATACGAAACAGACAGCCACATTTTAGGAAAGCTATTAAATGTCTGGGTCGTATGCGGTTGCTGAATTTTAAGCACCAACCTGATAGTTTGATTCAGGCGTGATATTGCGGTAGTCAATTAACATGCTATAAGCGTTCACTACCTACCTATACACGCTGAATCTTCAAATCTTCTAGAACAACGTGGTTTACCACTCAGTCAGATCATGGTTTACCACTTTCCTGAAGTACCTACCAATAAAAATAAAAAAGTGAGCTAAGTAGGTACGTCATTTATGTAGCACCTTTATCTCTAGCTGATCTGGGACAGGAGTGCGATGTTTATTTTACTAGGCATAACGGTATCTAATTACACAACGTTTTATTTTTCCCAAAATCCATTTTTTTTTTCAATTTGATACGTTAGAACGGTAGCAGGCCATGGTCTGTGAACAACGTTTGTTCTAGAAAAACAGTGATCGTTTATACGTACAAATACTAAAAAACTTTTATTCGAAAAGTGTTCCTTGCACGAGTAGGTATATCTTTTTTAAATGACACCGCTTCTAAACTTTCAACTTGTCAGTTGAGTTACCCCAAAACATTATACGATACCATAGAACAGAAGCAACATTTCCATGATAGGCTGATAGCACAGTTTGCCGGCGGTGTTTAAAAACAGACCTGCAAGCGAAGCCAAACTGTTAGATTAATATACATACAGATACATAGGTACATGGACGTACCTGAACTACCTAACTTCTTGTAAAATAATCGGGTTCAATTTATTAATTGCCTCAAACGTCGTTGGTGGTCTACAGAACTACGTAACTCGAGCTATATACTTACCTATTTCACAAAGTAAGCCGCCTCAGTTTACAAGCGTTTTAGCAGTGTTTAAAACTTTATTGTAGTTAATTTTACCAAACCACCAACGAGGCTCACTTCCTAGCTCATTTACTGCATCCACTACAATGTTATAAATTACTTATCTAATAAGTAACCGTGAACTTGAGTTTTCGCTCATCAATAGCGTGTAATAAATCATTTCAGGCACAGTATAAACTATTAACAGTAGGTACTAGGCGCTATACACACAATCACTGAATCTTAGCTGCCTATCGCGAAAGAAAGCAAGCAGAATTAGAAAATAAAACAAGTTTGAAGCAATAGCGTCAACACGCACTGGAGTATGGCACAGAGCATAATATGCTACTTACAGTATATCGAAGCAATACAATCGAAGATAAGAATAAGAAGCAATCGAAGACCTCTGTGGCAATTTGAGGACTTTTGTTTTGTATGTTTGTTCAAGCATAACTTTCGAACCGTTGGTTGTTGATGCACGCAGCCGTGCCTAAAATGTGACTGGCATCGACACCCTTCATAAAGGACACCACAAGCTGCTTCGCGGTAGGTATAAATAGGTATGGCGGTAGGACTTGACTGATGAGTAGGTTAGGTACTGTATTCAGTTTACTGTGGCTTAAGCGCATTTAGTCCTTCCCTGGTATGGCGGCCCCAGCTCTCGCCGCCATTAAGGTTTTGACAGTTGCAATCAATCAGCCCTGATGAATGAGGTTCGCGGAGTTCAGCCTGTGTGCGGTAGCGGATAATACGTGTGTTGGTACTTTGGTTTGGTAGGTTCCATAGAGTAGACCGCATAGAGTATCTTACAATAATTAGGAATCCCACTCACACAACCGTGTTTTATATTCAAGGGAAAGTCGTAGATATATTCAAAAAAACCTATATTACCAAATTCGGCCTCGTTATCATCACATCAAATTTAAAGCAAATAAAACCCTGCACCCTTTTTAAAACTTTGACATTTACCCGAAACCACGAAGAAATACGAAGAAATTAAACCGCTAACATTGATTGAGCGTTTTTGCAACGCGTATACCGTGCGTATTTTTACGTTTACACGCGCGTTTACTACGTATGTATAATTTTCCGTTACCAATATTTGTGGGCATTTTTAAAAACACCATCAAGTACAAGATAAGCAAAGGTTTACTATGAGAACCAGATAGGTAACTCACAAAAGCCTGATCGAGAACAAACATCTCAATTTATCACACAAATGTTTGTTCTCGGTGGGATCGCAAGGCAGAAATACTACCAGCTAAGCTATAAGACCAGTCAGTCAGTCAGCTTTGTTTGGAAAGTGTTTTGAAAACTACTTACCAGTCAAGGTAAAGAGGCTAACACACAGACATTTTTTATGGCTTAGGAAGACGATGTTTTGATGAATAATCAAAAGGGCGATGTAATATTCAACGAGGCACAAAATTATATGCAACCCTAACGTTTATGAAGTCCACATCAGTCTTTGTCAAGCTCACGTAAAAGCATCGGACTGACAAAGCATGACTCACCTCGGGCCACCGGGCTGTACGCACGCAGACCAGGGTGCATTCATAATGGAAGCGGGTAAACTAACCCGCTTAGTTATGCCGAATATCTCTTGGTGTTAACGAAATAAGCAGATGGCCAACCTGATATCCAGCGGTATGGTAACCATCACCTATAACTAAACATTATCTAGCAACTTCGTTATAAACTTGCTCTACGATGCATAGTAATGTGCCTGTAGATAATTTCATAGCCGCCACACCCTTCAAGCCCGAACACAGCAACGGTGCTTGCCAGGTAGAAATAAATTATACTTATTACTTACCTACCAAGAATCTAGTGAAGTTTTTAGGGTTTGAATCTAATTAGCGAAAAGCGCGACGAAACCATATCTTCGTTGTGCTAACCTGCCAAACTATTTACGCAATTCCAGACAATATTTTTTTTGTGTGTTTTGACTAAATTGACGATGAAACACATAGATCATGATACAGCTATAATAAATAGAATGCACTTTTTTCAATAAATTTCGCATCCACTTGTTTACGAATTCCAATCCTTCGCTTCACACAATCTTTTCCCACAGGATAAGTCAGGCATATACTGGTTTATAATCAGCCTAAATAAGGCCATTACTGAGCATACGCCTCCATGTTTGGGAGGGTGTGCCGTAGTCACTACGCTTGGTAGACGGATTAATGACCACAAACCTGTGTTAGGTATGTACTCAAGAGATGTTGTTGCTGATTTTCAGGCGCATTTCCGTAGTCGTCTTGTACGACATCCATAGGATGAAGTGATGGAATGGTTCTATTCAAGCCGGAGTGGAGCCACCACAGCTATAGGTACGTCAGTTGATCTGATCATCAGTTTTGTTTGTGATTGTGCTCATACAATTCAATACCAATGAAAAGATTTAACGTCTGTCTGTCACGTCGCTCCAATCGCGCCTAATGTGAATTAAATGACCGCTCCATATCTATGGACGTGCTGTAATCATGTAGTCATTAAGTATTTAGGTATCATTATTTGCAAATCAGCTGCCTGTTAAGTAGGAATCTTGGCATAAGTGAGCTGCATGGCCTGATTTGCGAAAATACAATTATGGAACCGCAAGGTTTGGGTACAACAATGTTGAAACTTAGACTCTTTGGTAACGTACAGTCTGCGACAAAAGTAGATGAACCTTTCTGGTTTATCATCATCATCATCAATATCCTCTAGAAGTCCACTGCTGGAAAATGGAGGTAGGCTTCCTCGTGCTTTCTAGAAAACTATCTAGTCTTGAGTATCTTGCTAATACTAGGAAAAACTTAAATAACTTTGTTAATCTACTTGTGGCACTGACTGTACGTTACATTACCCGTGAACTACCCTTTTATATCCTATCCTACCTTTCAATAAGTTTGTTAGTTTTTCGTATCATTTTTCTTTACTTAGTTTCAAAAAAAGTTAAAAAATACGCTGTAATTTTACTTGTAAAATACCTAAATTCTGAACCTTCTGCATGAATGAGTTTCCTTCCCCACATTCGTCAAAAAAATAAGAAGCATTTCACACTTCATGTAATATTTTCCTCTCCAGCAACTAAGTTGTTTTTGGAACTCCTCAGTCCGTGCATTAGGTTAAACCCCACAAGATGGATCGTAGCTATAAACTGTTGTCGTTCGCATTAACAAACCACGCACGTGCACTTGGCTTCGCACAAATTCGGCAAGTGTGCACTGCCACTGCTGAAACAAAGGATTCGTTTTATTTTGACGATACTGAAACAGGTATCCATGAATACCTGTTTCAGTATCGTATACGATTGTTTTTTTTTATAAATTTTGACATACCTACATTGATAAAACGCCTTGTAGCCCCAAACTAAACAAAGCTTGTACTTACTATGGGAACTCGATAAAACCTATAAAATACTATTTTGTTAGTAAATATATAGAATACAATATACCAATCGAAACCTAGACTCAAAACAAACACCTATATTCATCACACAAACGCTTGTTCTCTGTGGGGATCCAACCCACTACCTAGAGCGTAGAAAGCAGAGCTTCTACCAACTGAGCTTTGACGGCTGCCTCTATTATTTATTTTTTACCAACATTTCTAATTTGATAATTTTTATCAACTCTTTGCGTCGGGCATCAATTTTTGTTAGCTCGCATTGTATCCGAATAAAAATGTGCATGCCTCCAGCTTCCTCATATGGAAAATGCAGATTCTGAAAATGCCAATATTTAGTTCATATTTAGTACCATCATAGATTACAACCATAATTTAGGTGCCAAAAAAACAACGACGCTACAAGCCTTTGAAGGTGTGTTAGCTGAAGTAACATGCCACCAGCTTCCTCATTCAGTGTGGGCAAACGAGTGCTGATAGAGCTATAGAACAAACGCTAGCATTTAGTACCAGATTAGTGCACTAGGTAGCAAAATTTCCAAACCTGCAGCTAAAACACTCTCGGAGTTATAAGACTTCATCAACGTGTAAGCTGACGTACCGTTATTTCAGCACGCACATGCTGGTTCTCTGAAACGGCTGCAGCTATAGACACGGTTGATATCTCCAGATTCAGTGCACAATTGGTGCCAAAGGTACCAAATATTTGAGGCTTCTAGGTTCAAAACTCTTTGAACTACAGGCTTTTAGCAACGTGTAAGCTGGGGAAACGTTTCTCCAGCTGACACATGCTGGATCTCAGAAACGGTAAGAGATAGAGATTCGGTTGATATCTCCAGATGTCAATATGAATTAGTGCACTTGGCACCAAAATTTTGGAGTCTCTAGGACCAATAGTTACATCACAAGAAGCAAAAAACCATTTAACGGTCAACAAATTCAAACCAGTTTTCGCTTCTATAAAAGCGCGGCGTTGCCGCTCTGCACGCTACAATAGCGAGCGAACATTATGCTTGTTCTCTGTCTGTTTTTATATCTGTCTCTGGATACAACGTGTGTTGCCAGTTCAGTTTTAGTAGGTCGACAGTTTTATTCGAGTCTTGTCAGAACAGGTATTATAGGTACGAGGTACTACTAGATAGGTACTTTATTTTGTCTAGTTTAAATTGGGTTTGTATGTACTCAAATAGTTGATTTGACGACCGATGTGACGCGGCGGCCTGTGACGCAGAAGTTTGCGGGTTCGATTCCCACCTTGGAATAAAATGTTTAAACGAACTGCACATATTTAATACGGGTGTTCTGGGTATTTTCTTTGTTTAGTAAAAAATATGTAGGTATGTATGTAACGTCAGATTTGGAATTCAAAATGGCGGGTGCAAATGATGGTACAAAAAACTGACATGGGGGTCTTTTTTGACTAATTTGGGGGTGCTGATTACGAATATCTGGTCAGATTTGAAATTCAAAATGGCGGGTGCAAAAAATGGTACAAAAAACTGACATGGGTGTCTTTTTCGACTAATTTGGGGATGCTGATAACGAATATCTGGTCAGATTTGGAATTCAAAATGGCGGATGCAAATGATGGTACAAAAAACTGATATGGGTGTCTTTTTCGACTAATTTGGGGGTGCTGATTACGAATATCTGGTCAGATTCGAAATCCAAAATGGCGGATGCAAAAAATGGTACTAAAAACTGACATGGGTGTCTTTTTCGACTAATTTGGGGGTGCTGATTACGAATATCTGGTCAAATTTGAAATTCAAAATGGCGGGTACAAAAATGGTACAAAAAACTGACATGGGTGTCTTTTTCGACTAATTTGGGGGTGCTGATTACGAATATCTGGTCAAATTTGAAATTCAAAATGGCGGGTACAAAAAATGGTACAAAAAACTGACATGGATGTCTTTTTCGACTAATTTGGGGGTGCTGATTACGAATATCTGGTCAAATTTGAAATTCAAAATGGCGGGTACAAAAATGGTACAAAAAACTGACGTGGGTGTCTTTTTCGACTAATTTGGGGGTGCTGATTACGAATATCTGGTCAAATTTGAAATTCAAAATGGCGGGTACAAAAATGGTACAAAAAACTGACATGGGTGTCTTTTTCCACTAATTTGGGGGTGCTGATTACGAAAATCTGGTCAAATTTGAAATTCAAAATGGCGGGTACAAAAAATGGTACAAAAAACTGACATGGGTGTCTTTTTCGACTAATTTGGGGGTGCTGATTACGAAAATCTGGTCAAATTTGAAATTCAAAATGGCGGGTACAAAAAATGGTACAAAAAACTGACATGGATGTCTTTTTCGACTAATTTGGGGGTGCTGATTACGAATATCTGGTCAAATTTGAAATTCAAAATGGCGGGTACAAAAATGGTACAAAAAACTGACATGGGTGTCTTTTTCGACTAATTTGGGGGTGCTGATTACGAATATCTGGTCAAATTTGAAATTCAAAATGGCGGGTACAAAAATGGTACAAAAAACTGACATGGGTGTCTTTTTCGACTAATTTGGGGGTGCTGATTACGAATATCTGGTCAAATTTGAAATTCAAAATGGCGGGTACAAAAATGGTACAAAAAACTGACATGGGTGTCTTTTTCCACTAATTTGGGGGTGCTGATTACGAAAATCTGGTCAAATTTGAAATTCAAAATGGCGGGTACAAAAAATGGTACAAAAAACTGACATGGGTGTCTTTTTCGACTAATTTGGGGGTGCTGATTACGAATATCTGGTCAAATTTGAAATTCAAAATGGCGGGTACAAAAAATGGTACAAAAAACTGACATGGGTGTCTTTTTCGACTAATTTGGGGGTGCTGACTACGAATATCTGGTCAGATTTGGAATTCGAAATGGCGGATGCAAATGATGGTACAAAAAACTGATATGGGTGTCTTTTTCGAATAATTTGGGGGTGTTGATTACGAATATCTGGTCAGATTTGAAATTCAAAATGGCGGGTGCAAAAGATGGTACAAAAAACTGACATGGGTGTCTTTTTCGACTAATTTGGGGGTGCTGATTACGAATATCTGGTCAAATTTGAAATTCAAAATGGCGGGTACAAAAATGGTACAAAAAACTGACATGGGTGTCTTTTTCGACTAATTTGGGGGTGCTGATTACGAATATCTGGTCAAATTTGAAATTCAAAATGGCGGGTACAAAAATGGTACAAAAAACTGACATGGGTGTCTTTTTCCACTAATTTGGGGGTGCTGATTACGAAAATCTGGTCAAATTTGAAATTCAAAATGGCGGGTACAAAAATGGTACAAAAAACTGACATGGGTGTCTTTTTCGACTAATTTGGGGGTGCTGATTACGAATATCTGGTCAAATTTGAAATTCAAAATGGCGGGTACAAAAATGGTACAAAAAACTGACATGGGTGTCCTTTTTGACTAATTTGGGGGTGCTGATTACGAATATCTGGTCAAATTTGAAATTCAAAATGGCGGGTACAAAAATGGTACAAAAAACTGACATGGGTGTCTTTTTCGAATAATTTGGGGGTGTTGATTACGAATATCTGGTCAGATTTGAAATTCAAAATGGCGGGTGCAAAAGATGGTACAAAAAACTGACATGGGTGTCTTTTTCGACTAATTTGGGGGTGCTGATTACGAATATCTGGTCAAATTTGAAATTCAAAAGGCGGGTACAAAAAATGGTACAAAAAACTGACATGGGTGTCTTTTTCGACTAATTTGGGGGTGCTGATTACAAATATCTGGTCAAATTTGAAATTCATAATGACTACTTAATCAGCACCATCAAATTAGTCGAAAAAGACACCCATGTCAGTTTTTTGTACCATTTTTGTACCCGCCATTTTGAATTTCAAATTTGACCAGATTATCGTAATCAGCACCCCCAAATTAGTCGAAAAAGACACCCATGTCAGTTTTTTGTACCATCTTTTGCACCCGCCATTTTGAATTTCAAATCTGACCAGATATTCGTAATCAACACCCCCAAACTATTCGAAAAAGACACCCATATCAGTTTTTTGTACCATCATTTGCATCCGCCATTTCGAATTCCAAATCTGACCAGATATTCGTAATCAGCACCCCCAAATTAGTCGAAAAAGACACCCATGTCAGTTTTTTGTACCATTTTTTGTACCCGCCTTTTGAATTTCAAATTTGACCAGATATTCGTAATCAGCACCCCCAAATTAGTCGAAAAAGACACCCATGTCAGTTTTTTGTACCATTTTTGTACCCGCCATTTTGAATTTCAAATTTGACCAGATATTCGTAATCAGCACCCCCAAATTAGTCGAAAAAGACATCCATGTCAGTTTTTTGTACCATCTTTTGCACCCGCCATTTTGAATTTCAAATTAGACCAGATATTCGTAATCAGCACCCCCAAATTAGTCGAAAAAGACACCCATGTCAGTTTTTTGTACCATTTTTGTACCAGCCATTTTGAATTTCAAATTTGACCAGATATTCGTAATCAGCACCCCCAAATTAGTCGAAAAAGACACCCATGTCAGTTTTTTGTACCATCTTTTGCACCCGCCATTTTGAATTTCAAATCTGACCAGATATTCGTAATCAACACCCCCAAACTATTCGAAAAAGACACCCATATCAGTTTTTTGTACCATCATTTGCATCCGCCATTTCGAATTCCAAATCTGACCAGATATTCGTAATCAGCACCCCCAAATTAGTCGAAAAAGACACCCATGTCAGTTTTTTGTACCATTTTTTGTACCCGCCATTTTGAATTTCAAATTTGACCAGATATTCGTAATCAGCACCCCCAAATTAGTCGAAAAAGACACCCATGTCAGTTTTTTGTACCATTTTTGTACCAGCCATTTTGAATTTCAAATTTGACCAGATACTCGTAATCAGCATCCCCAAATTAGTCAAAAAGGACACCCATGTCAGTTTTTTGTACCATTTTTTGCATCCGCCATTTTGAATTTCAAATCTGACCAGATATTCGTAATCAGCACCCCCAAATTAGTCGAAAAAGACACCCATGTCAGTTTTTTGTACCATTTTTTGTACCCGCCATTTTGAATTTCAAATTTGACCAGATATTCGTAATCAGCACCCCCAAATTAGTCGAAAAAGACATCCATGTCAGTTTTTTGTACCATTTTTTGTACCCGCCATTTTGAATTTCAAATTTGACCAGATATTCGTAATCAGCACCCCCAAATTAGTCGAAAAAGACACCCATGTCAGTTTTTTGTACCATTTTTTGTACCCGCCATTTTGAATTTCAAATTTGACCAGATATTCGTAATCAGCACCCCCAAATTAGTCGAAAAAGACACCCATGTCAGTTTTTTGTACCATTTTTTGTACCCGCCATTTTGAATTTCAAATTTGACCAGATTTTCGTAATCAGCACCCCCAAATTAGTGGAAAAAGACACCCATGTCAGTTTTTTGTACCATTTTTGTACCCGCCATTTTGAATTTCAAATTTGACCAGATATTCGTAATCAGCACCCCCAAATTAGTCGAAAAAGACACCCATGTCAGTTTTTAGTACCATTTTTTGCATCCGCCATTTTGAATTTCAAATCTGACCAGATATTCGTAATCAGCACCCCCAAATTAGTCGAAAAAGACACCCATGTCAGTTTTTTGTACCATTTTTTGTACCCGCCATTTTGAATTTCAAATTTGACCAGATATTCGTAATCAGCACCCCCAAATTAGTCGAAAAAGACACCCATGTCAGTTTTTTGTACCATTTTTTGTACCCGCCATTTTGAATTTCAAATTTGACCAGATTTTCGTAATCAGCACCCCCAAATTAGTGGAAAAAGACACCCATGTCAGTTTTTTGTACCATTTTTGTACCCGCCATTTTGAATTTCAAATTTGACCAGATATTCGTAATCAGCACCCCCAAATTAGTCGAAAAAGACACCCATGTCAGTTTTTTGTACCATTTTTGTACCCGCCATTTTGAATTTCAAATTTGACCAGATATTCGTAATCAGCACCCCCAAATTAGTCGAAAAAGACACCCATGTCAGTTTTTAGTACCATTTTTTGCATCCGCCATTTTGGATTTCGAATCTGACCAGATATTCGTAATCAGCACCCCCAAATTAGTCGAAAAAGACACCCATATCAGTTTTTTGTACCATCATTTGCATCCGCCATTTTGAATTCCAAATCTGACCAGATATTCGTTATCAGCATCCCCAAATTAGTCGAAAAAGACACCCATGTCAGTTTTTTGTACCTTTTTTTGCACCCGCCATTTTGAATTTCAAATCTGACCAGATATTCGTAATCAGCACCCCCAAATTAGTCAAAAAAGACCCCCATGTCAGTTTTTTGTACCATCATTTGCACCCGCCATTTTGAATTCCAAATCTGACGTTACATACATACCTACATATTTTTTACTAAACAAAGAAAATACCCAGAACACCCGTATTAAATATGTGCAGTTCGTTTAAACATTTTATTCCAAGGTGGGAATCGAACCCGCAAACTTCTGCGTCACAGGCCGCCGCGTCACATCGGTCGTCAAATCAACTATTTGAGTACATACAAACCCAATTTAAACTAGACAAAATAAAGTACCTATCTAGTAGTACCTCGTACCTATAATACCTGTTCTGACAAGACTCGAATAAAACTGTCGACCTACTAAAACTGAACTGGCAACACACGTTGTATCCAGAGACAGATATAAAAACAGACAGAGAACAAGCATAATGTTCGCTCGCTATTGTAGCGTGCAGAGCGGCAACGCCGCGCTTTTATAGAAGCGAAAACTGGTTTGAATTTGTTGACCGTTAAATGGTTTTTTGCTTCTTGTGATGTAACTATTGGTCCTAGAGACTCCAAAATTTTGGTGCCAAGTGCACTAATTCATATTGACATCTGGAGATATCAACCGAATCTCTATCTCTTACCGTTTCTGAGATCCAGCATGTGTCAGCTGGAGAAACGTTTCCCCAGCTTACACGTTGCTAAAAGCCTGTAGTTCAAAGAGTTTTGAACCTAGAAGCCTCAAATATTTGGTACCTTTGGCACCAATTGTGCACTGAATCTGGAGATATCAACCGTGTCTATAGCTGCAGCCGTTTCAGAGAACCAGCATGTGCGTGCTGAAATAACGGTACGTCAGCTTACACGTTGATGAAGTCTTATAACTCCGAGAGTGTTTTAGCTGCAGGTTTGGAAATTTTGCTACCTAGTGCACTAATCTGGTACTAAATGCTAGCGTTTGTTCTATAGCTCTATCAGCACTCGTTTGCCCACACTGAATGAGGAAGCTGGTGGCATGTTACTTCAGCTAACACACCTTCAAAGGCTTGTAGCGTCGTTGTTTTTTTGGCACCTAAATTATGGTTGTAATCTATGATGGTACTAAATATGAACTAAATATTGGCATTTTCAGAATCTGCATTTTCCATATGAGGAAGCTGGAGGCATGCACATGAATAAAATATTAAACACATTGAATCAAGGCTTACTTTAAACAACAAAGTGGTTTGAAGTGATAGAGGTAGAACATTGGCTTCACTTCGCAACATTGACTGCAGTCATGGAAAGTACACCACACTTGAATAAGAATGGCGGATGTGACAAACATTTTAAATGCTTGCCTTTGTTTCGGCAACCTTTAGGTCTCATTGAAACTGAATACTATGTACCTACAAAGATGACAACAAATTTAGCTAGGTACCTACTGAACTACAATAACTACTTTTTGCTTATGCTTTTTACGACTCAGAGTTTGTTGTTATGTTATTTTGCGTAAGTAAAAAATAAAGCAAAGAATTAAATAGTCTAACAGAATTAATTTTAAAACGATATCATAGACTCGTTTATAAAGTTAGCTAGATGATAAATAGCTCCGTGAACTTAAAAAACCTAAGGTTGAAAGCTTCCCATAATTTCTTACGCAACTAAACAAATTGAATGTGTTCCCAGAACAGAGACCCATCATTATGTGTCTACAAAACTTCCTCATACGATCCCTATAATTATAGGTCTACAGGTCTACACTTTACGAGTTTCTAGGCAAAGTTTCAGTTATAGTAAGTGGCGAAGTTTTACGGGGAGCCTACCGGTGACCTTCCGAGAAGCTATGCTTTGGAGAGTCATTCCACATTACAGGGTGTCACCTAAAATCCAATATTACTGCGTAGAATATATTACGAGTTTTTTTTATATATGATATAGGACTTGCAAACAGATGACCCACCTGATGTTAAGTGGTTATGGTTACCTATAACAACGCATTGCCTCATAGGTCACGTTCGTTCACGTGCCCTATTATGCATTGCCTGCGTCCATCAACTTGAGGTATACAGGTGTTAAGCCTCATGTGCCTGTAATTTCACCGGCGCCCACACCTTTCATCCCGGAACACTACAAGCTGTTTGGCGGCAGTCGGCAGAATTATGCATGGTGACTTTGACTTTGAGTAATTAATCTACCTATATAAGTATTAGCTTTTAACGTGTCACTATTCCGTTTTTTTGTTTTCTGTGGTATATAGTACCTAACTTTCTCGATCACTCGGAAAGAAGTCGCATTCAATGCTCCGTCACCCTGAGTATACTGAAAACAATCTGTGAAAAGATAAACATTATATTAAGGTATTGCTATCTCTTATCAATGGGGTATGACAATCAGTGACAGAATTTTTTTAAACAAAATAGAGTAAGGTTTTTATTTATTTAATCAAATTACAGTTTTCCTAAAACGAAGACCGTATTTTCAGAAGTAGTTGACGATGCTCTTCCAGTTTATTTTTGTTTTACATATTTTAAGGCATCCTGTGTATTTGCGGGACCACCCAAGAGACACCAGGCACAAGCATTGTCATCTTGTCAAACGGATTTGTTACAACACTTGTCGCTATTATTTCAGAGCACGTCACATTTACAATACAATTAAGCTATCGCTTTTGGACTCAAGAGGCTTTTTATGTTGCAGGCCTTTGTTTTGCTCTATGGCAGATTTGCAGCTTACGGTACAGGCAAATGAGTACCTGTCTAATGTGCTTTAAGCGGAATAAGTCATAATAAGTTAAGAGCTTGAAGACTACGTATAATATTTGTAATTTTTCAGACAGAAGAGTTTACTTGAATTTATTAGGCATTCGGTCGTAGGTTAAGCATATCAGTCGAGTATCAACTCTACTAATAGTCACATTGCGTGAATTGCGCTGATGTAACGCAATAATACATTTTATTGCTTTTAAATGACGCTTAGTAATCCGGTATTGTTTAATTGTCGATTGTTACGTTTGTTGGCATGGGTTCAGAAAGCGAGCGGCATGGCCTGGTTACGTCTCGAGGTGACTGCCATAGCCGTATAGTGGTATAGTGCGCACCGATGCACTAGATTTGATCTGACGCGAGATCGCTTCAACCAGCTATCTATTTCAATTTCATTGGAGCGCGCGATATCGTACAAATCTCGGCCTTATTCTGTCTACCAGCCGCGGCCCACGGCCTGCGACGGACCACCCAAGGCGGCTCACAACCACTCCTAAACATAGCGACTGTCTATCTATCTGTTTATACTAAACGATACAAACAAAATCGGAGTCGAGTGTCGGCCCCACTGATTCATTATAATTTCGTATTCCTTTTGTGTTTTATATTCGCATTCAATCGTTGACATTTCAAATGATTATAAAACCTTATAATCACGTCATAAGCCACAATCGAAACCAATAAAATATATCATGTCGTCGTAAATGAGCGCGTAAATCGAGAGATGCTCGTTATTATGAGGTCGTAACGAAGACCTTAATTTACCCGAATAATAAAATGAGGCATGAGCGTTTAGGTCATCCCATGGTAAATAACTCCATATAGTAGGTATAGGTGCCAGACAGAGATTTGTAAAGTTGATTGTTATTGCAAACGTTTGTTATTTTTAGTAGAATTAGCGCGACCGTCATATTTTACAAGAACTGGATAAGGGGAAGGATGTCGCGGTCGCATAGGTACCTGCCTGCCCACCAGAACGCTGGAATCTTTGATTGAGAAAAATGTACAAGATAACATTCTTACATAAATATGAATAAGATATTTAGTTAAGAGCCAGTTCGCTTGGTTATTGGCAAACATGTTTGCTACATTCTTCATTAATCGTAAGAAATAAAACCATGATACAAATTTTACTTACATTTCTTAGACGTTAAGTATGTTTGTGTTATGTAGATAATGTGTCTCACGAGCAGCTAATATTTAAGACGCGTTTTACCTCTCTTATCCCGAGTTGCGAATTTGTGACACACGATATGTGGAAATACTATCGCATGCATAAGCTTTTCCATAGCAAGTAGGCTAGATAATACTATTTTTAAACACATTTTCCTTGCTTCAGGTATTCTTAAGAACGTTTCTGGTCATTCTACTGCGCTAGTAAACAAGCTTCCTAAATATACGGTCAATATGAACGCCATATTCATAAAAAAAAACTCAAAAGATATACACGCCAATTGCCACAGGTTTATGAAAATGAGAGTAAAATGAAAACTAAAATTATAATTGTCTGCACAACTGTACAAAAACCTTTTACTTTAGTACGTTGTAATAGTCTTGTTCTGTTGTGTTTGAAACGGTGTTGCCTCTAATGCTTTTGGCTTTTTGTTTCATTGCACCTATCACTCTCTCGTGATCGTCGTGGGTGGTATAAGCGTCGCACTCCGCACCAAAAAAATATTCTCGAAAGAAAATTAGTCCCTCTAAAACATGGATCAGACATGTGTTACTTTTTTCGCTTTAAAACATGTCTCACCAAGATTTATGATCCGGTCTCTTTCCGATATAAAATTGTGGTCAAGTAAACGTAAACGTCGAGGCTTAATTAAAGTGCTCGCCTGTATCTTCTCGTGGTGTTTAATTTTTTTATCGCATCGGTTTGTTTGATTTCAAAATCCTTCTTAGAGTATTTATTTGGGGATTTTGTAATATTTTATAGAATGATAAGGACTGTGTGCACTGCAGGTAGAGCGTAGGACAGGTAGCGCAAACAGTTACCGGCTACTGTGCGTAGCGTTGTCCTGAGTACATAAACCAATACTGGCAGATACAGTAACAACACTTCTTGAAATACAAAGTATTCCAACTCCGTTATTTTACTTTTTGTAAAACATAAATAATGCTTTGTTTATATGACCTTCAGTTATTTATTTCTCATACTTACCCCAGTTTTAATGTTGTGTTGGCAGCGTTACTTTGTTTAAGTATTTTGAATACAATGAATGCACGATATTGTGTTTAAATTCAGTCATGAATTGTTTTATTTAAATACTTGGTACAATGTTAACTTTTTTATGGGGTATTTTAAGTAGATACTTATTTATAAGTTACGAAAGGATTTGGTGTCCTTATGGGTTGGGGCGTAGATCAGGTAGCGCTGCTTTAACGTCTCATTAGAGTTATTGAAATACACTCGTTTTACAATTTAACTTTACTTACCATTATTTACTTTGTTGCCAAAGTATGAAACTTTGACAACTAAGTAAATAATGGTAAGTAAATAAGTTATTATATGGGTTTATAGACAGAACTGGGCAACCGTTTTAGTTAGGGTCTTTGGTATCATTGTAACATAATTTTTGCCTTTTTTTTACTCATTGAAGCTTTCTAGATTGCTTGCGTTTATGAGGCCAAAGCACAATCATCTTATTTTTGGGAGCTGAGATGAGATTAAATAAAAGATAGAAATTGATTGTTCTATCTGAATTGACAGGTTCGAAAATACTACTATTTGGCGATTGAGACAATCAAAACTTGAATCTTCATGATATTTTGTTGCAAAAATCGGCCTCCAGATACCGAATCAACCTCAAACATAGTTTAT
Source organism: Electrophaes corylata (assembly GCA_947095575.1). NCBI lineage: Eukaryota > Metazoa > Arthropoda > Insecta > Lepidoptera > Geometridae > Electrophaes > Electrophaes corylata. The sequence continues at coordinate 10,838,322 of OX352699.1, read as the reverse complement.
ACTGAACTTGAACCCTTTTTCACGTAGGAATCGGTTTTTGTTACGATTTAGTTATATATCAAAAATATTTTTTAACCTTGTTGAAGCTAGGTGAATCCCCAGTAACAGGCGTGTGCTAACGAGTTCGATATTTTTCTGATATCGCGCAAATCGTTTTTGTTCCATCTTTTGATCCTGAATGACACTTTTTCATGGTGACACTCGCACAGAACAATGCGAAACGTCTCGGTGACTCTAGAGATTCGGCTGACAGGAATAATCTGTTGTTTATCCTTTGCCACTCGAGTTGACATGGGCCCGCTAAACTTTAGCGCAAACAAGCTTCTCGTTCCCACATGCGTATGCGTTGAAACGGGAGCATAAAATAATACAAGATCTCGTTGCTTTGAGGAGAGAGAGAAACGTTTATTTGATAAAACTTCTTTTTTCGTTCTAATTTTCTATACATAATTATTCTATTAGCTTTTGAAAAAACTTGAGCGCATTTGTTAATAATAATAATATTTGTGGACATTTTTACAAAATTTCACCTAGCCCCAAACTAAGCATAGCTTGTACTATGGGAAAAATATTTTTACAAAAGAATAAATGATAATGTTTAATTATGGGATAAAAATAAAGATCTAAAAGAAAAAAACAAGGTGACTGACTTACTTATTCAATAACTTGAAAGTATTTGAGATCTACTGTTCTTTTGAATTCTCAGTAAATATGTTTGAATTGTCATCTGAACCCCCATCTTAAAACATTGTATAGTTCAATTGGTTTGATCCTGAGAGGGAATCAGATACAAACTCTCACGGAGGCCCGCACCGAATTAATGTCAATAATCGGAGTGCGATCACCACGCTTGGTGAAGTTACAACTTATTCTATGATGAGGACAGGAAGCATGCTCATAGGCGTGACTATCCTAGGTAGCTATAGAGGATTTGTTTCCACTGATTTTAATATTCTTACATAAGAATCTAAAATTTATATAGTAATAGGTAATTTTTTGGCCAATGACATTTGCTCCTGGTCAAATAACTTATTTTATTTATTTATTTGAACACATTTTATTGATATGGGTACGCACCATTTACATTAATTAAATAAACGACATTCAGAAACAGAAAAACAGAACAAATACAAAAGCCTGTGTATGTCAAAAAGATAAAATAAAATAGTGGAAAATTATTAATTATATATTTATGTTATAAATTATTAATAAACGCTATAACATAAAATAATAATAAGAAGGTATTATAGATGTTAAATAAATATTTGTAGATTGGCTTACAAAAAATGGATAATACACGTACCAGAGTCCGTGGCATTAAATTCTTCAATTGATTTATTGTGCTGAGTTGAAATCTCAGCCCTAAACACCATAAATCGTTTATTTTTACTGGGCATAATAAAAGCGACACAATTGTTATGATTACATTGACCTTGTGTCCCAATAAAGTTAATGACCGCACTAAAGATCAATGAGAACAATAAAATCATGGAAACGTTCAAGCTGTTTCATGCATTTTGAATTTTTATTGTCATGCTCAAAATGTTACTTGACAGTACGCCTGTGACCCGCTGTACCCGTTCAGGGGTTAAATTTCGAGAATCCCTTTCTCTACTTACCAAGACAAATATACACCGAATATTTCAAGACTCTAGACGAGACAAGAGTCTAGGCTATGCGTTGTCTATATGTAAGTAAAAGTTATGAGATTGAACCTGCTCGTATGGAATAATAATAATGAAATCGTTTTTTTAAGCTTCTTTATAAGCAATGGAAACAAGCAAAGCGTAGAGATAGATTGAAGAGTGAATTATCGATGTCGCGGTCCTGAGTTTGTTCAGCCTTGCCGCCGAATGCGACAAACAAAAAATACGAGAGCGACATCCTGCTCTTTGATTAGATTTCAGTTTTTCACTCAGTGGCTCCGAAATTACGCGTTAATGATTGATTATTCTGTTTGCTCTCGATTCTGTTGTGTCACTGTTTGGTTTTCCGTGGGAGGAATGGTACAAAAAGGTTTAACCCAATCAGGGTTCCGTAAAAACTCTTGGTGAAGGGATGGTTCGGCGGAGTTATACCATCGGGCATATTTCTGCAGCAAAATAATGCAGCAATATCGGGCATATTGCTGCATTATTTTGCTGTTTTCCGGTTTAGAGGGTGCCAGTGTAATTCAGACATATGAAGCTTAACACCTACATGCCTTAGGATGATGGAGGCAGAGCAGTGCATTGTAGGGCACGTTTTTAACGAACGTGACCTGCGAGGTAATGCTTTGCTTTGTTAACATTAACCACGTAGCATCAGGTGGACCATCTGCTTGTTCCATCACCAAGAAAAAAAGAGTTATACGACGTATAAATTTAAAATGTTGAACACATTTGTAAACCGCATTCAATACGAACAATATCCCAATCAGTTATTTATTAAATCGCCATGAATGGTTACAAATAGAAATATGAAATGATCTAACAATTCACAATGTTAACAAAAGATTCTCGACCACCCACCTCGCAGTCTGTTCCGCGGGTAACTTATGGAGAAGTTTTGCAAACAACACCAAAACTGGGTACCTATAGGATGACTCAATTAGTAGAACAGACTATTATTTTGTCTGTGGGAGATAAAGCCTGATGCACAATGGGTTGTAAATAGTTGAGACGACAACTGGGGTCGATAGAGTCATTTCTCGATGAACCCATATAAACCTTGAAAGGATGGGATTTATAATGGGTTTACCATTACTAATATTTGAATAAACAAATATTTATAGACACCATTTCGTACTGCGTTATCTAGTCTCAAGCTCAGTATAGCTTGGACTTTCGATACTGTGACTGATTGACTTTTTTTTTATTAAATACATGGGTACTTTCATCACACTAAATTTTAATCTTGTTTTAGATGAGAATCGAACCAACCTACGATGCAGATGGCAGCACAAAAGTACATTCATTTTTTGTTTTTATATATTTTGATGAAAGTAAAAAACAATACTCAATTGGTGCGAGCTACTTACGTGTAGAAAGTTTCCAGTATGCAGCACATATAACTCAAATAAAAGAGATCAGAAGTGTTCAAAAAATCTATTGACTAAACAACATTGTTGGTGCCTAGAAAACACATCTTTCCGGTTAATTTTCTTTGGATCCCATTTGAAATTGCTCAACGGTTTTTTATAAATACTATCGCGGCTCTCACGGTTTCCTAATAGACACATGAGTGAGCAGGGTGCGTGACGAAAGTATCTAGCAGACGAAGGAGGGGGTTGGGGGGTGCACAGCCGAAGGGCGTACAAATTGATTACGGAGCGGTGACGGCTGCCAGGCCACCCACGATGCCCTGCCACAGAATAATAAACAGTTACTATACCTTGATGTAACTCTTTGTAGGCTGGTACATTGGCCATCAGATGTAGCTTAACAACCAAGATGACAAATTACTTTCACGTTAAGGTGTATTTAGAATCAATGAAATAACCGACACCTACTCAACTGTTTCAAGCCTTCGCTAGCGTAAACAAGTAGCCTTATTTACGCTCATTATGAATCTTTACACTTTAAAAAGTTCTTATGTGATACCTTTTACCTGCCACTAGGTCTTCCTCATATTATTAGGATTCTCCATCTACCAACTTCCCGCGATCGTCACGAATGTAATTTTTTTATTGCTTTCTTATTGTTCATAACGTATTGCTCCATCGTCGTCTTTATTACCACAACTCATCAGGTGTGACTGAAGCCAAAGGATGATCTATGAAGATGAGGGATAAACTAACTTTTAATTAGAATGTAAGTCATGCGAAAGAAAAAAGAAAAGGGGATAAATAGCTTCACGATTTCAATCCCTAACTTCGTAAATATGCCCACGGATCTCTTAGAGTACCAAGTACCTGCATGAGGTTCTTTGAGGATATCTTAGAGTTCGGAAACCAGCTGTATTTATGCCTCAAGTTTTTGAGTTGTTCAGATACTTTTGATGACTTGGCCCTTGAATGCACGGACAATTTGCAAGCATTCGAGCATTGATTAAATTGGATTATCATGGTTGGTACTGTGCCATAATTATTCATTTTCATATTTTTCATGTTTTCAGGGTCTGTATAAAATACAAAACTGTCAAGCGGAAGTGGGGTAGTAGAAGATATTGAATTATTATTCGACCTGCATTGATAGAAGAGAGAAAGAGAAATAAATAATATTTTAATTAATGCTACTACCGGTGTAACAAGCATATAACCCACCTGATGTTAAGTGGTAACCATCACCTATAACAAAATGCTTTATAGGTTAGGTACGTGCCCTACGATGCTCTATCCTGCGTGTGATTTCACCGGCACCCACACCCTTCAAACTGGCACACAGCAATGCGAGCACCACTGCTTAGCGGCAGAAATAGGTACAGTGGTAGTACTTCCCCGGACGAGACCTTTCAGAAAGAGCTCTACCTACTACAACAAAAAAGGATATAAAACAATAAAATATGTTTATTTGTCCCTAAACAAAAAAAAATTCCGTGAAAATTAATTATTTTATCGTACCAACGCCGGACCGCGCCATTGCAAAAAACCAGCACCGCTGAAATAGAGTTTTGCGATTTTACGTACGTATTTTTGCTACTATATATATACTCTTTGGTCATTCGTAACATTCAACCGACCTACATAGTATAAACTTTTATTTTGTTCAAATAAATGTTTTTTTTTTGCTCCTCTCTTAACAAGCTAAAGTTATAAAACCATGCCGCCTTTGAAGAAATTGATTGTATTTACTGGAATTATAACGTGAAATGTTTGCGAAAACGTTCTGCTACACGTTATCCTCACCTCACTAGATTTTTTCGATTATTTTTTCATCCCAATCAATTCAATAAACTTGATTAAACTTTGAAATTAATTGAAAATGTAAAAAAGAACAGACTAGACTAGATCCACAGATTAAATGTTTAAACATTTGAGAGTTCAAATATTGTTGGACATTTTTACACAACACCTTCTAAGCCTAAGAATATGGACCATAATTCTTATTCTATGATCTAAGCAAACCCAAACTAAGCATGGCTTGTACTAGATGATAATTAGTTTTTTTATATTTGATCCATGACTTCTTCTTCTTTTATATTGTCTAACGTATTTTTTATTGAACTTGACATTTGGAATTTTAGTTGTCTCGCAATCGACATTCATCACAAAAGTATTTACGAATACTATCCTCATTCCTCATTTAGTGCCAGAATCATAAACATTAGAAAGCCACGTAAAATCTGAGAGTAATATGGCCCAAACTACAGAGCGCTCAAACAGTGTTCCAGAATTTGTAACGATTCTAAGAAACTTTGTTCTGACTGACGGCACACAGTTGCTGGTCTGTCGAATAAACTTTCTTTACTGAACTTTCGAATAAAAATATTTTTATTTGAAAGGACAACTTTCTGATTGATATAGAAATAGAAGTAGCATCACGTCTTTAATATTCAAGGTTTATATCTCTTAGTCAGATTGACCACATAGAAATTTAATCAAAATTAGTTCAGTAGTTTCGTTTGTCAAAATAACAGAAAAATATCCACCCAAAAGAATGTCATCTAGATAAAAGTATAATCTAAGTTTTCATAAGTTTTTAAGCTTAATTATTTTAATTTCTTTTTGCACTTTTTTTAGCTAAGTTTTATATTCAATTTTTTTTACTAGAAACAAAGTTTATGTATGTTATTTTCGTAGTCATGCTGTACTTATTTTGTTCATACTACATGATACACAAATCTACGGGTACTTTATTATAACTCTGTCTAAAATAGTCTACTTAAACAATCCCTAGGATCATAGAACCACACCACCCTAATGACGCCGGTAGCTCACGTACTCCTTCCTGCTATTATATTCCTTAATTGCCCCTGGATTGGTCATGTTACTCTATTTTATGGTATTGCGGTCAGATTTAATTGTTTTTTATGTGCGTCTGTTTTTTGTATTAGTTTTGGATGGTAGGTGGTCTGTGTTAGGTGAGTTTGTTCTGTGGTGTTATCTTATTATAAAAGGTAGAGATAATTATAAAAATTAAAGAGGCCTGTTATTCTTGTCACTCCGTCCAATGTATAAAGAGTATTTTATGAGATTTGAGAATTACGAAATTGAGAATCCTGGTACTTAGCGTCCTTGAACAAAATCTTAATATTATTTGGTTTATAAAGTTTTTGCAGGATGTATTATTACATATGTACTACTTACGATCATTATATAACTGAGAGGTTGTATGCCCAACTCCGCTTATATTGCAATATTATGTGCTTCTGAAGGCACTTTATACTATCACTCCCAGCTCTAGCGGTCGCTAAGCCATGAACTGAGGCTAGAGTGGCTTAAAAATTCCGACACCAAAGTTAGTTAAGTTACTTGTATTACCAATGTTTTCTTTCACCTATTTATGCAACTAATATTTTTCAAGTGGAAATAAACAAACGAAAAATTTGCGAACCCGCGAACTTATCCGTTATTATAGGTGCTAGCTACTACTACACCGCTAGTGTTCACAACCAATGATTTGCGCAAAACTGGCTATCTAAAGCCTCTCAATGCATTCCTGATAAGACGCTGCACTGGGATGAAATCCACATCAAATGTCACCGGCGCCATTCACAGATGATTGATCTGTTGTTAGCGCTCTCGTCGATCACTGTCTCAAACTTTTTTTCAGCTTTGTTTGGATTCTCTTGGGGATTTACTTCGGTACTGGTGAGTAGTTTTATAGGTATTGATTTGCCTCACTACTTGCGAGATATTTGGACGAATTATTTATTTATTTTAATTTAGTGAATGTCGACAAACTAGCTTATTCCAAAAATGACAGAGCAGAGTTTTTGCTCAAAGTTACAATTCTGCAACGAAATATCGTCTAATTCAAGTTTCAATCATGTCAATCTTCAAATGGTGTTCTTTAAAACTGACATTTCAGATAGGACCAATTTTGGCTATCAAATTCTAGTTCTATCTCGTCTCAGCTCCAAAAAAATACGAGTGTTGAGTTGAGTGTATAGCATGTATGATATATATAAAAAATATGACAGGACTATCGAATTGCAATCATGCATGTACCCAGCTTACTACGAAAGAGACGGATTTGATGGAACTTATTGGTAGTAACTGCCTTAACCTACTTAAGGTGAGAATATTTTTATTGTGCACTCAAAATCTTTAGCTTCTTCGAAATAATGTTGTATTTTCCAGCTTACACTCTCCTCTCTTGACTCTGTGTCAGACTCAAGGGTATGTTATGTTCCTTTTTGTTCCGAGTAAGCTACTGTGCATTAATGATGCCTGTCGAAATAACCAATAAGGGTTCAGGCACGAAATTTAAACACTGGTTAGTATTAAACTACATAGTGACTTACAGTTTAATGCGAGGTAAAGCTGTGGACACAACATTCTCCAATTTTGTACATGAAAGAACATTTTTCCAGTAGAAGCGATTTTTTTCATGAAATATACCTAGCAAGGATTTTGACAGTTATCACGAACTGAGCTGTAACAGCTGCCACAGCTCAATTCGTAGTAGCCATTTGCGCTTTTGTTTTGTAGGTGGTGGGTTCGATCCCCACAGAACACAAACATTTGTGTGATGAGCATAGATGTTTGTTCTGTGACTAGCTGTTACATTGTATGTATTTATAAAAAAAAATATAGGTATATATCAGTCATTTGGTTCCTATAGTACCTACAAGTCATACTGAGTTTGGGGTTAAAATGTCCACAATTTTTTATTATTTATTTCTCTTTTCTATTCCATGTACTGACTGAGGCCGCTCAAACACTATCAGAAAACGTATGAGATAAATATACAAACATCTGAAGAAATTATCTGAAAAAAATCGAGTTGTCTACGGAGTCTAGTATAAAATGTACGGCCGTTGTCATTTAGTGTGCAAAAGGTTTTCCTATCAGATGTTTTTTGACTGTGCACCGGCGGCGATGGCAAATTGATCGGTGACCAGTTGAGTATTTTCTATTTGCTTGCACCCTTAGCTCCGCGTAGCGGTATTCCTTTGTTCCTTCAACCTGGGAGGCTACTGGGTAATAAAAGTCCGTGCCGAACAATGGTGACATAAAAATTCAGAATTCGCAACAATGACGCACGTAATGACATGCCTACGTGACTGAGGTGAAGATCCTTGGTGTGTGATCTGTAAATATTAGTGCTCATAGCTCTCATTGAGATTGCGACGTTGAATCAGTTCAGTTTATTGCGCTATAAACGGGTTTCTGTCTGATAGAACACACGTTGATGTAAAATATCTACAGACAGTAAACAAGCACGTGCAATAAATGTAGTAAATAGCGCAATTATTGCGGTATTTACTACATCTGTGTGGATAAAGCGCCGTTTAAATGAGGAAAGTTTCCCGCACGTTTTAGGTCAATATTAAGCATGCAATTGGGGTTCTGAAAAAAAATAAATATTGTTTTTTTTTATGTATTTTAAAACATTATTATTAATACTGTTGATATTTAATGCAAAATACTTAACAAAAAAAAATCAATTAATAATAAACAATTAAAAATTGATAAAATTTAGAAAAAAACCACGTGACTAGAAACGCGCCATGATTAATCACCATAGTTGTGACGTCATAATTTTATACCTGCAGTACAGCGTTTGCGGCTATTGAATGAGTGAAAACTAAAATAATGACGTCACACGCGCTCTGGTTTGTTCGGCGTGTTTTCGGTACTGGATTTAAAAATTAATTTTTATTTTGAAATAACTTTTGAATTATTGCGAAAAAAAAATTAAAAAAAAATAGTTTTGCTATAAAACTTATATGTGATCTTTCCATTAACCGCAAAAACCGTTTGTTTGATAGTTAGGAAACAACTGGATTATGCTAAAGTGCGACAAATACATGCAACGCCGGGGTCATCAATCGTCTCGCTGGCGGTGCCGCATGAAAGGGAACTCGACTGATTTGAATACCCGATCGCCGACAGGAAATGCGTAGTTTCGATTCGCTTAGATAACTTGCCGGCAGCAAATTAGAGGTTTTGATTGAAAGGTTTTATTAAATTTTATGGCAATAAACAAGATTTTTTAGAAAAGATTCAGTCCGAGTCTATTTTCTAAAGTGAGCGTGCCAACGCGTTCAGTCTGTATTGGCGGTGGCGATCAACTGTTGTATATGATGTACTACAGTGTGTGTGTTGTACAGTGACAGCATCAAATAACGTTTTACCAAAAAAAAAATCGCCATCAGGGTTGTCTCTAAGGATTCTATTACAGTGATAAAGTCTATACAGACAACCCTGACAGCTAAAGACTGCGGTGGACCTATGTTCAGATGGCTGAACGGCACAGAGCAAGACTTAAATGCAATCGAAGAACTTGAGAAGACAATTCCAAGATAGACCCGGCTGGAGAAATTTTCTGAACAAACTTACGTATTGGCTAGCTTCTAAAGGTAGCTGTGGTGGTTCTGGCTTAGAATACTACTTCCCCAGAATTACTTACTACTTTATTTTTTTCATACTAATTACCGATGAATTAAACATAGTGCCCACGATGCCTAAATGTTGTTAGCTGAGGTAACCAACACTTATTATTATTATTTATTAAAAATAAACACAATTTGGTTATAACATAACTATGCGCTACTATGCCTTGCCTTAGGGCATTTGCATCTTTAATAGCACTATAACTTTTAAACTTTCCGGCTGAACGCTTGAACAAGGACAACTACTATTACTTCATATAGATATCGTAAAAGGCGGCTAAAGCAACACACCAGGAAACCTAATGAGCACAAACACAGATTCTGCGGTTACCAATCCGCCTGCTAAGCACGGAGACAACGGCAAACCTCAGTATGGCAGAGACCTATGGAATTCCAACCGTGGTCTTATTTAGACTGGTGACGACAGGTACAGTATAAAGCTTTGTTGACAATGTACTATTTAATGCGCTCCTATACTTACTTTCAATCAGTAGGCGGTTACTTACAATATTTTATAATGAAGTAAGTTTTTACTTTATTTTCCTTTTCTCGGAAATAAACAATGTCGTTTCACCGGCACCCACACTCTTCAAACTAAAACACAGCAAGCTGCTTGGCGGTAGAAATAGGTATGGTGGTAGTACTTACCTGGACGAGCCCTTCACTAAGAGCTCTACTTCTATAATCTTATAAGTAATCTTTGACAACGATTCAAGTAGCTACAGACGGCAGTAGGTGTTTATTTGTCTCATAAGATATCTTAGTTATATTTTCACAGATCCTGTGGGTTTTGCTCAGGTTCTGAGATGCTTAACAAGATCAATGATATATGTACTTTGTATTCCAAATATTCCAGTACTCCAATCAAGAATAAGATTATTGCTCACAAAAAGACTTTCCCCATCGTATAATAATTATTGTTATTTATAGGTAGTATATACTCTGGGATCCAATTTGAAGAATCTTAGAGTAACAATTAGAAACGTGACTAATCTGTCCATCATGAACTGAACTATACTTCACTAATGGTGACATCGAAAAATATGTGTTCTTTTTGCTGATAGGCGCTTTACACGATTTTGAATGCAATGTACTAACACAGAAAAAGTCTGGCTTAGCATCGTGAAAGAGGTTTTCGTCAACTGGGACCGCAAGATACTGGGACCGCGGTCTCAGTCGCCCGATTATATTTTTGAATCCGTCGACTGAGACCGCTCACCACTTAACGTAAATTGTACTGTCGTCGTTAGATACAGATCTAAATATATATAACTCAAAGGTGTTATATATATTTAGATCTGTGCCTTGGCAAAGTGTAAATCAGCTATAAGTTCGTTCATACCTATGTTTTGTCTATAGCTTGATTTCTATTACTCTGAAGTTGGAAGTTGGAATTAAGTTATAAATCATAACGACTATTGGAAGTAAGTACAGGCGTACTCGTCGTGTTTCTGTTGCAATTATCCCACTCTCCGCAAATTAATCGCCACACTTATCGGTATTGAATAGCTTTTTGCATGGTCCTCACTTTTTGCTAAGCCTAGCTTTTTGTTTTCTACACTAATATTATAAAGAGGAAAGCTTTGTATTTTTGTATTTTTGTATTTTTGTATTTTTGTATTTTTGTATGTTATGAATAAACTCAAAAAGTACTAGACCGATTTTAATAATTCTTTTTTCATTAGAAAGCTACATTATCACTGAGTAACATAGGCTATATTTTATTTTGGAAAAAAATAGCGTTCCGTAAAATATTTGGGTTTTTCAGACACAAGGTGTAAAAAATCAACCAGCAAAGTTACTTATTTTGCGTACGCTGCCTAAACTATAAAAGATAGAACCATAAAATGTTCTAAATAATTGTAGATCTTATAAATATCTACAAAAAAGTCAGCGGCACACTATACCTATCTATGTCGAGTGAGGCACAACAACCATTTTTTTATTTAAAAATCTTCAATTTTTTTTGGACTACATTTAAACGCATTTATTTTACTTATTCTATTAATCCTTATCGAAATAAATTATTTTATCACTAAGTACAGTTTATGTAGATAATATTTGGTCTTTAAATGATTATAATTGGACGTTTGGTTTTGAAGTTATGGCGAAATTAAAATATTACGATAATCGTAATATTTTAATTCGTTGCGAAGTGAGCGTCACCAAGTTGGGAGTGCGCGTGCAGGGGAGTAGTTTAGATCTATGAGTTAGGAGGTACCCGCGCGGCTCCGACGCGAGGTCGGCTCCCTACGCAGGTGTTTTATAAAAAGGACATTAATTCATAATGTAATATAGTTTTATGACAAAATCTATACAAATAAATAAAATTGACGTGTCTGTTTGTAATATTAAAATAACGCTTTTTACTACATGCATGCAGGTAGATGTTATGATGTAGGCATCCGCTAAGAAAGGATTTTGATGAGTTCTACCCCCAATAGGATAAAATAGGGGATGAAAGTTTGTATGAAACTTTGTCAATTTTGAACCGATCGGGCTGAGACTTTGCATGCATAAAGCTACTATGATTTTATCCCGAAAAAATAACGGGAACGGGAAAAACTGCCACGCAGGCGAAGCTGCGAGCGGCCGCTAGTACCTAATATAATCCAACCAATTAACCTATACTTGATGACACCTGAAATCTTAAGCTTCTACAAACATGAAACCGATCGTTTCTCAAAACTAGTGTAAGTAAGTAAATGCCTCCAGATTACTTTGGTTTCTATGATGTATCACGGAATAACTAACTAGAAATGACTGCAAAGAAAGAAAATAACTGGTTTGGTTCATTCACGACTTTGACTTTCTTCAGCCTTACATAAATAATCCAAAATTACGATCCCAACCAGTTAGTTGGAATCGGATCCAGTCAGTTCTTAAATATAAGCTCGGAAGAAATCTATTCCTTTAAATTGTACGTTTATTGTGAGATTGTAAGCGGATTAGAAAATTAGCGTCATTGAAGCCTATCGGAGTATCGTAAAGTGGGTAGTTTGCGTCCACCTACGCGAGGCTCGCTAGGCGAGGCGAGGCGAGGCGAGGCGAGCTCGAGTGAGGTCGCAGGCGCGGGCGAGGCGCGTGTCACTCGCCGCGATTCCTGCAATAATCTCCTCGAGCGATTGCTCTATCCGGTGACGGAGTAAAGTATCGCTAGCTGATTATTGTGTTTATTTGCGCTTTGTGCGCGTGTGTTGGTGAATGTGAGTGTGTGCATGCGTGCGAGCGGTAGTGGGCCACCCAGCGCGCGGCCACACGCGGAGCCCACCCACGTGGAAGGGGCGCCGAAGTCGCGGCCCGCGGCCCGCGGCCTTGCCATCAACCATCGCGGGAAACCCGCTGCCGTATGCCGCATGCCGCTGTTCGCTCAGCTGCTGTATTTTGATTGACATTTGACATTTTTCCGATACCATCTGTAACAGTAGAGAAATAACTGTTTGACTTTCTTTTGATTTCTGCCGCATAAAATTTCAATACGAGTACATACTCATTTAAACGAATAAATCTCGCCATATCGACGCAACACTCACAAGTAATTAATCTTCTGAATGTCTCTTAAATGCCACCATACTGATAAATTATAAAATTAAAAATAAATTATGGCATAAAAGCTTTACAGTGGCAGTAATCGATCATTGCAAAATGTTAACCATGAAAGGGAGAAGCAGGCCGCGGTTGTGACCACCTGAAGTGAGCTCCGCGCGTGCGCTGCGCTGCCGAATTTTGCCACTCGCCGTCCATTGAAGATCTGATTTAATTTAGCATTATGATTTCTAAACCAGAATAAACAGACGCGAAGTATTTGTTTACATTTCAACTTGGAATATCAGATGTTTGTATAATTGAGTGGATAATTTTACTGTTTGATCTTCGTGCCAAGATACTTAAGATTATTTATTTAGCCTTGTTTTATGAATGCTAGGTGATAGTAGGTATGACTACTCTTTGATTAATATATTGCCTAGTCTCGTCTCCTAGTAACAATCATACACTTCGTCGTGAATTTAGTACCTACCACATGCTTTCAATCTAAAATACATTTTCTATTTAACTTTTTTATTATTTACATACTACAATATGATTTTTTATATATTACGCATATTTTTATATTACTTACATTTACACTATTTCAGATTGATTACTTTGCAAATGTAAGCTATTAAACTTCTTAGCCAACTTTAGACATGTGTAAAAGCTGTGCTATATTACTATTTTACTAAATCTAATAAAGCAATATATTTTCGTTTTAAATATTTGCTTCTAAGTTATTGATATATAAGATTTTAGAGTGGAATCTTTTAATACTAGTAAAACGCGCGCGATTTTATCCGCGACTTTTCCTGACAATGTATGTATCTTATGCTCATGCCAAGCAGTAGATATTTACAGGCTAATGATGATAATGATGAGTCGTTTTACTTCCAAATTTGTTTTACTAGAAGAATTTTAATGGTAAAATTATCAACATAGACCTCGTTTATGTGCATATATACAATAAATAGATCGAAGGCTCAAAGGGCCCGAAACGATAATGTGAGTACATCGTTACTAATAACGTTCCATTTCAGTTATTTTAAGCGTTATTTCCATCCCTGTTTTATCATTATTTTATTGAATGGCAGATTTCAATTAGTAATACACTTTTTATAAGTATAAATAAAAAAATACACTAAGAAACAGCTGGGAATTATGTAGTATCTCTGAGATTCGCAAAATGTTCGCATCGTTTAAATACGCCATAATGATGATGCAAACTATAGTAAGAGTTTTCAATCTGAAATCATTTTCGTATTAAAAGTGTATCTGTCTATTTTATTTTTATCCGATCCTCTGAAGATGGAACAAGCAGATGGTCCACCTGATCTTAAATGGTTACGATCGTTAGGAATGCGTCCTTCAACCTTAAGCATACCGGCATATAGACTTTATGTAATTTCACCGGAACCCACATCTTTCAAGGCAAAACACGACAATGCTTAAATAGGCAAAGACGTGTATCGTTAGGGTAGGATCTGCGTAGCAATGTTTTGTTATAGGTTATGGTAACAACTTAGCATCAGGTGGGTCACTTGGTTGTTCCAACCGCAAGATATATAAAAAAGCACCATTCGGGTGGGTTTAACAGAAATGCCTAAAAGGAAGAAGATAAAAACGGGCGGAAACGCGTTCCTCGCTAATCGCGGTATTTTTTTGAGGTTTCATCCTAATGTCTCTATAGGCAGGAGATTGATGGCGCCCTGATTGGACACGCCCTTCGCTTCTCGGTAGTAAGCGGCGACTTTAAAGGGCAAGCTGTAGAAGAGATAATAAAGACATCTTAGTAGGTATAAGACCTCTTTGTCGAAGCTGAGTCTTTACGCATGATAATTCGATTAAGCTCAGTCTCGGCATACTGGTTATGGATGAGAACCTGTCTCATAGACAGTTTTTCATATCTACCTAGTGTAAAATGTGGATATAGTAACAAATTTCTCCTTATTTTTACACTAGGTCATATAGATAGAATAGTAGAATAGAGGCTGTTTTTGCAGCTCAGTAGTACTGCCTTCTGCGCAGGTAGTTGTGGGTTTGATCACCACTGATGATAAACATGTTCCCTACTACTAATATGCTTGGAGTTACCTCAAAATGGTTGCAGCGTCTTTTGTCTCTTTTGATCTAATTTAAAACTTTCTGTCAATGCAAAAGACATAACACTGTGCAACAATTTCAACATTACGCCGACTTTATTAGTACCAAGGTAAGTGTATTGAACATAGAGGTTTATTCTGTGTACCACCCAACGAAGTGGACACGGGTCAGCTAGTTTGTTTTAAACTCCAACTTATCACTAGGCTAATGCCACTACCATAACTAATGAACCATACAATTTTTAAGCTCCAATAATAAAAATTACCTGTACCAATCTACTCTCGTTTACTTAATATATTTTTTTATCGCCCAGCCATTTGCAGAGATCTAACAAATTGTATTCCTTTTCTCGTCTGATTGTTACTAATGCCTGACACGACTCTGAGGTGGTCAAAAAGGTAATTTTACAGAAACTAATGCGAGGTTTAACGAGAAGGTTCCAAGAAGGTACCGAAGGCGGTCCCTACACAATCAAACGAATTGACAATGTAATAAATGTCGTTCGACCGCTTGACCGGTCCGCTGCCGCGTGATTGTAAGTGATCCAATCGCTTAAAACAGCACTTGAGAGATATTTCATCCTGGAAAGTTACGTAGGTATGTTACTGTAGTTTTTTTTACATGCGGTCGACGGTGTAATACGCTGACGTAGAAGATACCTTATTCACTCTTTCCGGAAAACAGACGACGGTAACGAGTTCCATTTCTTTGCTGTGCGCATTATAAAAATTGAGGCCAAGCGTAAAGTTCATCATCATGATTAGCCTGAAGAAGTTCTTTGGACGCTGGATATACGTTTCAGGAAGAAAGACTTTCCGCAATTTTAACAATGGCATTGATTCATCGGACTGCTGGTTAATCGGTCCTACGCTTCTACTCTGTGCTATATTCTATATACCCTTCACACTGCCATTTCAACTTGCCAGTTTTGCGAGCTATGGTAGCTGATTTTATGGAATTAAAACTCTCCCACAGCTGAGAGACACAGATCTAAGGCATGGTAGGTTCATCTAAGATCTGTTGATATACTAAAAGTTAGAGGCACATCACAGGAAAGGCACATGGACATTGAGTAGTAAAATACCAACTATTATTTTTTTTATAAGTGACAGGCACCAAACCCAACGACGCTGCCAGAATACTGGTTTTCCCACGACCAATTTAATTTATATAGGTAGCCCATATTTATATGCCAATTTTCTTTATCCTGACTAACTATTTAGACAGCGCACAACCGCTGGACGTAGAGACATACATTTTCTCGTAGCACTTGTAGCAGTATCGGATGCTACGAATGCTACACGTTCTACGAAGCGTAGCTACATAATAAAGACATCAACGACACCCAATGTGAAACGCAGCAGGTACAAAATTGAGTAATTTACATTAATATTATCTTTACCTTATAAAATAATAATAAAATACAACTTTTTACTACAAAATTACAAAAAACAACAATAAAATATAACATTTTAGTGTCGTAATTGCTAGGTTAAGCTATTTTGTTACTGTGTGGTCGTAAAACTTGGATATTTTACGAGCTAACTTGATGACTTGTCATTATTTCATTTTACTAAAGTTTAAAGGAAATATGGGTTATAAAGTTATTTGAATGAGATTCCAGCTTTTAAAACATCCTAAAAATGGTCCGAATGTAATTAGATTACAGTTCACTAATCGTACGACACGATTATTGAGCCGCGGTGGCTTAGAATAAGACCCCTACATTATCTCTCACGGATGTCGTGATACGGCTAAGGCCCGGCACCCATTTGCGGCACGGTATGGCAAGGTATTTTTAGGTGACGAATAAAAATATAACTTTCATATAATTATATGAAAGTAAAGTGGAAATTTCAATGTTAACGGTTGTAAGTAAAAAGCAATACCGCGGTATGCTTAGGCATGCCGTGTCGGCAGCCATCAACTTGATTTCTATATTATTAGGTTATCAGGAAAGCTAATGTGTGTTTGTGTAGTATTTATTATATCTACTAGAACTGCCTAGTTTATGTTAAGTTTTGGTATATTTCAGTTTAGTTTTGATTTCGTTTTGGTTAAGTTTTAAAATAAATGAGTTAAACGTTTTGGTTTTATTTAGGTTTTAATTTAGTGTACAGAAAAGTTTTTCTAGTATGTAAATAAATATATAGAAATAATTATTTTAAGGTTTTTACAGATTTAGCGTTATATCCGCGTGTTCAACTTGTATCCGATCGACGCTGTAATTTGTATACTACTTGCTAATGGGCCACCTGATGTAAAGTGGTTACTATCACCTATAACAAAATATTCCCTCACAGGTCCCGTTCGCTAAAAACGTTTTTTTAAAGCACTGATGGTCTAGTGGGCGCGAACGAGCGTTGTCTTCTGCCTTAGATCTATATCCAGGAGGTAGTGGTCTTCATCAGGTTCATGTTGATGATTCTGATTGTGTACTCTTCTCTATAATATTTACGAGATCGCAAGAATAAATTACTTTCCAGAAGTTGTTTCGAGCGTTAAAACTTATGCTCCTGATAATTGGTTTGATTCGTTTTACAAATCATAAAATTACTGTTATCGTGAGATCCAAGAACAGTGATATTAATTCTGTGGTTTTGAAACTAAGTCAACGAAAATATTGCGGTATCTTAATTGGTCTCACAGCTGTAGGTTGTAGGTTTGAATCTCACCAAAAACAAAATATTTGTATGATTAACACAGATTTTGGTTCTGTCTGGGTTCTATTGTATTCTAAGAATGCAGTATTTATAAAAAAATATAAAACGATTCTAACAGTTATCTGGTTCCTTATGGTACTAACTTTGCTTTGTTTGGGACTTAAATGGTGCTGTACAAAATATCCACACATATTTTTAAATAAATACAGACATATTTGAGAGCCCACTTGAGAATTGAGCTCTTTTTAAAAGAAGTGTTTTGAAAAATTTGTGACATTATTTACATTATTTTTTTCTTACTTCGTTTGTAAACAAATGTAGCTGTCCAAGTATATATTCACGCGGACAGCTTTTAGCTATGATTTGTGTATTTTACTCATTATAATGAACAGATAATTACATTGCTTTTGCCGTCTTAAAACTAAGCTAATCTAGGTGCCAGTTACACGCGGCGAAACCTAGAACAGGCAAGACACTTATTTAAAAACAAAACAACTTTCACAAGAAGCTTGGTTTCTACCGTTTTTATATCTTTGCGTATCGGCGTTTCTCATATAAAGTACTAGCGAAACGCGTGCGGCTTCGTCTGCGTGGAGTTTTTTCTATTTTCATACAAACTTCAGCCTCCGCTGTCCGTTAAGGGGTTAAATTTCCGGAATTCCTTTCTTACTCTTTTAGGCTTGGTTGCGAGGAACTGGCGCTTAGATTCACCTAGACTTAAGACGTTTCAAGATGATCCCTGCGGATATTACTGAATAAATGCTTTTTGACTTTGACTTAGTACGCCTCCACGCACGAAGAAAAATATACCATGAAAATATCTACAGTCTCTACAATCAGTGGTTTAGGCTGTGCGTTGTGTAGATGTCAGTCAGCCAGGACGAAGATTCTTATAATTGGTATAGATATTGAGAACTTATATTCTCGCGTCGAATCACTTTTGATTACTTACTTATACATCTAGGCCCCATCTTTGGGCTCTCAACGGGTCGTTCCGCCATCTTGCCCGGCATTTTGTAAGACCACCCAAGAGCAACAATATTATTTTATTGTACAATAAACAAATTTATTGCTCCATATGGCTATTTATTTATTAAGAGGTTTTGTTACTGACGCTGCTAGATTTGGGTTTTGGGATGGAACAAAAAATATGATGCACAGTAGCAGTTACAATGACGATTGTGTTGTGAAGCTATCTATTAGATCGGAAATAATTCGAATACTGTGCTGAGGAGGGTTTGTAAAGAATAATTTTATTTCTCACGCAATGAGAAATGCCCACCTTGTTTTATCTCGTTTTCGCTTTAGATAACACTCAAGTGGACATTTGTCTAAATATGTATAGTGATAAGAGTATTCTGGGAAATAAAGTTTTTTTTTAATTATTAGAATAAGTTTTAGTTGACTACAGTAGATTAGATACGAACATTACTAGATTTGTTACTGTAGGTACTCATGTACTAACACTATGTTATTTAAGATTATTGTAAATGCAAACGTTTAGATATTTATAGATTTTGATATTTGGAGCGATTTGGAAAAAACTTAGAACATTTATAGTGACTTAGATAAGTAAATGTTGCCATACTTTTTACCTGGGCGCCACGCAGGTAAAGCCGTAGGCAAACTAGTAACTTCTTCTTCTTAAATTTAAGAGCTTAGCTCTTTTTGTGGTTTTGATTCATTTTTCTACATTTTAATAAATAAATAAATAATGTTGGACAATCCACACATTTTGTTCTTTCTAATGCAGGCCGCATGCCCTCCTTAACCTCCTTGTACGACATGACAGCAACCTTCTCGTTAATCTGTTTTTTTTTGTTTTTTATTTTCTGCTACTGCTGGTGAAACAAACATATGACCCACCTGATATTAAGTGGTAACCACCATCAATAACAAAGTATTGCCTTGTACGTTACGCACGTACGTGCCCTACGATGCACTACCCTGCGTCCACCATTCTGAGGAAAACTGGTGATAAGTCTCATGTGCCTGTAATTTCATGTAACTTTTTCTTGGCTTTCCTCTCTCTTGCTTTCTATCCGCCTTTCCTTCAATAATATTTTGTATGTCACTGTCATGTCGTAGTACAGTCAGCTGCACTAACATGTATACACTCCCAAGCTTTTGTACAAGCCCAAACATTTTCCTTCTTCGATTTTGTATATTCTCAAAACCCTGTTCTAGTAACATTTTTATAAAAATACTTTTAACATTGTAAATCAAAGGTATTTTCATAAAATGCTTAATTTATACAAAAATTCAAGTTATATTCTTGTGAAAATATTTGAAATATTTCCTTTAATTATGCGAAGTCGCTTTTTATTACAATCTCCTTACAAGGTAGAACAGCTGTGAACAACAATGTGCCTGCTACTAGTCTTTTTTCAAGTTTCATTATTTAATTAAGTAAGCAATTAACGAGGCAGGCTTTTAATTTCTTACCTGTACGTAGAAAACATGAAGAATTACTAAGAAACATAAAAATGTATGCTTATAAATTATTTATAATCTCGCCTATGCAATTCCTTCGTATACAAGAAATACGACATTAAATAAAATAATGAAACTATCTATAGATACACGTTAGGGGACCATAAACATACATTAAGTATTAATTAAGATGGCAGCAAAAAATAGATTCTTAATCTTAGAGTTATATTTAAGTTAGCTATATAAGTTGGCCAACTAGTGCGTTATGAACCGGTGGCCAATGATTTAAATTTTAAATTACAAGCGTAATAACAGTAATACAATAATTTTTGGCCATATTTTTTCGATAATTTCTCTTTCAGCCGCAGAAATAAAATCTTGTGAAAAAAAAGACTTGGCCCATTTTGCCAGGCCCTCTACGTCAGTCTTTGCCTTTGCTTGTAAGACTTAAACTTTACCTATTCATACTCATTAAAGCAAAGAATAAAATATTTTTTATTATATTATCTATAGATAACTTCCGTTCCCTGTATGTAGATTATATTATCATTTTCTTTCCCTATGCTTTCACAAATACAAAAAACTTTATTGTCGAAAAAACAATACATATGATACAGTTACAAGTTGGACAATTAGAGTATTCTCAGCACTGATTCTGCGTAACTGACTTTAGTTAGTAAACTGAGGTGGTTTTTAGTGCTTACGTTCATACTGCAGTTTCCATACCATAATAATAATGTAGCAGTTATTATTACTCTGAAATCCCGTCCTATTAATGGGGTGGGGTGTATCAGTAATGCTTGCATTATGGATGCAGTAGGATAGCCATGCCCGTAATCTTTCGTCAGGATATGTACGTTTTTATTACTCTTTATCTGTCACATTAATTCATTTAAATCGTTTGGTAATTTTTTTAAGGATTAAAATAACATGGTATAGTTTATGTATCTCAAAAGTAAGAGGTGCTTATTCTGCTACAGGAAAAATGCTTGAGTGATCTGGGAAAAAAAATTCAGACGCTCTTATCTATAAATATAAATATGAATCCCTATTTCCCTTGGTCACTCCATCACGCGTAAACGGCTGGACCGACTTCGCTTATTTTTTTGTTGTGTTTGTTATTGTCAGGAGAAGGTTTAAAAAAAATTAAGAAAATTTAAATCTAACCTTAGCGCTTTGGACAATATAAACTTTTTTAATGTAACCTTATGACGTTTGACATAGAAGTGACAGAGAATTCAACATTCATAATTAAGACAGGACAACGTTTGTCGGGTCAGCTTGTTACGTATATAAATATATTCGATATTAATCAGGATGTAAGGGTCCCACTTTTATTTATGTCAGTAACTGCTAGCTGTATTAATTTATTTAGTAATTGATGATATCATCAGTCAACAGTGAGTTCAGTACACAATTCATTTGTTTCTTATTGTTTATTTTATATAGATTAACCTTAGATCATTTACTCTCTAGATACTGCTTGAAACGCACCAACGCATCGAAAAAAATGTCAGAGTACTGTACTCCGACAAGTCGCTCCCCGCCCATCAGTGTCAATTGAATTTTCATGGCGGACGGTCACATCTCTGTATAACATTTTGTGTCTGCAATGGCGAGTTGTACAATAAAAGTGTGCAGAAACTACAGAGGACGATTAAAAATGACAAGTGAAGTGTCCTTCCATCAGTAAGTATCTAAATTTTAAGTTTAATTCCAAGTAATTTGATAAATATAATTCAAAAATTAGCGCGTATTATTTCAACTCGCACTTGACATGTTTGTTAGTGTTGCAAGGTTTTGTATACACAATTCCCAATGTGAGTGCGCGATTGTCGTTTACTTATGTTAGTAACAGACTATGAAAAAGAATATACATAAATCATCATCATCATCCTCATTAGGTACTCAATAAAGTTTACTGCAGGACACACTCGTAGGTCTCGTGTGCACTCTACTTATATAATTATGGAAAAAGCGCACGACGCTGGTGAGTTTTATTTCAGACTCAGAAATCGGTCAAGTGCGAGTAGCCCTGAATATTGTTTGAAAGTTTTACTTCTGCATTTTACTGTTCATCCGATTAGGCAGTTAGTACAAAATTTTTGTTATGTGGTTGTGTATGTACCCAAGAGGATTTTGACAAAAATGGTCAAGTGCGAGTAGGGCTTGAATATTTATCGTTGATTTTCTTATTTTTAGACATTTTTTTAGCTTTTTTAATATGGGTATCGTTTTCGACCAATTTCAAAGATGACATTAATTTTGTAATTCAAGGTGGTGAAAACTTTTTTGTTTTTTTTTT
This sequence comes from Electrophaes corylata, assembly GCA_947095575.1. Classification (NCBI taxonomy): domain Eukaryota; kingdom Metazoa; phylum Arthropoda; class Insecta; order Lepidoptera; family Geometridae; genus Electrophaes; species Electrophaes corylata. The sequence continues at coordinate 10,815,807 of OX352699.1, read as the reverse complement.
TACCAATACCAATTTTTTCCACTAAGTATCGTTTTCGACTAATAAAGGGCTTAAGTATATATATTAGCACTGACCTTGACCATAATTATAGTAACTATGTTACATTTTTTTTCAGAATTCCAAGTGATCCTATCCAAAAAAGTAAATGGGTGAAAATTATACAGAAAAGCCGTATTTTAATTTTTTTTTAAAACCAGGTGAGATGAATGCAAAGCGTTTTGTCGTACAATAAAAAAATACTTATATATTTTTGCTTTTTATTTGCTTTACATTTTATTTTACAAACGGTCATAAGATTGTTAGTAACAAAAACAGACCTAAGAAAATCAAATTCATAACCCGACTTCCCCTTGACCATTTTTTGGCAAAATAATTTCCGGGCACACATTTAATAATTCACAAAGCGTAGTTGAAAGAACCATATTTGCATTTTATAAATGAAAAAAATAGTCAATTATTCATGCCCGACTCGCACTTGACCAATTTTATATGTCCGAAACTGTCTCGTGCTAAAAAACGCAGTCACATCTTACTTAAAAACCGGAACCTAAATTTGATCTGTTTACCCCATAAACTGGGAAACACATTGTCAGCTGGTAATGTTACGCACGCACACAGTGACAAATATAATGACGTGGCATGAGTGTAAGACAATGTGAGCGCGTGTTGATGTATGGGTGACACGCATACAAGTTTGCCTAACTTGGCCTATTTTTTAGGTACGCGTTGCAGGAGTAGAGTCTATCTAGAGAGTAAATGATCGAAGAGATTAACAAAAAGGTTCTTAAAAGTTTCTAAAACTAAACATTTTATATAATCCCAAAAGTTATACCCCAAATGGGATCAAATAGGTCTAAATATAACTCAAATACAAATGCGATACTCGTATGTGTTATAATATTCATTGTGAATAAATAGGTTCGTTAATAAATTGCGACCCTACTCGTGATGTGTTAGGTACGAGAAATCGTAAGGGCATTTATATGCATGTCAACTGAGCTCAATATAAGAGACAGTGACCACCTACAATGCTAAGCGGTAATAGGTAATAGGTAAATCAGGTAAGCGATGATAGGCTTGTAAACGTATGGAATTTTAACTGAAAAATATAGGCATGAGTTTAAAAATTATGCCTCCTTCGTAGCTTTGACTAAATTCGTAATTGAATAAAATAATGAAACTATCAAACGGGTATAAAAATAAGATAAACGCTACTGGGGACGAGCAGGAATAACACGAAAATTTAAAATTTTTGGGCTTCATAACTGTCAAGTAATTCTTAATTTTACTATGAAATATAGTTAACATATAAACAAGCATAGAACAATTAGATATCATAGATTTGAGACGCCAAACTATGATATGTAGGGTTCGAACTGATTCGAACCCACGACCTTAATATCAGGCGGGGTCTCTCCCACTAGCTCACCGATACTCTGACCCCTTTTATTTGGACTTATATAGTTCAGTTTAAAATCTCCACCAATCCAAAAAAATGTAACGTAGAAACTATAATCACACGTCACACAAAACGTGTTCACAGCAATTATATTACACGATCGCTTAGGTAATGTAGCGTTATAAAACAACAAGTTGTTTGTTTGTTTGTATATCTTACGTCTAAGTCGGCAATTCATCCAATTAGCTGTCTGCTCGCGGCAGACCACCCACGATCCTCGGCTATTAAACATAAATTACAAATAATTTGGAAAACTTTATTTTGTTTTGAATTGATTGCGGTTAGAACTTAGAAAAGGAAATAATATTAGTGGACGCTTATTAAAGAGGTAACTTAGAGTTATTTAAATTATACTAATTTGTTTACTTATTTTTTTAATAATTGGCTAATATTTACCTAGGTACTATCATTTTCAATGTTTAAAATAATGAATATATTTTAATACGACTTACAAATGGCCCATCAAATATTAACAACCGCCTACTCATATACCAGAGCATTGTAAAAAGTGTAACACAAAAAAAAAGTAGGATAGGAACCAGGCTATAAGTTTCGTGCGCCTAGATTTTCTTAGTTCTATACCATTTCTTAATGATCTTTACGATTCCAATGAATAAATAATGCTTTTTGACTTTGTTCCGCAGGCCTATGTTAGGAACGTGCCCTAAAAGGCACTGCTCTACTTGAGGCATACAATCTGCTTGTAATCTCCCCTCAACCACAAACCAAAACACAACTATGTCATAAGAAGCAATAGACATGGCAGTAGTCATCTCCGGGCGAGGCTCGCAAAAATTTAGCAAGAAAAGAAAAATAACTTCAAATAGTGGATTTAGTACTACTAAAAATCACAGTAAACGACTTATTGCTTGCTTATGTTTATAGCTTATTTATTTACTACAGGAAATAATGTAATCGATAATAGGTATCAGTTACACACAATGTAAGATTTATTAAAATAAAAACTCCTTTTTTGTTATTCTTAAAATTAAGAATCAAGAACTTTTTAAATTAAGAATAAACTTTCTGACATTCTGTCAGAAAGAGAAGTGCGTATTATCTGTGTTGTGTTAATCGAGTAAATAGTAAATAATAATACAATTTTTAGTTTGAATATTTTTTTGAGGTAAGGTTTTCAAAACTAAGGAAAACTGACTTTTTCCCGCGTCTTTACCTATATTTATTTTTATTAAAGTAGACGAGCATGAGAAAGGTATATAAAAACATTAATTAATTTTTGTATTTATATAAAATCCATTGGCGAGACGATCTGGACGTTTTCTATAAAGTTTGGTCGAATTTGGCTTGTGATCGATATAAGTACTATTAAGCAAACTGACTCCAAAGACTCTTTTAAAAGGTTAGTAACAAAATATTTTTTCTACAAGCTATTATGGACGTGCAACTCACCGCATAAAAAACTCACTTTTTTCTTACCTTATCTCGTACCTACCTAAACTTATATTACGCTTTTAATCTTCAAACGAAGTAAGTTTTATTCGAGGTTTCTTCAGAATTTTACAAACCAAAAAAAAGTTTGAAAAGTAGTTTACCATGAAAAACATTAACGAAGATTCGTATTGACGTTTGAAGATTTTAAGCTACACTGCGCGGCAGCGAGTACTCGACTGTGGATCGGTTACTGACTTGCCCCGCAGTGCAACACAAAACGTCAATACAATAAAGGTGCAGGTGTAGGTAGGTGTAGGTGTGCAATAAAGTATTTTCACTCATTCATTATGAAACTTCGTTTAGTTTTTCACGGTGTCTACCATATCTGATCTGATCGTCTGGTCAGAGTGGTCAGCGATGTTACTTCGAATAGTTTCTAGTACGTATTTCACTGATCAAACAGCAGTAACTTAGGTATAATGAAGCGTCAAGTTGGATCAATTACACGCTATGTTCAGTTAAGTTTATCGGATACTTATGTATTAAACCAGTTGTTTTATTGCAAGGGTTTTTGTACATGAATATTGTATCGATTACCTACTATAATTTTTGCACACCATGTTTTTTTGGTATTGTTGAACCTGTCGAGTCATGGAAATGCAGAGCCTAATTGTTAAATTAACTCATAATTTTACACGTGACACGAAATCAAATCAGGTTAGTGTTTTATTTCTTTGTTAAATTTACAAAACCATGTAAACGGGCCCACCGTTTAGCTAAGTTTTACAACTATTCTAATACGAGTGTATCTTTGGTATTGATTGGTCTTTGATCTTGAAATGGTTTAGCTGTGAAAACAAGCAGAGAGACACTATTCATTTATAAATTGATCTGTCAAGTAAACCTGACTTGAATTATTTTAAGGTTTCAATACCAGTGCTCTCAAACGGTGAAAAAAAACATCATGAGGAAACCAGTTGGTGTCCTAGCAGCGGCGATGGGTTGCACTCGTCACGTATTACTTACTGCAAAATGTGGGTGTCCGTCAAATGTAATATTTGGACGTACCTCTAACTACACCCCCAAGACATCCCCAAAAAATATCAAGTTGGTGCTACTTGGTAGGCCATAAGAGATCTGAAGGGATAGCTGCCGTGCCTGTTTCTGTTTATTTTTCTGTTTCAATGCTGAGTTTTTTATGAATAAAAGAACAGTTCAGATCATCACAATGCAGTTCTGCATTCCAGTCGATTCTCCGAGTTTGTATAAGCGAACGACCAGAGTGTAAATTACGCTCACTTCGGTACCTACGATGTCGTAAATTCGTCAATGTCGTGGTCAGTGTCAGGACGAACCACTTTTAATTTTTACATTTTGTAAGCAGCGTCTTTCGCGACCAGAATAGTAATGCAATTTTGTAGGTTTCCGTTGACCAATCGCTTAGATTAGTTTGATCCCTTTATTATTCCCAGTTTTGTTTGCATGAACAATTTGTCGGAGAAATACTCTGTCTTTTAGTTTAGTGACAGGACTGATTTTAATTGGTGATTATTATGTCGTGGACGTTTGAATAAAAATTGAATGGAGTCAAAGAAAGACGATTTGTTTAAGAAAAAGAAGAATATTTATTATCATATTGTGCTAACCTCACATACTTTCTGTAGCTCCGTCCCTCTGAGACAGAGGGACTGTATTTATCTTGTAAAAAATACTATGACAAGTTGGGTGGTACAAAAATTATCACGTCTAAAATATCAATTTTACATTTTCGAAAAAATTGGAGAGATAAAAGAAATCCTAAGCCTTCGTAATGCGAATTTTATTGTTCAATCCAACAATCGTAAATAAAGATTCTCGATTATAATTGAAATGTTCCTTTGTGATCTCAATTCCATGTCTACCTCACGCGAGCTTCTAAGAAGATGTATAGGGTGATACCCCGCTGCGTCTTCGCCCGAAGTGTCAAAATGTCCAGGTTGAACCACCCCACAGAATGTGTGTACCTACCTACCTTTTGCATCCTTAACAAAAACTGCTGAGGTAAAATAGACCATGTCTACTGACGTGTATGAGTATCGATTCCAAATGAAAAAGTTTAAAATTGCTGTGATTGTTGTGTACGGTCTCAGTGCCTAACAGATAGATTAATCTTTTCCTTCTAAGATATTGGTAAATCGATCGTTATAAGGACGTTTGCACCTACTGAATCGTTGTCAGTGTCTTTATCGGGTCGTGTCGTTTATGATGTCTATACACATCTGTATAAGTTTTGATTATTGCTATTAAAATTAACGTTGGGCCGTATTTTAGAACTTAATACAGTGCTTAGCAGTAATGTGGCGTCAGATTTTATGTCATAAACTTTTTCAGAAAAAAATAAAAGCCCAGGGTAACTTTTGGCCTCTAATTTAAAGAGTTGTTTCACTCCTAGATCCTGATGATGATATTTGGGGATGCAACAATCATTCAGTGTGGCCGCTAAATAAATTCATTAGTTAAATCACCGTCGGCGGCGTTTTATGTCGGTAACTTCAAAGGGCCAGCCGCCGCCCTGCCGCCAGGGGCGCGTTCGACTTTTTACTCAGAAAACTCTGTAAACAAAATGATATGGTGCGTCCGAATGTTTGATCCGCCTTTATTATCTGTATACAGAGGAAATGTTTAACTAGCAAACGCACTCTTTGTGGTAATTGTGTGTATTAACTTCCATGTAAATGGACAAACACAGCTTTGAAGTGTCTCTCTATGTTCAAGCACGCAGCCATGAGTGTGTTCATTATTCATGTGCTATCCCTATAATTTAGCACGAGAAGTCGGTACCGTGCCACATGAACTCAAAGTTTAGAAATCAAACAAATATCCACAGAACGGTCGCATATTTGTTTGAAATTTTAACTTTTCATTTTCCCTAAATTTTGATTTGTATTAAAATGATACGATGACGATAAAGGCAGAGCAGTGTTGTTCCTCGTGATTCGGTGGCACTCGTACCACTCGTAGCAGCTTCATTCAATGCTTTTATTTTGCTGTTCTTCTTTTCGCTCTCCGGTTGGTGCGAGAAGGATAGGTATATCACGTGTGTGGTCCTCGGGCGAGCGAGCTCGGCCATCTCCGCAGGTATTCGGGCTCCGTCGCACTCAAGTACGGCAACATAACCGTTCGAATCGTGATGGCGGCTTCACAAACAACCAATGTACGCATCGAGTTCTCTGATCAGTGTTGCTCGAGACGTGCTACCGCTGACACGTTACCGCGTCGCCGTCACTTTCGTAATGAAACTCGGTTTCGTTTCGTGCTCTAAACTGCAAAGTGATAGAAAGTGACGAATACGAGTGTGCAAGTGTGTGGTTATGTGGCGGCAAGTGATATGACAGCGTGCGCCGCCAGACGGACTCCGGCCGTCTTCATGAGGATATTGGTGACAAACCTGGCCCCGAGATCATGGTGGCTCCCGATTCCGAGGCTTCTGCGAATCCTCGGATAGTGGCTGCTGCACGCGAGAGCCCCGTCGCCGCAGAGGCGCGCCACAGCGCCGACCTTTACATTCGTACGAGCTGGGTGGACGCCGCTCTAGCACTCTCAGAACTAGAAAAGGTGCAGTGTTCACTGGATATACGAGAATACAGTGTCGTGTTTCGGTTGTCATATTGCACGTGTGATTGTTTTCCTGCGAATGCCAATCACATTGAAGAACGCTGCAGCGCAAAACGGTGGCGCCGACTGGTGGTAATCGTGCGTACTATCAAGGCCGCGCGTATTTTGTAAAATCAAGGGCAATCATTTATGAAAACTCTTGAAGAATCTAGGTTTAAAAGACATGTTCTCACTTAGTTATAGTTACCTAATTACCGACCAACGTGCTACAATTTTATCGGAGACGATTAAAATCAGAAGCATTTCATATGTAGGTAGGTACTACCTAAAACTCACGATTAGCAATGCATGTGGATGGATGCCTTTTTTTTTAATAAATAGGTTTTAAAATGTGTTTATCTTAACTCACTAAATATTAAGATAACCATTTAAAAAACCTGTTACCTGGGCTATTCAAAATAGAACTGTCACAGTTTGTTTGAAAACATATTCAAAGAATTTTATGAAAGAGAGATGTCGTTTGTGTAGTAGGTACAATGCTGCACAAAATTGAATTCCCGTTTCGAGGAAGGTAGCGTTTTCTTAGAAGACCCCGGTGCCGCCGGTGGTCCGTACCCTACCGTTGCCAATTGCTAAGCTAAGCCAATAACATCATTTTTCTTCACTTTTTGAAAATATTATTTAAACTCATCACGTTCTGTGTAACTAAAGTGTTCAGTTAAGGTTTCCCAGTTAGGTAAGAAATTATTTTAACAGAAACTTCGAGAGAAAATAAAATCAGCTGTAGCTTGCGTTGATGTAACACACCTACATTTGGTTTCAACGTAAGAACTTGGTCGGTTGTATGCAAGATGAAGCAATTAAGGCTCAGTTAAGGAGTGGGGGCCAGCGCACGCGCAGCGCATCGGCGGCGCCGATAGAGACATCAACGCGGGCGCACGACAACCGGTAGAGATGGAGAAACGAATGGAGTCGCATTCATAAAAACCAACCTGTACCAAAACCCACAAGGATCGCTTTGAAACCTTAAATGTGTGAACCTCGCAGTTTCGCGCAATCAAGCATTTAAAAAGTGGCAACCAACTTACTCATTACTTATATCCTATAGATTTAAAAACAATTATGAGTATCTAGGTATTAAATCAAAATCCGTTATTACGATTATGAGGGACTCAATTTTGCATAAACAACTATGGTCCTTGTGTAAAGAAAGAATTTATTGCAGGCCATAAAAACCAATAACAGAATATAATACCAAATTTGATGTTGGTTAAAATGATTCAATAGTGTTTAGTTGAGTTTATTTTATCAACTAAAATCAAAAATTAAAATAAAACAACTCTATTCTACGAAGTTTTATGTCTGACAAGACCGCACAGAGCTCACCTCGTGGAATTGAGACATCTTGTGGTTTCCGATCTTTCATCCCGTTCTACCTTAGTAAATCAGTGAATTCTTTCCTTTTCTTCAAAAGTTTATAGTATGTCCCGTTTCTTCTTGTTTTTCCCACATATCGTTTGTCTTCGTCCAAACATTGCGTTTGCCGGGCGGTCGGCAGCTGCGCTGGTAAAATATAAATTACTTTAAATGAACAATATTTTACAAAATGCTTTTTGGAAGATAGGAAGGTTTCTCATTGGAGAAATCTAAATTGATAATCATAAACGCATCATACCGCCCTTCTTATCCAGTGGTTAACCACAAGAGATTGGCAGCACTTATGGGATTAAATTACCAGCTGAACTCAACCTAACCACAGTATGTCTCGCGACACGTGGCTACACACATCACTGCACAATAACTAATTTTCTCCTTGGTTGCTCGTCGCCTCAAGCCAGTAGGAGCACCCATCTGTTGCCGATTTCATAATAAGTCACACGAAACTCTCGAATGAATAAACTGTAACATTTCAGTCATAATACAATATATATCAATATAATAATAACCTTTCGTCCTATTCCGAACTGAGGAAAATGCATTTATCTCTGTTTCTAAAATTCCTTTAAAAATATATAAAAATAGAAAGATTGTTTAAGGCGCTGTCCAAAGCCACAAATCCGTAAAAAGTTCTGTTTTTCATCGCGCAGTTAGACAAATCAGTTACTGATTCAAGCTGGAAAATAAATACAGCTTTCGTCGGACCCTTCTCAAGATTTTGAGCGACAACTACTATATTTTTTATAATAAGAAAAATGGTAATTTATCGAATTAAAGTCATCTATAAATTTTTCACCAACGTGGCTTCATTTATTTTAAAATAAATTAAAATTGCGCAAAAAATAGCGCTTTCACAGACATGAATGTCAATGAGCATAAAACGAATCGAATTTGTCCAAAAGAGCTAGCCACCTCCTCAAATGGCTAAAAGTTAGATGCTGGAGTATTGCGTGAGGCTAAATTGGTTCCTACCTTAGCATATGAAACCCAGGGAGACACGATGCACCGCTGGCACGATCACTTTTAAACGTCTTCATTATTACGTCGACAAACCTACACGCTTAATTTACTCATCTAAAGTTTATGATTAGCTTAGTGCGTTACCGATAACGTTCCTATCACATGGGCGATGGAACCGGTTACAGTATTCACCTAACATGGCAACTTTCTCGAGATTGTTAAATGTTTTCCACTTTTGATTGATAAACAAGAACATTCAGTTTCATTATGGTGTTATTAAGCAAACTATCTCACTAACCTAGGATATGGGCCCCATATATTTCCAGAAAGAACGATTTTGAGCCCTCTCTATCCACCGACTTTACAATATCTCACACACACATCATATGCAAGTTACTTGAGACTTATTATTATGATCCTTCTATGCCCCAGCAGTAATGATTTAACTGGGAAGAGGCCGTGGTAGTCCCGGCCTAGAATATTAACCCCATATAACTTCGAGGAGATCATAAAACTCGTAGTAGAAAGAGTAGAAAATAGGCTGGTAGCATCTCTTTAAATGCTACTACTTATCTTCCAGTGATAAATAGTACTTCTAGTAGGTACCGAGGAGTGCTGTACAGTAATACTAGTCACAGGCAAGCCAAATATCGGATTGCCTACGTCAATATATGAACGCATTTAAGCGAACGGCAAATTGCGAAAAAAAAAACTAATACATACAAAACGTTCAAAAGTAACAAAAACTTGTTAAATATTGGAGTAAACATAACAATTAAAATACCTGTCATTGTGCGTGTACAGTTCCTCCATACGTATTTTAGTATGCAGGAACAATTTGTAATTTTATCCCCAATTTTTTTTAATAGAAACGTGATATTTTTTTGAGTTCCACCAAACTCAAAAATCATGATAAATATCCCGTTTCTATCCAAAATGTTGTTCAAAACCATAATAGTTTAAAAAGTTTTATCCACAATATATAGCTACTTTTATGATTATAAATCAGTTTTAATCGTTTCAGACTATTTAAAATGACCCGTTTGATTTTACTAAATAATTACTATTTTGATTTTGAATGGCTCCCATCATTACTAAAACGAATTTCTCTTAAGCATTCAAAGTGTTTGTTTTCGATATTTTAATGACCTTGTCTAGATGGAATGTTGCTTGTAGCGTAAGCGGCACCAGAAAAGTAGAACTCCGTAGTGTAGAACAAGTTTACCAGTTGCTTCAGAGTAGGTATCTATGAATTTACTGCCGATTTCATCATAGGAATATATGGTGTGGACAAAATTACAAATTGGTGATGTTAGTGATAGATATTGTAGTTTTCAACCCGAATTTGTAAACAGAACGGCGATATTGTATATTTTGAGTTAGTTGTCTTAGACTAACTTTACATATTTACAATATACTTATGGCAATCAACTCAGCCGTCACAGCTTAGTTCGTAGTAGCCGAGCCTTCTCCGCAGATGGTAGGTGGTGGGTTCGATCCCCACCGAGAACAAACATTTGTGTGATGAACATAGATGTTTGTTTTACAAAAAAAAGTATATTGTGTTAGCTATCTAGTTACCATAGTACAAATTTGCTTATTTCGGGGCTAGAAGGCGTTGTGTGAAAGTGTGTCAATATTTATTTATTTAACTCAACTAAGCACTTTTAAGTACCCAGCCACTTATAGCAGGATACATATAGATAAGATCTGTTTCCCGGAAGCAGCAAAATGTTTGTCATTAATGTTGCATTCATTCCGGTTCGTCTTTCAAACTCAAAAGACTTGCCTTATGCATTATAATGGGATAATAGGAACTTTCCGCCCACGTTCCATTATATGCAGATATCCAGAACAATATGCTCCGCCATCTATCGATGCAAGTCAATGGATACTGGATGATTAGCAAATCATAACTGAAATGTAATCTTTACTCCCCATGTTAAATGTAAAGGTGGAGCAGAAAATGAAAAGGTTTGAACACCTAGAGATTTTCATAAATAAAAAATAACCATCATTTAAATGAGTTGAATGTTGAAGAAGTCATAAAATAAAACGGTGTTTCTTTCTAAATATAGCCTCATACGAGAGATAAACTAAATGTATAATATGCGGATGATAAACTCTACACAAACAATAATACTATGTTGTGTAACGTAACGGATCAATTGGATCATTTCATGGTTGATGCTGACGATAAAAATCATGATAAGAATGCCAATATTCATTCATTCAATCAAGCGTTCTAACATTGCAGGCAACAAAGATTTGTAGGTAGGTGTGTTGAACATTTGAAACCAAAGCTGGATTAGTAAGCAAATTTACACACAGCGCCGGTCGTGAGAACATGTCCACATCCACAGGTACTAATGTTATCTGCAGGAAACGCATTCGTCGGCGCCACCGCTTCGCGGATTAAGCTAACTAATCCTATTGCCTGAGTGCCTCTTGTGTTACGGATATAGGTAACAAACATTGCGCAACAAGTTCCCGTACATGTTAATGTACATGTACGTTCTCAGAATTGAGTATCGCGTTTTGCATTAGAGCACTGAATTCGGTAGCTGAATGAACAGTTTGTGCAAGCGATGCGGCTGGGCTGCAATGGGCTGAGTGTATGGCGTGTTGTTGCGTACGCTCCACGTGGGCCGGCGGGTGGCGAGGGGGAAGGCAGCGCGGGCGCATTCCGGCCGTGACGTCACGCCCACCCAGTGCGGCCGACATTCACCTCGTCCGTTCGACCGCACCGTACCAGGCCCGGCCCGAGACTCAGCTGTATCTGCCTCTATTATTGCTTTAGCTTATTTATCTAGGATGCTGAGCAACTTTGTTTTGATGAGTAACCATTCGTAAACATTACAAGATTACAACCGTTGCATCCCAAAGCGGTCAATTTCCCTTCATTATAGATCTATAAAATTATCATAGTTTTGGTATTTTTCAAGCAATGTCAATGATTATTATGAGAATAACCTTCACTCTGGTTTGTGTTTCTGGAATGTTAAGAAGGAGAAAGATGCTACTCTTTTACTTAAGAATCAGAAAAGATAGATTGCGACAGCATTGAGCCGTAAAATTTAAATTAACCTGTAGGTAGGTACCCGTAGTAATTTCAGATTAGTGAAGTTATGTTTCTAATAAAACCATCCATTTCATTGAGTTCTAAATACCAAGGGGGCAGATAAAGGAGTAGTGTTGTTCAGGATGCTATTAGCGTTGGGTCTGGCGAACGAGGGCAGCGGTCTCCGGCAAACCAGCGATTGAGTTATTATTATGCAATTAGTAAGCGCTTCATGAGATTCGGTCTGTGTCGGCTGATCTCGTGCGGCCGCCGGCTGTCGGCTGGCGGCGGGAAGACGAAGACGTAGACGTGGCGCCACGGGTGCGCTCGCCGCTCGCCCAGCCAAGCCCGCCTGTCATTAATCACAATCAACTCGGAAATTATTTCGACATTTAAAGACTTCGATGTTATTATACCTATCTTCCTCCAAACGATCTCATAATCTGTATGTTTATTGTTATAAAGTCATTGAACGTAAAACTATAACAGTGATGCAGCATGACAAAGCCCTGACTACTGTAAACCCAGTTGTAGCTGGCATGAATCTTCACCAACATATAGATACGAAATATTGGTAGACATTTTCCACAACGTCTACTTATCACTTTTATACTAAGTAAAGCTTGTATGATGAAACCAAGATTCTTCTTTTTCATAATCTTGAGAATTTTATTTTGAGCAGGGGTTTATAATTTGCAGGGAAACATCGAAGGCGGGCGGACGTCGCTCTGGATTCGTGCGTGGCTGCAGGAACAGCTCTTTATATTGGGCTGCTTTCTTCAGGGAGACGCGGGGAAAGTACTTTTTGTTGCCATCCTCGTGCTGTCTACCTTCTGCGTCGGACTAAAGTCAGCGCAGATCCACTCGAGGGTCGATCAACTTTGGGTTCAAGGTACGTTACTTTTAACAGTTAGGGTACTTTAACACTTATCGCTTGTCCTATCTAAGAAACGAAAGGCAGATCACGATAAGCTGTTGTGGCGTATTGTGCATATTGTGGAATACCAATGCACCGGGACGGGCTCGTCTGTCGAACCGCTTCCGTCTCGTCGCGGACGTGCGTTGCATGCTGGCGCGAGTACAGTGAAGCCGCGTTATACCGCACCGTGCACACTCCCTTACATCGATAAACTTACATTTTAAATTCGACGATCAATAGTCCCGAGCATGCGCCTGCGTCCGGTGTGCAACTCTTTTTCAAACATAATCGTGTTCTGATTAATATATTTCTTATTTCTAAATGACTTTATTTGCATTTCCATTACTTATGGTTAATAATAATTTATGCGGACTCTTTCCTGCCTAGTTATAAATACAAATGTATTTATAATAAAATATTGCTTAATAGATTATGGCATATGAATACAAATATTTTTAATGAGGAAATTAATATGTTCGCTTATGTAATCATTTAAAGAATATTCGTCGGCATAATATTCTATTTATTTAAATTTTAAGAAAAATGCCTCATTCTTTTGACAATTGTTTTAATTTTATTAGTAACCTTGCATGATGCATAGTTTATAACAAAGTTTTTGTTTATGAATTCAAATATGTTAATACATGTTCGTGTGATAATAAATACATAACAATAAAAGTCTTTATCTAGCGGCCACATTGCATATTGCTATTGCACTGAAGTGTTGTAAATCATATAAACTCTACCTTCAGAAGTCAAACGCTGCACACAGTGAGATAAGTTACCGAATCGACACTATGTTGTCTATGTGGGGCAAAAATGAGAACTAGTCCCCACGCTTAACTGAGCAGTTTCCTAATGACATTATGAACTCGAGAGGAGGAAGCTGGGAGTGTTAAGGATGTGGAGAGTGCGAACATATCCGGGTGTCTAGGCGCAACATCCTATGTAGCGTAGTAATCACTTGATCACGGTCCTTGCGTGAGAATAAAACGGTTTCAGAGTGAGGAAATTACTACTTTGCTAAATACTGACCGGAAAACGTTCGTTGTTTCCCGTTTTGCCATTTTCGGCGGAGATGAGATACGTCAGCAGGGTACAAATGTTTAGCAAGGACTAAAAGGAGTATGGATATGTTTTATGTAGATTTCTGGTAAAAGAAGGTACTCAATAGATTTTTATATTTAAAATCACATATCTTGGTTGAATTTTTACAATTTTTTTAGATATTTTTTTATGATATTCATTTAAACTTAGTACATAAACAGATATAATAAACTGTCCACGTAAACAAAAGGAGATATTGTTTTTTTTTGCATGAAAACGTTCGAAACGCATCAAACTAAATCTATCGCCCGATTAAAGGGCTTCACACACAGCAGCTATAATGTAAAGATGTACATTATAGCACGATACATCTCATTACATCTTTCCATAGAAATCGTCAGGAGACCACACACGACAGCTATAATGTATATTTTTACATCTTCGAATCTTAAAATACAGAGCGATACGAAAATATACATTTATATTTCGATACATCTTAATACATCTCAATACATCTCAATACATTTCAATACATTTCCGTATATCTCTCTTCGAAAAGGATGTTCAAAAAGTTCAAAATGCCAATGAAATGAAGGGAAAGATACATTACATTACCTGTTGTGTGTGTGATACATTAAGATAATTTAAAGCTATACATCCCGGGATGTAATGTACATTAATATACATTATAGCTGCTGTGTGTGAAGGCCTTGAGAGGTGGCCGAGATTCCGTGCAGCTATGTGCCCTGTGTATCAGTCAATTAAATTTTAAATATTATATGTAAGTACCTTCTACTTACCTAAAATAACAAAAATTTAATTGATACAATTTAATTTTAGATAGGTATTATAGGTAAGTACTTGCTTGTAATATTTAAAATTTAATTGAAAGAATTTTGAGCAAATTTCCTGCCGTCTGTGATTTAAATTCTGTTTTCTTCCTATAGTTAACTTGCAGTAAAAAAACTGAATAGGTACGTTCAATATTTGTTTAAAATAATGTCCGCTAATGTAAATAATTGAAGAATTAAAAAATAATCAATAATTATTATCATAAAACCTCTGCGTCCTTACCAGAATGTCAAGATTTCGGTCATTATAAAAAGGAAGTCGTCGATTTTATTTGATCCAGTGCAGCTGCCTCAGAAATACACGACCCACGATGTGGTTTGGCAATTGGCAGTTGGCAATTTAAAATTCACGAAAAACTCGTCTACCATTCTTAAAAGTAAATAATAGTTGTAAATCTTTGAATATCACAAAATTTTTCAGCAAATTCAACCAGAAATACAATAAATCTCATGAAACCACTGTCTGAATACAACCAAACTCGTAAACTAGACAATTTTAGAACCTATCAAACGTGTTATCGCACCGGATATTATTGATAAATAAATATTTCATTGATTGATTATGAAGATGGACGACGTGCTCGTAAATGCTGTGATATCATCATAAGTTTGGTCAGATAAGTAAATGGGCTTTTTGACCTTATACCAAAGTAGTTTTTTTATTTATATTGCGATAAAAACATCTTGAATAAACAGGGGATCAAATTGTCGTTTAAATTAATTAGAAATATATGTAACTAGTATTTCAAAATAACCTTATCTTATACTGACTTATTCTTATCGAACTACGAGGAATTTTGTAAAATTGATTCGGAGTGAAGATTTAAACAAATAAAATATAAATGGACATTTGTAAAGTCTCGGCTACTGTCCGAACAATACAAATACAAAGTTACACAGCCTCACAAAACGTTATCGTGGAACAATGGCCACTCACTTAAACAATGCCGAAGGAGTCAAGAGTCGCCTAACAACTTAATTAGGTGGCCCGCGGCCGCCCGTAAATATCCCTACGTGAAATTACGACCTATAAAACTAAAAAAATGTATAACATTTCTATTGACTCACAAAAAACCGGGGATCTGATTGTCCGGTCGCTTTGTGTGAAGACGCCTTGCTGAGCGTTGCTCCGAACGATCCCAACTTTTATTTCTGGTGGACCTTTCAATGGTAACATTTTCTAATGTCTCAATCAAGAACTAATAACTGTGGTGGAGCTCTGGCTATGCTGGTGCATCAACGAGTGAGAAATTATTACTGTATTGTTTGCGAAACTAGAAAATGACCCACGGTATTTTAATAATTTGTTCTGCGCCAACGATTTAAGTTTATTTTGTGAGTATTTTGCTGTTGTTCTATTTAGAGGCAGAATAAGTCTACCGCTGGACAGGCCTCTCCTATATATTTTCAGGAAAAACAATATCTGTAAGTTCAGGAAAATATACCGGAACAGGAGATAACATTGTATTGTGGTTGGTCTTCGGGTCGAGCGGTTGCATGCAGCGGCCGTAAAGGACGCGGTTTGTTTATTCCGCCATCCATCTGTTGTCTACGCTCTGGCTAATTTGCATAGAGGGCCAAAGGGCTGCGAGGGGCGCGGGGCCGGACCACACGGGCTCGGCACGGCGACGACACGCGGGTGGCCACAACCACATGCGCGAGTTGCACGTATTGCCGCGCCCCCTCCTCCGATCCTCCGCGACGTCATTCATTGCGATTGTCCGCGCTGATCTCGCTACCACATCGAGTAGAAATGTTGTCATTATCGGCACACACGCATCGTGAATGCAATAAAAGGCCCGAGTGTTGTATTTTACTCTTTTGCCGGCGTACAACGACAGATTTACCATTCGTCGAACCCCATTATTCATTGAACCGGACGGGATCGAGGATAGTTACGCGGAATAATGTAGCGTTCATTTCCATTTATGTTGCCGTTGATAAGACTGAATTGTTTAACTTAATAAAAGACACCGCTTCGGTCGCTGGCGATAAAACCCGGTGAGCGTGAAGTGTGAAAGCTGCGCACGATCATACGCATACGGTCGCGCTTGCGATAACCTCACTGACCTTGTGGCGTTTCCGCGCTTGTTGCCCGCCCTTAAGCGTTTGTTATTTATCTGCCTTACGCCTGCGACCATCCGCTACTGAACCCCCAGTTTTAATACTTTTAACTGTTATTTGAATAAACACCTAATCTATATCGAGCATTCAAGTGGTCTTTAAGAATACTTAAATTCATCCTCACGCGATACAGCACCGCCGAATGAAGGCGTCGTAAATCGCGCCTACGACTCCGGTAGGTGTTAAAATAGAGGCGCCCTGTGCGGGCCCAGCGAGCTCGATTCCATTTCACTTGCTTTATGATAATCCCTAATATCCGGCACGAGTGCTGACTATGTTTAGCTCAGACGATTACGAAACATAGACCGCCCTCGTCCCTTTAATAACGACAGTGTTTTTAATAATATGACTGATATGCATCTCAATTCATTTATTCAAATCTCAACTTAGATTAACCTGCAAGCTAACTAACAAAGCTCAAGGTAAGCATTACTAGATTGTATGATACATCATAACTAAAATTTCCCTGTAAAAAAAACAGTGTATTACTTAGTAGGTACAGTAATTTACCACCACTTATAAACGAGTGACGCTTAGCTGACAGGTGGGTTGTGCATGCATAATCGTATTCACAATTTAATTAATGCAAAAAGGTTTTTGAATGGCTCTGCTCAGAAGACAATGATTCAACATTTGAATATTAATACATTAACGTTGAACGAGAACATCATCGTTTTTTGTTCCTCTGAAATATAATCATCTTTAAGATACAAAACTTTAGGTAGGTCCAAATTTCGGGCATCATATATCATTCGTATCTCGGATGCTAATAACCTGGCCGTTTATTTTCGTCATGTTTGTTTATTCTCGTTCTCCAAATAACGTATAGCAGTCACGGTATAAATTAGCGACAAAAATAAAATAGCAGAGCCGGCGACGTTAAGCCGGTAACATGTTTCAAAGATGAAGCGATGCTTTCAACTTATTCCGCTGACGTTTGGTTATTAACGATGTGATAGTAGATATAGATGTCGTTAACTTTATTTGACGTTAATGTTTCTTAAGTAAGTTTTAAAGAAAGCTAGTAATTTTAAAAGTTGTGGGATTTTTTATTTTCTTTTAAAAGTAACTTTAAAGTTTAGTACATAGTCGATTTAAAACCTTCTCGTAAGAGAACAAAAAGCGAGTTTACGAAGTCCACAGGTTTTTGTACGTGATACCTACATAAAAAGGTTTCTCGTATCCTTTTTTTCTAACACCTCGAGATCGTGAACCTAATTCAGCACAAAAAATGTGACAAACCGGTTCAAGTATAAATCAGCAGAGCCGGGTGTTAATTGGAACGAATTCCCTCGTCCTCTGATAACTGACAAGTCATCGCTGCACGATGTGGGTTTTCGACTAAAATAAAACCAAACGTACTCACAAAAGGTTTTATAGCATTTGGTATCGTGCTGATCGTCGCAATTAATTTTTGCATAAAAAAACTTTTGCAAAATGTTAAAAAGAATAAAACGATGTGTCTTGTACAAAATGCGTTTTCAAAACGCAAATTTACATGTTTGTTGATCAAAACTTTGTAGTATTTGCGATTCATTGTAATAACGAAACATGTTTCTAACACATGTCGTAACTTTTTTATGGTTGGATCTAAAGTGCAATTTCATCTAGGTCATTGTCCACCAACCCTTTAATCGGTTGCCGGTTCGGTTCAGTCTAACTATCTTTGACAGATCCAGTTACAGTAGTTATCGTCAGGTTATGGCAATCGCCGGTTTATGTTTTGGTGAGCATCAGGCTTAGCTTCACAGATAAAAACTGTTGCGATAAATCAGTGTTGCGATGCGACGCGTTAAGTATCGCAGGTCGACGCTTGGCTCCAAACAAATGTGTCGACACTCACCAATAACCATAGATGCGGATAGGGAGGGCTCACTAAATATAGACTCGTTTTTATACGCAGCTGTTCTTGTCAGCATCGTATCGTGTGAGACTTCGTACATTACCACAGGTTTATAATTGGTTTAAGTTTGTATCTCTTATGATGCCGGATTCCAATATTCTAGAAGCGTCCGTTAATAATTACCAATTTTACTAAACCATAATTTTCAGGAGCATTTTATTTGAATGTTTGTAAGCATTATTATCTAATACGACAGGATATAGTCATTAGTTTTTCCTGCGTAGTGTTGTGATAAAATGAATGAAGGTGTAAAGTTTAACATTGGTTGTATTATAAGAGGTTAGCCCTCTGGTGATAAAAGTCGTAAGTAAGGATTTTCAGTAACGGTCGAATTTTTGAAAAAGGGACACTTAATTTTACATACTTCTGCAAAGATGTAACTACTTATATGAATGAGATCTGATAATAATGCATCCCGCAGGCATAGAGAGTCGGCAGATGTAAATCAAAGTCCATAAAATACTGCCTTATACAAGCAGGTACTCGTATAAGTAAATTGAGAGATCTCATCCATAACAAACGACGCATTATACAAAGATTTATTTAGATGGACAGCTGGAACGTGCCTCACATGAGCAATTAAGAAAAAATATGTGAATGTACGCTTGATTGCATTTTCATTAAACTTCATCAAGATTTTTTTGTTCTGTCGCGCAAATTGCACACTAATTTGACATTGTTCGTAATTCGGTGTTGGGTTGAATGTCAACCAATGTACAAAAATAACCGCATGATTAATTGCCAGTAGGTATCATAAAAATTGTGTAAACGTAAACATCAACTACAACATTCATTGTAGATGATTTATACAGCGTCTAAGTCAACCTTTAATACCGCTATCGCTATAACCGTATTTACGTGACACTGTAGGTCAGGTTCCTAGGACCTAATTTTAGATGGAGTAGGCTTGCCCAATACTTATGCCCCTCTGTCAAGTGAACTAATCCACAAAAGGATATGGTCAAATTGGTCAATACGTGCGAAGCTTAATAAGCTACAGTTTCCTCATGGTGTTTTTCTTCAACATTTGATAGCACTATCATTATGTACATACATTTTTCAAACAGAATAATCCAGCGGTACACGATCGGATTCAAACCCACGACCTTAGAATCGGAAGGTGTGATTACCATTCAACCGACAGTGCTCTTATGTAGGTTCATAATAGTGATTTTATGGTAGTTGTTATAAATATATGTTGTTGTTTGCAGAGGGTGGAAGATTGGAAGCTGAGCTGCAGTATACGGCGAAGGTGCTAGGCGAAGCCGACTCCTCGACGCACCAGCTTATCATCCAAACTGCCAAGGACCCTGACGTCTCACTACTGCACGCGGGAGCGCTGCTTGAACACCTAAAGGTAAATAAATATCTGACACTTAGAACATCTTCACATCTGGGCTGATTTCAAAGACATGTCTTTGAATTCATGTAGTTATTGCTATATGTATATCAATCAATTTAATTTAACAACCTATTTTCATCTGTTCTCAAAATTCTAATAGCTTTGAACAACCTGAATAGGAATAGTTCATTTGGCAGCATTTATGTCACCGCGTCACCACATCTGTCATCTGTAAATGTAACCCAAGTAGTTTGGTAATGGTCTTAAGTTATGTTTCCATTTGCAGCTGCCTAAGTACATTATTTAAATATGAAATTGGATAGCATATTGTTATTATTATGGTTCATAGGACGTGATAGACATAAGTCTGTATCTCTTGCACAGGTGGTCCACGCAGCAACTCGGGTGGCGGTTCATATGTACGACATAGAGTGGAGACTCAAGGACCTCTGCTACAGCCCGAGTATACCAGATTTCGAAGCCTACCACATTGAGAAGATCTTCGATAATATCATACCTTGTGCAATAATCACGCCTCTTGACTGCTTTTGGGAAGGATCCAAGCTACTTGGACCTGACTATCCTATTTTTGTACCGTGAGTATATTTTTATCAATAAATCTATTGTACTTTCCCCTCCTTTTACAAATCACCTGCCCTTAAGTAATGATGACAAAATAATGTATTGGAACACCTGTCAAAAAGTTCACATAATATCAAGTAGGGTTTAACAACACTTGTCGCTATTAGTGTGGCAAATAACGCAGCTGCGTTCACATAGGTTAATATCTTAACTGAGATAACAAGGAATAACTTTTATATAAATTTACAGAGGCCTTAAGTTTAAGTTCCAATGGACCCATCTAAACCCCCAAGAGATCGTCGAAGAAGTAAGAAAGATGAAGCTCCAGTTTCCATTGAGCACGATGGAAGCTTACATGAAGCGAGCTGGCATCACGTCCGCCTACATGAAGAAGCCGTGTCTCGACCCCACCGATGCTCATTGTCCAGAGACGGCACCGAACAAGAAATCAGGCCAAGTAAGTTTCTACTGTATACACATTCATGTAGATCATGAAATTGTCTAGCAAGCCTGTTTAAGAATTCATCTGTCTAGTTAAGCTGAGTTCGTCATGTTTAGAACGTCACCTCCAAACGATTTAAGATCTCATGCCTACATTGCTTAAATAGTTGTATCTATAATATAAAAATGACTTTGCGACTTTAATTCCCAAACACGGTATATATTCCTTCAGATCTTTAGTATCAAGTACTAACTAAAGGTACTCGTTTTGGTATGCCCTATGAGAGAGCTTGCAAGTCCTTCGCCGTTGCTAGAGCTGGATTTTCTCAAGATGTTTTCTTTCGTCGTTGGGAGGCATTGGCATACATCAGTTTTTCAAATGGAAAAATTTATTTGTACACAAATTCGAACCTACGACCTTACGATTAGAACTTCTACTAGGCCACCGGTACACTTCAAAATAAACCTACAATAGAATTTAGTAAGATATACCTTTTATGATTTGCTTTATTGTTATATAGTAAGCAGTTTTAGTTTAGTAATTTGTCGTACGTTATCGTTAAAAGTCCCTGAGTCGTCTGTTTGTCACGCATGCGTCAGACCTACATTAGGGGACCATTACGACAACTCCCGGTCCTTTTATGAAGACTTCAATTTACGGCAGTTTTACTAGCGCATAAATAATCCCCGTAGAATCACGACAAATAAAATAACTTTATCGAGGTGAAGGCATAAACTTTAAATACTTTCCATAATAAGTAATAAAATATTTTTGGAAACAGTAATAAGGCAGGATGAAAGCGATCGCCGGCGGCAGGCAGATGGCGACTACCTGCCGCGGCAGTGGCAAGGCGTGCCAGCGAGAAAGCTATGCGATGCCTTTGCATCATGAGATACCATCGCAATGCCCGGAAACATTTATTTTGCAACCAAACAACTCAATTTATACGATAGCCCAGAGCCCAATCAAAAAATGTAAAAAACAATCTAACGTCTTGAAATAAATCGGGATGCTGCATGCGAGAATTTTATTGTCCCAATGTACAAGTTTGGAAGTGGTTTCAATTGGACCGGGAAGGGATCGTTTTTGTGAGGCAGTGGAGTGTCGCCACCCACGTTCGGCGAAGAGACGCTGCGGCCGGCATTGTGCCGAGCCCGCGCGGCCGGACCCCGCATTATACGGGCGCATTGTGCACGCTTCAATGGCCTCTGCTATCGCCCTCACAATGACACTATTATATCAATAATGCTCACCACCCAACACAACCCGAATTCCAAGTAAGCCTCGTAAATTCTGTCTCTGGCTTACTTTGTTACTTTAATGTCGTTGTTCGGTGACGTAATTACGACCAAACAGCTTCATTCTAACACTTACAAAAGATTCAGGCTCTTTTACTTTAAAGATGTCTTTCAAAAACACCTTTAGCACATAATAGGCACGGTTACAGGTACATCAGCTTGAAAGGTGCCGTGCATCTAAACGCAACATCTTACTCACGGAATAGTTATCTTGAATTTAAACAGGTTTCCGCTTAATTAGCTCGTGGAACACTTACAAAATGCAGCAAGAACTTAATTTTTGCGTAAATGCGGCAGTTCATTTAACACACATAATTAACACGTCTAGTTAAGTGTTCTAACTAAAGGAATCTTTTAATTTCTTTAAACATGGTCAGTTCTTACCTTTTAATAAATAATCTTCATAGTATTATTCTACATTTTATAGTGCAGGTGGACCAGATAGTTTGGAACACAAGATACGCACTTTTATTAATTTTACCAACTCTAATCGCTATCAGTCAGTGTCAATGCTATGCTATCGTATTTTTTATTTTGATTTTATAATGCCTCTGGCTATAGTTTTCCTTTAATAAAACAGTCCAAATGCATCTATCAAAAACCTTCTCCTTTCTTCTAGATTCCCGACGTAGCAGCAGAACTGTCCCACGGCTGCTACGGTTTCGCAGCAGCCTACATGCACTGGCCCGAACAGCTCATAGTCGGTGGCGCTACCAGGAATGTCACCTCAGCGTTGCGCAGCGCTCGAGCCTTGCAGAGTGTGGTACAGCTGATGGGAGAGCGAGAGATGTACGAGTACTGGGCCGACCATTACAAAGTGCACCATGTTGGATGGACGCAAGAGAAAGCAGCGGCTGTCCTGGACTCGTGGCAGCGGAAATTTGCTGCTGTAAGTGTTCCTTATTCTTTGTAAAATATGTTTTGTTGACTATAAATTCTATTAGGATAGTTTTGTTTCGGTTTGTGTTTGTTGTGTTATTCAACTAATTCGGGAACATCGAATCAAATTATTTAACATCTCGCAATCTTACAACTTTACCTCCGGCGTAGTGGCGCGATGATCTGCGACATGTAGCTGGCAAACATTGGATGAGAAGGGCTGAAGACTGGGCTCAGTGGCGCGTCTTGGGAGAGACCTATGTCCAGTGGTGGACTAATGTAGGTTGATGACGATGATGATGATTAATCTTACAAACTCGTTGTTGCAACATGTCAAACAAATTTCACTCCAACAAGTTCCGTGACAGTGCAATTTGATTACATACATGCATACATACATACATACGATACATTGACAAAAAATTAATTTCAACATGCAATTTTGCATGCATTTGTGTAAATGTTTCGGCAGTATAAACTGACACTATAGGCACTATCGTCGTTCCTTAAATAGGGACATGGGCATAAAACGGCTAGATGATTATTTTATGCAGTGTCTGGGGCAAGACTCTGTATAAAATAATCATCTAGCTACGCCAGTTTACTTTACTTATTGTATACCAGAAGTGGGTGTTGAGATGTTTTTAAGTTTACTGCAATAAAATGACAGCAATATGCATAAATTTTATTGTTATTCATGCTGCCCTATCGGTTTCATTGTTATTATCTTCCCACAGTGTTCACAAATGTAAATAAAGATGCTTACTAAAATCGATTTGAATCGAAGGTATAAAGATAATAAATAGATATTAACATGGTCATTTCTCACAGCGTCTGTTATCCCCAAAAAAATTACATCAATACACAGTTGTACATGGCATTTTCCTAATAGTCATTCAGAACACAATCAAAATCACAAAGAAATCATTAAACACAATCTCAAATTCCTTTAAAAAAAAAACAGAAAATAAAACGCAATTTTGAAATTATGTTTTATTTTCGAGAGATTCACTTATGGTGAGATTCACTATTATTCATACTCTCTTTTGTATATTCGCTAGGTATGTGTCTATAGAATTACTTTACAGCTGAGCTGGTAGTATGCTCTGCCTTCTGCACTAGTCTGTGGGTTTGATTCCTATGGGCCATAGTTTGTTTGATGAACGTATTCTGTGTTTGTTCTATGTCTATCTATGAGTAGATAGCTAAATTATATATGTTATGTGTATAAAAAATGTATTTAAGTATCAGTCATGTGTGGTTACCACTGTACAAGATTTGCTTAGTTCGGGGCTATGTGAAATGTCCGTCAATAGTAAAAAGTTAAAGCTTTTTCTACTCTTACTAGGATGCTATATTTTGTGGGGATTTTTTTCAGTTATTTTGATCTAAAAACCAAACAAATTCAGTATAATTTAATAAACTTTCTATTAGACCAATCTGGAAGTATTATCTCACATAAAATATGTATTTTTAAAATGACACGTTTGAAAAATGACACGATGATATATTTAAAGTAAAAAAAAAAATACTATGCTGATAACTGAGAACTATTTAAACGGTTTATTTATGTACATTTTCAGGAAGTACGAAGAATGATGACAACGGAGTCGGTATCACCATCGTACAGCTTCTATCCGTTCTCGACGTCGACTCTTAACGATATTCTGGGAAAGTTCTCGGAACTGTCGCTGAAGAACATTATTTTAGGATACATGTTTATGGTGAGTTATCCATTGGTTCGCTCATTCATTTGTCTTGATTTCCTGACGTGCTTTCTCATGAACTGGATCAGTTTCGGAGAAACGTGAATTAGGAACTGGCAATGGAATAGGAACAGTCATTTTATCTTTAGTTCATATAAGACCCATCAACGCTATTTCGTTAATTTTTTTCCTTTTACAGTTGTTAAGTTTTTTTTTCAATTAATTTTATGTATCAAATGCTTATGATATGGTTTGAAATGATTACTGGTTTTAATTTTTATAATGACTTTTCTTGTTTGTGGTAGTTTTGTTTCCACTGTTATATATATTTTATTATATTTACTTTTTTTATAGTTTTTGAGTTTTCCATTATTTTTTCCGATTTTTTGTTACATCTTTTGTTTTATTTTCAGTTAATTTATGTTGCCATAACGCTTATGCAATGGCGCGACCCAGTACGCTCACAGGCGGGCGTGGGTATCGCTGGAGTTCTTCTTCTTTCCATCACAGTAGCTGCTGGCTTAGGATTCTGTGCTTTATTAGGTGAATATCTATTGTTTCTTTATTTAATGCGAGAACACTGGTGGTGTAGTGGAAGCGACCCTGCCTTCTTATCTTAATGTTCTATGATTCGAATCTGGTCGTGTGTATTGTATTCGAAAATATGTGCACAGTGCTATTGTTATCAAGCGGTGAAGAGAAACTTTGTGAGGGAACCCGTTAGTATTTTAGCAGCAGCGATGGGCTTGCAACCTTTCACGTTTGGAATACTAACTACTGCAAAATTTAGATAGATATTGAGTAAATACAAGGATAAATATTTTTTCCAAATCAAATTTCAAGTATTACTTCTGTGTTAATTTTTTGTTTATTTTTATTTTATAATAAAATATCATCTACAGGTATACCATTCAACGCATCCACCACCCAAATAGTACCATTCCTAGCGCTAGGTCTGGGCGTCCAGGATATGTTCCTTCTCACTCACACCTACGTGGAACAAGGAGGAGACGTGCCGAGGGAAGAACGTACGGGTCTTGTTCTCAAGAAGAGTGGTCTCAGTGTACTTCTGGCATCACTATGCAATGTTATGGCATTCCTAGCAGCTGCTCTCCTGCCGATTCCAGCGCTTAGGGTCTTCTGTCTTCAGGTGAGTTTGTTAAGCCTACACTTATTCCAACCACACATATCCTTTCATCATTAGTGGCATGGTCTTTTTAGGGCGAAATCTAGTGTTTGGTCATTACTGCCATCTTCTTCTGTCATCATCTGCCTTATTAGTAGTAAAGCTTAGTTATTGCTTCTCCTGATGAGCCCTTCACTCATCAGGAGAAGTAATAACACTATACTTATTTCTGTCTTCAAGTAGCTTGCTGTGTTCTGGTTTGATAGTGTGGGTGCCGGTGATAAAAAAAAGAACCTCACGGTTTCTTACAATATGAGAGAGCATACACTACTGAACAAACAGATGGTCCCACATGTTAATTTATTTCTAGTGTCAATATCAAGCCTTAAAGCTCTAGTTGTAAAGCTTTATGCGTTTTTTTTAATATTTTACGTAATTTTAAGTCTCCTGGTAGTAATAACTAAGTAGGGGCTTCATTAGTTGATATGAAAAATAAACTTAAATATTCATACTAAGATATTCACCATCATCATCAGTCTGTGGAAGTCCATTGGACATAAACCTCCCCCATACGTTTCCAGGAAGAACGATTCTGAGCCCTTTCCATCCATTGACTTATCGCGGTCCTAACAATGTCGTCAGTCCATCGGGTAGGAAAACGTTCTAAGCTTCGTCTTCCGGTTCGATTCCGACTAAAGATTAAATAATCTACTTAAATCCTATCTGAAAGTATATATTTATTATATTCCGTATAACAGAAGCTATTAGGCTATTTGATCCTATAGCGTGAATTTATTGACAAGTTTTAGATTTCCAGATTTTATGTATAGTTTTACTTCCCCAGGCTGCTATCCTCCTTCTCTTTAACCTCGGTGCGATGCTGCTAGTATTCCCCGCCATGATATCGCTGGACCTTCGAAGAAGATCTGCCTCCCGGTCTGACCTACTCTGTTGTATAACGCCAGAGAGTCCACTACCAAGGAGGAACAAGAAAATCGCTGAGCGATCGCGTACTAAGACTGGAAAGACTGATACGGTATGTAACCAAAGAAAGTTTTTTTTTATTAAACTTTATTTATTATGGCCCACCTGATCTTTTGGGGGGTACAAAGCATTACCTTGCAGGTCACGTTTGCTAGGAACGTGCCCTACGATGCACTGTTCTGCGTCCATCAACCTGAGGTATGCAGCTTCGTGTACGTGTAATTATACTGGCACCTACACCCAGAAATAGGCATGGTGGTAGTACTTCCCGAACAAGGCCTTCACTAAGAGCTCTACTACTACTAATGTCCACAAATATCTCCAAATTTATATTCTTTTAATCTTTTTTGCAGACTAATTGGAAAGACACGTCACGACAACCGTTGGACCCCGAAGAAACAGGAAACGCAGCAAATAAGACCTGCTGTCTCAGCATCTCGCTTACAAAGTGGGCCCGGAATCAATATGCACCTTTCATAATGCGACCATCAATCAAGGTAGGCTTCGATCAGTTTGTCTTACAGATAAAAATAATTATTGGCAGAGAATTTGCACTGAGCCATCCAACCCCTAACTAAGCAAAGTTTATACCAAAGGAACCAGCTTAATAAATACGAATATAGTTAACTTCTTAAATTCATTTAGAGGCTCGCCAAATACATTTAGTTATCATTGTGCAAGCGGGCCTATATATTCACTAAGGCCATAAGAATTAAAGAAGAATCTACGTCGGTACTATATTCAACCAATCACGTTCTTACTAGTGTTTTTATTGTTTTAGGTCACCTCAATGCTAGCATTAATCGCCGTTATTATAGCAAGTGTATGGGGCGCAACAAAAGTCAAAGACGGTCTCGACCTCACAGACATTGTCCCCGAAAACACAGACGAGCACGAATTCCTGTACCGTCAAGAGAAATACTTTGGATTCTACAGCATGTACGCTGTGACCCAAGGAGACTTCGAATATCCCACCAATCAGAAGCTCTTATCCGAATACCATGACCAGTTTGTCAGGATACCCAATATCATCAAGAACGACAATGGAGGCCTTACAAAGTTCTGGCTCAGCTTGTTCCGAGACTGGTTGCTTGATCTTCAAGCGGCGTACGACAAAGAGGTTGAAAGTGGTTGTATAACACAAGAATACTGGTGCAAGAACGCGAGTGATGAAGGCATTCTCGCATATAAACTGATGGTTCAGACAGGTCACGTGGACAATCCTATTGACAAATCCTTAGTCACAACAGACACGAAGAACGGGCATAGATTGGTAGACAAAGACGGTATCATAAACCCGAAAGCGTTCTACAATTATCTATCAGCATGGGCTACAAACGATGCTTTAGCTTACGGAGCTTCACAAGGGAATTTGAAACCACAGCCAAAGAGATGGACCCATTCTCCTGGAGACGTTGACCTAAAAATTCCGAAATCCTCACCACTTATTTACACGCAGCTACCATTTTACTTATCAGGGCTCAGCGACACAGAGAGCATTAAAGTATTGATAACCGCTGTCAGGGAATTGTGCATTAAGTTCGAAACGAAGGGGCTGTCAAACTTCCCATCTGGCATTCCGTTCCTGTTTTGGGAGCAGTACCTGCATTTGAGGACATCCTTGATGCTTGCTCTGACTTGTGCACTGGCTGCCGTTTTTGTGGTAAGTAGATCTTTATATGACTTTTTGATGAAACAGCAGATGGCCCAACTGATGTTAAATTGTAACCATCACATTTAAAAAAGCATTGCCTTGTAGACCACTTTCGTGAGGAACGTGCTCTACGATCCATCAGCCTGAGGCATATAGATGTTAAGCTTCCCGCGCCTGTAGTTTCTGACCTTATGATTTACACTAAATTTTAATAACTCGTTCAAACAGGTTATGGGCCCAGACAGTCAATTAGTTTTTATTGTAATAGCGTTTGGTTTTATTTGCTTTCCGAAAAACATTTATCTCACTTTGACTAACTAATTTCACATTGAAAGGAGTACCTTTCAATGTGAAATTAGTTAGTCAAAGTGAGATAAATGTTTTTAAATAGTCTTTTTTATATTGGCCGCAACGGCAAGAATAATTTATGCAGAAGTGTCAGGAAATTTAATTACGTTAGATTTTTTTTTATATAACTTGCTGATGGAACAAGCAGACGGCCCACCTGATGTTAAGTGGTTACCATCGACTATAACAAAGTATTGCCTCGTAAGTCACGCTCGTGAGACACGTGCCCTATGATGCACTACTCAGCGTCAATTAACCTGAGGCATACAGTTGTTAAGCCTTATGTGCCTGTAATTTCACCAGCACCTACACCCTTTAAACCGTAACCCAGCAAGCTGCTTGGCGGCAGAATTAGGCATGGTACTTCTCCGGACGCGCCCTTTACTAAGAGCTCTACTACTACTATGTTTCTACAGGCTGTAATGGTACTTCTTCTCAACGCATGGGCTGCTGTGCTAGTGACAGTAGCTCTGGCGACTCTGGTTCTTCAACTGCTGGGAACTATGGCACTTTTGGACATCAAACTATCTGCTGTACCTGCTGTTTTATTGGTGCTTGCTATCGGACGAGGCGTTCACTTCACTGTGCATTTGTGCTTGGTAAGTTTTTTTATTATTTTGCACCCAAATATAAACGAGACAGTCAATAGTTTAGTGTATCCTCTGAAAATTACATTTCAGACAGGCCATTTTAAAATCACGTAATTCTAGTTTCAATCTTATCTCAGCCCCCAAAAATATATGAGTTCGGCCTCAGGTGTAACGTTTCAGCAAAACCTAATCTTTTCTTAACTCCACAGGGTTTTGTGACTTCAATTGGTTGCAAACGCCGACGAGCATCACTTGCGCTAGAATCAGTCTTAGCTCCCGTATTCCATGGAGCCATAGCCGCCGGTATAGCAGCCTCCATGCTGGCTGCCAGCGAGTTTGGATTCGTGGCGAGACTATTCCTAAGATTGCTACTGGCTCTGGTGTTACTCGGACTTATTGATGGATTGCTGTTCTTCCCGATTATACTGGCATTGTTGGGACCTGATGCTGAGGTATGTAGACCAGTTATAAGCTATTCATTTTAGTGCCCCATGCCAATTACGGCTGCAATTTACGTTTGTCACACTCCCACTCTTTGCAGAAGTTGGTACTCCATCTAATACAGGCTGCAATATTGCCGGTGCTACAATACCAACTGGTTTCCTCATAACAGTATCCATTACTACCATGATGTTTTCATTTCAAATTCTAACACACATGCGTTTACAATAAATTTAGATGAGTGTTATTTTTATACTGAACAAAAAGCATAAAAACTAAAACCAGATCTGTCCATAGACAAAATATTAATGGAGTAAGAAGCCCATCAATATATCAGTATTTTGTGCACACTCTTATCTATAAGACGTAGCCTCCTTCTAAAAGAACGATCATTCCAGGTCAGACCACTTGAGCATCCAGAGCGCCTCTCCACGCCATCGCCGAAGAGTTCTCCCATCCACCCTCGCAAGTCCAGTTCTACCAGCGGCGGCGACAAGAGTCGAGCCGGCAAGTCAGCTCCTCGACCCAGCGCGCCTTCCCTCACCACCATCACTGAGGAGCCTCCGAGTTGGCACAGCTCAGGGCAATCTGTCCAGTCCTCGATGCAAAGCATAGTTGTCCAGCCGGAGGTGACAGTGGAAACTACCACGTACAACGGCAGTGACTCCGATGGAAGGTCCACACCTACGAAGACGCCACACGCTGGAGCTATTACTACTAAGGTAAGATTTGTACTTCCAATGCAACAAATTAGATCAGTCACTGAATAGTTTCAGCCAAAGGTAAAATCTACAGATGATTCCACTTGGAAGGCCAAAACTTCTAAAGTAAGATATCAAAAGGTTTGCGCTTTAGAGATTCAGAGCATAATTGTGCAGCTGAGTAAAGTCGAATTCTTACGACGAACACTATGTTATTATTATGTTCTACAAGCGTCTGTTCTCATTAACTAATGTGACTATCTACGGGAGGTGATGGAGTCCTATTCTATGCTGAGACTAACTGGTGCTAGACTAAAAGCTAGACTTTTACGAGTATTCTAACTTTTAGCGCAAAAGTTGGTTCAAGTTTTGACCAAACTATACAGATCCTATTAATCTACTTCAAAGTCTAATCAGCCTGAAAAAATCCACTGCTTGGATCCTGGCAATGTATAAAAGTGCTATACATTTCTAAGAAGCACGACTTTTTGCCTTGTCCATCAATCCACTTCCTGCGATTCTAAAAACTTCGTCGGTCCATCGATTTGGGGGAATGTCTGGTCGCAATGACAGAACATTTTTTCCTCAGTGTTTATCGTTTTATAGAAGGCTGAATACAATACTAAATATTATCGTTTATTACAGGTAACCGCTACTGCCAACATAAAGGTAGAGGTAGTGACTCCGGGCGACAGAAAATCGCGTCGATCCTACCACTACTATAACGATAGGCGCAGGGACCGCGATGATGATCGCGAGAGAGACCGAGACCGGGACCGGGAATACCGGGACAGAGATCGAGACCGCGACCGGGACAGGGACCGTGACCGCGACCGTGACCGTGACCGCTCTAGGGAAAGGGACCGTAGAGATCGTTATAGGGATGAGAGGGACCATCGTGCATCCCCTAGAGAAAACGGACGGGATTCCGGCCATGAAAGTGACTCTTCCCGTCATTGAAATGAGTGTTTAGTCTCAGTAAAGTGACTTTTATAGAATACAAGTGAAAAAGACACTTATTTAGTTATAAGATTGATCGAAAAATCACCGACATCTTTACCTATAAAGTTTCATATAAGCAGTGAATCGTATTTCACTTGTAATTTGTACCGTAAATCAGTATTACGGATCTTATTCTAAGTCTAATGTAGGGAGGCTATGTTGTTATTCGTTGGAATATATACAGTCAGTGACAAAAGTAGAATATTAATTCTTGTTTTGTAATGGTCATCTTCACAGTGACTTTTCAGAAAAAAAAACACGGCTCATAGCTCCAGGGTCGAAGTTGTGAAGACGATCATAATCTAAGTTCAAGAGAGTGGGCTTATTGGGTCCGCTGTAAATTCACAGCGGATCCAATAGGGCCGCACTTCCAATAAGGCCTTATTAGAGGAGAGTGATCTCAGTGGATAATGCTGGAGACCTTTGCAAGAAGGCACACTGAATTAGGAGATAATTACTTATCAACAAAAAAGTTTAACTTTCAAAAACATATTTTACTTTAATCGCTGATTGTACTACTCAATTAGTTTCGATTGAATTTGTAGAGGACGCCACTATTGTGGTAGATATTCTATATTGTACAAACTTGTGAATGTTCGTTGCCTGAAAGCTAAAACACTTGAGCAAATCATTTCGTGTGTTCTTATAGACGTTTCTACTCCAATAAATCCGTGTGTCACATATTTCCGCAAAGACTGTGGTCAAATATTAATTTATAATATTTTTTATTGTCTATGATTATTTTTATCGCCAGGCAATCAAATAAATTGTACAAAATAATTAGATATGTGTAGCTAGATTTGCAGTTATTTATATTTGCGTAGCTAGATTGTGTAGCTATTTATGAGATTACTTAGATATCTAAATATATTATTGTATTGTTGTGATCTTTAGTTAATCGTAATTTGAAGACTGCAATTTAACCATCAAAACACAATACCTTATAGTGTGTTTTAAAATCGAGAATCTCTTCAACGAAGAAGAACCTCTTCAAGGGGACCAAAAACGCTATTAAAATAAAAACAGTTATACTATCTATGCGTTGTTTCATAAACAACATACAAGGTGTAAAATGAGTACTTCCGAAACGTTAACTGGACCTCTATACGATGCTTTTTGGGCGATAAAGAGCAAAAAACGAATTATTTAATTTATTGAGTATTAAAATCTCATCTCATGTCATTTATGAAATCTCAGTTTGAATGAAATTAGTGTTTTATCAGTTAAACCTGTGTTCCGTTCCAACCGTTTTTAAAGATTCTCTACCATTTTTTATTGATTTCGGCAGTGGTCTGTTTACACCCTGTGTTATGTTTTGTATGTTAAAAAGCGTCATGAGTAAGGAGCTATACCTACATGCGTTAGCTGTTAGAATAATATTGACGAAAATGTCCTAGATGAGTTGGTGAACCAGTGGTCCCTTAGCGATATGTTAATAATTCTACTGACCTCAACATATTGAAATTGTTTGTGCAAAGTACTTATTAGATTATATTAATTTATACGTACCTATAACTTAATTATATTCTGTACATATAGCCTTAGATATATAATGTAAGCTTGCGTAGTGCAACTATTACATAATTTTGTATCATTTATTTTTATACAATTTTAACTGACATATTGTCGAAAAACTGTAGGTTTTAATTAATATGAAGCGTTTACTAGTTGGTAGGTTTGTATTAATTAAATTAACAATAGCAACGCACAACGCATTTCGTAGTATTTTGATTTGAAGAAATATAATATTTACAAACTACTGTGCGACTATACTTGAAAAGTACATTATTAAGGTACTTACTTAGCGACATAATTCCTTGAAAAAGTTTTCCGGTTTTCTTCCACTCTTTTAAATTAATGGGTTTTAATTGTATCTACGTGTTTTGTCCTTTTGGTTAACTTTTCTTATTGTAAAACGAAAGCTTCTGTCGACTGTATTGAGAAAAATAAAATACATTGCTGTATACATATTTCATGCATTTTAATCATTAAAAGTTCAAGCCGCTGAATATTATTTATACATAGCTACGTGCTAGTAGTTATGGCTACTTGGTGGTAGCATATTCCATCATGTAAGCCATGCAAGGGTAATAAAATAATTAACTAGGTACCTTATGGAAATAGTCATAATGTGGATTGCGATCTCTTACAGATAGTCTCAAATGAAGAAAAGACGCTTATTTTTATCAAAAGATTGAAATATTGAGCAACCAATAAAATTTACAAAAAAAAACTTATTTTATAGATAAACAATGAAATTGCCTTTTATTCCGTTTGAGGAAAATCCTCAAAAGTTGGGTGTAATGAAAGCAATCCGCCGAGCGTAAGGTGATCCGCTTAGCCCAAATTATAAGAGCTGGGAGGGTGGAATTTCGGCGGTAGCAACGCCTGCGACATTCCTTAGAAAGCGGGAGCGCGGGAATCAATAAAGGATTTCCTGGCGCCGTGCCCACGCATGTGCGTGGCGGCCGGTGTCGCCGGCCTAGCCTTGCACCTTCATCCTAACCAAACCCCAACCAACAACACTTTGGTGCTGTTCTGAAATCCACAGCACGATCACCTTCATTCAAGGAGCGCCTTCAGAACTTCATCGCAAGTCAGTCGCCGGAGGCTTCTGCGGGGCGTTCGCACCGCTCTCTGGCCATCAACCCTATGCATGAGCAAATAAATCTGAGTAATAAGTAGTAGTAGGCCGGTGCGTTATTGGGCGTATGATTCGCGCAGCGTCACTGCGGCTGCGGGGCTGCGGGGCGGGTGCGCGACGGCGGCGCGGCGGCGGCAGTCGCTCCGAGTCAGTCGCGCGCGTCGCGCTCTCGCCACTCGATGAGACACGCTCGATCGGCCCTCTGTACTCTGTACTCTGTGAGGTGCGACTGACAGTGTAGTGCTTCCATGCTGGAGCACGTAGTGCTGTGTGCTCGAGTGCTTGTCATGTGGATGCGATGCGGATGAGAGGTACCATGACGCAGAGCGCGCGCGCCGCGCTCATCCTCGCCGTGCTGGCCACCACCGCTGCTGCCAACCAGCTCGAGGATATTCCCCACAATGAGTAAGAGCATTTTATCGTAACTTTAACTAATTAATAGCTTAGCTTTTACAAGATATGAGTATAGTGGGTGATGCAAATATGTGTCAAAACTGCTGGCGTGTCCAAAAGCTTGTTACATGAATATATACCCTCGAAATCTAATAAAGCTCTGTGACGCTAGTTGTTATTTGGAGGTATTATTGTACACTTGGCAATATTGCAATAGACCCCATGTGGACAAGCGAGCCATCTGTTTATAATAGCCAACCCGAGGACCCTCTACGGCGTAGACCCTCTACGCTAGTTGTGCAAAACGTTCAATCTTTAATTTTCATAGTTTAATTTGATACATCAGATGACTAGAACTTTTAAAACTAAATCTGCATCAAGAGTTGTTTTTTTTTAATCGAACATTAATTAACCTTTGACAGTTTGCGGGGACACGACTAAAGTAGGTATGGTTACCTAATGTACCTACTGAAAAAACTGAAAAACTGAGTCAACCGTGGAAAACATCGGTAATTCCCAATCCGGTTATTGACCTTTGGGATACACTACTGTCTGGTAGATACCTAGACGGATGCTAGTTTTCATCGAGAATAATGACAAGGATTTATTATAAGTATATACTATTGGATATTCTTCTTAATATGTATTAGTATTACCTTGCATAGTTTAATACAAGATAACACTACTATACATACTTTTATTTATAGGTACCATTATTTTGTGTTTCAAATAGTTTTTTTTATTTGTAAGTAACACAATCTGTCTATACCAACTCTCAATCTATAGCATAAGTAAGTAAACATGCCGTTGCATCTATTGCAGATTATGTATACCATGCCTATTTCTGGCGCAAAGCAGCTTGCTGTGTTACGGTTTGAAGGGTGTGGGTGCTGGTGAAATTACAGGCACATGAGGCTTAATACCTTTATGCCTCAGGTTGATGGACGCAGAGCAGTGTACTGTAGGTTACGGTCCTTACGAACGTCCTACAAAGCATTGCTTTGTTATAGGCGATAGTAACCACTTTACATCAGGTTGTTCCATTAGCAAACTGTATATAAAAAAATGTATATAGCGTCAGGGACAACATTTCACTCATGCCGTTAGTAACGGGATACTGTAGTGCCTGCGACACGGTTTTAGATAGAGTAAACTTTCCCAGCATCTTCACCATCTTCACAGCTTGTCGGCCTAATTCACAGGCAAGACATAGTCAGTATAGCAAACAAATCACGTTTGTTGGATAAGAGAGCCCCTTAAATATTTATTTTATTGTTGTTATAGTGGCAACAGAAATATATCATCAGTGAAAATGTCAACTCTTTAACTATCACGGATACAGCCTGGTGACAGACAGACAGACTGACAGCGGAGTCTTAGTAAACGGGTCCCTTTGGGTACGGAACCCTAAAAACAAACAAGTTAAATTACGCTCAGGTCGTTCGCGTAAAACTATTTTCATACAAACTTGAAACCTGTACTTTCCTGTAAGAGTGTAATTTTAGGAATCCTTTTCCTGACACACCAAAAGTAAATATACCTACCTTGAAAACTTGAAATTTCTACCGACTTAGGCCGTATGTGTATGTATATGTCTACATGTGTATGTATGTAAGTGAAGGGTCCGGGGAAGTACTACCACCATGCCTGTTCCTGCTGCCAAGCAGCTTGCTGTGTTCCGGTTTGAAGGTCGTGGGTGTAATTACAGGCACATGAGGCTTAACACCTGTATGCTTCAGGTTGATGAACGCAGAGCAGTGCATCGTAGGGCACGTTCCTCACGAGCGTGACTTACAAGACTTACAAGCAAGTTAAAAAAAAAACGGCTAGTATATGTATTCTAAGTACTAAATAATTTAAAAACGAAGGTTGTCAGAAACTGAGAGATCGTCTGGGGAATATCATGCAGAGGTTACGACCCTCTATTTTGAGAAAATAAGCAAGGCAGAGAGCGAATATGAAGATAAGCATTTTAAAATAAAGAGACACTTAAAAATTATTTATTAGCTGATAGTCATATTAAAAGAAACCTACAAGAATCTAACGTAAATACATGACTAGTGAAGCTCCTACAAAATCGTACGAAGTCAATATTAAAATCTGCGCGACTCCATGACTTTGAATGTGAATATCTAGGCAACAGGTGCACACCATGAGATTAATGTAGGAATATTGAATATGTCAAGTTCAGCAGGTCTACTCTAAGAAACGATAAACGAAGTTTCGTATTGTCGTTTTGAGTTGCACTACGCGGCATGTCAGGCAGCGACAACTTGACTTTTGACGACCACCGAGTTGCCCCGTAGTATATTATTATAATAATAATAATAATAATAATAATGCTGGACAATCCACACAACATCATCTAGCCCCAAGCTAAGCAGAGCTTGTGTTATGGGTACTAGATGACTGATATACTTAATACAATACATTACATACATAGATTTTTTTATTATACATAGAAAATACCCAGAACACCCGGAATAAATATTTGCAGATCGTATAAACATTTATCCCAAGGCGGGAATCGAACCCACAACCTCTTGCATCGCAGGCGGACATTCACCCGCTGCGCCACATCGGTCGTCAAAACGACATTACGAACCTCCGTTCTTCGTTTCTAAGAGTAGACCTGCAGACTGTGATACTTCAGTCGATTCGTAGTTTGTACTAAACAATAAGTGCTTGGCACAATTACCTTTACCCACAGTTTTAGTACTTTACTACTACCTACTATCATGCTAGTGACGAACCAACCTCTAGCCCATAGACATCAGACTCTCTAGCAGCTAACAACAGTACCTGAATATATTTACCCCCATATAACTACCCGACTTCACTTTTATACTGTTTTAATGAATAATTGATTTGTTATTGCTTATTGACATTTGTACTTAATTATTTTGCTTATTGTTTTACTGAGTTATTGGTTTGGTTTGCCTATTGACATTTGTATTTAATTCTTTTACTTATTGTTTTACTGAATTTGAATTATTGAATTATGTTGCTTATTGACACATGTATTTAAATAGCTTGTTCTTCAACTTTATTTTTACGAATAGGTACTCTATTGCATTAGGTCTGGTCCTGTAATAATAGGTGTAATGTTTTTAAATAAAATAAATACAACATATTTATTTATTTCTTAAATTATTAACTTTATGATGTTTAGGGGTTGAATTCTATGCATCAAGACTCAAAAAATTCAAGTCAATTGAAAATTTCAAGTCTCTACGACCAGTGGTTTAGGATGTGCCATGTCTATACGTTAATCAGTTAATCAGCCGGGACAAAGACTTATAATTGATATAATAAGATTAGACAAAATAACCTCATGAAACTCAATACTAAATATTACGAATCAGTTTCAGAAGAAGAATAAAGCGCCAATCAAGTATGCCTTGATTGGGGTATTTTGCCAAAAACATTTGGTAAAGCTGTTATTAATTAGTTTAGCAATTTGTATTTCTCGAACACAACCAGTTACCTCTGACAACCAGTTATCCTGAAGCAGATGTAGGTTACAATCGTAGGTCTACTACTTTTTTTTTCCGTTTACATGCCGACAAATTGCTAAACGAAAAAGTCTCGCCCGACAGTCGAAAGATGGATCAGCGAGTGATGAATGAACGTTCAATTCCTTTGATTGCCTAATGGAGAAACAGTTTGATTTAAAAAAGTCAATTTCCTGAAATGGAATTGCTTCTCATACAATTTTATAGGAGACGATTTCATAACTCATATTTTGTGAATTATCATTGACTTGTAGCACTTTTATGCTACTTTAACCGTCAGTGATAAGTCAGTGGTTAGAATTGGATGATGTAAGAGACGGCTGTGGGAGCGCACCAGGAGATGCACGGTAGCATCTTAAAAGTACTAAACACTGGTCACCAATTCGTCAAGCGTGGTTATTATGTTGTTACAATCATATAAATGGTAGGCAAAGTATCAAACATAAACTCTGTTAGGACACAGCAAATATTAAGTTAGTAGGCTCATACACTTTCACGACCCGTTTGCACAATAATCTGACAGCGTTTACCAAGACAACAATTTTAGCGTAAACGTAATAGCGACTTAATCTCATGTTTATCGTAATTAGCCTTCTAAATGCATTTAGGGGCTTGCTATACATTTAGTGATCGTTGTGGAAGAGGCCTTACGGTAGGTAAGTTTTCGAAAATAAAATGTTTGGTATGCGAATATATATTTATACAGACATTGCATATGGTCGGGAATGCAACATTTGCATTGTTGAGTAATAAATATTGTAATGTTATAAGGGGAACAAAGTTTATTTATTATTATTATTACTATTAAAGTTATTTAAATCTAGTAGGTGAAGTATCTAAATA
Organism: Electrophaes corylata; assembly: GCA_947095575.1. Classification (NCBI taxonomy): domain Eukaryota; kingdom Metazoa; phylum Arthropoda; class Insecta; order Lepidoptera; family Geometridae; genus Electrophaes; species Electrophaes corylata. The sequence goes on along the minus strand of OX352699.1, from coordinate 10,776,570 downwards.
AGGTTGATATCGTATCATCCCTTGTCGTAGCCCACGCGCGACGCTCTTGAACCATGAAGCCCTCATAAAAACATAACAGCAAACCATAGAAAAGCTATAGCCAGTTTTACGATAGCCGAAAAACTGAGGGAAGCCCGATTCCCAGTGGGCGAATGTTTGTAAGCATTCCGCGTAGGTAGGCGGTAACACTTGTACTCACTTCGAATAAGATATTTCAGATAGTATTAAATATAAATAAAGTATAAGTACATCGGTCATAGCTGAGTTAGTAGTGGCTTTATTTCTGCCACCAAGCAGCTGGCTGTGTTCTGCAGGTCTACTCTTAGAAACGATAGACAAAGTTTCGTATTGTCGTTTTAAGGTACACTACGCGGTATGTCAGGCATTGTCAACTTGATGTGAAACAGCTACCGAGTAGCCCCGAATTGTATTATAAAACGACAGTAGACATTTTATCGTTTCTAAGAGTAGACCTGCTGGTATGAAGGGTATGGGTGCCGGTTAAGTTACAGGCCCTCACGGGCCATCAACCTCATGGGCTAACACCCATCGACCTCGAGTTGATGGACGCTTAGCAGTAGGTACATCATAAAATAATAATAAAAATAATAAAATTAAAATTTATAAAATAATATAATTTTTAAATAATGAAAAAGAAATAATGGCTATAATTAACAGCCAATAAAGTTAATCCAACTATTATCTTCACGTATTCATTTCATTTAAAGTTATTTTGAACTAGCGACCCGTCTGGGTCCGGGTCCGGGTAAAACCCGGTAAGGATCTCTAATGTTTTTAAAAATGTAATATAGCCTATGTAACCCGGGGATAGTGCAACTTCCCAACTCTCAAAGATTTTTTTAAATCAGTCCAGTAGTTTCGGAGCCTATTCAATGCAAACAAACAAACAATAAAATCTTTTCTCTTTTCTTTTTATTAGTATAGAAGAATAGATTATTTCACAAATTGAGAAGAGAATTAAATATTTTCTACGGGTACCTATTGTAATAAATAGTTTTGAGTTAATTAAAAAAACTCTGTATATGTCGTTTTTGGAAGCCTAAATAACATTCAGAGCTTATTAGCTTTAAGCTTGACCTTGAAATACCAACGTTGCAATTAATATTGCAAAGTATAATTACTTTAGTTATACACTTTTACACTAAAGATGATATGGAAATGAAACCATACAAATTCCGTTATTACAAACTTAGGCCAGAATACTAAAAAGTCAATCAAAACGAAATTGGCCAATGTACTCGTACAAATACCGTTTAACATACTATATTATACAAAATTATTTTTTACGGAACATTTAAATATGTTCATTTATTCAATCGTACATAAGCCTATTAGATTTTTCATACTATGATCTGTTTCTAACGTAAATATTTGCGGGGCGGCACGCGGCGGGACGGGGGCACATGTCAAAGGCGCCGGCTATGGTATTGATCTAGCTAGGAGGGGGGGAAGTGGGGGAGTGTCACAGCGGGAGCTGGGGTTGAGCGTACTACGGAGGCTGCCTCGCTGTTGCCAGCGTAGCTTCGGTTGGCTAGATCTAGCAATTGGCCAGCCATTGACGGTCAGTTTTTGTTTTTTTAGCTTGTACCTTTTATAAATACGCGTTTCCTTTGGTAAGAGATGGCTTGGCTATAGTTAATAAACATTGCTTATTCTTTTAACAGGTTTTTGTAAAGCAACTTGTTTTTATACATCTCTAGTATGTGGTTTTATTTCAAGCATAAAATATTTTTTTCGGAAAAAACTTTACCTTTCTCGGTGTTCTTATTAAAGTCTTTACTTCTATTTTACGTGCTGAATCTGACTGCATCGGCTGGACACTGGCAACAAAGCGTAGGTTGTAGGTATGCCTACCTACCGCGAGCGGAGGTCGCTTTATGTAAGGGTGCGTCTGACACCCCGTCTGCCGTCTCCGATCCAACCACTCTTTGATTAATAAACTAATTGGTACCGACTGCAACTACAGTCAAAACGCTTTTAGTGGCCATTGATAACTGGTTTACTCACTATGATCTTTAGTAAACACAAGCTGTCACCCGCGGCGGTGATTGCTACGCTTCCTAGATAGAACCTCTGTAATTAGTATATTATCTACTTTTACCAGGCACACTAGGAACAGTTAAAATAATATCATAGTATTAATCAGCTCTCTAAGTGTATTTCTTTAATAGGGTAGAAGAACCTATGAAACCAGTATATTTTGAATATATTGTGAATTTATACAAACAGTACAAGTAGCAAGTGTTCATAGAAACCCCCGCAGTACCCGTTCAGGGGTTGAATTTTAGAAATTTCTTTTTTAGTAAGCCTTTACGCACCAAGACAAATATACCCTGAAAATTGCAGGTCCCTACGAGCAGTAATTTTGTTAGGGTGTGCGTTGTCAACATATCAGTCAGTTAGTCAGGACAACGATTCTTATAATTGGTACAAATAAAATAAAAATAATGGGTAAAATAATCTATAAATGCTGATTATTACAATGATATTGTACAATCAGTATCAATTGTATCCCCAAGACACTGTCTGCATTGCAACGCTGTATGGCAATGCTGATGTTCTGAGGCAGAAGAAGGCAGGGCTACTACGAACTGAGCTGTGACGGCTGTCAATTCCTAGTAGTGCATTTTTTTTAATTGTACAAGCAAAAAATATATTTGATGCATATCCTTTTTCATGGATGGGAAGCTGAAAAACAGTTAAACATTCGCGAAGCGCGAATTTCGTGCCCCTTTGCCGAGTTAAAGCGATTACAGAAACACGATACTTTAAGCGGCTCATTCTAATGATGAAATTACAGTCCCTTTTTCTAAATAAGTACTCTTTTAACACTGAATAGTAAGCAGGTTTTTGATGAATAGAAAATAATGTCATAGCGTTGGATAGGCAGCTCTCAACACTCAACGCTAGCTTTGTTCAGCATATCAATACGAGTATTGCCTTTGCACATGTCCTAAGTTAAGGGATATTTTTTTTATTTTACAATGTACAGTAAAAGAATAGAAATAGCTGATAGCACTTAAGAGACCCACCTAACGTGTACCTAGTACTTTGATGCGTGCAATTTTAAATAAAGCTTAAAACAACTTGTGTACTAGTGTAGCGTTTACGACCACCATACGGTACCCACCGCAAGAACCAAAATGTTTAGGAAAAAGTAGTTTATAAATGACTTCTTGAAAATGAGCGCGGTTAAAAAACCCATCATACAGTTTACTTACCGTTACTTATTAGTAGTATAGCTCTACATCAGGCTCTTTGTCAAGGGCCCGTCTGAAGAAGTACTACATCCATGTCATTTTCTGCCAACAAACAGAGCTGCTGTGTTGCGGTTTTAATGGTGCGAGTACAATAACCCCATTTTCTAGACGTCCATATTCTTAGATGACAAATGCTAAATCTGACAGCCACAAATCAAATCACGAGACGTAGGACGAGATCAACCGACGACATTGTAAGGATCTCAGGAAATCGTTATATGGAAAAGGACCAAAATCGTTCTTCCTAAAAATGTATGGGGTTGTGAAGTACTAATGGTCCTGCAGTGGACTTCAAAGTGATGATAATGATGAAGCTCAATAAAAAGAAATCCTCTTTACCACCGAGGAAACACAAAATCCAACCCAGATCCCGGGAGACTAAAAGACAATAACTTTATAGTCATAACAGATTTATAAAGCCATTTTCTCCGAGCATTTCGTTTTGGCGGTGCTCCCGCTTCAAGAAGGGCGGACGCTTGCTAGCACCTGCCGACCCAAACGAACATTTTGAACAGTTTTAAATTTCGAACTGGTGCCGATGACGGCCGAACTTGCGCGAACAATGCCGCGAAACATTTCCTGATTGCTAATGAGGACATTGAACAACTTCTACTAAAACGGAACCTAAAAGTTTAGGAAAGAATCTGACTTATCATGGTGGTTGCTAAGTATTAACCCAAAGATACTCCGTATTAAATGTGTACATACCAAAACCGACAGTTGGCCTTGAAAAACCAATGCAAGACTATTATTTTGAATCATTTTACTTAGTTTTTAGTCTAAAAGCTAGAGTTCTTTGAACGACTATTTTATAACCTTCCATTACCTGCATAATTATAGCTTCTATAAAACTTAATACCAGTGATTTTACTCTAATAATAAAGCATTTCTCGGAAGCGCTAAGCTGTTTTTCTTCATTTTTCTAATATGTTATTATTTTTTTATTCAAATGTTGTTATTAGTAGTAAAAACTAGAGATGTCACGAATATTCGGCAACTATTCGGTATTCGGCCTATTCGGCCACTTTTTTGCTATTCGGTATTCGGCCGAATAATACGTACTATTCGGCCGAATACCGAATACCAAATCATTTAAAAAAGACACGTTATATTACTCAAAATTATGTATTTATTTCCAAATTACAACACTTTAGTAATTAAAATTGATCCGTGATAAGTTGTGATGGATGCAAAACAAGCTTTTCAGCATTTTTTGGTAGCAAGCGATTACGCTTTTCATCGTAAATGTTACCAACCTCAGAAAATAACCTCTCACTATACACGCTATTTCCAGGAGAAGAAAGATAAACTTTAGCAAATTTCGAAAGGTTTGGGTATTGTTTTTCTTTTGCTAACCACCACTTGTAAGGATCGGCCTTCTGATCTAGGCGAACTGTTTTCAAAACTACTAGAATCACATATTTTCAGAGCTTCTAGAAGAATTTTTTGTCTTGCGCATTCTGCTTGAACCAATCCTAGGAAACTCGTTTTGAAGCGAGGATCCAGAAAAGTCGCCACCAGATATTTGTTTTTTTCATCGAAGCTGAATCGCCTTTCAAGCTCGGCTTGCAGTGAAGATCTCATTGTTACTTTTGAGGAAAACAGGTTGCGACTTGTCCAACTAACGCTAGCGCGCTCCCGACAAGTATGTATTTTGTGCCGAATATTCGGCGGCCGAATATTCGGCGCTTCGGCCGACAACGTTGCCGAATATTCGGTATTCGGTATTCGGCCAATTCACTATTCGTGGCATCTCTAGTAAAAACCCATATGGCACTTTTTCCATCTCTCATACGTATGAGTCAGTAAAACTACTTTTAACCATTATTACGTAAAAATAGTCAAAAGTAATTTTACTAAAATGTTTTTACTCGGCAATATAAAATACAAAGCCAACATTTTGTATTTATACATCTATAGATTTAAAATAACTAGAGAAATTTTCACAAAAAATCTGCCGGAATGCGGAAGGAGGTGCGAATGAATGAAAACACGTTTTCAATCGCAACCCGCCAGGTACTTCACCATTAATTAAATTCGGATCATGCGGACAATGACGGCTTTTATATTTCTAGGGTTCGGTATTCAGAGAACCTTTACATGGAGACATGGCTTCTGACAGTCCTGTAGATAGGAAATAAGCGAGTATTTTCTCTTTTTTTTATTTAAGGCGAGCCATCTCGAGTTTGTGGTAGGAATATGTAGCATTTATATCGGTATAAATACAGTTGTTTTATTTATTGTTTATAAAATTTGATGAGTTATGTTTGTTATAAAAAAAATAGACAGTTAACTTATCACGACTATAATGTACCTGACATTAAAGTAAATAAGTAATAATAATATGATAAATGCTGGACAATCCACACAGAATCATCTAGCCCCAAGAGAGAGCGAGTATTATCTAGCGGAGCTTGTGTTATGTGGGAAAATGTGTGTTTGTGTGTGAGAACAGGAGAGTGTGGTTGTGTATCTGTGGTTGTATAACGATGTGGAAGATGCGAGAATAAAAGAAATAAAGAAAATGTTAAGGTTACGTAAATATTTACAGCTTAACGAAAAGTAGGCATTATAAGTCACACAGACAACTTATTCATTTATTGGATAGGTCATTACTATTCGATCAAAAAAATTTGGCCTGTCCGAATAAAAATTATACCACGGTGAAACAGTTGTCGCCTTCCACTCGTGGCGGAACTGTATTTTGTCGCACATTGACTAATATAAATCGTATAGCCTTTAAGAACATTTATATAAAAAAATAAGGGGCAGCTGACGAACTGGAAAAAAATACTTAACCTGCTTCCCCCAATCACATTTACTACCCGGTGAAAAAATTATGATAAATTTTCTAAATTATGTACCTATACAACAAGAATAAAACGATATACGTTTGTCTTGTACTTTGACTTTGAATTATGGTGCTTTTTAAGAATAAGATTGTGTTCTAAAGTATGTTTCTTTTGTTTCAGAGTGAAAAATTGGGCGTTAAAATTTGGGGTGGATTTGTGGGAGTTTGGAAGACATTTCACTAAAATGAATCAAATTCAAAATGTAAGTACATAATTGGTCCACCATAGTAAAGGCACATTGATTGAAACCACAATTGCTACAAAGTGCCGAAGATTATTGCCAGAAGTGTATTTTATATTTTCAGAATCTTATTTTTTATGACTTTTGATAAAACATTGCCATTAAATATTTAAAACTAAAACTCTTTGAAAGTCACGAGTTTTCATAATACACATTTCCACTAACAAAGACACGCTGAGACTCTTTTTGGTTTTATTTCAAGCGTGTGTAAAAAAGAACGTGTGAATTTTATCCTACAAGTTGGCGGGAAAGCGCAACTAACTAGCCTCATCGGACGGACGCGTTCGCACAAAAACGCTAAGTTCACACACCCTCGCTTCCCACTTCCCCTCACACCCACCCCACCGATCGCTCCTTCATCCCGCGACCCAGATACGTGTTCGACCAACCCGCCTGAGATTATAGAATTCAAACCACGGAACTAAATAGCTATGACAAAAGCTTCGTAGCCGAATGCTACGAGATAGTACTGTACTACAATTTTCTTCTATTCTCGCTTATATTACGTTTCGTTGAAGATTTTTAATGAAAATTTATGTTTACGCTACAGTATTTTCTATCTATCAAAATAGTTATTTAGTCTATTTCGTTCCTAGTGTAAAGCATTTTGGTAACCTTGCGATAGTCGATGATGCATTTCCCTTTGCAGTCTCATTTACAAAATTTTCAACTCCTATAGTATTAAATAGGTAAAGTAGAGAAAAGTCACCTATTTTATAAGTACCTAGTATCATTGCAGTACCCGTCTTTATCCTAAAATCAAAATTCAGGATAACGCCCCGTCCAAGTAATATAATGTTTCGTAGAGAAACTTTCCCAACGGAACTTCTTCAATATTACGCGGCGTCTGATCGACCTATCGTGCTAGACTATCGTGAGATAAATCTTTAATAATAACTTTGCTTTCCCACCGTTGATTAGTTTGCAGGCCATTACTAGTATATATTTACGTATCTACATATATTACCTACCTACCTTTGCCTAGACAAATTTCAGTTGTCAAAATTTTGTATAAACTTAAGGTTCTTTAGTAAATAGTAAATAAATATCATATTTTACGTGATATTGCAGCCTCTAGTACATAATTTAATTTTTTAGTTTGATTCATGCTTTTCTGCGCTTAAGAAAATCACGTAGATTATATTATCCCAAAAGTTATGCCTACGAGTGTGATTTGAACCAACGACCCTTCCTTTAATTATTTCCTAGGGTTATTGCGTCGAGTGCGATTGGGGTTTCAATGGTGTAGTTGTTTAACGTATCCCCGTATCAAGGAGAGGGTCGTGGGTTCAAATCCCACTCAGGGGTATAAGATAAATAAAATTTAAAATAAACTTTTATTGAATAAATTGTTTACAAAGTATATAATTAGAAACATTTCCATCAGCCAAGCAAAGAAAACTTCATTTAAAACCGTCTAGAGGCGACCCAGCAGAGCTTTTAGCAGGGTATCTTGTATTACCTAATCCTAACCACAGTCCGGAGTATACACCTGAACAACTTCTAAAATAAATACTTTAAACCAGTGACTTTCCACACACAACACCATTATACATTACGTTCGTTTTTATAGTGCATTATTTGACACATGTATTCAATGTAAATAACTCTGTATGCTAACTGTAGGTAGTTCCTTATACTCTACTACTCCTAAGCTCGTCCTATTTGTATAGAACCGATTTCAAATCACCGACCGCAGGTAGTGGACCCAAAAGGCTGGTAATACTATCTCTTCAGATAGCACTTTTTAAGAAAGACAAAAGAAAGAAAGAAAAAAGGTCAGTATCATCCAAATAACCTTTGAATATTTTTCTAGTCAAATGTCTAATTCTCATAACAAAATATCGTCAAATTCAAGTTTCGATCGTAGGTATTCTGTGAAACTAACATTTTATTATGTTTATGTTTAGTCTTGATCTGTGAAAAATGTAAAATCTTAATTTTTTATCGATGACATCGCTGCTATGAGCATAAGTAGTACAAATGAAGCAGCTGCGGTTTTTTGAGCTGTGTTCGAACCCCAGACGGTTTCACCTTGGGTCGCCGCGCCCTAAGAGGTTGTTTCTAATCTTTTTGATAACCTTCTGGATTTTTCGCTGCATTGCAGAATTATATGTTTGTGATGGGTATGGTCAACCCCCCTTTATATAAGGAAAACCTGGTTTAACCTTGAAACTTGAACCTATAAAATCCAATAATTCTATAAACTTTTTTGGGTGATGTGTCCCACTGAAACTGAAAATCAATTAGATTTAAAAAATTGTGAATCTGTTATAGGTTTTGTAATTTATGTACCTACCTATGAACCAAAGCCTCAAATAATAAAAACCCATTTTAAATTTTAACCCAATAATTTACTGATTCTAGATATGAAATACAAAGTGACTTTTTAACCAAATTGTATCCTTCAAATTCTTAAAACTTATAACGTTATATTGGTTTCTGTTGTATTACATAAAGGTACTCTTTGGCTATAATGACGCAAATTTTCAGCCACACACACGATTATTCATACGAACAAATGCTTGCAAATTAATCATTTTATTAGTAATTAAATAGGAATTTGAATAATATTTGAATGCAAAACATTGTCAAGATAAGAACTTCTGACATTGGCGGTATCTCATTTCCTTGTTATGTAGCCTTCAACATTGTTCCACTTCAGCCCCTTTGCGTTAAATCTCTTCTGTTCTTACCTCGTTCTACTTTGATGGCTAGCCTTCACTGTATTAAATTAGGTTAGACTCACCGGGGCCGCCAGAGTGCGCTAGTTGCGTTTCCGGAAACACTTTCTCAATAGAATGACAGTTCTCAATAGTCGCACATTTATGTACAAGGATCGTCATATATATACACAGTCATCGGGCAATTGACAGTCGAACTTGCAAGTGGTTAACCTGATGGGTAATTTTGGTGGTATTTTAACCATCATTACTTGAGGTCTTAGCACAAGTGTGAACAATTGAAATGAAAGTGTGTTATGAGGCATCCTGATTTGAACGAAAATGTTTCCCTTTGGTTTTGAAGAAAAACGCCATCTTTTTCTTCAAAACCGATGACGGCTGACTTTACTTTTTTTACCGACTCGACTTGACTAAAAAGAATTTATTCAATCCACTTGACATTGGCAAAATTGTCCGCAAGACGGACAGATGCCACAAAAAAAAAAAAACCTGAGAGACGTGTGAAGTTAAATACGATTTATTTTTCTAGTGGTCCACCCCGAATTTTCATTTATTTACTAGCACGGTTACAGACCAATTACGCTTATTATAAAAATATGAATGCAACAGAGTAAATTTTTATACAGATTCAAAATATAATGTCACACTTTTAATTCCCGCATTTTTTTTTACTTCGAGGTAATTTTTCATAGTATTATCTAAACTAGTATTTGCAAATCATGCTAACATTAAAAGTACCACTCGGAAATTGAACGCACCTCAGCCGGTTAATCATAAGCTGATCCACAGAGGCCGTCCGGTGCTTATGGCAAGTCATATCGCTTTTCCCTTGTTTCATCACTATCGGTTATACAGACCTTGCTCATTTGAATATTTTTGGCGGCAGTAGAGACCACTATCCGACCACTTAATCCAATTACCTCACAAACAATGAAATTGAGTTGAATATTTGATTCGATGAGCGCGCTGGTGGTTGCCCGGCTGCCCGCCGACATCAGCAATGTGTCCCTCATTGCCTAACACGGAACCTAAATCCAATTATACCAGTTAATTTAATCCGCTTTGTATGTCAACACCACATTCAATGGCTTCTGATTAATCCTGTGTTTTTGGGAAAATTACGTTTATATACTGAAAAGGCCAGTGATATATGAAACAGTTTCAGGTATATGGTTTCTCCGGTCAGGTTCAGGTAAAAAGCAGGTGAATTTAAAGTCACTAAGCAGTCGTCAAAAAAAGAATTAGTAACTTTCAAAACCCTAATAGGATAGTTCGTATAATGGCACGTTTAACCGTCTATTTCATAATGGTCTCTAAAGCCTCCTTTAGCTAAAATAGTTGTTAAGTCTGTGTGACGGATTATGAAACAAGCCTTTATTTTATTTTTATGACTTTAATTTCCTGTATAAACATCTGACACTGCGCACATATATTTCGATATAAATATAAACAAGTGCTAAACCGGATTCGACTAGAAAACCCAAAAGATCGAAAAGTAGGATCGTAACCGACCCAATAAACTATAATAACAATGTAAAAAAGTGATGTGAATTGACCTAAGTCAGGTGGAAATTAATAGCGTTTGGGTTTAACTTTTAATGCAGGTCAAGTCAATTCGTTGATTCGCGCGACCCTAATCTAAGGCTTTGATTTTATTAGAAGGTATGCTTTTTCATTTTTCGGTCGTCATCCTAACATAAGAAAGTTTAAGTATGATTTTTTGCTACTACTTAATTCTAAACGATATATGCCAAAACAAAACCATAATTTGGAAATTATCGAAAAAAATATTTTTTAAAACAGTACGATTAAACACATAAGGGCACTTTTGCACTGTGTTGTTGTTCAGGATGTTTTCTTTTTATATGTTAGTGACATTTTTACTAAAAGAAAGCAATGAACAACGAAGTTATGTTTCTTCGGATTCGGATCAGACGCACACGAGGAAGCGATCACATGCGTATGTCACTCCATTTTAGTGACGCTTGATTACTATAAAAGAAGAAAGCATGCATACAAATAGGGTTGAACCTTAATTTCCGACCGTTGTCGCACCCTACGCGACCTTCTACGCCGTAGAGGGTCTACGAGTTTTCGATACTCTATTTGCCGCAATCAAGCCATTCATAAAATCTATTTTTTTTTATCATACATACTTACTGTATGTTAATAAAAATAATTTATTTTTCTAGGCAATCCCAGTCTTTGAAAATGATTATTTTTAGTATGACTGTGTGTATTTTCGGCGTAACGGTGAAATAGTTAACCGTATTTTGTCTTGCATTGATAGGAAGTTTCTAATTAGATCGAGAGAGACAACACGATATGACTTTTTCGAGGTTTCATCGAGTTTATTAGTAGGGTAAGAGAAAAAAATATGACGAATGTACGACCGTGAATATCACAATTTGTGTCCAAGTAGTTAGTTGTGACTGTCTCATAAATATTTTTGGGAGGGATGGCATAACTATGGAAATACGTTTTTCAATTAATACGTCAGTATCAGCGCGGTGTTCACCTGCCTTTTAGTCTAAATCAAAACAACCAGTTATGACCTTCTAAGAGCACTTAAATCTATTGGTGCACTAAATTTTATGTAACTTCCGGGTACCTAAAGGTAAAGGTCACAACTTCAACGGTTGTTTTATTAGTAAATATAGCTTTACGGAACTGTAGTTAGTAGTTTTTGGCAGGCTATAAGGTTTCTAGACGGTTTATGATAATACTGTGGTATTATGACGTTATGGTCACCTATATGAAGGTATATGATTTTGTTTCTACTATTAAAAAGGCTTCTAAAGGAACGCAATCTAAATTTACAAAGCTAAAATATTTGCAGTTTTCAGACACTAGCTTTCGCCCGCGGCTCTGCTCGTGTAAAGCCTACCCAGATAAATATGTAGCCTATACGCCAAGATTTTTTTGTAGCTTTCAAGTCGGCGCCCACGCAATCTGTATTCTTAATAATTTCCAAAATCTGAACACTGCAAGTGGTTCTTCCACGAGCGTGACCTACGAGACAATTCTTTGTTATAGGTGATAGTAACCACTTAACATTAGGTGGGCCATCTGCTTGTTCCATCAGCAAGTTATAGATATTATTAGAAAAAACTTTGATACTTTGAATACAAAAATAAATACCTTTTTCTTCACCTTACTTTCACATGAATAATGATTAAATGATAAATAAACATTGTTTCAATTCGTTCCCAAAAAAGAGAGCGTTTCTAAGATAAAAGGAGGAGCTGACCTCTTTCCTACACAAGCCTTTTTGATATTCAAACGGCCGTTTGACAGTAGCATTCCTACCATTCAACCACCTACATATTCAATTCATGTGAACCTTGAGTGCCATCTAAAACAATGTATTATGCAAGTTAGCGCCGTTCCGTTGGCACTCGGGGATGCCCTTTTTCACCCACACTCGATTAAAGGTAGGTACCTACCCTTTAAATGAAGTTTATTGAGTGGGGCAGCTGGTTTCTCGTAAAAAAGTATAGCCTCCCTACCATTAAACCCATTATTTTGGGTTAGACCCGCTCCTAGTAATTGGGGGGCAGAAAAGCGCTCTTTATTGTTGAAGCTTAGCTCAGCGGATTTTTTTTCTATTTTTACAAGGAGTCCAACTTTCGCCTGGAAAAACTTTATGAAACAAAATGAAAATTATGGAAAAATCGGGTAAAACTTAATAAACAGAGCGTAGAATATTTTAGGATCGGATATTTTGTAGGAACTAGGTACGTAGTATCACAGCTTCAAACGCATCCGAAATTCAATAACAAGGCAACACGAAGTGGGTGCCTCCGTCGAATAACAATAATTTGGAAGCGAGCATCCGCCGAATTCCGGATGTGTTCGTTCCATTTTTAAATTTGACAGGTCTCGGCCGCCCACCGCCGCCCTCTGGCGGTGAGCGCGGTGGGTGCCAATAACTCAACGCGTAATGTAGCGCGAATGCGACACGATTGTTGTCATTTTCGCAAATTATGCGAACGCTACATGCCTGCCGATGTTTATCTGTGCTCGTGGAAGCATTAAATTACGCGTGTCTGCGCTGTGCAGATATTACTTGCGTTACATGGCTACATCCATTCAGTGTGAACTAGTATTGTTAATGCTCAGCGACCCATTAAAGTTAGCCTTATATAGAGTAGGATGATCGACTTGAATACTAACAAACCTACCTAGAGAGGACAATCTAAAATGTAAATTTTGTTTGTAACAGAAATACCACGAGTTCAATGTGGAGGTAGTTCGCAAGGACGGGCTGCTTCTTGTACGGGAATTGGCTGCGGAGGTCAAGAATCACATGGACTTCAAGATCAATGCTGTTATGGTAAGTAAAAATGTTTTGAAAAAAAAAATTCATTAAATAAATAACTATAAGTAGAGTCACGCTTGCCTGAATCAAATTATTTGTTAAATAGGAAGTAGGTAGGTTAATTACTTACTTATAGCGGTAGTGATCCATAATAACTAACGACGTATTATAGCCATCTGAACAAAGTACACTGCCAAAAAAGCTCGTCTCAAAACTTCGTTTGAAGCCCGAAGTTTTCAGACCAAGACAGATAACACTAAGTAAGTACCTACAAAGTTATATGAAATATAACTAGGTATAGTTACTTAATACAATGAGTCACCCCCGAACAGTCAGCAACAATCTACGCAATAATCTCAATTTCACGACAAGTGCGTCTAATTGACGCAAACTAATTGAATTTAATCAGTGGCTTTTGGAAAGCCTCGCAATTGCATAGAGTAGAGTAGCGTAGGGAGGACGTGATGCTTGTAACTTATGCCTTAGTTTCCCATGGAATGGCGGAAGCAAAGCGGTGGGAATCATTTACTATGACGACCACAACGATAAAAATCTTTTGTAATTTTATAAAAAAAATTAAATACGTAGAACACGCACCCTACGCTCAGCTGACTAGTATGGGGTCAGTGGTCACACGTTTTATGACTCGTCACCAGAGGTCACTGCCTTTAGCGACCTGCGACCATCAGCATATGAGTGGTATCCGACTATTTTTTGTTTTTTTTTTTATTGTTGATGATTTTGACGTCAAATCTCTCATGATTTAACATGGGCAACGGATTTAAACTAGCCCATTTACTCTGTGTTTGATGTCAATTTTTTTTAATGACATATTGTTGGGATTGGAAACGATGGTAGAACCGTCATAGTCGTCTAAAAATTTCGTCACTCAAATTAACTAACTCGCGTTTTATCTCGCTACACGTCAGTCGTCCTATACCAGTCGTCATAGACTTTGATGATTGACAGACAAAGAATGTTTGTCAACAATATTAGTTATAACAATATTAGTTTGATAACAATGAAGGACAGAAATACGTCACAAAGCACATTGCCAAAATACGTGAACGATGTTTTTGAAAACAATAACAGTAAGTACATAATGTTAATATTTCAACGTTGAAGAAAACAAGAATATTTATATAGGTATATACTTAGCGGGAGATCAGTATCAGTATTAGATTTATTTGACAATTTTTTTGAGTTGAGAGAGCCATCTAATCCATTAATGTACCCTCTAGCAGTCTAATCTTTCATCCAGTACCTACAACACGTCAAATATCGTTCAAACTGAGCAAATGCAACGGTCATTTTATATAGGTGAGACGTATTTACTAGAACAGGCGCAAATATCACGTATTTTTAATTTGGAAGTGATATCATGGTCCAACAATGCAAATACTTAGTCCAACTAAAATGCAATAAAAACTAAATAACTGAAAACGTTTCACCGACACGAACCTACACGCCAAGTACCTACGCTTAAACCCGGCAGAGTCCATCCTTTTTTGTTACAACTGTACCGTATTATATACACAAAGCAAAAAAACTTTCATTGGTACTTTAATATTGTACGAGTAGGTAATTGGTAACACAAAGAACATTTTACTGTGGATTGATACCAAAAAGAGTTAGGAACTGTGAACATACTAGTTCGCTTACTTCGAAACAGAATTGTGTTAAGTTAGAGCGGGTCGAGTTGCGAATTGCGAATTGGTAAGATATTGCGGTGACAAGCGCGAGTTGCATTAACATATTCAGCAACGGCCGATGGGAAAGTTAGGGCTAATACACAGTAGCATGGCAGAGTTTAAATTTATCAATGTATTACCGTATCTAATTGATGTAAACTACATGTTACAATGTCTTTTAGTAGTGCTATAATGACGTAATTTTGTAGGCCGTTGAAGTTGATACTTTATTTCGATTAGTTATGATAAAATATGCGCAGATGCCCAATTCCCGTAACTATATATCATCAAATTCAAATCACGATCGTGTCAATCACCAAATAGTATTCTTTGAAACTGACATTTCAGTTGTCTGTAGGTATAATATCGAAAAATCTAAACTATTTTCTATGTTCTGTTCAGACATGCCTAATACTTGAATGGAGCTAGCCACGCGTACCTCTCTCAAAGCCCTAGCAGAGGCAATGCACACTCCTTGCAACGCTTGAATGCCTCACCATGCCAAATTCGCAGCCTTACTTACCCCCTTCCCACCCACAGAACTCACGACCACTCGTCTTTCGCGATTTGCTACGCCACACCCGCCGATATTGGAATTCTTTTGAATCTCAACTACTTCTGTTGCCCGGGCAAGTTTAAGTCAGATGCAAAGTTGACTATTTCCATGGAATAAATCTTTGATACGAATATAGATGAAGACTCTCTATAGAAATGCTGCAAACATATAAAATAATTAAATGATACCATTTTGCTCATTTAGATTCTTGCACCTTCAATCAACAACAACAAGCTGACAAGATTAAAAAACATATAATTTTTTTACATAGGTTTTTCCGTTCGAAAAGTTTATGTATAAAAGTTTACTAACTACGGCAAAATGTGGGTATGTACCCAATATACTATTCGGAGGTACCTCTGACTACCCCGCTTAGACATCCTCAAAGAATCACGAGTCGGTACTTGGTACTAAGAGATCGGAGGGAATATCTACCGTGCTGGGGATTAAAGTCGTGATGCTATTCATTTGTTTTTAACTGAAATATTTTATTTTAGTCAATTTTTACATGAATCAGAGATCTAAATATGTTCAATTTGAGTAAATCACTCAGCACTGAGTGATGCGTTAAGCTCATTAAAATATGAATTATTCGCCAGGAATTATATTTGATCATGATATAGTATGCAAATACATTTAAATTGGATCATCAGATTAATGTAACCAGCTTTCAAAATGTGTTATAGACCAAATATGTCAGTAGATAAGTTGAGTTGGTATAATTTCATTAAAAAAAAGCACGCAGAGCAAGTGCTTACGTGAGTAGCTATTTAACTCCGCGTGACACGCAAGTAAATACCCTCTCGCAGACAACTCCAGACGAAGTTTGTTAAGCTCTTACTTACGTTTTGGTAAAACATGTAATAATTCACGCAGTACGAAGTTCAACAAAGTTTGGTGGGAGCAACGTTCGTGTGAAAGCCAAGTTTACTGTGGAGCCGGTCACACAGAGTGAGGTTTAAACGGATCTGCTATACGGGTTACGGAACAATGATTGTCCATGACGTCACGCAAGATTAAAGAGCTAAGAGTAATAATACCTGTCAAAAAGTACCACTTTTAAAACGCCACAAAACTTGATAAATACTCTGGCCTACTCTGACAGATCTCCGAACTTTTAAACATCGCCAATGTCATTTATATTGAAACCCTTATCAAGTCCTATCAAAACAATAGCTATCTCAGTATCCAGCTTTTATCTTTGATGTTTTGTCTCTGTTTTGAGCAAACTGCACGCGACTTCCGCCCTTTTCGCGTTCTACGTGGTAATTATTCGATCTCCACCCGAATGTCATTTGCGGTTTTTGCGAGCACTCCTCTCCTTTCTGTAAAAGTTTGTTTCTACCCCCACCCTCTAATGAAGGCCTACAGGATTCAATTAACCAGAGGGATTGGAATGTTTTGTGATTTGTGCCCGGTACGGAATTCCATCAACGAGTTTCATTCAATACCTTGTAGCATTCTTTGAAATCAAATTGATGGAAAACTTCGATCCAGATCGATTGTTTTTCTTTGCGCGGAACCTTCGTGTTGCATAAACGTTTTTTACTGAAAGTTCCTAAAGCTCACTACACAGCGAGCTGATATACCCAAGAGCACAGCTACCACAACAGAGATACCGAGGCTCATTTACGTTTGGCGCAAACTGCAGGTGCCTAGTTTCTCTAAGCTTTTTGCAATATTAAATTATGAAAGCAGTGGTAGTGTAGTCATAACAGTATCGCCATCCATTGTCATTTATTCGTCAGTTTTAAAGCGGTTATATCAACGCGTGAGTGTTCACGAAAAAACCTAGTAGGCTTCACACGTATTGACCATATGCATAATTCTATAGATTACAAGGTGTCAAGCACTTTCGTAGAGCTTTTAGTGAAGGGCTCGTTCGGGGAAGTACTACCACCATGCCTATTTCTGCCGTCAAGCAGCTTGCTGTCCGGTTGTAAGTTCCGAAGGTGTTCCGGTTTGAAGTATGTGGGTCCCGGTGAAATTACAGGCACATGAGCCTTAACAGCCGCATATCTCAAGTTGATGGATGCAGAGTAGTGCATCGTAGAGCACAATCCGGGCGAGCCTGACTTGATTCTTTGTTATAGGTAATGGAACCACATAACATTAAGTGGGCCATCTGCTTGTTCCATCAGCAGTTGGACAAAAAAACTTTACTTGTCCATCTAAAACCGTGTTTATGTAGATAGTACAATACCCTGTTAGACATTTATTCCCGGTTCTATAACATCTCAAAAGCATCCGTAAGTATCCGTAAGCCTACTAAGAATGTTTGCTTATCGGTTAAGTCTTCATCTCATTGGCTTATATTAAAGTGACAGTTTACACTGGCCAATGTGGTGAGAGTTTATCTGACAGTCAACTACCTATAGTACTATCAACCAACGCTCGTCAGAAATTAGAACCAAAGGCCAAATTCACGTGTTTTTTGGAGCTAAGACGAGGTTAAAACCTTTGTCTTGAAATTGGGTCTGTCTGAGACGTCAGTTTCGAAGAATAACATTTGGAGAATGACACAGTCGAAACTTGAATTTGATGATGTTTCGTAACGAAAATTGGGCCTAATTAATAGTGTAATTTTCGTATCGTAAATAACACGAAACTTAAGATCTCGCGGATAGTTTGACGCATAATATGCAAGCACAAACATGCAGACGAACCACTGTTCTAGAGTAAGTATAAAGGGGAAGGGGCAACACCCGCCTGCCTTGAGTTTCTGTCTCCAACTAGAGTTGTTCGGTATCCGGCTTTCTTAAACGGATTATTGGACTGAAATTACTTAAACAGACTACCAGATACCGGAACCGTTCGAAAACATTTATCTTACATAGGTAGTCAGTGATAACGTTTTTAGAATCGATTATTATTGGGTCTAAACATCTTTTGTTAGATAAATTTTTATTGGAGTTGTATTTATAAGAATGTATGATATCTAATTTTGATTTATATTAAATTAATATTTAATTTTTACTAAAAACTTACATAACTATTACGTAGTTTATATTTAAAGCTTTAAAATAAATACCTTTTTTTACGTGAAGGTCTCATCCAAGAAAGTAGCACCAAGTCTATTTCTATCGTCAAGCAGCGATGGGTGCCGATGAAACTACAAGCACATGAAACACACATGTATGCCTTAGGTTGAAGGACGCAGAGCAGTATATCGGTTGGCACGTTTCTAACGTGAGTAGCGAGGCAATACTTGTTTAAGCTATGCATGACCTATGGTTATGGTTACCATTTTACATAGTCAATAAGTCCTATAAAAAGTATTTTAACTGTATTTTTATCTTAAGCAGTGAATGCATACTTGTACAAAAAGTGTTTGTTGATCTTAAGTCTAAAACCAACATTTCACTATCATTTAATATTACAAGAAATTACTTTAAAGTGTAGGTAATTAACCTTCACTCAAGAGATACATAGTACCTACCTACTATGTATACTCTCGCTATCAAAGCAGCCAACTCCTTTAAGTTCAGAGCATAGTTCACATTCCTGCGTATCTACTCGAAGTCGAGCAAAATTTCAGATGAAATTACCGAGAGCGGCATCGATTGAGTAATAAATCATAATAATATAATAGGTATAATGTAAACAGTGCTGGGATGAAACCCACCCTGAGGCCTAACCCCCGCCCGCCTTAGCCATACCCACCATGGCCGCCATGCCCGCTCAACCACCCGAAAAAACACAATGAAATTAGGACAAACTCAAAACGTTACATTCGAGGAATACAAAAACATGAAGAAATGTTGTAAGGGAAGTAATGAATAGGAAGCCTGACCCGTAGCATAACAATCACGATTAAGAAATGCGTCTTGGGAATGAAATACAAATGCACAAAGCATAATAATTCATAAATTTATGAAAAATGTGTATTTCTTTATTCACAACTTTATCAAATATTATTTTACATAGATATTTAACATACCTCCCTAAACTTTGTTTGTAAAACTCTATTTTCTAACTTACCTTAAGCACATACTTTAAATAGAAACACAAGTAGTACAGACTCACGATTCTTGGAATGTTTAATGTATGTAGTTAGAGGTACGTCCAAATCTTAAATGTAGTCATATAATTACGTGTTATGTGTTACCTTTGGTACATACATACATCCATATTTTGCAGTAATTCGTATTCCATACGTGACAGGCTGCAAGCCTATCGCCACTGCTAGGATACTTACTGGTTTCCTCTCGTCATCGTTTGAGAACACTAGCATTGCACACATAATTTTTCCCTACAGATATGGTTCATTGGTGCACAACCGAATTCGAACCTATGATCTTAAGATCAGAAGGTGGGGTCACTTCCACTAGGCCATCGATGCTCACTAAAAATTAGTGAGCTCTGAAAAACAGTAGTATCGATCGTGATGATTGAAAAAGGACCAGCAGTCAGCCTTCTACTTATAGGCGGTTTATAAAATCAGTCAAAAACCCTTGCTCACTACTTTGACCCTACTCTGTTACATTGAAATATGAGCTTTAACTTAGTTCTCCAAAGCACATCTTTAAAATTTCATAAAAGTAGTTGACGACGCCCGGGTAGCCCGGACCACTAAACTGTTACTCACATAAAATGTTGTAAAAAGTGTTTTACGTCGCACGAATAAAGTTCAAATTCCAATACTTTATTTCCGAACAGGGTTGGTGCGAGTCGTTATAATGTGCGATACCCATAAAATGTAGCGTATTTTCACTACATCATTACCATATTTTCGGCATGCAAAGGAAGTAAATGTTCCAAATTATACCATTTAATGTAACACGTTATAATGCACCAACAACGCAATTGACCGGCTATAACTTCCTTACTTTTAATGCAGATTAACCTAAGCGCTGTACAGCTATTGGAAAATTGCTTTGTATTGGAGGAACATTGGTGATTGAAGGCATTCCTTCAGCGTTCTGCAGGCTTATGCAAGGAGAAAATATCAAATTACCAAGCATATCCAAATGTCAATCATGCTTAGGCAACTGCACTGTTTTTTAGGGTTCCGTACCCAAAGGGTAAAACGGGACCCTATTACTAAGACTTCACTGTCAGTCTGTCTCCAGGCTGTATCTCATGAGCCGTGAAAGTAAGAGAATTGAAATTTTCACAGATGATGTATTTCTGTTGCCGCTATAACATCAAATACAAAAAACAGAATAAAATAAGTATTTAAATCCTTCCTTTCGTGTGCAAATCCGACTCGCACTTGGCCGGTTTTTATTACTACTTGTTGACGAGCGTGCGATAACGAGCATATTCGACATGTTATGTATGTACAGTTTTAATGGTTTCTGTGAACGCGTGCGCGGTATATGGTGACGTCATGATTTCTGGAAAATCATAAATATATATGTGAATATTTTAATATCATTTAGCCTCAATATCCTTTCAAATATTCGTTCTAATTGAATATCGTCGGCCTAAACCCTCAATAGATACCTAATGACCACGCCACACGTCCGATTGGACTGAGGAGAGTTTGAGAAAGCAGAAATTGCTTGATTGGTCGGCTATTCAGAATCTTATTCGAATCGTGTCTATGTTATCCGAATCTTATTCACATGGAAACTAACTAATCCGCAACTTACTATTCGCGGTCAAAAATAAAATTACTCATTCTAGCTTTCGCTCATTTAGTAGTAAAATTGAGCTTTAGTATCAGCTTCACCAGCGTTTTAGTCATTGATAATCATTGTATAACTGGTGGAATCAGTAAAGGAAATTTCACCTGTATTGAGGTTATAAAATAAGATTCGACAGAAATGAACACAGCACGAACTAAAGATTTTCATAATGTACAATTAAAACCATAACTTGTATTTTAGAATTTGTGACTTTATACTTACTCGCTCGCGGGCTACCTACCCAAATAAAAACATTCCAAATCACGTTCTATATCTATTGCAAGTGTTCAAAATAGGACCGGTCGACTTAACGTGTTTAGCCACAAATATTAAAAAATCCTAATAATTTTTAAGGACTTTCCATTTAAAATATATTACAAAACTTCTGTGTTTTGATCGTTCACGGCTAATGTTGCACTCGCTGCTAACAAATTCACAGTTCCTGCGTGCCCCCCCCGTTTCATGTAAATACTCACACACGTCACCACAAACAATTTGTCAAGCTGCATACTATCAAGTTGACGCATGTCTGTTACAAGTTTCCGATGCGAGACTAGGCGAGACATCGCATTGGATATTTGAGATAGCAATACGAAGTTAGCATTAATCTTGTAGACCATATCAATGGAATTTCATACAAACTCAGACAGTTTCAAAACTATGACACTGCACGTTCAATCGGAATTCATGATATAAGCTCGTCCACGGTAAAGTTTCGTGGCACTTCGTAGCAACACTTCCTAGCAAGCATTTCAGAATTAGTTGATACGATATGTTGTTACTAATCTAATAACATTTGTTTTGGTACGTGACGCATTTTTTCCCACGGCAATTTCTTTAGAAAAGGTCGTTTTGCAACGTACAACCATTGCCTTTGCAGTATTGGTTTTGACGACCGATGTGGTGCGGCGGGCGAATGTCCGCCTGCGACGCAGCGGTTGCGGGTTCGATTCCCGCCTTGGGATAAATGTTTGTACAATCTGCAAATATTTATTCCGGGTGTTCTGGGTGTTTTCTATGTATAATAAAAAAATATCTGTATATGTAGTGTATTGTATTAAGTATATCAGTCATCTGGTACCCATAACACAAGCTCTGCTTAGCTTGGGACTAGATGATGCTGTGTGGATTGTCCAGCATTATTATTATTATTATTGTATTAAGTATATCAGTCATCTATGTACCCATAACACAAGCTCTGCTTAGCTTGGGGCTAGATGATACTGTGTGGACTGTCCAGCATTATTATTATTATTATTATATGCACCAGTCGCCCTTTACGAATTCTCGCGTTCTTACGCGCACTCAATCCTGCATACGATTCGCGTAAAAAAGACGTCATTCATTTTACTAATAACTTTTTTGTCCATTGTTTTTTCTTTGACTTTGTAAATGGGCCAAATACTCGCTCTATTTCTAGGTCTCTAATTATTTACGCTGGTGTGCCGTATTTGCCGTTGGACACAACATGCGTGTATGCTCAAATTCCTCGGTTAGGCTGAATGCAAGGCGCACCGCCAAATTCCGGCGGCATGCCGCAGGGCGAGGAGGCCCCCCTCTTTGGCCCAGGAACTAGATCGTTGCACTTGCCGACCTTAATGCCGCCATCAGCAAATTGCGAAACACCAGCTGTTTGTGACAAGAAATCCCTGACATAATTCACGCTATCGGACCGCAATCAACATCGGAAATCGGTCTGACAATCATCTCCTATTCAGTAGAGCAAAACAAGCTCACAAATTCGCACCAATGAACATTTTTAAAACGATAAAATGCAATGTCTCAGTTTTAATGATGTCGTAACGATTTAAAAGCACGTTGAAAAGTGTTTTCATCGCGGTCGCTTTACACCGTTCGTGACGGGAGGATCGAGCAATATCTGTCAGAGTGTGTAGAAGGTTATTAAATACCATCTCGGGACTGAGTGCAGCGTGACCCATATCCAGCCGCTGCACCGCCCGACTTATACGAGTGGACTTTATTGATTCGCAGTCTTGAGAAGATACTGCGTCCTACTCGCACCCCTCTGAGACGTGGCCCGGATAGAGATGGGCTTCCGTAAGCTACTTACTCAATATTTCTAAAGGCACCGCCCGCCTGCAGTTATGGGCAGCTTAGGTAACACGCACTATATCTATATGCTAAATTTAAATTTTGTGTCCGTTAAAAAAAAATTATCTGTATTCAAACAAAATTATTTGTAAGCTATGTTATGTGCATATGTGAATATGAAACAAATATGCATTTGCAAACTTTTTAATAGAAACATGTAAACAACCAAAAAAGTACCTCTATTGGCTATCGAAATATTTTCACTGCATGATTAATGAAACCGGATTAAGCCGGAGTAAAAACGAATGTAATCGGTTTTTCCAAAATTCAACCGGTACCAAGAAAAATAGTTTGAAAGAAGCATTTTACAACTGTTACTGCAATGGCAAAGTGCGCCAACGGCAAGAAGTGTAAAGTTTAATAGAAATCTCGAAGTAACCGTGGAACGTAATCTTTGCCTCGTCTAGTGGCGTAATCGCTAGCTCTTTTAAAATATGACACTGTGATAAAATGTGTTGTTGCATGACTGTATGTGAATTACTCGTTTTTTTAAATAAAATTAGTATCCTGATACTTAGATTTGGTTCTATGTGACGTCATTTTATTAAAAATACGGAAGCATTGGTAAAGGGATGCAGATAATAAAACCTATTGAATGTTTTAGTTATTAGTAGGAAGGTAACCTGATTGTTTGAATTTTAGTCATTATTTTCTCATACTTTTTTTTTAAATATGCACATAAAAAACTCTTGTTGTTGCAGGTTTTCTGTAATCTCGTAGCTGTCTACGCCGATGTATAACCGATGCTAAACAAACTGTAGTAAAGCAATTCATTTGGCCACATTACAAATACCAATTTTAAATATTGGCTGTGCGGGAAGGCTTCAGTCGGACCAAAGGGCGGCGGGTCAATGAACTCTGGCTTGTAAAAGCTCGATTGTACCACAGCAACAGCCCATCTCTGATAAATGATACGCTCGAGTAACTATGTTAACTGCGACCTCGAATTTTATTCTCTTAGGTTACATTAGGAGCATGTTTTCTCAGTACCTACAGGTAATATCAGTATTTACAGGTTTTTTTCTGGGTTATACCTATATAGAGGTGTAACGAAGTGACAAAAAATATTACAACCATGTCACCTAGTAAAACAAAAACCAAATAAGAGGCCACTTGTCAAGTGACCGTGACGAATTTTTTGCGCCAACCCTATATCTAGGGGTATCATTGATTGAAGGTCGTTTGGGTAACATTCCAACAGATTTTTACAACGGGAAATTCTGGTGTAGGTATTGTCAAGAGAATACAATATCTAATTCCTAGCCACTACTATACCTGCACTTCTTTATATAACTATGGTTTTCTCAAGCCATACTTGAGCTATAGGTGGTTATAGAACATTTCTATGTGCACTGAAGCGTAGGATTACATTGTTCGCGTCACAAAGCCAGAACGCGTCAGGTCTCAGTCTCAGTGTCCACTGGCATAGCTCCGCTAATACGATTCCCATTATTGTGGGTCGGTATTATGTATTTATAATACTACCGTCTTAATTGCATTTTTTAGTAGTTAAAGGATCTAAATGAAAAATTTATAAGATCTTCTACCGTAGTTACTTAACATTTATATCATATCTATATGTATTATACTTAACATATCTCATCGGCAAATTCAAAGCCTACGTTTTTTATAACTTTACAGCAAATATAGGTATCAAAGGACTTGGTAGTCTAGGAGGATAGTATTGCTAAGCAGTACATAATACCAATGTGCCAGGATTATGGAACTATAATTATCAGTCGGTACAAGTCAACTAATTACTTGAAAGATTTTCCGTATTACCTACAGCAAGTTGACTAAGACTTGTATTGTTTTTTATAATAAAAAAATTGATATCCGTACTTTTACTGCCAACTGAGCAGAGAGGCCGTAGACTAGCCCTTACAGTATAGCTGATAGTAACTGTACTTTCTGAACTGTACTGTAGGTTCTGGGTTCGAAAGTATCTATGCATTATATCTGCTATTTAGTTCTCATAAAAGTTTTGCTGAGTTTATTTATAATTGACATAATGAAAGGATATCTCAAATTTATAGAAAGTACGGTCCACGTGTAGTTGTTTCATGTTTTGGATAGTACTGGACGAAAATTCAAAAACAAACAAACTTTAGATATCAAAAACAGGAGAACAACGCTGCGTCCGAAAGTGGGTTGAACCACAGATTAGATAAGGTTGAACTTAGCTCGACAATAAGGTTGAAAAATCGTGGGATTGCCAGCCGCGAGCGTCGCCAAGAAAAAACGACGCTTACATTTCGCACTTAATGAAACTGTAGCTAAAATAAAATAAAGAAACGACGTATTTACGGACCGGCACTAACCATTGTTCAGAGAATTCCCGCCTTTTCATACCACGGCTTAATGGCCAGGGATAAAATATTTGAGGTGTAACGAGATCGCTAATAGCGCAAGATTAGTCATTGCTGCAGAAGATCAGAATATACACTTAGTTATAGGAAATAAATGTTGCAAGACGTACCTATGCTTGAGTACCTGTCTAGATCTAGGTCTTGTATGTTAAACAATAGAAGAATCCCACACCACTTAATTCATGTGAGAGACAAACTTCCACCCCCAATACATCCCTTCAGTAGGAATAATTTCAATAATATAAGCTTATTTAGACCTTACAAAAAAATCTTTTTTTTTTAAACTTAAATGCTACACTTATTTTATATTATTCTATAGTAAACTATAACTATTAATTTCTTTGTGTAGCTATAATAAGTGTTTTATTTTTATATGAGGATGTTATTTTTAGCGAAGGTAGCAGTATTTACCCTCTACTACCACAGCTAAACGTTAATCAAATTACGTAAAATAATTACCTACAGAGTTAACATCTCATATCTCGGGAGCCGTATCACCACAAATTCTGGTCCACAATGCTAATTGGGACGGTCCGCATCCAGGGATTAATTTAACAATATACCTTAAGGTTCTTACTCATCGACTTTGAAATAACACGCACGTGTTTTTAAAGTGCCATTTTCTGAGTTACCATTTTGAGTATTTCATGAAAAGAACTTTTAACATGTGCCAAATTGTATTACTCGTATATTAGGTGAGATAGAATCAGAAATGAGGACATCCGTAGATCGACATCGGTCGAACGGTCGGTCAGTTACAAAGAATGCCATTTGGAGATTGACATAATCGAAACTTGAATTCAACGATATTTCGTTACAAGAATTAGGCCCTAGGTTAGTGCAATGTTCAGTGAGTGTCTTAGCACCTTAACTAGTCAGCCAGTCCTTACGAAGCGCTGCAAACGCGGCGTTGGGCGGCGGGCGCAATGCAAGTTTTAATTACTTCGCCCCTCACTTCGCAAGCTTGTTCCAACGATGGGGCTATTTCGTCTCACAACTAAAAACTCTCATCTATAAACTGTGTTCTCTCCTTTTTAAACTTGAACACAAAATAATAGTGCTGGGAACTGGGAAAGTTAAGGAAATAAAAGCGTTTTTTCTCGCGTAAAAGCAATGAGTTTTCATTATTCAAGAATGCTTTGTTGGAAGCTTGGACATTACAAAGAAAATATAGTTTGGGATGTGATAGAAAATGAATCTCAAAGGCACTATGTAAATATTGAAAATGTGTTCATAAACCTATCACAAAAAAATACAAATAACCAGCCGTGCCAACCAGTTTTATGTAAAAAGATTGGCAGCGTGCGACTTACACATAGAAAGGAAAACAGTTTAGATTTTTTCTCTTATATTTTCAAGTGATTTCAAATTCTCGAAAAGATTTCGAGTATATGAAGACATATACCATAACCTAGTGTCGTAAAATATGGATAAAGGGGTTGAATGTCTGCCTGCGACTTGACCTGGGCAACCTTCAATTTTTACGTAAACGACGCCAAGCAGACAGGGTAATGGCCTCTTTCAATGTAAAATATTAGAGATGTTATTATACCTTCAGTCTACATCATTGAAGCTTGGATACGTAATGTGCTCAACATTTAAACTGATATCTTGCTTAGCATTTTCTAAAAATGTTCAGCATTTTATAGGAGTTTTTCACAGTTTGGAAAAAAGTATCTATCTATACGTAAAGTAATTACGTTATTTATAGCCTGTGATATAGATAGATAAATGTTTTTACGTACTGAATTATAAATAAAACCTCCAACATAAAACAAGATAAGATTTTATATATTAAGAAGAGAATTTATAGAGTAAACCTGCAAATCAGTTTTCTGATTCTGTTATTTTTTTATCCATCATTAAAAAACCAGTACAATATTTTTTTTTCTGTACGATATGCTGAAGGAACAAGCACATGGCCCACCTGATGTGAAGTGGCTACCATCCACCCATAATAAAGCATTGCCTTGTAGGTCATGTTTGTTAGGAACGTAACCTAAAATACACTGCTCTTCGTCAATCAACCTGAGGCATGTGTTGACGTGTTAAGCCTCATGTGCCTGTTTTATTGCACCGGCACCCACACCCTTTAAACCGGAACACAGAAAGCTGCTTGGCGGCAGAAATAAGCATAGAGGTGGTAGTACTTCCCCGGACGAGCCCTTCACTAAGCTCTACGACTACTAATTTTAATTGATTTAAATTAATTTTATTTTACAATGTTACATAAACTTTGGTTTGTTTGGCAAGTACGCTTCACAAAAACAAAACAGAAATTGAACCTACGCCATTCTGTAGTCCATTAAAATGATTGTGCTATTTAGCGAACAACGTACCTACTTATATAGGTTTGCCACTAATGTTCTCGAAGACAAAAGCTATCGATGAGTCTGATTCCACTCGAGCTAATTACCAACCGTTTGCTCATTCTCTTTCTTTGTTTGTGTTCAAAAGCTCTCAGACGAATTAACATTCAGTATATCCTTCAAGACCAACACCGCAAAAGTAATTCAATATGTGTGCAATATGTAATGAATATATAAAAAAATACTGTGGATATGTTTACATAACATCATCTAGCACTAAACTAAGCAACTATAGGAACCAAATAACTAATAGAATACTTATACACATTTTTTTTATAAATACATGCTTAGATTACAATTTAACACCCAGACAGAGAACAAACATCTGTGTGTACCGAGGACAAACATTTTTATACAAATATTTGTCCTCGTTAGGGATTAAACCTACAACCTACAATACAGTAGGCATATTCGAAGTTTTTTTTGTTTTCTGGATTTCAAACTTTTGTATGGAGATACGCTAGTGGCCCTATAGGCCGCCAGGGGCGCTTATCGTATCTCCATACAAAAAATCGACCTCGCAAACCGAAATTCGGTATCCGGAAAACGAAAAAAACTCAGCATCCGCTTACAGAAGGTAGAGCTACTACTAACTAAGCTGTGAAGCCAGTCAAATAAACTCTGTCATTCTTCTTTATCGATATAATTTTCCCCTAGTATAGAATAGTCGTCAACTTCAATTCAACTTTTAAAGTGGTGGCACAAGGTTTCGATTCAAGCAAATACGTAATTTTAAACAAGTATGGAAATTTATTAACTGTATTGTAATTGTGTAGGTAGTATCATTTTCAAATATGTAAAACGTACTCTAGATATAACCGTGGATAATTTTTTGTGTACCTTGACGTACCTTTTGTGCCTAAGCAAAATACTCGTGCCCAAACAAGTAGTATCTCCCTTTATTCTGTTAAATATTATACAATCGTTCATAGAATAAGTTGGTATGTGAATGTAAGAAAACACGGTGATTTGTGAGGGAAAAATTATAAACCAATATTTTACCTTGATAAAATATTAAAGGAAAATACATTCTTGAAGGCAACCAAATTAATAGCCTGTGTCTACGATGACTGGTCAAATCGACCCCTGTAAATCATATATCGGGACTGTTGACATTGATTTTAACCATTGTTTGTTTGGTGTAACGGGTCGCCGGATTGAATTTGGGTTTTGTTATGCAGAAGGACAAAAAGTTCAAGCTTTCCAATTTATAAATTGCTTCATCTATACTATGGCAAGATTTACAAATCAGAACGAGGTATACGTATTACCTACAATTTTGTGAAAAAACTTACCGCTTTTTTCCGACACGTATGTTTTTTAGCAATAACCGGATGACCCACCTGATGCTAAGTATATGCCTATAACAAAACTGACTTAGGAGTTCACGCGCGTCAGGAACGTGCACGATGATGCACTGTCCTATGTCTATCTACATAAGGCATTTAGTCTCATGAACCTGTTGTTACACCGACCCCCACAACAAACCCCCTCTTTAAACCATAGCATGAACGCTGCTTAGCGGCAAAGATAAGTATGGTGGTAGTACTTTCCCGGATGAGCCCTTAACTTAATAGCCCTACTACTCTTCATCATCAGTCTGTCACGCTCTTAAGGACTTGCTGTAAACAATCTCTCTGTGTATACTCAACCAGGGAGCACAATAAATTTAACATTTGTGTTATACTGTGCGGCAACTAAGCAACATTCCGCAGTTGAGTTACCGAAACCACGCAATATAATTCAAATACCAACACGATACGCTTACGCCACATTATTTCAAGCTAGGCCCTCAGTTAAGCCTTCTTAAACAGTATTTTGTTTTCTGTAGCGTATCATGGACAGCGCTGAAGCAGCTGCGCTATCAGCCGGCGGTAGCGGCAGTGATGGCTCTCCAGGTAGCTACTACGATGCGCGATTGCTGAACGTCCACGCCGGTGATGGAACCCTGGCTGCTAAGGCCCGTAGACTGCAGCTCACACCAAGCAGACATTTCGACCACATCGGCGTTAATACGAGCTACAGTGCAGTGCTGATGCCGCCGTATATCAACACTGAAGGTAATGTATGCTTTTACAATATTTTGTTTTTGAAAGGATATTTCTGAGATTTTTTTGAACAAAGTCACCAGTTACTAGGTATTGTTTTTGTTTTCACGTAAATCCCATTCGATGAAGTAGAAAATAAATTTATTATAGACTTTTGAGAAAATTCTCACGGTGATAGATAATTTCCAATGATATTTATCTACCTAATGTAAGCCACTTAGATCACACTCTTCGTTAGATCTTAGATGTAAATGCCACTAGCGGTCACCCATCCAAATGGTGACCACCCAGAACATTGCTAATGCAACACAGAATGACCAAGCAAGCTATGTAACAAGAGGCGTAATAACTTTGTTATAGCAATAAGCTTATTCTATGTATTTCATTATAAAAGAAATGTAAAATTTTGTATGAGAATAAATGTCTTTAAACCTATGTAATAAGCTTTAAAGTATGCAAGTAGCATTAGGTTCTTAAATTTTAATGAGGTCTTACATACTTTACTAAAACTGAAGCCTATAAATCACTACCAATTTATAAAACCTAAACGAGATATAAATGATTGTTCATACAACGAAAATGTAAGTAACCTCGCGTCAATCAGATACAAAGCATTCGACTTTCCCTTTGAGTTTCTAACATCAAAGTTTAATTTACTCCTAGTCCACATACAGCAGACATGTAGAGAAAATTGTTCAACGAGCCTCCAACCCCTAAATAATGAAACGTAGTACATTGTTGACACACGGGGTGGGGGTGACAGCGGGGTGGCGAATGATAAATGGACAGATTGACATATTTCTGCCTATTAGTGACGCTAACATGAACGCTTATTCCAAATTATATTTTCCTATTGACTATCTAATGATAATCGTTTGACCTCATTAAGCACTCATTTTTTTTAAAACATAAAATGACGTTTATGTAAACAGAATTTTTTTGAAATCCGTTTTTAAAACCGCCCTTGGCCCATAAACTATCTCCTATGACAATATATTGCCTGGCAGTTCATTATTCATTAGAAAACGTGGTGCACTGCTCTGCGTCCATCGACTTAAGGCATACAGGTGCTAATCCTCATGTACCTATCATTTCACCATCACCCACACTTTTCAAACCAAAACGTTGCTTGGTAGCAGAAATAGGCATGGCAGTTCATCTCATACAGATAATCCGATAGATAAAATAAATTTAGATTTGTATATAAAACCTAGATTTGTACTCGAAAACTATAAACTCAGTTGAATCTAGTACGTTTACATCGTATATTGCTTGTTTTTGTGTTATAAATATGGGCAAGTAATGTTAGCTAATTCATTCATAAATGAATGAAGGTGAGGTTTTAAACACAGGTCGTTTTATTTAATTAGTGGCAAATTCATACCCGTTTGTGAATTCTTTACAACTTTAATTACGTTTCACACCTAGTCGTAAAACGAATTGGATAGGCCCTGCCTTATTAGGATGGTTTATGGCTCGGGGAAGTAGGCTTATTTTATGACACGTAGTTTTACCGCGATCCAATTTTCTATCTTACGTAAAACAGGTGTACGCGCGCGGCTTCGCTCGCCTACAGCTAAAGGTTTAGGCTGTGCGCTGTTTATATGTCAGTCAGTCAGGCAGGATAAAGAATCTTATAATTGGTATAGATAAAAAGTAAATGTAAATAGAAGTAATACATCGTTTTGTAACACATAATCTAAATAGTCTGATTTCGGAGGACTCTGATATATGTTAACTTTGCCCAACCCTCGATGAAAAGCAAAGTCAACGTCTTCTAAAACGTTTATTTTATAGCTATAAATAGCATAGTAATTTATATTTAGTGCCATGTGATATGACATAAATATTTAACTTTGTTATCTTTAAAGACTCGTTTTCTAATAAACAAATGTGCTATGTGCCGTTATGTAAAGACAAAAGATAGGTCTACTTTATGATACGGGTATAGGTACATTTTGTGGCATCAGAAGGGCCACGCCTGTGCCCCGAGGTCTGACCCTCCCCTGTTCGTTCGTAACGTTATCTAAATTGCTTTATTTCACATCACCTATTCTAAATAACCGCTCTAGGGAAAACAACACATGCTGTAATAGGATTTCAGAAAGCTCAGAGATGTACAGAAGATGCTGAATATACAGCAGATTTAGTGGATACTATTGCAGTCTGCGTAACCCGTAAAATCGTCATCGTCATCAGCCTAAATAGGCCTAGACACAACTTCCCCCACATTTGGGGGTCTGTCGTAGTGAGACTGCAGTCAGTAAATACTGCTGTCCATAGTACGTTTACTTAGTTGCCACTATATAGTTTATCCGTTATAAAATTACCTTGTTCTTTATGGCAATCCTCTCGAGAGCTAGGTGACAAAGCATGGAGTTGCAACTATGGTTCTCCAGAGCTCTAAGCGGCTGCTGTAGGTACTGCCGGAGAATCAATAGACGTCGTCGTTGACTGTAGACGTCGATCCCTCTCCTACTGACCACTGGATACCTACATTAGTTTATAAAAGTGATTATCATGAATAAATACCGTGACTATAACTAGAAGTAAATACAACTTCTAACGTATATTCATCCTGAGTTCATCCCGAAAAGAATTAGCTTACTTTACGACGTATCACGAAGGAAGACCCCAAAAATCATTTAACCTACGTGTTTAATCTGAAGGGCGTAGAGGGCGCACGTTTATTTAACAAGCCTATAAGCTTCATTCATATAGAAAACCGGTTCCTTATCGCTTCTTGTCAATTTATGAGTACTTAAGACTTTTTTGATAATTGATTGCAACCATTTTTTTTTTAGCTGACTATTATTAGCAACGAAATAGCTTAGTCAAGTAGCTCTTTTAGTAGCTTTGCTGAACAAAACTACCAAAAGAGCTACTTGACTGAACTATCTGCAGAGTACTCTGTAAATATCAGCACTATGCTAGAGGAACCGGCATAAGAACATATTGTTTTTAATTTAAACATTGATTCCTAGAATCGTATTTTTTTTTGTTTATAAATAAATGACGCCCGCTGGTAGACCTGCTTTCAATTGTTATCAAAAGAATCTGCTTTCTCCGTGCTTTCTACGTAAAATAGTACACAGCGGAATCATTATTTTTTCCGGCAGACGGCTCAGGAGAAAGCAATCACGACCACCCAATGAACCAAGTTCGCCAATTACTCTTCTTTTAATGGGTAGTTAAAGAAATTTCCCTAATTGGTCAACCCTGTGCCAACAATGTTGCGGGTTCCGATGTAATAACAATTTGCTGCATTCATGCATAATAAAGAGCAGTGGATGATACCCGATTAACATTTTGCTAGCTGCTTTGGAATTTTGTATGCGCCCGCTGTCATTTCTAAATACTGCTCTGCACTTCGACTATTGACTATGGCTACGGCTACGGCTACTGGTGAGCAATATACTTGCAATTTCCAAAACTATCAAGTATAGCGTCAGCCAGGTAAACCGGGTGTAATAAGACTACTTCCGAAAACTGAATCTGCGCTTTCAGACCATGATTTTGATTCCAAACAAATATAAAAACGTTGAAAAAATGTCGACACTTTTGTTCCGTTTTTCCGTGTTCAGCATCAATATTTACAATACATCATAAGTACCTAATTACCTTATTTAAAAACACGTAAAAAAGACAAAATGTCGTTGACCACTGTCGGATTACATAACTGGTTGATAATTAGGAATTTAGAAAAAATAATCGTATTACTCTAAATGTATTTGAGTGCCAACCAAGTAATATTCTATATGACCTTATTCGTACTGAGTAGACCAAACTTGAAAACCACTATAAAACTCGATGCAGTAGAAAAAGAAAATTTTCACGCCAGCCAATTAATTTTTGTATATTACTTCCAACAGATGGCGAAGTGCAGAACCAGATAGCCTGGTCTGAACACCTGGACCCTCTCTTTGTGAACAACTACGAGATCGACGCCACGCTGTCTTGGCAGTACTATGCCTCTTCCAGCGGTTTTATGAGGAGATACCCTGGTAAGTTATGGAAAAAATACATGTTTGTAACCGATTCTGAAGAAAATAGTGATAAAACATTTACGGGCGTGAAAATTCTACGCCCCATCGATTTATCATCGTTTTGATATCCTTTACATAATTCTTGTGCAGCAATGTCCTGGCCACCAGAAGACGGCTACTCTCACCACGCACGAGACTTCTACGATTTCCGATCTTCAAACTGGTTCGTTGAAGCTGCCACCTCACCGAAGGACCTTGTCATTCTTATTGACGACTCCGATGACCTTGGATCTTCGCACTGGAGGCTAGCCAAAGCAACTGTATCAGCATTGCTGGATACACTGGGACCCAACGATTTCGTCAACGTGTATCGATATAGTGATGCGGTGTCGGAAATACATTCCTGCTATACGAAGATTTTGGCTCAGGTAAGTGAAAATATAATAATGTAAAGTGCGTTTATTTGGAATCCGTGTGGCTATTTGGAACTTTTAAGATGTGGCTGCGTTTTTTTTTTTATTTAGCCCAGGTAGAATATTTTTCTAACATTATGACAATACTCCGACTGTCGAATTTTAAGACCAAAAGTGATGCTCACAGACGGACAAGTGCATTTTGTTTGTAATACTATTATAGTGAGAAAATATAGCCTGGTCGAAGAGCTTATAGTTACAGTTTAATAGTAAGTAAAGAAATAATCTTTACGATTCTTGTTCTTTAGAAAACGTTCCAAATATCCACAGTTTACGATTTTTAGTCAGCTCTTGGCAATCTTTCAAGCAAACAACGATCTTTTTAGTAGCTTGGTTTTAGTGTGAATACTACTTGTATTACGTCGGTATTGAAATTTTTGAATAATTTCTTTACACTTATATACAGCAAGCAGCACACTTATTTATTTATTTCATCCGCGTTTATTATCAAGTATATAAACTTTAACCTCCCCGTACCCGTTGGTTGTGTTTCAGGTATTTCTTTCATAGTACACCGTTAAGTACTAAAACAAATATACCATAAAAATTTCAAGTCTATCCGACCAGTGGTTTGGGCGGTGTGTTGTCTATATGTCGTCAGTAAGTCAGGACATAGATTCTTATAATTATTAGTATAAATTATGAGTAAAAAGTCATACTCAATACTCTAGAAAACGTGTTCACTCACATTTTCTAGTTTGTAAAGAGGTGTTCAGTCTGACCGTTATTTCTTTGGTAGCTTATTCAGGCTTAGCCACGTGTGGTGTTGCAAATATACCTTGCAAGACAAAAGATTGCTCGATGCCCATCCTAGAATGCTTGACCGCTCTCTCCGAGGGTTTTACATAACAACGCCTTTTAGCTGAACTTTCTGTATAAAGCGATGTCATGGTGAAAAAATGGTTAGAAGTTTAGCTAAAATACATATTTGAGCCTAGTTACTAAAACTAGGTTTCAAAAAATTAAGTTCGTATGAGCTAGCTGTCCCTGGAGACAGAGTTTTGATGCCGCCTCAATAGCTTTCATAATGACAGCTAGAGTTAACACTGACAGTTAAACGAACCCGGCAAAGTTCGGAAACGCTGAGATGTAAGTGTCACTAGTGGTCACTTATCCAAATAGTAATCGCTCAAAATGTTGCTTAACTAGTGTCCGCTTCCAATTTCTCACAAGCATCTGTTGCTAGTAGGATAAACCTTCACTTCATTGGTAGTAAAAGTTAACACTGGTCACTGAGTTAAGAGTTTTCTGACGAGCAACGTCCCGTAATACTACTAACGGACACTCGTACAATATTGTAACCAGGCATCGATCGGAATGACACACGACCAAATAGTAATGAAAGCAAAAGATTCGTTTACGAATGTGCCGACATAAATATAATATAATTCGGTATCGTAGGTATTTACTTTATATTACTTTATTTCTACGAGTACTATCCCAACTCCCAAACGTAATACAACCATTACGCCTCCGTAAATGATATTACAGCATAAAAATATTGATTCGTACCAACAACGTATCGACAGTATTCAATGGTAATAAAGGTTATATTTCAGTGAAACGTGTAACAGACTACTAAACACTTTGTTTTAAAGGAAAATTATATTTTAAGGAGTATTTTACAAAACTATCACAATCGATTGCTACCAAGAACAAAATAGTTTATTGTTTTAATATTTAACCTATACAATAAGCTTTTATTGAAGAAATTACCTAGCGTTTTGGATACAATTATTTGTCTTCTGTTTCGTTGTTACAATCTTATATATCGTAAAACTATTTATATCCTTATTGAATTTAATTAGCCACACTACAATAAATACTAAAAATAAGATCGGTCACTTTAGTTTTATAGATTTTCCAGTTACAAATTGCGTGTTCTTTATTGACATCACAAAGTTGCCGGTGAAATTACAGGAACATGAGGCTTAACACCAGTATACCTCTCGTTGATGGAAGCAATGCATCGTAGGGTACGTTCCTAACGAACGTGCCTTTCGCGGCAATGCTTGCTATAGGTAATGGTAACCGCTCAACATCAAGTTGGTCATCAAGTACAATTACAGCACGTAGTATATATAAAACAGCGTGTCAACGTTAGAACAAGCAGTACCTACCGATACCGTTGGAGATACCGTTTAAAATCCATATTTCAGTTTAAAATGCCTACGGTTAATACTCTAACAGCCTTTAAATAAATAAAATAAATAAATAAATAATGCTGGACGATCCACACAGCATCATCTAGCCCCAAGCTAAGCAGAGCTTGTGTTATGGGTACTAGATGACTGATATACTTAATACAATACATTACATATATAGATATTTTTTATTATACATAGAAAACACCCAGAACACCCGGAATAAATATTTGCAGATCGTACAAACATTTATCCCAAGGCGGGAATCGAACCCGCAACCTCTGCGTCGCAGGCGGACATTCGCCCGCCGCGCCACATCGGTCGTCAATAATAAGTATATCTGCGCATATAAAAGTGATACTTCCCACACAAACGCAAATATGAACACATTGATGATACTGGATAAACTTGAGGTCATTGAAAACAGATAGATATCAAAAAATGTCGGCTTAATATTCTACAGAGTGAATTGATTTCTCGTGGGCAGCGTAATGAAATCAACGTTACGTGTTTCGAAAATTTTATCAAATCACCCTTTTACTCCTACATTTTGTTGGCAACCTCCCACATGAAGAGGGATTCAATTATCAACCCACGTAACTTTGCTTTTGGACACCGCATACTCGTAGATTATGCAATAGTTATAGCTATAGGAGTGGGATGGTACTGGTCTTGTAGCGTCTGGCTTAAATAGGTATCTAAAATAACCACAAAGTCTATAGAGCTATAGGCTTACTATAGTATAGGGCTCTTTGTGAAGTGCTCGCAGGACAATCACCATGCATGTTTCTTCACCAGCTATATGTACCCACTACCTATTTCAAGCAATAAAGATATTCTATAACACAGCTTTAAATGTATTTCGGTGTGAACGGTGTGGCCCTATGTACTTACACAAGTTTATGGATCTAGGGCTGTGCATTATAGGGCACGTTCTTAACGAACTTGACCTGCAAGGTAATGGCTTTGTTATAGGAACACTTAGATCATTTAGACCTTCTGCTTGTTTTATTATCAAATAGTATAAAACTTATTATGAAAATAAGATAGAGACAAATACTCAGAAAAATAGAATTCTATAAAACTTGTTCGTCACTAAGGGTTGTCACATACCTAGTCTTATGCCCGCTTGCACAACGATTACTGAATGTATTTAGTAAGCCCTAAATGCATTTAGAAAGCTAAGTATGTTTAACATTGTAGGAAAATTATGTCGCTATTTCTTGTACCTACGCTAAACATGTTTATCTTGGTAAACGTGATTAGCTAAATAAAATTAAATCAGATTGTTATGCAACCGAGACTAAACATAAACTACATTATAATACAGAACGGATAAATATCGATCGATTGCTGTATTTGTACGGACGTTGCAACCCTGTAAATAGTTTTAATTTACTCCATTGCATTGGAACGAGTAAACAACCAGAGTAATTAGACGATGATTTTAATTGAAACATGAACCCGGGCAGGTGGCTTCATGGTACACGTCACAGTTCCGATATCCTACGTGCGTCCGTTAGTGTTTTACTACAAGTCATTACGATTTAGGCGCATAAGGTCCCACTCGCAAATTGACATGACCTGCGAAGCAATGTTTCATTATAGGTGATAATAATAATAAATAATAAATCGCATCGATCTTAGTAATATTAGTATGAGATATATTTTCTGTCATCTATGGAAGCAACATAGCATTTTTTCTCGTATTATTTTTAGTTCAGTTGCGTAATTTCGGTGGTATTACCCACATTACTTAAAGTTTTGGCAAAAAGTGTGAACAGTTAAAATAAAAGTGTATTTTGTGGCATCCAGAAAATCTATTCCAAATCCATTTTAAAAAAAACCCCATCTTTTTTTCAAAACCCAAAGCCTACCAAATCTACTTTTTTTTTACTGACTTGAATTTATTAAAAACTATTTTTCTAGGTACTTGACATTGGCAAAATTGTCTGTCGAATGACGGACAGGTGTCTCAGAGAAGAAAAAAGAAGATACTCAGATAGATTTCGTATATATTCTTAGGATTTCAGAGTTTCAGTTATAAAAAAATCCACTGTGATGTTACCTAATATAAGCCTAAGGTTTTCTTCACAGCTGTGCTCAATTACAGAAACAGTAAAATACAATAACAACAAGAAAAATGTTAAATAAGATTTTCTAAATCTGTTTCAAACAGGTTCAGTTGCTCTAGATAAAAACTTTGACACTTACTTACCTACATTAAAGTAAATGGAACAAGGGTTTTATATTACTAAATTATGTACAGGTAATTTAGCCGGTAACTTTAATTAATTTTATAGTTTTTATAGGAATATAGAAACTGGCACCAAGATTTACCTATTTATAAGACGATCATTCAAAGTAATTCCTGTGATACCACAGATTATATAGCTATTGTTTTTTTTTTTTTTTTAAGTAAAATATCATAAACTGATAGGCAAATAAAATATGCCTACTGAGTTACACCAAGCGGTAGCTACATCTCTGCCACCACAGAAATAATATTGGTACTAAAGGCGCGAAAAATTTCGCGTGGTTGAGAAACTCTGTACCGATTATATCCACCAAGTATCATCTCTATATTCGAGGTAACAACGTTCAAAGACCTGTTACGGGCCCATATATGAAGTATATAAACTGTAACTCATACGCAATAACCTCAGCGTCAGAATAAATAAAGCTATTGGAAATTTCACACTACACCATCCAGCCCGAAACTAAGCAAAGCTTTTTTGACTATAATGAATATAATGCATATCATAAATCTCTATAGGTAATGTTCAAATGCTTATCGTCGTAGGGAATAGGGACCGAATCCACAACCTGCAGCGCAGAAGGCAGAACTGGTACAACCTGAGCTGAGGGTAGTCAATAAAATAGCCAATGTTATCCTACATTTCCAGAAATATGTATAACCAGTCAGGTAACTTTCCGTCCCAATGAATAGGTAACTATCCCTTTGATGTACCAACAAACAAAATTAATTTCAAGTTTTGCTTACACAATCAGACCTGCTCGTATTTTACCGGTTAAGTGAGTAATTATTCATTTTGTGTACTTTATTATACATATTAGCATATTATGTAGTTACAAGTATATACATACTTATAGGTACAATAAAAAAGTAGGTACTAAATAAACACGAGCTCGCGAAAGTCCCGTCGAAATCGGTCAAGCCGCTCCAGAGATTACCCGGAACAAACAGACAGACAGACAGACAAAAATTTAAAAAAATGCTATTTTGCTATATGTACCGTATATACATTCCTATGCATGTAGTAAAAAGCGGTTATTTTAATATTACAAACAGACACTTCAATTTTATTTACTAGTATAGATAAAGATTAATATATTCCGACAATTTCAAGTCTACCAGTAGGACCAGCACAGCTGTTTAAGTTTGTGTTTTATCCACATGACAGTCACAAGACAAAAATTCTTACGAGTATAAATGGCCTTTGCATCTATTGCGATTTATTAGCGTCAAGGAGAAATTTTTAGTCATTCCCTTAATTACAAGGCGCGGTGGTATTTGGGATATGATTTTAGATAGAGTATTTTAAAAATATTAATTTGTTGAAACATATCTCCGAGTTAGTTAATAATTTGAATAAAAATGTAAATTACCGAAAATGCATGTATTGCGTGTTAGGGGTAGCATTACGCAATGATATCCATCTGCTATGTATACCCACCTTAATGGAATCAATCAACCCGGCCTTGGTTAATACTTTAAGGGTTAATGTAGACGGCGCCGCCGCCACGCCGCGTAACTGTCTACACGGGTCACGACCGCGCCATCGCTGCTTGATAACGCTACATCAGTATCATACAATACATTTCAAGAGCACTAGTCTAGTAGTAGCATCTTCGCCGACTGATTCAATGGTCGTGGGTTCGAAACCAGTCGTGTACCTATGGATTTAAGTGCGCAAAGCTAGTCTTTCAAATGTTGAATAAAAACGTCGTGACTTAGTCTCGAGCTATGGAAACCAAATAACACAACTTACGACACCTACCAGTTGCCTAAGAGGCGAGTAGTTCTGTACCTGCATCCACGAGCTCCTGTAGAGATATCTACAAGCTGCCGTAGAGGTATCTACTCGTACGAGCTCCTGTAGAGATATCTACGAGCTGCCGTAGAGGTATCTACGAGTTATCGTAGAGGTATCTAGGAGCTGTCGTAGAGGTTACTAGCAAGAAAAACATATACAAAAATAAGAAGATACTTCTACTATTAATAATAGGAAACTGTAGGTTTTCGGATTTTTAGAGTTACAAGAAGACACATACCATCTTATCCCGCCTACTCATTAGGTACTCACAAAGTACTATAATATAAGGTACACTTCCGCTGTAAAGGTTTTCTTGGGAATTTATGAAAGCACTCAAAGTAACGTATGCTTTATAAAGTTGGTGCGACTATATCAATAAATTGCCGCTCTCACAGGCTGTAATGGGGAGTTACTAAGTAGGAAGTTTATAATAAAAATGTTAGACACTTTATGGGACTGATTGTTTTCGTGATGACAAACTTCGTGGCATTAAAATTAAAATAGACTAGTGATTTTTGTATGTTGGTTAGAGTAATTACTATGTAGGTAGATAATATTTTGGGTACATAGAACAAGCTATTTGTAGATAACAATTTTCTGAAAATATTTTTCGGCATTCTACACTCTGAAGATACAAATAAATGAATGACTTACATAGACTGCCTAACCTAGAAACAATAGGTACGCTGGGTTATTGAAACAACTGATATGAGAGCATTTCCTTACTCTATTTAACTTGGGAAACTATAAAGTTCTCAAGATTTATCACAAAACTGCCAGTCCAGCACAATCAGATGAGGTGGCGGACATGCAAAGTGTCAAGTAAAGTTGCAAGACATAGTGTGCTCTGTGTCACGAGCTACGCGCCACATCTTTGTGGCATAGATATTATCACATAACTTCACTGAGATTTAGTATCTTAATACCGCTGATCTCCTTCAAACATAGTTTCTGTAGCCCTTACAGATGTTAAAACAAGATTGATATTGTTTTCTAAGAGCCTGGAACCATGAGGTTGTCAACAACTGATCTCAAATTTCCTACTAGTAACATAATCAGATTTTGATAAATGAAATCGATTTCAATTACTAGAATATGGCCATCGATGCGGTAAAAAAATTAAATAACGCTAAAACTTTATTGGATTTATTTTGTCATCAGCCTAAATAAGTCCACTGCTGGACATAAGCCTCCCTTATATTTGGCGGGTTTGTCATAGCCATCAGTGAGATAATATCTGCACTATACTGAGCTGCTGTCTTCTGGTGTGTACCCTTAGTCGCCTCATACATCCATGGGAGGTAATGGACGGGTTCTAGTCTAAGCAGATATCATCACGGCTGATTAATTTCTTCTTTTCTTCTTTTCTTCGTAATGGCATTGTCCGTCATTCGACAGACCATCTCACCAATCAAGTGGATTGAATAAATACTTCTTATCAAGTCAAGTCAATAAAAAAAAGTAAAGTCTGCTGTCATTGATTTCGAAGAAAAAGGTGGCGTTTTTCTTTAAAACCTACGGGAAACATTTTCGATCAAATCAGGATGCCACATAACAACACACTTTGATTTCAACTATTCACACTTGTGCTAAGACCTACAGTAATTAATGATGATTAAAATTCAACCGAAATTACACATCAGAACATAATAATAACACTAGAAAAACAATTATTGAAAATACAATGTTGCATACAAAGATGACAGAAATTATTTGCTAACAGTAAATGTTAGTAAATGCCAAAACGTCAGCCGTTAACTAGGAGTGAATGTTTGACAATAGGACAATAATGCATAGCTTAGCTTTTTAATTATGCACTAATTTTGATATAGGTACCTATACTACCTTTACTTGAGTATTGTCTATACATCTGTGCCTCGACAATGGCGTTTCCTAATCATATTACAAATTCAGTAGGTTGGTAAACATCCTCCCATCTAGCATATGTCTATTTGATACACCTATATTGCGGTGCATTGTGTGATTGGGTGAGTGACCCAACTTGTAAGTACAATTGCGTTCACAAGTCTATGTAATGACGTGTACTCAAACGCTCTTCAAACTTCGCTAATATACGATCTCAACAACTCAGCATATAGCCATTTATTTTCGATCAAACTAATTTTATTTGCTGTATTTACCTAAACTGAGGTTTCGTGATATCAGCGATCTAGTATTTCCAATTTTACCTAAACTACGAAGTCGCCAAATTTTATTTACGTACCTCTAGTACTTACTTCAAAAACACGTTATATTGAATTACCTACCTACGAAATTTTATTTTCGTTGAACATACTTTAAAAACAATGTACGTCATAAGGTACGTCACAGCCTAACAATAAACATGTTTTAAGAATGTATTATTACACTTTATGTATTTGAATTCCTTATATTTTTACCCCTTTTGGGCCTTATGTCTTAACAATCCGTTTCCTACTAGCCAGCAAATATAGATTGTACAACTTGTCGATGTACCAAAATCCATGCGGATCGGAATAACGGTTCGACACGACTCGGACAAACATAGTTTACAGGCGTTTATAACCCGGGTGTGTCTCACGTGCAACGTCATCTGATAACCGCTTTCCATTAGGTGGGCCGTTTACTTGTCTACGTTTCAGTATGAAAATAGAAACATACTACCAACAAACAACATCGATACGTACAAGTATTGCGAAATTTTTACCGCTAGATTAATAAAAATAATCGCTTCTGGTATCTTTATTAAAAAACGACTATGGTGTCATAATTAAAGGTACTGGGACATTATTTGTCTCATTTATGTATTGGTTGGTGCAACCTCTACATAACAGAGCACTAACCAACAAATTTTAGACCATCAATAGCGAAATTCAACTCTGAAGAGTTGTATCCAAGGTAGATTTTATGTTGGCTGTTGGAGGTTGCTTTGTGATGTCAAGATAGGTGATGTATCTTTCCACATACAAAATCGCGCAATCGCAATCAAACGTTGTGTATTTAAGTTGGAACATATTCCGTTCTCTTAGAGCATGTGTTTACATTACATTTTCAATTACTTGAGCTAAAGTTGAATTGATGTGTGCAGACTTCAACGTACCTACATTATGTTATTACCTAGATAATCATGTATGCAGTACGAGTAGGTCAACCTTGCATTGGCGTATGCTAAGGATTGACCTTATGCTGCGTAGGTACAATCTGCATTAAGATGTATATAAACAAATTGTAACTTTCAAAATAATAAATAAATAAATATTTGTGGACATTTGGTGTCAAAGTGATAATAATTATAAACAATTACAAAGCGAAATACTCAACAAATGCGAGCTTTTTTTGACTATATTTTAATGCTGTGATACAATTTTGAAAGTTACATCTTGATGCAGCTGACTATCTATTAATAATTTCATAATTTTTACTTGTTAAATACGTTTTCACTTGTTCAAATGCATAGTGGTACTGCGCACGTGTTTTCACTCGCGTGGCGTATTTTCATACATACCTACTTCATCTACCGCTACAGCTCTTTAGGGGTTGAATTTCAGGAATTCTCTTCTCGGTATACCCCTACGCAAGAAGTTGTCTTCAAAATAATCATAAAAAGATGATTAATATAACTTTGCAAGAGCTCTTCAAACACGTTTTTATAGAATATACTTTAGTTAAATCATTGAAT
The DNA here is from genome assembly GCA_947095575.1 of Electrophaes corylata. Taxonomy (NCBI): domain Eukaryota; kingdom Metazoa; phylum Arthropoda; class Insecta; order Lepidoptera; family Geometridae; genus Electrophaes; species Electrophaes corylata. The sequence goes on along the minus strand of OX352699.1, from coordinate 10,732,094 downwards.
TTAAAAACCTTAGCCACTACGTACATAGACTATACCACAAAGCTAAAAGTATAAGTACAACTTTATTTAATGACGAACACAGTAAATTATTCCTTGCAAGTCTAACTGCGACGAAGGCCGTGTCGGTGTTAGAATGGAGAAGCTACACACAACTCATAAAGCTTTCAAAGCTAGTTTCAAGGTTACCTGCAGTAGTTTATTAGAATACAAAACAGCTTTGTCACTTGAGTATGCCATGTTTATAATGGCTATAAAAATGTACCTACTACAAAAAGTTTTTGACTGAAATATACTGATTAATAACTTTTTCTACCTAACAGATTAATTAAACAGTTTTTGTATGATTTCTTCCAATATAATAAGCATTTATAAAATACTTATACAAGTTATACTTTGTTTTGTAACAGAATAAATAATTCGTTGTATCTTAATGTCTGTTTGATAAAAATCTTGCACTGACGTAGAGCTAATCTATCAAGAAATCTTAAAATAATCATGTGTTCACGATATGTTAGGCACGGTTTAGGCGCCAGTGGTCTAGTGGGAGTGACCCCGCCTTTTGATCCTAAGGGCATGGGTTCGAATCTGGTCGTGCATTAATGGATTTTCTGTAAGAAAAAGATTTGTGCTTTAGTATTTATAACATAACATATAGTCTTGCGATACTAGTGGCTCGTTATGTGACCTAGCTATTGTCGTTTCGAAAACTAGTGAAATACCTAACTTGCTGTATTATCACTAGAAACCTACCTAGATGTATTTATCGCATGGAGCTCACCTTAGGCGCTATTGTTTGCGCTTTGTAGCAATAACATTCTTCTTGTAAATTCTCTGCGAGTAATTACTGGAAGCGAACGAATTACGTCGCTCAAAGGATCCGAGTATCCGAGACACCTCAATAATAATTGAATTACCCATTAAAGTTAGCTCATTGGAGCTCTTTGGATTTTTAACCTACAAAACCATCTAAGGCTTCTAACAGTTAGCTTTAATAATAATAATAATAATGCTGGACGCCGCTGGTAGAATACAAAAAAACTGGTAGGAACCAAGGTACGGCAAGAAACTTCGAGTTTTTGCCGTTTCTTCTAGGCTGGGTCACGAGGAACTGGCGCTTAGATTCACCTAGATTTAAAACGTTTCAAGATGATCCCTGCGGATATTACCTACCAAATAAATGCTTTTTGACTTGACTTTGACTAACCCCTGACCTTAGGATAAAAAGGTACCTACAATAGCTCTCACTACACCATTAGTGAATGATGGGTTACAACCTGTCACGTATAGAATACCAACTACTTCAAATGGCCATTAGACCATTAGATATCCTCACAGAATCTTGATTTTTTTATGAATGTTTTTTGACTACCCTCATTAGACATCCTCAAAGAATCTTAAGTTTTTTTTATATACGATTTGCTGGTGCCACAAGCAGTTGGCCCACCTGATGTTAAGTGGTTACGTGTAACAAAGCATTGCATCGTGGGACACGTTCACTAGGAACATGCTCTACGATGCACTGCTTCGCATCCATCAACGTAAGGCATACACTGTCGCATTTTATAGTAAGCGGGCCTTTCATAATAAGTACAAAGCAGCGTCGGCTACTATAACATTGTGTAACCCAGTCTTTTTTTTTTCCCAGGCTGTTCCGGAAACTATTCGCGAGCTGAAGACCTCATTATGGAACGCAGAGCTGTCTGGAGGCGTGGCCAACTTAACCGGCGCCCTCGCCACTGGTTTTGAAATATTACACAGGGTAATTATACTTTGAGAACACTGAGTACTTGTAGGTACTTATAGCTGACGTACTTCTCTGATTGCTTTTTACATTGAGCTTCTTGTAAAGAAGTTGTTGAATTTTTAAGAGTTTTGATTACTTAGATGCTTTCGAAGTGAATGTTTTTGACGCTGCGAAACTTTTCGTAGCACTTTTCGTAGCGACCGTAGCTTTTCGTAGCCACTGTAGCGAGTAGCTCGTAGCGTAAACGTTTTGGCTTTTGGAAACACTTGGAGATATTATGGGCTCTAGCCAAATGTAATGTTTAGAATTGCTTCTGAGATATTATCAAAAATTATAAAATTTGCTAAAAAGACCTCGATCACAAAAATTTTTCATTTTTGAGATCGAGGTCACACGAGGTGCCACTTTTAGTAATCAAAAACATGATGTGCATAACCTATTCTTTCATTTTAGTATAACCGTACTGGACTAGGCTGCCAGTGCAACCAGGCGATTGCCATTATCGGTGCTGGAGGCGGTTCCAACGGAGTGAAGAGTGTGTTCAGGATATGGAACTGGCCACATATGCCAGTACGCATCTTCACGTACCGAATCGGAGGAGATGCGACTGCTGGACATAGTATGAAGGACAATGCTTGCACTAATAAAGGTAGGTACGAATATATTGGTTTCAGCTACTACGTTTACGATGATGTTGGTACTTACTGGTAGTGTAATGGTAATGACCCTACCATCAGATCCTATGTTCATGGGTTCAAATCCAGTCGTGCACCAATATATCTATTACATAAAATTATGTACGCATTTAAATGTGGGTAAGAAGCAAGTGTAATATTTAGACGTACCTCTAACTACCCCCGTAGATATCCTCAAAGAATCTTGAGTCGGTACGACATGGTACTAAGAAATTTGAAGGTATATCTACCGTGCCTGTGAATCAAGTTGACGATGCATACGTGAGTTTGCGTAATACTTGCTCGTACTACCTGATGTTAAGTGGTAATCATCACCTATAACAAAGCACTGCGATACACTGCTTTGCGTCTATAATTTTAACGACAAAACCCAAAAGAAGAATTTTAAGAGTACGACCAACCTTTTTTGTACGTTAACTTTTTAATGTTTCATTTCAGGATTCTACGTATCAATCAACGAGCACGCAGAAATTCGTTCAAAGGTGCTCCACTTTATTGAAGTTCTAGCACGTCCTCTGGTGATGTACCAAACAGTGCACCCTATACACTGGAGCCCTGCCTACGTCGGAGGAAGGGTAAGCAAACAAAAACGAGTGTGCTTTAGACCACACGACTGAAGTAAAACTCCTTAATATACGAAACGTAACTGGCTATGAGAGAAAGAGAGAAAGAACAGTGCTTTCATACCCCCTCCATGGTAGTGTTAAACGTTTAACGCAACCTTGTTGGAAGTCGCATAAGAAGTATTGCTTCAAAAAACATTATTATATATACCAAAAGAGCACCGATGGTCTATTAGGAGCGACCCTCGCTTTCTAATCCAAAACGATCTACTTACATCAATCAAAAGTCTACCTAATACATTGCTTTTATTTTACTGAAATAAAAATTTATGTGCTTACAGAGTAGTAACCTGAATGAAGACGGAATGGGCCAGCTAATGAGCTCCGTTACAGTACCTATCTTCGATAGAAGAAATCATACCGTGAGTATGAAAAAAGTTGAAGCTAAACTTTTTAAAAGAGTTTTTGCTTCATAAATACAGCCAGTATTTAAGCAAAAAGTCTTCTCATCTCAAAATATGAAAATACATTCCGAATATAAAAAACTTTGAACTTTTTTGCGTTCGTTTTTCAAATCATTAAAAAGTTTTGTTGGTGTGTATCGCAACCTCAGACGATCGCAATCAATATCGCAACATTAGAGATAAAATATGTTATTGTACTTTTGTTGGTTTTGCAGCAAAGGGAAGCAAACCTGCTGGGAGTGGTCGGAACTGATGTTCCTATTGAGCAGATAAAGAAGCTCGTGCCACCATACAAGGTATGCAAACGTTTTCATGAACTGATTTTTACTTCTATTATTACCTAAGTATCTAAAAATATATCTAAAAATTGTTTCAGCTGGGAGTAAACGGTTATTCTTTCATGGTGGATAACAACGGGCATGTTTTGTACCATCCGGATTTGCGGCCATTGGTATGAAGAATTATTGCTTTTGTTGTTTATTTATATTTTGTGTAGGTATTCAGTTTTTCTAGAAGTCAATGCCGTCTATCGGTATAAGGTACCTAACTTACCGTAATCTCCAAAACGCGTATAATCTGCTTGTAGTAGATTTAACTGCGCTTTTAAGTTTAATAGGTAAATATGCGCTTATTGCCCTGAGAATGTTCCTATTATTTTATTGTTTAGATTAATTTATTTCATTGCTTATTTTTCGTTGTTACAGCATACGAATGAGGAAGTAAGTATACGCAGCTAAGTTTGTATTTAGAACTTTTTCCCTGTATATGTATTGAATGACTGGCATATCACTGTTACTACTTTTGTTAAACAATACAATTTTTCCAGTACACGGAAACTTTACGCCCTCTGTACTCAAGTGTGGATTTAACGGATGTGGAACTGCTTATGGACGCTGAGGAAAACTCCAGAGTCAATCTGACTTCGCTGTTGCTCGATGTAAGAACTATTTATTCAATATTACTAGGTTTATATTTCAAACTAGCGGCCGCTCGCAGCTTCGCCCGCGTAGCAGTTTTTTCTCGTTCCCGTTATTTTTTTGGGATAACAAGTAGCCTTTATGTTAATCCAGGTTGCAATCTATATCTATTCCAATTTCATCCAAATCGGTCTACTGGTTAGAGCGTGAAAGATTAACAAACATCCATCTATCCATTCATACTTAAAAACTTTCGCGTTTATAATATTAGTAGGATAGTAGAATGCCTCAAGCGGATACCAAGGTGGCCAACCGTCCTTACCCCATCGGTCATTGTTCATTGAAATCTAATAATAATATAAATGCGAAAGTTTGAATGATTGGATGTGTGTGGCTTAATCACGCTGCATTGTAACAGGACCGATTCAAAGAAACTCCAAAGAAATTTAGTTTGCAACCTGAATGAACATAGGTATGTGTAAAAATAACTGAATCCAAGGGTGAAGTGAAGTGATCATAGACAAGTCTTAATATAAGAAATAAATTTGAAAAAAATCGGCTCTACGATCAAATCAAAATCTTTTCATTACCAAACCATGTATCGTTTACACAGCTTGGCATATTATATTGGGGTTAGATGACGATGAAATGTCCACCAATATTTATTATTATTCCAGCTTCGACATGATATGATCGAGCAGCGGGAAGGAGAAACAGAAATAGGGGTCAAGGTTCAATATGACAGTATGCGCCGCGTAGCCACCAGACGCCAGAGATACTTCTACAGCCCTGTGGACGGTACTCCGTTCTCATTGGCTGTCGTACTACCTGATGGGTATGGCATGTATGACTTGCTGTCTGAGCAGGAAGTCAAGCATAGCCCGGTTAGTGGTAAGTATTAAGAACAAATAATGCTCATCCCAAGGTTGATCTCTTTAAGCGATTAGGGCCTCAAATGCACTTAATATTTTTGTAAGCATATGGACCATACATTCAAGGCTCGTACTTATCTAAACATACTCTAAAAACTTCAAATTTTTTTCGTGAAAATTGGTGGTTTATATCCAAATCGTGCAATAACTTAAAAAAAAAACATTTTTAGATACTTCATTCATAATACTTTTAAAACATATGTTGTTATTTTAATCGACTAATCAGATTTCTTCCCGCTTACTCAGTGACGGAATATTTCAAAGGCGAAAACTGGAAAATTCATCCTGACTGGTAAGTAGTTTTAAATTAATCAAAAAAATGAATTAAAAAAAATACGGCTTGAAATAAATAATTAATTAATAATTTTCTACACCATTGGCAACAGACTCTCCCGAGTTCATAACAAATATGGGGGAGGCAGTAGAATTACTAAAGCTGATGACGGAAATTCAAGAACGAACAAAGGAATCAAAAATGAATGAACAAATAAGTGCTGCCTGATTGTTGCCAATTGTCCAGCGGCTGCGATACCATCAGTCATGAAGCTAGCTAAAGTATTTTTCCTTTACAGGGTGTATTGTGAATACGCTTCCACATCAGACCAAACATTCAATTCACCAGAGGAACAGCTGCTCCACTTCCTCAACCGGGCAGGGAAACCCGGCTGGAAGTGGATGTCATTGCGACCACGCGCTCTCACTTTACACAACGCGCAAAAGAAACAGGAAAAGGATTCTTATTATTGTACGGCTTTTAATTATACCTACTACTTTTAAGAAGATAATTTTTTTTTATACAACTTATTGATGAAACAAACAGATGGCCCACCTGATGTTAAGTGGTTACCATCACCTATAACAAAGCATTGCCTTGTAGGTCACGCTCGTTAGGAACGTCACCAACGATGCATTACTCAGCGTCCATCAAACTGAGGCATTTATTCGTAGGTGTTAAGCCTCATGTGCCTGTAATTACACCGGCACCCACACCCTTCAAACCGGAACACAGCAAGCTGCTTGGCCGCAGAAATAGGCATGGCGGTAGTACTGCCCCGGACGAGCCCTTCACAAAGAGCTCTACTACTACTAAAATGAATGAATGAAAATATGAACAGAATAAACCTTTTCAAAGAATAATTCTTAATAATGACTTGTTGTGAATAAAAAAGTTTAAAGATTTATCATTGACCAGATTCAATACCCACTTACAACTAGAAATTTAAAGCTTAAGAGTTGCTATTTAAATAATCATCAATAGAGCTTAAGGCATAACTGTCATTCGTTTTCAGGTGATAAAAATTTAGTTCAATCGCTTATCCGGGACGCTATGGTAATCAAAGAATTGGACGCTCACATGCAGCACGCAAGTCATCACAACCAGTAAGTAACATTATTTTTATAGCATGTCTAAAAGCACTATAAAATGAAATGTCCCCAAAAAAATAGTTGTACCTAACAAATGTTCACTATTCAATAAAAGTGGCCCAAGAATCGAACCTTGAAAGATGCCTCTACAAATACAGCAAACAGGTTATCTCACAAAAGTTTATAATTAAATAAACATAACGGTACCAAGATTCGAACCTTGCAGTACACCGCTTTCAAACACTTGCATGTTTAAAACTCTTTTTAATTGCACTCTATTTATATGTTAATTTTATGTTGTTCACTAATGGTATTATGTGTTTGTCACACAAATAGCCCGATAGCAACTTTAATGGCATTACTCACAAGGTAACGTAACAACAATCTTCATAATGGTTGTAGATATGTTAGTAAAAACATAAGTAAAACTAAGTTCAAATTGTTGCTAAAGGCACTAAGCTAATACATAGCTAAGGAGAACAACACTAACAAAATAAGATGGGATATCAAAATACGACTAAAATATTCTCTGTACACACTGCGTGCACCATCCTACCACCTATACCACCTACTTTTGTAAAATAAATATTGTTACTGACGCAGAAAATTCCTAGCAAAATATGTTGTTGGTTATATTTCGTGTGTTTATTTTATGGTTTTAAGACTGCTATGGATTAAGGTAATTTGTATTTGTGCTAATCAAATTTTTTAGCTGACCCAGGATTTTAATTTGACTTAGTGTGTAAGCTCGAGTTTTCGGCTTCTTTCACATGTCCTCTTGATGTTTATGAAAGAATCCTTCTCAGCGGCATCACTGCCTTACAGTATCTATTTATTTTTGAACATTTCACAATCTATAAAACGGTATGAAATGAAAGTATGTGATGCTCCTGAGTTTGGTATGTTGAAATTTTGCTATAGTGCACTGAAAGTCGCCCGTGTTATGATCAATGAAACTCTAGTACCTACCTAACCATTTTCTGCTATGAAGAGATTGAACAAAACGAAGACTGAAATTGTTTCACTTACATTTAAATACTTATCTTCCGTTGGTATCATATTTATAATAAGTTTTTTTTTTGCAGACAAGGACGGTTCCACAAGTTTCAAGTGACGCTTTCTTTCATCGCAACCCGAAGCGGCCTTCTCAAGTGGACCGAAAACATGAACACGTCAAGAGCATCGGAATCATCTGAATCGTCAGTAACTACCTTTTACCCATGGCCTATCACTTTTTGGATCAATTATTATTCATTTCATTTCATTCTCTTAGACGTTAGTATTTTTATTATATTTCTGATTCGCATACTATATTATAATATCATGACCTTTCAGGCATTTTAGCGAAAAGTACTCCCGGGCCTTTGATTCGGAATGGTACAAACGTGCAGTAGAACACCACGCAATAGAACCTGAAAGCTTCGTATTCTCAGTGCCATTCCGCGATGGCTCTGAAGCAGAGGACTTGAGTGGAAGACCGCCCTTAGTGCTAGCCACACACGCCGTCTTTGTAGAGTCGAGAGCGCATAGAGCGCCCGCTGCAGTCGTTGGATTGCACTTCCAGTTGGATTCACTGGCGAGGCACTTTTTGAACGTCACTTCTACAGTAAGTTTTTTTGAAACCTCTGTATATTACAGAGATTTTTTTTAAATGCAGCTATACGTAAATTTTTTCTTTACAGTGTACAGCAGGAAGCGTTTGTAAGAAAACATGCGCTGGTGACGAACTCGATTGTTATATTCTCGACGACAATGGTTTCATCATCATCTCGGAAGATGTCGCACAAACTGGACGGTTCTTTGGGCAAGTGGACGGCACTATCATGGATTCTTTGGTACAGGATAAGATATACAAGAAAGTGACTGTGAACGATCACCAGGGCAGGTGTCCGGATGCAAGAAATCCGTTCAGCGGTGAAGCTTGCAAGCTATCGGTAAGATTTACTTCTTTTAAGCTTGACTTAATATTTATAAAACAAACCTTACAAGATGCTGGATTATTTAACTTTCTTTTTATTTACAGCCATGGAAGCCATTTTCGTGGTTCGGCAGTTATGCTATGAGTATGATAGCTATGTGGTTCCCGCTATGGCAGCCTGCAAAAGCGTATCCTAGTAAGCCCTACGGCTATGAAGACTCAGGTAAGATACAGTTTGATATTAAGAGACCAAGTAAAATAATTCAAACTAGAACGGCAACGGTTTTATCCATACACCTCAAGGACAGTTTTGCTCAAAAATCCTTATACAGAGTTATTCGTTAATTACAGCTGATTACGAAGACTATGAAACCGATGAAGGTGAGCATGAGGACGGCGTTGACAGAGACCAGGGAACGTACGAGATTATCATCGACGGAATGGGAGAGACCTCCCGCGATGGAGGACCACGCATGCCACCTCCTAGTCACCCTGGACCAGGTAATTCAGAACGTAAATCAACAGCTGTAAATAATTCTCGAAATGAGACATTTACAATTAAAACTTCTTTAAAAATAGATTCTAAAAGTTTTTTCTCAAATCGACAAAACCTGAGATTTCTGACAAGATAGTTTCAAACACTTAAAAAGAACTCTATAACATCACACTGAGACGGTGGTATTCAGACTTAAGTCCACATTTCCAAATATTTCCGTTTATCCATAAATTATGAATGATTCTAGGTCCACTCCGCGAGCCGCCGAGAGAAGCAGCAAGGTCGGCGGCAGTACGGCCATGCGATACAAGCGCAGAACTGTACCAACTGCAGTCAACGCGGCTTAACCAAGCGCAGCCGTTGAAGGGGAAATTGACTAACTGCCACAACTCTGGCTGTGAAAGGTGAGTTATAAAACTTTCTGCAAAATCCTAAGCTGCACACGTCTCGCTATCTTATAAACAAACAATGTGCTCAAACCAATGAAATATCTTATTAGTAAAACTGGCTTAAAATTTCTTTTAACATTTTGGGAAGTCAACGTAATGGTCTTATATGGAAAAAAATCGAGAAACCTTGTATTAAACTCGAAGAGCTACTATAAACCTGAGACGATTTACGCTTTAAGTACTTGCAAATGGATACATGTGATTTGAATTAAATAATGTTTTTGAATTAGGTTTTCTTGACTTTGTCAGTAAATAACCACGCGTTGCTATATTGAATTTCTGAAAAATGTTTGTGTACTCCTAATCAAGATCAAGGTCCACCTCTAGTTAGAGTCTGTCTGACTGACATATGCATAAGTTCTAGCTTAAATATCTTGTTTCCAGGCCATTTAGCGTGCAGAAGATCCCTCATAGCAACCTGATCTTGTTAGTTGTGGACACACTGTGTCCATGCGGTGCCAAGAGACTGGACGTGCGCGCGAGGGAGGCGCCACCACGCGTCTCCTGCCGTCGCGCCAGTAACCGACATCGTCGCCGTCCGCAAGCCTGCGTATCTTACCACCCTGAGGTAAACCTGCTACTCAGATTCAGTTACAATACATTTCACAATAGTTTTATTACACGGCCGCATCGTCATCTTCAGCCTGAATACGTCCACTGGACATAGGCCTCCAATACTCGGTTCAGGATGAATTATTTTGAGCCTTCTTTGAATGAGGAACCTGCTACCCGCGACGTTAACCATTTTGTCAGATGGGGACGCTTTGTCTTCCGGTTCGTCATCGTCATTCGAGCCTGCCAACTGCCACTTCAGCCTGGTCATCTTGTGAGCTACGCTGTCATAAAAAGTGGAAGAGAAAGGGTGTAATATGCTCCTCATTGGACCAAACTAAGAGTTTAGAAAGTTTAGATATCTATATTAGGTGCTGATGACTAATTATGTTTCAGGAAATCGAGATACAATCCTGCGGGCGCGGTGGTCGCACTCAGCCGCTATTCGCGCTGTTGGTAATGACATCGATGCGACACCTTTTCACCACGTGACTGCAGCGCTAGTCAATAACACTTGACATCAGGGAACGCGACCCAGAAGCTTTCTACATCCAATATACCGTATCGTTCAAAGTTCAATCTTTTACAGAAAACTGAGATTCAGATTGTTGAACTATTTACAAGACTTGACCTACCATGTCTCTGGGAGTTGATCACATAAAGGACTTTTAGCAACTGGGATGATATTTTTCAGTCATTATTTTTATTTTTACCTCGTAAATAGTTACAACAATTTCAATGTGATTTTGTTGTGCAAATGAGTAGAATGGCTTCGCGCGTTGGTCCGTTCAAGATAGAGTTCATAGTATGTTTGGGAACAGTTTGTATGTTGTCTGCGATGAGACGAGGAATGTTGTGTGAGAGTGAGAGATAGACTGCCGCATCGGCAAAATTCTTCCGCAGTGGCAGTCTATCTCTACAGCACGCTGTTTGTACGAATATTTCGCAAAGTTAGAGTTTTGAACAATTTACCGACTGAAGTTTTGGTCCGACCAAATGAACTTTGTATCTTGTTTTGAGACAGGATTGTATTCGGATTAGGATACGATAACTTATATTCTCTCCTTTCCGTTATGTTGTCATTTTCATATTGTAATAATGCAGAGGCATAATAGGTAGGAAAATATCTTGTTATTTAAATCGAGATTTATCACAAACTTGGAGATCTAATAAAATTATAGCTAATGTTAATAGATATTGAAAGATAATAATTAATGTAAATTTATTAAAAATATCGTTTTAAACTGTTTTTAGAAAAATTTACCTATGTTGAATCTAACTCGATTTGTTTCTTTATATTTGTCATTCGGATTAATCGCAAATTTATTGAATAGTTGCATAATTTAAAAATGTAAATAATTAATAAATATTTTATTTGTAGGCAGTTTATTTGCCGAGTTAAGTGTGCCCGTGTAATGTATTGTCGTTTAGTCTTCGTTGCTGCATCACAACTATACCAACTAGTTTACGAGTAGAAGCATATCAAACAAGACAATAAATAGGTACGAAATAAATTAATAAATATTTCGAAAAGGCGTCTAATGCGAAACAAAAAATTATTTATTAAAAACTTAGTTTGTATGAAACATTGCATAATCTTTATAAGCGAATCCATACTGTTTGTCCTCCAGTTTGGTTTTCATAATTAAAGAGGAATAAAACTGAGTATTTTAATATGAAGATGTAAAGTTGGATAGAGATTATACGTATCCGCCATTTTGAATATTTCTTCAACAAAATGGCCGCACAACAGTGCATGAAAACGATTTAATATTGATGGAGTGTACTTGTGATGCGGTTTAAGGCGACTTCCCATTTGTCTAGTCGTTAGTGATTTTCGCCTAATCTTCGAATAACGTCTAGGAACTGTAAACGGTTTCACATTTTTACTGTAAATATTTTAATAAATTTAATGGCCTATAAAATTACGATTTTAAGAAAGTGTGTTGCTAATGTTTATATGTCGTTCAAATTCGACTTCTGTCTGTAAATGGTTCTTCATTATATCTGTTATATTCAATTCATACTTAAAGAAACATGAACCTGTTGAATACAATCATTACCATAGACACTTAAATTGATATCTTGACGTTCTTTGATTTACCTAATATCATAATGAATGTGCGTACGTAATTTTTTATGCGTATTTAAGCGTATATAACCATTCCGTATATATAAATGTTACATAGCAAGTAAAATCATTACATACTCTACATAGTTTTATAATCTGTATTGTAGATTAAGATGTTTGCTAACTGCTATTGCCCTTATTTTGCATTTTGAAATAGAACAAATTATTATGGTTCGCCAATCCTAAGCAAACTGGCAGTTCTCTGAAATACCTAGTCATTGAGTGCCAAATCAAGTTTTCAGTTACGGAATAATGTGGATGGGACCGATAGATCGTGATACGCACATACCTAGTATGTATTTATAGTTGTAAGGGCGATAGCAAGCTTGGCAGTATTGTGGGTTGATTACAGTTGTCTACGTATTCTTTGAATTCCCGAAATGTTTTTGGGTTCGGAGGTTCTGAAACATTACTCTTAACATTTTTATGATGATACGCAGATCGCTCTAGAATAATATGGAAACTGCGCGTTATAAGTGTTGTAGTATTATCATATGTAATCTTATTCGGAATATGGTCCGTCAAAGCGCACAAATCATCTTAAATGCGTGCAACGTTAGGATTAGTGTGTATTTATCAATCACTCATTGATCATGCTCTTTTTAATGAACGAAATATGGACGAAACTCTTTTTAAGTAATAAAAAATACATTGCCTTACAGAGTGTAAAATCACCACTCCTATGGAAATACTCTTTCTTAGATCTATCGTAAGTAACCGGCATTCAAAGCGCCCGGTGAAAATCAAGTACAGTGAACTGCACTGCGTCGTACACAATTCGTAACGTTCAAAATTATGTCACAGCGTTATATTTATATGACTTTATTGTAATGCTGTGATACCATTTTTGGACTATGAAGTAAATTGCCAGACACTTTTTAAATCAGCTAAATAAAATTGGTACTTTTTCTCAGGAATGAGTTGTAGACCACTGTAATCAACGCACTCAAACATAGCCATATCATATCGTAACGCAATACATACTCACAAAATAACGTTATTGTCGGTGGACGCTTTTGATAAATTGTACATTTTGTATAAATAATACAGTAAGGAGTCGATTTAATGGCGTAGAGATTGTTTTATCTGGTGAGTGGCGAACGACTGGCGTATTGAGAGTGCTTCTAGTAAGCGTCGTGTCTTCCATAGCAGTCGGACGCGAGAGTTGTTACCGTTAAGGTGGATTGCGATTATGCGAAGTGAAAGACGCTTTAGTCGATCCATTATGCAGGGTCTGTGGCAAGTATAGTGTTGGATGGAAGTATATAGATTTCGGAAAGTTTTGAACCGAAGTCTAATTCAGTTGGCAGGACATTTAACCAGAAAGCTTAACCCAAAAAAATAGAAGAAACAACTACAAAAAACTAAATTGGTATCATGTCTCGTATTTTTATGATTCTCCTATTTCTTCTATCACTTACGCTGACTGACGCGAGACGATCGAAAATCTACCTTTACGTCTAAGTATTAAATGATAATATTAGCGTATACTTTATCATAGCATAGGCTCGCATCTTCGTGCGTTGTGCGTATATTTTGAACTGTACACGCAAGATTTAGTTCTAACTATAGAAACAAAAATACCTCGTTATGTTACTCGATAGCTAGACAGAATTAGCGTTTATTTCGCGTTTAGTTCGTGGACATATCAATTCAGGCACCAAATGATACTAGCGTAAGCAAATTTTGAATTTTTTCGATTGTGATTTTTCATATTGTATATTGATTTTAATGGGGGTTTTTGTCAATGGGTTTAGTTTTATTTATAACTGAGAAGGAACGCAAATGCTTCATATTTGAGAAATTTAAGTTTGTAGGATTAACAGTAGTTTTATTTTAATATATTTTTCGGAACTGAAGAAAAATAAGACTCCAATGTATATAAAATATGATCCATATTGACAAGTGCCCCAATTAAAATATTATCTTAGTACTCGTACGCAATAAGTTTACTGGAGGAGTGATCTTAACTTTGCCATTCAAATTATCTGTGTATGTACAATTTTTATATAATAAATAAAAAGTAATTTACGTTACCTTGGAATAGATATCCGACCCTTGTTAAAGCTTTTAGAAGTATATTCAAAATTTGTATCGGTACATATGAAAGTTTGGCAAATCTCAATGTCACTTTAAAATTCTTTTATATTGTTGCTCTAACATAGATAGAAATATGGTGTCGGTATAATGTTAACTCTAATCCTACTGTCCAACGTAAAACTATGAGTGTTCTTAATCAATAACATAGTTACTGGCAAAATTATTGTTTAAAAATAATAAAATGATTATTTATTTTTATTCGGACGGCAAAAAAATTGGTTACTGTAATATTCAAAGTGTACAGTTAAGTAACAAAAGTAGGTTGTAAACTTTAGTTTCACTGTTGTTTTCTACTACAAAAAACATGCAAAAATTTATGTCATGTTATGGATCAAAACGAATCTACAAATTAAGTTCAAAACTGTGATCAAAAACCGGTTTCAAATAAAAGTCTTACAAAGAAAATGTTTGATGATTTGTCGTTGGCTGTACCTACTCATTTCTGACCCAAAGAGGTTCTTACCAATCGCGTTACGAAACTGTATTTCTATCTGTCGTCTGAGTATTAGTTAAATAGTTGTATCATTGGGCACGGCCGATTGTGAACATGGTTCTCTAGCGTAATTAGTAAAATTACTGTTCTTTTTGTTACTTGCCAGTTCATGCTATAGATATACCGTAATTAAAACAATAAAGTTCTCTTATAATATTGTGATTGGTTGTTTTATTTTCTGTTACCTGTTTTTCACATTTATATGTATACCAAAGCCAAAAGTAGAAACGGAAGAGTAACCTGCAGTAATTCCCGAAATTATCCCCTGCAGACACGCGACGACGCCGACAGAAGACTTCGTTTTGTCAATTGAAAAAAACTGGCTAAGTGCTAGTCGGCCACATCGATTATTCGAAAATAATTTTGGAACATTTTACAGGTGTAGCAATATTATAGATGTATGTTTATAAATTTCAATTAAAAGTCAGAATATAAAGTTATGTTTTATTTCTTAATTTCAACAAACGTATTTTTTAAATAGTAAGTGTTGTCGTTATGGTCCAGGCGAATGCTGGGAAACACTCAACAAAAGTCATTTATCATGATCTTCCTTTAATTTTATTTTTCATTAATTCAATGAGGAGAGATATTATCTGACATACCTCTATCTGTAGTGCTACTAATAAGTGCTGATGTTTTTTTTTAGATACGATAACATAGGTATTACACACAATAATGTAACTTCTTTTAGACTTCAAAGTGGTCAATATACAAGAAAAAATATAACATTACAACCGGTTACAACGAAAGAGAATTCTTGTCAAATTTAATAGTTTCAGACGACGTCAAAAATATCGCATTTATCTGTAAACTACTCTTATCTTTTCGTCGCATTTTTTTTGTATTGCTTATTAAGCCATCTTTCCCTGTGACATTTAAAGACCGTTTCCGTGAGAAACATCCCCGGTAAGTCAAATTACTAATACGAGTAGTAGAAATAAAGACTAAATATATAAAAATAAAATAAAGACTCGTACTATACCAGGTGTAACAAGACTACTACCGAAAACGCCAGGGGGTCCAAGCACCCATAAATAACTTATCCAATGGAACTAATATTGCGAGCGCAATAAAATCTGTCATACAAAAATTCAATACCTACTTGTCTACATACACACATCCAACCGCTGATTTTTTATTCGTGCTCACAATGTTCTATAGAAAATCTTGTTCATATTAATGGGTACTTTGACGCTCAGGAGTTTATTACACCCTGTATAAACTTATGATAAATTCTTTATCAAGTATTAACTAATAATAAAGTAAGTGTAAGAACATCTCACGATCACATATAAAGACTGGCTGCGAACACAATATCTCTCTTCAGTTGTCTGATAGATTCACTAAACTTATTCTCTAGGTCTGTGTTCCCGATGTTTTTGGCAGCTTGGCACAATTGCCTGAGCACCTCCTCCAATCTTCGCATACATCTGATTATGGAACCTGAAAGAAAACCATGTTTTGTGAAATAGAATAATAAGCTGCAGTGCTATATCGTAAAATTTCTAGAGATGACTGATACTTTGGCCGACTAGCCGATTAGATTCACAACGGTAAGAGCGGTGAGTGTTTTTGTGTATAATATGTTTGTGTAAAGATAATACTGTTATTGCTCACCAAAGTGAAAGAGCTCAATTAAAATTGAATCATGTCATGAAATGAAATTAAATGAGTGGTAGTGGTTGTGGTAGTGGTAGTGGGTAGTAGTAGCAAATATTATTTATACCTTCAAAAACATCTGTCATCTTACAAATCTGCAAGAATGAAGCTCCCTTTGCCCACGCCAGCACTACATCCATGAGCGTACACTTGAATTTAGCCACGTATTCGTCTTCATCTAGATCCATCTTTGCCTCTATCGCAACCTTTGCTATCCGCCGGGCATACTCCTGTAAATACAAAAATAATGCAATCTGTGTACGCTACATTTGCTAACACGTCTTTTTTTATGTAACTTGTTACTGGAACAAGCAGATGACCCACGTGATGTTAAGTGGTTACCATTACCTATAACAAAGCATTGCCTCGCAGGTCATGCTCATTATAAACGTGCCCTTACGATGCACTACTCTGCGTCCATATACCTGAGACATACAGGTGTTAAGCCTGGCGTGCCTGTAATTACACTGGCACCCACACCCTTCAAACAGGAACACAGCAAGCTGCTTGGCGGCAGAAATAGGCATAATCATAATCTAGCCATAATCTTCAAATTTATCAGCAGTTTTTTTCCGGGCACATAGTATAGACAATATACAGAGTAACTACTTCAACGTTACGCTGAGTTTATTAGCCAAGATTATTATTTAACTGCAATTCTCTTATGCCCGATTTTAACATCCCATGAACTTCCGTTAGACTCTCACCTCATTGGCCAGCGTAAGCTGTCACTGTAAGATTAGCCAATGAGATGAAGGCGTCCGACAAGCAACGGTTTCGAATACACGCTTGTAAGATACTGCAACCGGGCATAAGTGCGTCTATCAGTTCGTTGGCGTTATTGAACAAATGAAACAGCTAGTAAACTCTAAGAACTTTCTACAAAGCATAAGGTTCAATATTAACCTGCAATTTCCTTAGCACACCTCTCAGTTCATCACCGCTGACTGAGGCCTGTGCGTTATGTTCGTCGCACACAAAACAACTGACCAACGCCGCGCTCTGCTCAGAGGAAAGCCCGTTGAATACTCCGTTGAATATCATCTCGGTTAGTAGAAGTTCGTCCGCGCTGTAGGTGGAAATTTAAGTAAAATTATAAGGTAAAAAAACGCTGAGGAATAAAGGTTCTCAAATGGCGACCCATATGGACTGACGACATTGTTAGGACCGCGGGAAGTCTTTAAGGGTTGCTTGAGTACCATAAATACATCTCCAAGAGGTTTTCGGAGGTTAAGAGCCAGTAGCGCAATTCGTTAGCACATCCACGTATCAAGAGAAAGGTCGTTGGTACGAATCCAACTCGGTTCATAGCTTTGCGAGTATTTAGCTTTTTTTATAAGACTTGTTGAAGCACATTACAAACTTGATGATAAGTGGTTACCGTCACCTGTCACATAGCATTACCTTGCAGGTCACGTTCGTTAGGAACATGCCCTACAATGCATTGCTCCATGTCTACCAACTTTAGGCATGGTAGGTGTTAAGTCTCATACGTGTAATTTCCCCGGCATCCACACCCTTCAAACCGGAACACAGCAAGCTGCTTGGCGGCAGGGTGGTAGTACTTCCCCGGGCTAGCTACTATGGTAGACTTACCTGCTCAACTCACAAGCGATCCTGCCTTTCATTTCAATGACATCAGACGCGTTACAATACCCCATGCGTCTGAGCACGCGCTTGCGTTTCTTCAACTCATCCATTTGCAATATACTTTTGGCTTTTATCAGCTCTGACTTAGCAGCGTTCAGTTCTTCTAGAAGTTCCTGTTTTCTTTCGTACGCGGCGGTAAGTGCGCCGCGGTTTTTGTCATTGTGAAGTGCGTGGGAGTATAACCTAAAAATTTTTTAATATAATAATTTTATTTCTAATGACCAAAACGTAATTGGTACTAAAGAAATGAACAAAAGATTTTGTTCTGGTAGAAATTATAACATAATTGCAGATTATGCAAACATTGAAGCCACTATAGTGTTCCAAGAAGATATTTTTTTTAGAAAAACATTAATACATATAATATGGTTACTCATTACTAACTACACAAATTGATAGGCAGTATTTATAGATCTTAAAATTTAGTTTTAATCATTTTTTCCCCAAACTTTTTCATTCAATTTATGTTATTTAACATATTGCGATATTATTGCCAAAAAAGCCCAGACGTAACCATACGAGCCAGTAGCAATGACATCTACATGTCATTGACCCTCAGCTCCTATTTTTTAGGGTTCCTTACCCAAAGGGTAAAACAGGACCCTATTATTAGGACTCCGCTGTCTATTTGTCAGTCTGTATGTCCGTCTGTCTGTCTGTAGAGTGACGGCTTTGCAAGTTCAAAAACAGCAGCGGCGGCGGATAAAAATCACACGATTTCTTTTAGTATTTTTTATTTGTAGAATGTTTTTTTATAAAAATTGATTCCTTACCTTTCTTCAAGCGTCTTTATCTTATCAACACAATCTTTAAACACAGGGTCATGTATCTTCATATCTTTGATGGGGTTCAACTGGGGTGGGCCTTCCGGAAACCGCTTTTTAACTTCCCCGATTGTTTTTAGCACTGATTTGCGACTATCGGCCGGGCGTAGGTCTTTGGGGTAGTAAACTCGAAGTGAACTTATTTGGTAGATGAGGGTGTGGAGTACTGGGACTACTTCGATGTCTCCAACCTGAGGGAAGACATTTTAGCATTGTATAGTGAAAAAACTGCCACTATACAATACACTGTCAAGAATAATCTGCAGTTCCAGTAGAGAAACACAATAAATTGATTGACTGACTAACTGATTTAATGACTGACTGACTGGGATATAGACAACGCAGAGCCTAAACGGCTAGTCGTATAAACTTGAAATTTTAGGAGTATATTCGTCTTGATGCGTAGAGGTGTATGTAATGTACTAAGAACGGAATTCTCGAAATTCAACCTCTAAACGTGTACGGGTTGAAGTTTGTATGAAAATAGCTTCACGTCGACGAAGTTGCGCGCGTTTCACTACTAAATAAATAAATATTGAAACACGTTCACTCAACACCCTCTAGCCCCAAACTAAGCAAAGCTCGCTATGAGAACCTACTTAAACAAAATTTTAGGGGTTGTATTTCAAGAATTCCTTTCTTAGTACACCCTACGCACCAAGACGAATAAGGGGTCTATGCCTAGCAGTGGATTTAGGATGGTTATAATACACTGTCTAATAGGTTTTAAATGAATATCAGATTTGAATATGAATATTACCTCTCCTGGCGGACAGGGTATATTTTTATCCTTGTCACAATCTTCGGGTTTCTTCACATGTAGCAGTATATCGACGACAATCGAGGCTTCGGCCGTTAAAGGGTTAAAGCCCATACCTTTCGACCCCTTATTGGGCTTCTGTCTAAAGTTCACGACGATTCCCCAATCGTATTCATATTTTTCTGTTTTTATCTAAAATAAATATATAAAATAAACAGTATATATAATATAAAAACATAAATTAAATTAAATAAATAGCATCACGAGCATTGAGCATTGAGTATTATAATATAATAATATAATAATAATACTGGACAATCCACACAGCATCATCTAGCCCCAAGCTAAGCAGAGCTTGTGTTATGGGTACTAGATGACTGATATACTTAATACAATACATTACATAGATATTTTTTTTATTATACATAGGAAATACCCAGAACACCCGGAATAATTTGCAGATCGTACAACCATTTATCCCAAGGCGGGAATCGAACCCGCAACCTCCTGCGTCGCAGGCGGACATTCGCCCGCCGCGCCACATCGGTCGTCAGATTGTCGTCAGTATTGAGTATTGATTATTAAGTATTGAGAATGTGTTGTGTACCTTGACTAGGCGTCCCGGTTGTAAGAATGGCTTCAAATACTCCGGCTGTGTGATAAACGACCTGAACTGTCCAGCAAGCAGGTCCAGCTGCGATCTAATACTGCAGTACGATGCTATAGAGTGACGGTCCTCGATCGTTAGGTTATCATAATCCTTCTGTTTTGACTTCACTTCTGTTGGAGGGAAAGACATGAATGTATTTTTGTTGTTGTGTAATTAAAGCGTACAATTTGTACAGGATTTTATAGTTGTACAGTTACAATAAATTTGTTGAGAAAGTAACAATAGTTATATAGTGTTTATTTTAGAAAGGGCGGTGATAGACAAGTCCGAAACCACGAGCGCTGAAATATATGGTAACCACTCAACATCAGGTGGGCCATCTGCTTGTTCCATCAGCTAGTCGCATAAAAAATCTGTATTCTGTGGTCTTGTTGCTCTAGTAACGTTTCCTACCAACGCTGTAGTAGATGTACCGCTGTAGCAGCCGGACATCGGTGAAGAGTTTCTCGAGATTCTGTACAGATTACTTACTTTCAATGAGATCCGGTATAGCTGCTTGGTTTTGGAATTGGAAGAAACTTCTTTCCAACATGTACTCCGGATTTATTTCCTCCACTCTCAATAAATTGAGTACCTACAGAACAAACCAAAACATGTTGTAAGCAGCCACGGACCCATAATCTATTCAAGCTTATTTTTAAGTATGTATCAATAAAATAAACAATTACTTTTTCACAAGGTCCCATCTAGACCGCCTTTTGATCTTAAGGTCGTGAATTCGAATCCCGTCGTACACCAATGGATTTTTCTATAGAAAAATGTATGTGTCCAATACCAGTGCTCTTTAACGATGAAGGAAAAGTTATATTGGGATGTACCTCTGACTAACCCTATAGGCATCCTCAAAGAATCTCGAGTACTGATACTTAGATCTGAAGGATATCTACATGCCTGGGGATTAAAGTTGCGAAGCTATTTTTCTATTTCCCATCTAGAATTTAATTTCCACCATAGAAACAACAGTAAATCTTTTAGAAGCTGGTTAGAAATATCATACATACAAATAAAATATACCATGAAACATTACCATATTGTAAGTAAGGTGAAACGCGGAGTTTATTGGATCAGCTTTGCCCTGCACCATGCTTTTGACCGAGGCGGGCGTTACTTTCTCGTCGAGCATCAAAATGACTATGCCCTTGTCGTCGAGACCACGGCGTCCAGCACGACCAGACATCTGGATGTACTCTCCAGATGAAATCTGGAAATGACTTGATACTTTACAAAAATATACGGCATGACGACCGACGACGTGGCGCGGCAGGCGAATGTCCGCCTGCGGCACAGGAGGTTACGGGTTCGATTCCTGCCTTGGGATAAATGTTTGTACGATCTGCAAATATTTATTCCGGGTGTTCTGGGTATTTTCTATGTATAATAAAAAATATATATGTATGTAATGTATTGTATTAAGTATATCAGTCATCTAGTACCCATAACACAAGCTCTGCTTATCTTGGAGCTAGATGATGCTGTGTGGATTGTCCAGCATTATTATTATTATTATTATTATTATACGTTATTAGCTGACCCGTGCGCACTTCGTTGGGAGTTAAACATTTTTAATTTTCATTTTTCGAGTTATAATATACAGTGTGGTTTTGGGAAAGGCGGTGATGTTCAAGTCCGAAATCACGTGATTTAAACAAAAGTCGTAAAAGGAGTCATGCCCTCGATTTATAAGAAGACAATAACTGCATTTAGTATTACTTTAAACCTTTTACTTTTCCTTTCCCCTTTTACGGAACCCTAAAAACAATTCCACCTTGTTTTAGCAACATTATATTTGTTAAACAACTCGATTGCAATTATAGTCTAAGTATATTTAAAAGTATTTAAGTATTCTATTAATCATCTGGTTCCCATAGTACAAGCTATGCTTAGCTTGGGGGTAGATGATGTTAAGCAAAAATGATCACAAATATTTATTTATTTATTTAAAGTATGCCTGAAAATCATTGAAATATATACATAAACAAGTAATTTAATTTGTTTACTTACAAATCTGACTTCTTTTCCGTCAAACTTCTGACAGCTTGTGAACACCACAGTCCTGGCGGGCATGTTTAAGCCCATTGCAAAAGTCTCGGTTGCGAATAGTGCCTGTAGAGTAAAGTACATAATAAACGAATGGTTCTGTGAGAACAGTAGACCTCGCGAGCTCCTATAACAAACAATTTCCAAAATTGAAATCCGTCCATATATTTCGCTCACTTATTTGGACTTTTGAGCAAAACATGGTTTTAGCGATTACTCGCGTTTCCTTGGTCCTAGGAAGTCGAATTTTCGTCAAAATCCTTTTGCCCTATCTCGAAACAGAGACGCTTCGCTCGCTCAGTCAATAATGACAACATCCATGGACAAGGAAATGAGGGGGACCTATTCTAAGCCGAGACCAGCAAGACTTAGAATATTATATAAAGTCAGAACAGTATATAATGCAACTTTTATCGGATGCAAGTAATAGTGTGGAATATTTGATTATGTCTTTCCTGTGACCTCTGAATAAGCTGTAATGGTGTAGACGCTGGGTAAGCCTTACTCCATTTAAAATCCTATCCCAGTCATTACAGCTTCCCGCAAATAATGAGTGAAACGTTGCTTTCAACACTTTATAAACATCTACAATAGGTGCAAAGGCCTGTTCATTTTACTTAACCAAAAAAATGCTATATCTTAAAAAAATATGCCCTTGAGTGGAATCGGAATCCACGACCCTCCCCTTGATACGGGGATGCCCTAGCCAACTGCGGTACCGAGAGTCCAATCGCACTCGACGAAGTAACCCTAGGCATATTTATAATTTCCTTAAGTGCAGGTAAGCACTATAAAAACTAATATTACCTTGATAAGTCCCAAGCCAAACAGAATCTCGATGGTCTCTTTCAATATAGGCAGCAAGCCACCGTGATGAATGCCTATACCACGTCGTAATAATGGTATTACGTTCTCAACTTGAGGTAGCTTCCTGTCCTCTTCTGTCAACACGTCCATAGCGTTGTTGAAAACTTCGTCTACTAGCTTCTTTTCTTCGACTGTAGAAACAAACTTTATTTTAATACAAATAAAAGCGAATTAAAATTTGTGATGCTAGTGAATGGGTCCTCCGGGAGTACTACTACTTTTACTATTTCTGCTGCCAAGCAGCTTGCTGCGTTCCGGATTGAATGATGTCGGTGAAGTTAGACATGAGGCATTACACTTGTGCCTCAGGTTGATAGACGCAGAGCAGTGCATTATAGGGCACGGCCCTAACGAATGTGACCTGCCAGACAATGCTTTGTTAAATCCTTGTTTATTATGGTGGTGGTAGTAACGACAAGTGGCAAGCGGGCCATCTGCTTGCATCAAATGTATCAATCAAGTGTATTGAAAACAAAAAAGTTTCACAGGAGCTTTGAGTCCAAGGTCTATTTACTTTTTTCATACCAGATACCAGAGGTCACCATACTTCAAAATCACTTTAAAACATTTCATGAAGACTAGGGTTGTAACATCTATATGACGATATTATTAGAATCAGTCAAAACTGACTAATGAACTGAAGAGACCTTACAAGGGTAAGGTCTCATCAGTTCATCACTCGAGGTTTTTCAAGGATATCTAAAGAGACATCCTTGAAGAACCTCGAGTGGTACTTGGTACTAAGATATCTGTCATGCTTGGGGATTAAAATCGTGATGCTATTTCAATTTCAAAACGGTAACTTACTTGTATTAAAGTCCAATTTCGCCATTTGCATAGCGTACGCCTCGCAATCCTTCTTACTAAAACTGAATATAATAACGGGGGCGAAATTTCTCTCCATGATCATCTTGACTATGTTGAAGATGTTCGTGGTGTTTTGGCTGCGACCAGTTGGGCCTCCACGGCGGCCTCGGGCATCGCCCTTAGCCGCGTCGCCAGCTTGGCTTAGGACCGCCATAGCTGTGTTGAAGTTATCTTCTTTGAATATACCCTTCGAGAAAAGATGATTCATTTAGTACGCTTTACTACTTCTTTTATAACAAGAGAGTCGTCACGTCACATTGCGTCATCAGCCTACATAAGTCCACGGCTGAACATAGCCCTCCCCAAAACGTAAGTGGGTTTGCCATTCACCACGCTTCTAAGCCGAAGTGTATTTATTTGCTGAATTACATGTATAGGTACAGATGTCACAGTATTGTATTTGGTTTACTGTAATTCTACCATGTTTTGGCATGCAACATTTATATTAACAAGATTATTAAAATTATCAGAACAATTTATAATACACAACACATTTGTAGATACAAATTTTAAATGTTAAATGTAGAATGTCAGCGGAATTATGAAAAGGAAAATACAGCTAAATATCATAGTAAATTAAAATAAATTAAGTAATTATTGAATACATTGTCAGTTATTGGTAATAAAGTCAGTTATTAGTATTCAAGTCAGTTTTCTAAACAAGTTTTGTAGCGAGATACGTGAGTCAACACAACATGCACGCTGGGTACGATTTTCTTGACTGGTATAGTCATGAAAAGCATACAAAAATAGCATTATTCGGAAAACTTGTCCAACTCAGAATCAACAATCAGAGCCCCAAGTCGTAGTTTTCGTGTTATGCTATTCCGTTATGGAGTAATTATTGGCCTCGTAACGCCCAATACGGGTGCTTATCATTACTGCATACAAAAATCATTCTCATCATCAATGTTTGCATCCGTGATCGTCTAGGTAGATAGGTATCTACTATCTAGGTAGTAGATAGCTTAATTTAGGCGGAGTTTTTTTGTGTTAGTTTAAATTAGGATACGATTGAAATGTTATACCATGCAGGACCCAAAAAAAATTAAATAAAAAAAGAAACATTCTCATTACACAAAACAGAAACAATAAGAAAGTGAAACGAAGTAGTAGGGAAGTGAAGTGAAGGGGCTCTTGTGAAAGTTATCAAAATACGTAGTTTAAAAACTAATATGCATACTAACCTTTTCATCAACAACCAGGTGAATTCCATCACCACCAGCCGGGAAGATATAATGCTGCAGCGGTGTAGGTCTGAACTCGGTGTACACTACATGACAAGGCTGCGAGTGAAGCCGACACACCCACTCGGCGAATTGACGCGCGTTGGGTATGGTGGCAGATAAGAATACGTAGTGTACATTATCCGGAAGAAGAATCAATGTTTCTAAAAAACAGATGGTATATCAATAAAGATCATGGAGAGAGAAAACTTTCACAACGACCAAATCTCAAAAGTTTAAAGAATTCTTTACAAAGCAAATTTAAAGTGGTATTTTAAAGCGGCCACTAGTGTAATTACTTCTATACATAATGTATGCGACCGATAGGCTTCTGTCGCGTCACGACACGCGGGGCGGGTCTAACATGATTGTGAAAAGTTACAATTTTCCGCAATTTTTACGTAATTCAATGAAACAATTTTGTTTTCTCATATTGACCTGAATGCCTACACATTTGGAGAATTATAGAAAAACTTGGTTTTTTAGTGTGCATTAACAAAGTTGTAAAATATGATTACCTTCCCAAACAACCCCTCTTTCTTTGTCCCTCATGTAGTGAATCTCATCAAACACAACCCATCCCACTTCTCTCATAATTTCCGAACCTCTGTACAACATATTTCTCAGGATCTGAAAAACAATTACACTGCAGTGGTAAGCAACCTGCATATCTTAGAACCAACATATTCCAATGCTAAGATAATGGCCGGTAACTTACCAGGATTTGTGACAACTATCCTAATATGTAAGCTACTTACCAAATACTTGCAAATTATGTTCTTATGACCTACTTACCTCAGTTGTCATAATAAGACAAGATGCAGAAGGGTTTATTGTGACATCTCCAGTGATGAGACCAACGTCATGGAACTCCTCAGAGAATTCCCGGTATTTCTGATTGGATAGTGCCTTGATGGGTGTTGTGTAGATCACTCTTTGTTTGTTTTTGAGTGATAGTGCGATGGCATACCTACAAATATATTATCAATATTTAAAATTATGGGTTGGCTATAGACTCCCGGAGCATGATTTAACTATGTTTTGAGGGTAGGCCTTGCTAGGGTCCAACTTGAATCTTTATGCTGTTTTTGAAGGAAATATGCTTTGAAAATAAATACCAAAACAAATGCTTCGTTTGCAATCACTGTTAGGTTATATTGGAATATAAAATGCGAGGCGAGCAAGCAGAGTGAGCATGCTACCCTCCCTTCTCAGCCGTCTACCCCCACTTCTTTACGCATGCTCCTAGTCTTAGCAAAAAATATATTTTACTTACTCTGCAACCACTGTTTTACCAGCAGATGTATGAGCAGATACCAATACAGACTGCAAATTGTCTATGCATTGTATAGCCTCTTTTTGGAAAGGGTCAAGTATAAAACTGTACTGCTTAGCTGGCTCTGAAGTTATGGCTCGCAATGGTTGGAACTCTTGGTTTGGGGGTAATGCCACTTCATGAGTGCAACCTTCATGAGTCTCTAATGTGTGTATCACGATGCGGGAATTAAGGAGATCCACACTGAAACAGGAAACTATGTTGCTTTGGTGTTGTGGTAAGACCCTTCCATTGCCTATCATGAATGCTGTCAAGGTGACTAAGGAATCATACCAGGAGATTATAAAAAAAAATAGAAAAGCTAAAAATAATAGAATATATTTATTTTTATAACCCTATAACCATACCCAGTAATCATGTGTATACACATGTACAATGACTTTGTTTTTACTAAATTAGCATGCATTATCTCCCTAACTATCCAAATTTGGAGTGCATTTTGATTTGGATTCCAAATCAAAATACAATCTAGCCACTAAGCTAATAAGTAACTTAGCTTTTATATCACAAAGATTTTTATATTATCCCAAAAATTATTTTCCTCGAGTGGGATTTGAACCCACGACCTTCCCCTTGATACGGGGATGCGATACCAACTTCGCTACCGAGGATTCAAATGCCTACGACGAAAATAAGATTTGGAATGTTTCTAATACGGTGCTATCGCTACCGTGGCTCCATCTACATGCTTGACGTAATACTATCAAAGCGTGCTCGATAACCGAAATTGCATTCAAGTTGAATCGACAAGAGATATCGCCGTGCATCATTTCATAGTTTATTTGTTTTTATAGTGCTTATCTTTGTGATTTCCTTAAGTGCAGGTAAGCACTATAAAAACAAATAAACTAGCTTTTATATGTTTTACAGAAATACTTGTAATTACGATTGTCCCGTTGCACCGTTAATTTGTTAATTCTTGCAGTAATAAGAAGTAGAACTATCTCTACATTGCACAATAATAACGATAAGCTTACGCATGTATGCAACGATGGACAAATATGAATGTTTAGGTAACATTATGATTGTATCTGATAGAAATAAAAAGGAGTAATTGCACTTGCACACTCTTTGCTGAACCCTGTATAAATGCATAATATATACAGAATTTACAGAATTCCTGTTTTCTATCCTTACCGGGCAGAATTTGGTCTGGGTCAATCATGTAAACCAAGTAAGTTAAGCCCCATGCGTTTCTGACAACTGGGATACACTTAAATGTGTAATATCTAGAGATCAAACAGTCACACAAACTTACTTGATATCGCAGGTTATATCTTCTTCCTCATCCGGTTTTAACTTTTTTTTAATAGATGTATCTGCATATTCAACTTGTTCGTGTGCACGCTTGTTCCTGGCTGCCGCTGATACCTCTTCATCTTTGCTAAAAGTTAAGATTTCTCCACATGAAAAAGAATACCAACCAGTCGAATACACACGTAAACAATGGTTACAATAGGTTATATCCAACTTACGCATCGATTGGTTCTGGCTTCGCTTCGGGAATTTGTACTGTCTGATCATTCTGAGGTTCGTCAAAACAATCAAATATACTGTTTACATCAGCCATAATCGGTCTATAAAATATATCAGTTTAGTTACAAGCACGCACAAAACACAAAATCAAAATATATACGTACCACAGAATACTTTGTTTGTTACAGAATCAGAAGTACTCTGTGATGGGAATATACCAGTAAGTACTCTATTCAGTCTGTAATCGCAGAACCACAGAGTGCTGTTATAATAGCAACGAGTGCTCTAACGCTCTAACTTAAACCTTAGGCCGCGCTCACTTTGGATACGTTTTCGTACGAATTCCATTCATGCAGAAACGTACGAACACGCACGAACATTCCCGACCTTCTGAAGAAGTACCTACGGGAATGTTCGTGCGTGCAGCAGCAAAAAAATATATAAATAAATAAATAATAAATAAATAATGCCGGACGATCCACACAGCATCATCTAGCCCCAAGCTAAGCAGAGCTTGTGTTATGGGTACTAGATGACTGATATACTTAATACAATATTATATTACATACATAGATATTTTTTATTATACATAGAAAATACCCAGAACACCCGGAATAAATATTTGCAGATCGTACAAACATTTATCCCAAGGCGAGAATCGAAACTTACTAACTACTTACTTACTAACTAGATGAAAATTGGTTAATTTTACTGAAACATTTCAAGCTAGCTCCATGTTTTTACGTAGCTATGAGATCTACGATATAATGTGTGTCCGTTATGCTGACAGGAACGTAGCTCCGATCCTGTTTTCGACTATCCCATCATTTAGTCAATGTCTCGATAGTTCATATTTTCATAATTCTGGAATTTGTCACCTCGTATTTTGGGATATTTTCATATAAATACGTTTCCTGCTACCTTGACGTCAAGCTAGCAGGAAACGTTCTCAATCACAGCGATCACTGCACCTTTTGCACTGCTTCCTATGTCAGCATTTAGTCATGCATTTGTCAATCTCACATACCAAGTTTCATCAAATTTGGTTTAGTAGCAACGGAGATATTACGATGTGTTTATTTGAAAATTTAACGGACACCATGTGCCATTTTGAGGTTATTTTCGGCCAAAGTAATTTCACTTGAATCGAGTCACCTGCAGCTTATTTCCAAGAAATAGTTATACCGACGGATTCTTTAGAATTTTATCTTTCAGATAGCAGTGCAACATCGTAGCTTTCTAGTGTTTTTATCCTAATAAAACCATATATACAGTTTACATGCCAATATGTCCAAAGTGCAGTGCAAAGTGATACTAGGATAGGGATACTAAACTTCATAGAAAAAATCATACGACAGAAATGTATAAGTCAGACACAGTATTTCCAGCTTTTAAAACAAGATTAAAGTATTCATCATCATCATCTTGGATAAGTTCACAGCTTTATTACCATGATTAAGATATGCCGATGCATTCTGCAGTATTTTTCAGCTTTACTTCACAAGTTATCGAAGAGATATTATGTGGTAACACGGGTACGTGGCCAGTAGCACTGACCGACCATGCCAAGCTAGCGAGGGTTGCTCACAGTACGTAACATGGCTGCATGATGATTGTTTCTGCCTCTCCGATGTACTGTGTGTGACTTACCGCCACGTCGATACCAACCTTATGACTTAAAATTCAAAATGGCGGAAACAAATGATGGTATAAAAAACTGACATTGGTGTCGTTTTCGACTGGTTATATATCTTTGATAACTTGTGAAGTAAAGCTGAAAAATACTGCAGAATGCATCGGCATATCTTAATCATGGTAATAAAGCTGTGAACTTATCTAAGATGATGATGATGAATACTTTATTCTTGTTTTAAAAGCTGGAAATACTGTGTCTGACTTATACATTTCTGTCGTATGATTTTTTCTATGAAGTTTAGTATCCCTATCCTAGTATCACTTTGCACTGCACTTTGGACATATTGGCATGTAAACTGTATATATGGTTTTATTAGGATAAAAACACTAGAAAGCTACGATGTTGCACTGCTATCTGAAAGATAAAATTCTAAAGAATCCGTCGGTATAACTATTTCTTGGAAATAAGCTGCAGGTGACTCGATTCAAGTGAAATTACTTTGGCCGAAAATAACCTCAAAATGGCACATGGTGTCCGTTAAATTTTCAAATAAACACATCGTAATATCTCCGTTGCTACTAAACCAAATTTGATGAAACTTGGTATGTGAGATTGACAAATGCATGACTAAATGCTGACATAGGAAGCAGTGCAAAAGGTGCAGTGATCGCTGTGATTGAGAACGTTTCCTGCTAGCTTGACGTCAAGGTAGCAGGAAACGTATTTATATGAAAATATCCCAAAATACGAGGTGACAAATTCCAGAATTATGAAAATATGAACTATCGAGACATTGACTAAATGATGGGATAGTCGAAAACAGGATCGGAGCTACGTTCCTGTCAGTATAACGGACACTATAATGTACCTTCATTTAGTCGTTCGTGTGAAAAAGGGTGACGGATTTAATTATATACACGAAGTTGCAAAAAGGCAAACCCAAAGTTTGTAGTAATGTATATATAATCGCTACAAATACGGTATAGTCATACCTAACATTACCGTGCGCTAATTACCTATATTATAGTACAAAGAAGTTTTTGCTGTTTTTTTTATCCTGCTTCCTTTTAAAACAATTTTTCATCTCTTTTTAAAAGTTTAAGACCCAAAATTAAGGCTTTCTGGTTAAATAGTTAGGCTACTTTAGGTTTAATTACTTCTAGAAGAATTTGGCGACTTTATGATGGTTAGTAGTTAATTGGTGATTTGTTCGAGCAACCTGCTGCTAGGAACAACCTAGCTGGCCGGCGGGGCATGTGTGTGGAAGCTGGAAGAAGAACCATACCATATTCAGTAATCTAAATAAGCCTTTCTAGTAATATAAAGGTTTTTAAAGTGGCAACATTTGATGAGTCAGTGGTCACGTGACATATAAGCTTGGTTTTCGTGAAGTACGATTGGCTGTCGTCGCGCATTTTTCTTGAGTTCTACGCTTTGACTTCGTCGAGTGCGAGCTCGTGTCAATTTATTTATTTTATCACTAAAACCCGGAATTGTGACTAAGAAAGTATTCAATAATGTCGTCGAAATCTAAAAAGACTGTATCAACTTCGTCAAACATAAGTGTTGTGTCATCCGTGCAAAGCCCACAACAATCAAGCACCCCCATCGGTAGCCGCCCTTCCAGCTCAACCGGCCGGCCCAACAGCCCTTTGAGTCCTACAAGACACACTCGTCTGCAAGAGAAAGATGCCTTGCAAAATCTCAACGACCGTTTAGCGGCTTATATTGACAAAGTCCGACAATTGGAAAGCGAGAACTCCGGCCTGCGTCGTGAGATCCAAACCACACAGGAGGTGGTCACACGCGAGGTTTCCAACATCAAGGGAATCTATGAGCATGAGCTACAAGATGCCAGGAAACTCTTAGACGATACATCCCGCGAAAAAGCAAAGTTAGAAATTGATTTGAAGAGATTGTATGAGGAGAACGATGATTTGAAGAAGCGGTAAGTTTTACCCCGAGATTAATCGGTTTCACTTCACCATTTTCACCAAAATTACAGTGCTTAATATAAATTTCGTGTTAGGTCGGCATGATGTTTATCAAGGTGCATGCCAGTGTTCTTTCCGGCTAACCTTAGTGTTTACGTCATCGACGACGGCGTTCTTAGCAGGCGCGGCGCGACGAGCGCGGGCGACCTCGCTTTTACGACACTGTGACATCATAGACCGATATAAATCTAGGAAATAAAATTCCTGCAAAATACGGAACCTTCATTGCCAATATTTAATAGTTCTGTTATGTTTGTAAACAGCTATCTGGGAAAATGATATTCATCTATATTTTCTTTTGTGCTAAAAACCAAACATGTAGGAATAAATATCCACAAATGAGGACCAGAAGACTAGGAAGCCTCCATCTGGTGGGCTGAAATCATTAGGATTAAGTCATTTTTCCTAGAAACAAAGACAAGGCATAAGTCTAGTAGTGGGATTTATCATGTTGATGATGAAGTCGAAAAACTTCATATTTGCTGTTTCTATAAATGATGTTGTAAGAATTTGGTAGATAGGTAAAACACCTACGAATGACAATCTTCAGATTTAGGAAGACCTACCTAGATTTAAAATTCATGTCAAGGTAAATGTTCTCGCACTAGATTTTTGCCTCAGCTCTACAATAATTTGTTTATAATTTAGGTATACATTTAAAGTTGAGTCATTTTGTAATGTGAGTAATTCTTTAGAAGAAATAAATTCATAACATAAGTGACATGGGTATCTTTGATTCATGCCGTCTACTATTTTATTGGAACACCAAAATAAGGAAAGTAATTTATGTATTGATTCTACAGAATATGTACATACCTATCATCTATACAGATGCAGCATTCCTAAAAATCAAGTTGCTATATTTTATCCCAAGAGAAACTCGTCTATCTATATTTAGCTTACAAATTGTACAATGTCACACCAAAATAAAAAAAACCTGCAGATTTTCAGTGGTAGAGCTCTTAGTAAAGAGCTCCTTCGGGGAAGTACTACCACCATGCCTATTTCTAACAATAATGACCTGCAAGGCAATGGTGTTATAGGTGATGGTAACTACCAAATATAGATGAGCCATCGGCAATCACATTTCTCATTTCAATTTTAATTTTTGGCAATTTTCTCAATTATACATTTATCAAGACATAAGTTTATACTATGTGTAGTGCCATCCTATGTCAGGCTTTCCAATAATTAGTGGACAAACAATAAGTAATAAGAAGACAATGCGCTAATAGTTAATGCATTGTTCTATGATGACTCAGCAGTAATGCAATGGGTCATGATGTCATTATAGTAATCAGGGTACCTTATACCTTTGGATTGTAAAAAAATCATTAAATCATATTTAACTTGGCAACAAACAACAAACTCTCATTTACAAGGTTGTTCTAAAACATTTATGGATGTATGGCATCCAATTTTGGGGCTCAGCATGCAACTCCAACATTGTTATCAAGCAAAGGACCTAAAATGGCATACTGAGAAATACCGAATTGAAATGCACTGTAGTTCCTAAAAAACATTGAACTACACAAACATGTCCAAATCAGCACAGTTGTGGAAGAAGTCAAACGATTTTTAACTGCCTATAAAAACAGGCTTGATCAGCATCCAAACGCCTAGCAGCCGAATTTACCACCATCACCTATCCTTAGAAGCTAAAAAAACACCACATAGTCGAACATGATTTGTACAAAAAAGGAGGAACAGGTCATTGGACAACTCGCCCTGCAAACCACACCACTCGCAACACACCTGC
Source organism: Electrophaes corylata (assembly GCA_947095575.1). Taxonomy (NCBI): domain Eukaryota; kingdom Metazoa; phylum Arthropoda; class Insecta; order Lepidoptera; family Geometridae; genus Electrophaes; species Electrophaes corylata. Next base: position 10,698,514 of record OX352699.1, on the reverse strand, counting down.
TCATAGTTCGGAGAACTAATCGCATGAGCAAGAAAAAAAATTTTACTTGGCACAATTTTATTATGCCTAATACCGTGCACCTTCGTAAAGTTAGTGGTATTTGGTCTGGATGCAAGTTTATATAACAAATGTGATAGTAATTTTTCATCATTGTCTCGCCCTTACTTCATAGCTGGCACAGCATTTTCGCTTCTTCCACTTCCATAATAGTTTAAGAAAACAATAATTCTTAGTGTATTTATTTATTCTTTCAGTTTATTTTAGCTTTAGCAAACAGTCCTAGGTACCTTTGGTTATGTATCAATTACTTAATGTAGTTCTTTGACCAATTGCTCTTATTGTTATTTTAATACTTCCTTGGACAATTTATAGACTTCATCCTTAAAATACATATTTTTGAAAGGGACATTAATCATTATATATATATGTACCTAAACTATTTAAATTCCTTTGGCTACTCAAAGAACTTTAAGAATTTTTTACATTCGCAAACTCGCAAATTTTAAGTGGAAACAGGAAAATTATCTTCGAAATTGCAATTGAAATTCAGAACTTGTTTGTTCACATTATCTTTTGATGCAAACAGTACCTAAGTTACCTTGATACAGTCATCGTATTACCATTTTTGTATGTCGTTTGTTGGCGGTCGCCGGTGTCAGGCGCAGGAAGGTCGCGGTCTGGATTAGTTTATGGAGTAAAAACATGCAAACTGACACTGCAATTAAAAGTTGATTGAATAATCAACTTTTTGCTAAATAACTCAATCAAGTTACTCTTGCTTTCAATAAGGGCTTAAACTCTGTAGGACGCCATCCACTTGATAGGAAAGATCAACGATATTATGAAGAGGCGGGAAGTCGGTAGATGAAAAATTAACAAGAGAAAAGTTACATCTAGCCAGCCAACACCTTCTAGCCCCAAACTAATCAAAGCTTGTCTTATGGGAACCAGATAACTGATAGAGTATGTCTATTTATGTCCTTTTATTTGTAAATACCTAGGTACATGGCTGGCAGTGGATTTCTTCATGCTGATAATAAATATAATTAAAAATACTATTAATGCCTAGGAATGAGGTTTGCTCCCGGTATAATAATCGTTCGCCTTGCTCTACCATCGCGTGACCTCTGAAGCGACGAATTTTACAACCGGGTCAAGGCAGCTGTGTATATTTACAGGCTGTCCTATCGTACCTTGCTAAAACTGATAAAAAACGCGTTACACGAGTTAAACGTTAAACGAGTCACTTTACCGATTAGCAGAAAGGTGAGTGCACACAGTAGTTTCGGCAGACAATATCGTACCTTGAAAGTTAAATTGCTAATTAAAGAAACATTTTACACTCCCAATAGAACCTTGTGGCTTAAATTCAACCCAGTATAGGTATAAACACGCGCAGTAAGGTTAAAAAAGTTTGCATAAAAGTTGAATAAATACACCTGTGTTGTGTTACCAAACCTACTAGGTATGTACCTACATTAGATAATATGTGTAAACTACTTTTCCACTATATTATACCTATATGTATTAGGTACTCAATATTACTACTAGGTCTACTTGTACATCACCTTTATCAATTAAATACTGTCATCCACAAGGCAAATTATTGTTTCATTCAGCGTCAAAAAATTACGCCTTATCATCTTATTATTATTGAGGTAAAATTTCGAGTTCCCGCCGCGCCATGCTACAATCGCCGAATGCCTTCAGAGGCTGTTGACCCTGAGTGACGTCATACACCCCACTCGCCTCACCGCCCACAACATAGGTCCAGCTAAATCGATAATAGCGTGCATTGGCTACAACTTATCAAAGAATTAATGAATGATAGTAGGTACCTACCTTAATAAATAAAACATTTAGTAGATTTACAGTATTATTTTATAGACTCAAAAAAATCAAGCACAGAATCATTACATACGCAATAAATTTATCTAATCATCAAATCTACTCTAGTAAATCCTACTCAAGTTAGCTCAATCTATTGTAAAAACTATGCTGCTAGGTATGAGGCATTTGCTATTGTTTTCGTTTTCAGTAACACTACTAGAGTAAAAAAATCCCACTCAAGTTAGCTCAAAATAATGTTAGCTTGACTCTATGCTACTACTGTACTACTGTAAGGCATTTGTTATTGTTTTCGTATTGTGTAACGTCAGCAGCGCATGGCGGCGTGCACTGCGTTACCATTTTAGACGCGCACCCTAAAATAAGATAAGATAATAATATTCAAACACTTATATTACAGCATAATACAGTAGTGGTCTTAAAATATAAATGGTCTGTATGACAGTGTAGTTAATGTGCAGAACCTACACTTAGTCATTAAAACTTGTGTTGTAGGTCCTAAAAGTCTTCCTGTGGTATATCAGCTATGCCATTAATTAAATACATAACTTCTTTACCAACTACACAGTGCTGATAGGCTTTTATATTCAACCAGCGAAACGCGCGACTTCGTCCACGTGAAATTATTTTTATACAAACTTCTACCGCTGTATCCGTTACGGGTTGAATTTCGGGAATTTATTTCTTAGTACACCTCTACGCACCAAGACAAATATACCCTAAAAATGTCAAGTCTCTCAGACCCGTAGCTCTATGTCCAACATTCATTCGGTATTCGAAACAGGTGTAAACTTAGCTACACTGTGACGTAATTGTTGTATTTCAAACTATTTAAAATTTGACGTAAACTGAATTGTGAATTCATTACGAATTGTTTTTAGTGATGATGTCTTCCTCGAATTATCCGGCTACACGTCATCCGCCAATAAAAGCTTATTACGTCATAGCTTCTAATAAAAGTTTAGTTGCCATGTCAAAATAAAAACTTACTAAACGCAAGTTTTGATTCAGATAGAAGTAAATATGTGTTTGTAAAATATTTATTTATATTTTCTTTTCACTTTAGACATTAGGCACAAAAAATAATACTGGTTAACCTAGTTACCTACCTACTAAATTACTCATGTCAGTTCAAACTTATCATAGCGATATATAGCGTTTTAACTGAAATAACTTGCTCTATCATACTCCCCCACGTTGTTGAAACATGTGGTTTGCTATTCTGCTAAACTGTTTAAATTAAATACAATTTATTCAAATGCGACACAGGTAATATGCTGCTTAGGCATTTAAGTAGGAATCTAGCCTAAATGATAATAACTGAATTGTGGTTGAGATTTAAAATTAGCATAAACCAAAATTCGTAGGTGTATAACATTTTCAGGGTAGCTTAACTTCTGGTTATAATTTCAACGTTTCAATTACAACGTGGTTGTAAGAGGCTGCAACTGGGCTGAAATATTTATTATAATAGCTTCTCGTCAACCCAGTCGCGTGGGATTCTAAAAGTTTTAAAATATAACCGTAATAAAATTATTATCAAACTGTTTATTTGTTTGTGGTATCGCAATCTAATCAGATAGCTACACACATAAATCGTTTAGTATCTACATAGTTAGGGCTATGTTATTTCCTGCTATATAAATATTGGACAAATTGTATAAATAAGAACTACAAAAATCACATTATTTTCAGAGCATAATTACATTTCACAACTTTAAAGACAATCCAAGTTCGGAATGTAACCTACAAGCGTGTGATAATGTAATCAATATAATACGACCTCTCTATTCCAAGGATACCCTTTGGACAAAATGCCGTCATCAGGCGCGTCATTCCTAAATAAAAACTCAATTGTTTACACAATACACCTCGCACCGCGGTCCCACCATGCGGTGACACGAACTAAGACATAATCGCTCGATAAGTACCAACGTACGTTTTTATCGCAAGCTTAGTTATTTCCGTCTGTGTAGTGACCTACTTCATAACTGAATTTAAAACCCCTTTCACGAATTTTATTAATTGAGTCGGAAATCGGCCAAGGCTACCATGCGGGCTTCCAAACTCGTCACGCTTTACGAAACGCAAGCTTAGGGAACCGTGGGGAATCTACGATTAGGTAGGTATAACACGCACAGTATTAATAGTTTCCATAGCAATAGACACTAATAACTAAAATGCTATCAATACTAGAACACTGCCTAGTCTACCTAATCCTCGTATAAGCCATAAGTATAAATAAAGATGCATACACTTTAGTATTTACTGCTTGTAGTGCCATCTATGTTTGAATAGCTGTTTTCTTTTACACACGCGGCAACCGGATAGCGTATGTTTACAAAAACATTCCGTTTGGTTACGCAAGGCTCGCATAGAAGCACTGGTTTGGATGTCATGGTTTCGGATTATTCTATAGGTTAGGGCGACGGTATGCTCATTAGCATGAATCAAGGATAGCATTTGGTCATGAAAATGGTGTTATTACACGTGCTATTTACACTACGAGTAGTTGTCAAATCAATATAATACTTATATACTTTATTGATATTCCATTCAATAATTGCTGATATTTTATTCCAGTCTGGACAAGAAGACGAAAGACTACACTCAGGCGGAGAACTTATCGCGCCACTATGAGTCTCGCTTCAATGAAGAAAGCAACAAGTATAACACTGCTGTGGCCTCCTTGAAGAAGGCTCAGGATGAGGCTAGGGTAAGTAAACAAACACCGTTTAATTTTAGACTAAAATAAAAGAAAAAAATCCTTGCGAATTCCTTTAGCGCAATATAAAATGTAAGCAAGTGCTATAAAAAAAATTACTCTTTAATGCCTTTTATAAAACCGGTTCCTTCGATTTATCCATGGGAACTACAGGGAATCCTAATGTTAAGTCAGAACTGCATAATTATGTCACTGTATTGTGTGATGTGACAGTTGGGTGTTGAAAAACCAAATGTTTCATAGTTACCATAAGCATGACCATGATTTGAAGAACCATAAGCCCTTCTGACAGTAAATTCATTTGTTAGCAGTTACATCATTAGGCAAACATCACGAATCTTGGCCAATGTTTATTTGCAAATACTCAAAATATTGCGTAGTATTATACGTACTTGCAATACATAAAAATACAGAAAGATAATGCCACTATACAAGAATAAAACCATACTTTTCTTCCAGGAATTGGCCAAGGAGCTTGAGAAACTGCGCAAGTTATACGCCGACACTCGCAAGACCCTTGAAGAGGAGATGCTTTGCCGCATCGATATGGAGAACACGGTGCAGAGTCTTCGCGAGGAACTCTCCTTCAAAGACCAGGTGTTCCAGCAGGAGTTGCAGGAGACCCGCACTCGGCGCCAGGTTGAGATCTCGGAGATTGGTCAGTATTTTTTTTTTATTATAAATGTTTATTTTCTATAAAGTATGTGCGGTTATGCCAATCCTCGTTGCCAGTGTGAGTTAAATACTATAATTCAGAGAACTTGCTAGTAAAAGGCAATCAATGGACCAACTGTTCATTGGTGGGCCTACTCACATAATCTAACCTTGGATACATAGAAGTTCAAATATATTATTCTTTTGAAACTGTGACCTAGCATCTGCTCGCGTTTTGCTCTATTGAACTAATATTTTTTAGAGTAAAGCTTTTATTTTTGCAAAAAAAAATATTTTGACGGTCCAGGAAATCCCGGGGCGGGTTGTAAGTAAATCGTGAATGGATACTGCTATTCCAGCTCATTAACTATCTATATAATATCTACTACAACATGTATATGAATATTTACCACTTACTGTAATCGCATATTAATATAAAACGAATTAACATAAAAGAAACCTACAAAATGTGGAAAAGATTTTTTGTTACCTAATTTAATTTATAAGTATGTTCTTCATTAGTGGTCATTAAAATTCAAATCATTGTTTTTCAAGCAAAAAGTATATTACTCTTGCACAGTCTCAAATGAATTATATACCGTATATTTACTGCAATTTTTTGTCGGAATATTCGTGGTGTAATTGTTACTTTGAAAGTTACTATTATGCTTGATAGCAATCGTCAAGCCATGAAAGAAGGAGAAAAATCTTAACAGTGAAATATAGGCAGCAAGATGATAAAGTTTTTGTTGAAAGGAATATAAGTGACGAACGAAACACACGCGACTTCGCCCGTGTGAAGCTAGGGATTGAATTTCGGGAATTCCTATCTTAGTACTTTCTTTCCAAGACAAATTTACCCTGAACATTTGTAGCCTCTACAACCAGTGATTTGTCCTATGCGTTGTCTATGTCAGTCAGTCAGGGCGAAGATTATTAGATTAGATAGATAAAAGGTATAGATTCTAACCCTCCACTAATAAATAGGCGTAACCTCGAAATAGTTACACCTGCAAATAGTTTCACTGTATAACTATTTTAACATTCATCATCATCATCATCAGCCTGTAGTAGTCCACTGCTGGACATAGGCATCCCCCATACGTTTCCAAGAAGAACGATTCTGAGCTTTTTCCATCCATCGACTTCCCGCGGTTCTAACAATGTCGTCAGTCCATCGGAGAAAAGGACGTCCTACGCTTCGTCTTCTGGTAACATTTTAACATTACGCCGAGTTAATTAGTATCTGGTCAAGTATATATTCAACGAAAAAAGTATTCTGTAAGTCATTTGGTACCCATCGTACAAGCTTTGCTTAGTTTGGGACAGAGCGTTGTGTCTGTCAATATTTATTTATGATAACAATTATTTTGCAGATGGTCGTCTGGCGCAGCAATATGAGGCCAAGCTGCAGCAGAGTCTGCAAGAGCTGCGCGAGCAACAGGAAGCCAACGTGAAGGCCAACCGAGATGAGATCGAAGCACTCTATGAGAGCAAGGTATATTTTAGAGTCCGGCGGGAGATTAACGCCCATGTAATGAATGAAAACTTTTTTTATAAATGCTCGAAGCTTTAGGCTCGTCTGCTTGAAGTCATCTTAGTACAAACTTCAACCTCCCGCTATACCCGTTTAGGGGTTGAGTTTTGGGAATCTCTTAGCACACCAAGACGAATATACCTTGAAATTTTATGTCACTATGTCAGTCAGGTTACTTTTAATGCAAAATATATAAAGGTTAAAGTCTTGTCTGCTGTAAGTGTTGTCTTGTATGCATACACTGTCTGCTTATGACAATATTGTGGTTATCCATAAAAATCCATTTAACTTGCTCTTTTTTTTCATGTGAAGATGAAGAACCTGCAGTCGGCAGCTACTCGCAACAACTCAGCCGCCACCGTGGCTGTGGAGGAACTGCGTACCATGCGCACGCGCATCGACTCTCTCAACTCCACGCTCAACGACTTGGAGAACAAGAACGCGGCACTCAGCGTAAGTTGTTTTTTTAATACGACTTTTTAATGGAATAAGCGGATGGTTCATCTGATGTTAACCGTGGTAACCGTCACCTATGTATAATACCGTCAGTTTCTATGTATAATAAAAATAGCTATGTATGTAACGTTTTGTATTAAGTATATTACTCATCTAGTACCCATAACACAAGCTTTGCTTAGCTTGGGGCTAGATGATGCTGAGTGGATTGTCCAACATAATTATTATGAAGGGCTGTTTTTCTCAAAATGTTAATACTTTGGTAATTATGAAGCTTATTATTATTTGCTGTCAATTTTTACGACGACTGTTGACAAATAGTACCAATATATTAATTATGCTTAGTAACATGTACTTAATCTAGCTGTTGGGAGTTCATTATAAATTTATTGCTCTTATCTATTTCCCTCTAACTCTATTTATTGTAGCTGTACTATTATTTTATAAATTCTTGTTCCTATTAATTATGTGTCATTCCATATAATTTTTACACACTTTTCATCTCATATTAACGAAGTGTTACTACGTTAGTTGTGGACAAACACCACTTATAGATCCCTAAATTAGTATTTCCGGTAAGCCCCTTCAATTGTCTTCTTGAGTTCAAATTGAATGAATACATTGAACTGTGAGTCACTTATTTCCTTCTTTGCTTATACCCCCAAGTTAGTAGTGGTATAAGTTAGTGGAGACTGTGTAATACCACACAAGGCTTTCGGTTAAACATGCGTATGGTATAATTGTTATGCAGAAGTGACCACTCAACATCCCATTATCCATCAGAATGTACCGTCACTTCTCACATAAAAATTACGACATGAACGTTTAATAACGTATTGCCTGATGCTAGGATCAAAACTTTTTGGATTTAGACTGCATTTAAAGGACATAATTTCTTTTGACTCACCTCCTGATCTTCTTTTGGCTTTAAAATTTTTTCAAGCCTTGTACTTAATTGATTTTGTCGTAGGAATTTTCGGATATAGTAAAATCGTAATTGTCTTTTGTGTCTTGTGACATCACTCGTCTTCTGAGAACGAAACTATTTATTATTTTTGCATTCTTTAGAAATCAGAAGAAATAGTACATACATCTAGGCCCTAGATGTTTGTACTAGATTTACATCTAGGGCCTAAGACTTAGACGGATTATTACACTTGTAAGACTAATTAATTCCATTCTTTATACAGAACCGCTGCCGTGAATTGGAACGTCAACTGGAATCAGAGCGCGCTCGTCACGCTGAAGACTTGGCGTCTCTCGAGCAGGAGTTGGCGCGCCTTCGCGAGGAGATGGCGTCGCAGCTGCGCGAATACGCCACGCTCATGGACATCAAGATCACGCTGGACCACGAGATCGCGACCTACCGGGCCCTGCTCGAGGGAGAAGAAGACAGGTATACATTATGCGGGTGGAAAATACTTTATTGCACGTCATAACATAAAAAAACAGAAGGACTTGAGGTCAAAAAAGTGCCATCTAAAGATTGACGCTTGTCATAGACTGTGGCCCTATCTGGATTTGGTTGCGTTATCGAGTCTAATGTTAGGCTCATCTGTATCCTATTTGCGCTTAATTTGAATTATGGGCTTAAATTGAATGAGATGTAACCAGTAACTTTAATACCACTTGTGATATTTACAAAAAAAACAAGAACTGTTAACATGGACTGTTATGACACACTGTTTGTATAACTTGGTCAAAATTAAAGTAGGTTGTGTTTGTTTTATCCAACTCAGCAAATAAGGTTATGCTCTTGAACGTAATTGGTAATGAAATCACTAATAAGCTCAAAGCATATCATTATAAGATGTAATCATAATATCTAGATATAAACATATTTTATCTTCGTTCACGGACAAAACCGTCAAAACAGAAAATGTAATCTGATTATATTTTACAGGCTGAACCTAACCTCCCAATCCCCGAGTCGCGAGTCCCACGTCTCTGCTAGCAACATTAGCACTGCAGGCTCGTCTGTGCACTCTCGCATTACTCCATCCCGTCGTGCCACGCCTCTGAGGGCTGCGCGTAAACGTACTCTGCTCGAGGAGAGCGAGGAACGCAGTCTGCAAGACTTCAGCGTGACTTCCAGCGCCAAGGGAGATCTGGAGGTGGCTGAGGCATGCCCTGAAGGCAGCTTCGTCAAGATCCGCAACAAGGGAAAGAAGGTACATAATACCGCGTTGTCTGTGACTAACAAATAGGCTTGTTTAATTAAGTTTAATTTTATATTTATAAATAACTATTATTAGCCGTTTTCGCCATTTTTAACTGGTACCTTTATATTATTAAGGTGTAATCTGTAATGTTAACCTAGCACTAGGACAATGAATAAAGATTTGATTTATTTAAACAGAAAAAAATTAATAATATCAAGCCAATTCATTCACTGACTTCTTACGATCCAAGCAATATTGACGCTTTATCGGATGTGAGGGCTCGTTTTCCAGCAGCAGCAGCATTTTATTTATTGTTTATTTCATCAGGAGTTGAGCCTCGGCGGTTACCAATTGGTTCGCAAGGCCGGCGATCAAGAGACGCAGTTCAAGTTCCACCGCACTGTGAAGCTGGAACCCGGCGCGGTCACCACCGTGTGGTCGGCTGATGTGGGTGCCGAACACGAGCCCCCGCTCAGCATCGTCATGAAGGGGCAGAAGTGGTTTGTGGCTGACACATTCACGACTCAGCTGTTCAATACTGATCAGGAGGTAAGCACATTGTAGGTTTATAAAATCTTTATTGGAGTGGGAGTGGGCAGATCACGTTAACCGGATGCACCGTCAGACATCGACGGAAAGCGACGTCCAAGATGGCCGAATATACGTTAGTGGGACGATATTGATATTCAAGAGAAAGATTGGTGGGAAATCGCCAAAAATATAGAAATAAGTCTACTTTGTAACGGATCTCTTTATAAATTAAATCTAGCAACATATTTGAACATCCTGTATTGTTTACAGGAGGTAGCTATTTCGGAGAGACAGCGACGACAGATTAGCACAAGTGCTCAGCGACATCGCGAGCTCGCGCACAAATACCCTCGCCGTGAACAGGTAAAATACCGTGAACTAGCCATTAGTCCGAACATCGAATAGGACCACTCCATCACCACCTGTGGGTTTCTTAAAAGGCTACTGAGAAGAAGCACTAGGGGATTGGCAACAGTATCTCTCGAGTACTACACCTGCGGTCACCAATCCAATGGTGGTGGTGACTACAGCAAAAGTGATGACGGTAGCAAATTCCAAAATATAGGGAGGTTTATGAATATTACAGTAGACCTAACAAGGTATGTGACTTAAGGTTGAAAATTCTATAGAAAGATCTTGAGGAACCGAGTTTTTTTCTATAGCCAATATGGTATTTCGACTTATTACTTTTAACTTGCTGACTGGACAAGCAGATGACCCATTTGATGTACTACTACTACTTTCTAAATATCTTTTCATTTTCCTTTCTAGCTTGGAGAGATCCGCGAAGGCGAAGAGAATTGCCGTATTATGTAAGGTCTCCTGTCATTCGGTGCTTCATTGGAGCCACCACTGGACCAGACACGTCTATAAGCTAGTTATTATAGGCTGAACATATTGATAATACTATATTATTGTACACCTGACTGTTGGTCTTGATACTGTAGAAAGGGTAGATCCAGAAAACAATGAGAACTGAACTCAATTGAGTTTTCTAATTGTTTTGCGGTAAAAATGGTATCCATGCGTTTCAAATATTCATAACTTAATGTAAAAGTGCTTACATGAAAATACTGAATAAACACAAATTGGGCTTATTATATTACTTTTCCAAACATACTGCAGTTTCACGATACAACAGGTTAATTTAATTATGCTATTGACATTATTACGCGAAATTACAATTTCAAGTAATTCCGAATTAAAGAAATCATGTCCCTTGTTGAACTGGAAATAATCTGTGCACAATATTATGGCGTAAGCAAAATGTTCAGCCTTATTTAAGCAAAGTTTAATTTTAAAATTAAAAATTAGTACACAGCACATCTAGCGAGGTTAGAAGCTACGTACTAAGAACTCGTTCACAAGCGAGACCATTGGAGTTCAGAGAAAGGTTAAATCAAGCTTATTAAGTATACTTTTATGTAGATTAATATATTTTGCCATCAACCCATAAGTTTTGTAATTCTACACTGCCTGTAAACTGTTCTCACAATGGCATTGTAGTGGACTAAGTACAAACAGTTATGTTCGCTTAGAATAGATAAGTATAACTTTTTTCTAACTTAACCCCACCAGTAAAGCCGGGTCCGCTACGGCACATATTCGGGAATACATTAAGACTTATCCGTCGCGGATGAAAAACATCATCACTGTTCGCCTGCGGAAGGGGTTTGTAGTTCATTTTGTGTTAGTGTTAGTTTTTTGTGTGCTGGGAACATCTCTTGTCTATAAAAACAGTAGCTAACCCGTGCCCACTTCGTTGGGCGGTATTTTTACTTTTCATCTTAATTTATAGCCTATGAAACTCACAAAAAACGTCGCTTTTTATTGTTCAGATTTTTGTTGTTTAAATCGTATCAGTAGATCCAGAGATCCCGTTAACCTCACAAACTCACAAACTTTACCTCTTCATAGTATAAGTATAGATTATTAGCTAGAAAGTCGTAGTGTGGTTGTGATGACTAACATGTTATAAAACACGGCTAGCTAACAAATTTTTACTAGTTTATTTGTTTTTATAGTGCTTACCTGCACTTAAGGAAATCACAAAGATTTTTTTATTTGTTTTTTTCGAGGAAAATAATTTTTGGGATAATATAAAAATCTTTGAAATTTTTACTAGTAACGTATCGCAGCGGACCCGACTCAACTTCACTTCACAAATATTTAGGTTGTAAGTAACTTTATTGCGTATAGTTTAAAATCCTTAACAAAATCAACAACTTAGCAGTAGATAAGATCTACACGATAACTATTATAGACGCTGGGCAAAGAGGAAATCATTTTTAGAATAGGACATTTCAGTTGACAATGAAACCTGTTAAAACGACAGAAGGTATGAATGAGTAACCTACATAACATCTAAACATTGAATTTTGCAAATCAAGTTAGGTGCAAGTCTCAAATAAAGGCTCTCATTGAAAAAAAAAAGCATTTATTTTATTTCAGTTATTGATTTGTGTAACACTATGTATTTAGTAATTGATAAAAATAATGTTAGACAGTGTGTCATTCACATGGTGTTTGTTATTCTTATATAAATTACTGTGAGGATAGAATCTGATTTATTTGCTTCAATATCCTGAGGTTCTTTTGGTTTTTAATCATTGGATCATTTTTGTGGACATCAGTTTATATTTCCCAACCCCATTTGAAATAAACATGTATTATTTTTTTAAATAAATTTCTATTTAGGTTTAATAAATTGTGACTTTTACTTACCTACTAATTTAATTTTATTTCAATATCTTTTATTATTCTGGTCAGTCATTCTGCGAGGTCATCCTGACTCAGTTGATACCTACCCTAGGTAGTAGGTACTAGGTAGGTAATAAGTTCTACTTTTAAAAAAATGTTTAATTACAAAATACAAAAATATTTATTTGGAAATAAAGTGCAACGTGATAGTGAACATATGTAACGATACTGACTGCAGAAGTATAAGACTGTAAAAAGTAGTACTTAAGTATTCGTCAGGTTATGTCATTAAAAATGAGTACCTACCTGAGTATCCTCATTCTAACCTATCACCTCACGCGTATTTTTGCAAAATGGCGGGTGCAAATGATGGTACAAAAAACTGACATGGGTGTCGTATTCGACTGGTTTGGGGGTGTTAATTACGAATATAATCAGTCGAAAACGACACCCATATCAGTAGCATTGTCAGGTCAGTGCTACTGGCCACGTACCCGTGTATCAGAATCCATCGACATATCATAATCATGGAAATAAGCTGTGAACTTATCTAAGATGATGATGATGAATACTTTAAATCTTGTTTTAAAAGCTGGAAATACTGTGTCTGACTTATACATTTCTGTCGTATGATTTTTTCTATGAAGTTTAGTATCCCTATCCTAGTATCACTTTGCACTGCACTTTGGACATATTGGCATGTAAACTGTATATATTGTTTTATTAGGATAAAAACACTAGAAAGCTACGATGTTGGACTGCTATCTGAAAGATAAAATTCTAAAGAATCCGTCGGTATTCTTCGCTATTTCTTGGAAATAAGCTGCAGGTGACTCGATTCAAGTGAAATTACTTTCGCTGAAAATGGCGTCAAAATGGCACATGGCGTCCGTTAAATTTTCAAACAAACACATCGTAATATCTCCGTTGCTACTAAACCAAATTTGATGAAACTTGGTATGTGAGATTGACAAATGCATGACTAAATGCTGACATAGGAAGCAGTGCAAAAGGTGCAGTGATCGCTGTGATTAAGAGAGTTACCTGCTGAGCAAGCGTCAAGACAGCAGGTAATGTATTTATATGAAAATATCCCAAAATATGAGGTGACAAATTCTAGTATTATGAAAATATGAACTGTCGAGAAATTGACTAAATGCTTGCAATATCGAAAACACGATTGGAGCTAGGTACCTGCTGTTCTGACGGACACAGCTTACTCACTTCATAGTGAAAGAACTAATGTTCGATTCTTACCCGCATTTCCCAATACCAAGATGGTCGAAATGTTGAAGTACTACTACTTCATAGTGTATGCTAGTGTCAATAAATAAGTCTGCTGTCACTTCTGTCAGTGTCAATAAGTATCCCCCCCCCCCCCATTACTATTATTTGTTTTGTGTGTAAATTCCATCATTTTCTGGAGAAAAATCTGATTGTAAGTGAATATATTTTATTTTTTATACCTAGATTGTTATTTTTTCGATAAAATAACATGCCTTTTGGCCATGGTTCTGAATTTTTTGATAGCGGCAAGAAACCTTTGCCTTCATTTATTCGTGGGACGCTCTGATACTTAGAACCGGATCACAGAGTACTTTTTTGGACCGGATTTTATGAAGTAAACTTACCCATCACCTTTGTTTACTAACACTACCTCTGCCTAGTTACTACCTAGTAGCTTGGCTTAAATAGCGCGAAAGACATTGGTACAGTATAACTTTGTAGCTATGTACATTTATTCGCTGCATCATAATTAGATGCCGGCCGGAAAAAGTAAGTATCACTTAAGTATTATAACTACATAACATATATACGTACTAAGTGCAGGAGACCTTTTTTGTAGGCTTAGTAATGGTTAATACACAGAATGTACGGTGACGTACACTTTTATGTAGGTGACTGAGTCGGCATTTTACTCAACCTCGATAGTTTAATAACATATAACATACAGTGCAAATCTAACAACCAAGTGAGAGTGACACGGGTCGGAAACACTAATCAACTTTTAACTTTAACTTTTTACTAATAAATTCAGTGTTAACCGGCGCCGGTGTTTTAACTTGACAACTACGCACTCATAGCATTGTACAGTCTAACTGGACTGTACACAGAATATGAGAAGTAAATTATGCAGCACAGACAGTAAAATAATGTAGATAGATGCTTCTAGCAAGATTTAGCTTGTACTATGACAACCAGATAACTGAATGAATACATAAGAGATGCTGATTGATTTACATAACTAAAGTTTAGCACCCAGACACAACAAAGATCTATGGTTATCGCACAAATGTTTGTTTTTGGTAGAATTCAACCCACAACCAAAAGCGCTGATGTATTTTTTTAAGAGCTAGCGCTGAATGAAATGAAATATGAATGAAAAAGTACATTAATATAACTAGAAATAACTCTCAGTATTTACAAACAATGTCTAGTCAAGCTGGAAATAACTACAATTAAATTGCAAACATAAGTACTGTAGGTAGATAACATAATCATTTCTAAATTATATTAGTTAAGACTTCTTGAACAACAGACTCACTATAGGTTCCTTTGAAATAGATACAACATGAATAAAAGGAATATGCTCATTACGCTAGATCATCATCAGCCTAAATAAATGCATTGCTATACTGTACATTGCCTTCCCCACATTTAGAAAGGTTTGCCATAGTCACCACACTTTGTATCGGATGGTGACCACAGTATCAGGTGTTTAGTCTTAGACGGTGGTTTACTCGTCTAAGTGTTTAGTACTCCAAAAATTTTGCTACCTATCTCCTGGTGCGTTTCCTTAGTCACCTTTTATGACATCCATGGGAGGTAATGGAGGGGTCTTATTTTAAGCCAGGATCACCACCACAATAAGCTTACCTACTACTTTACCCAAACAATACCTCTCACCTCTTTGTAATAAGCATACTTGTGGGTGACTAAGAGGCACACCTCTGCATCCGCCGCTCACTTTAAGATTCCGATAGGTAAATTAAAATAAGTACATATTTGCTTAATTTGTTTCTATAACTTTTTCTTTCGATATGACTTTTTTAATAAAAGCCTCGATACTTCCATCTTAATCATGCCATAGGTGCTACTTGCTAAGCAGGGTCTTGTAGATAAGGTTCTATTTTTAATTAATTAAATTAAGTACCTACATTAATTTTAATAACATATTTACAATATACATTTAGTAAAGACCTCTGCTATACCTGCAATAACAACAATAATAATAATAACGAATATTTCATAATAATATATTTTTGATACAACTTTCTGATGGTGCAATCAGATGCTTGTGCATCCGTTTTATTTTCGGTTTGCGCAAGTTTGACCACGTATCCGAGTTTAGATCCCAGCTAAGTTGGCTTCCTATCCGTCGTCGTCTTGACCTT
The DNA here is from genome assembly GCA_947095575.1 of Electrophaes corylata. Lineage (NCBI taxonomy): Eukaryota > Metazoa > Arthropoda > Insecta > Lepidoptera > Geometridae > Electrophaes > Electrophaes corylata. Next base: position 10,682,506 of record OX352699.1, on the reverse strand, counting down.
CACGTTGTCACTTTTCTCTATAAAATTCTGTTTGATCCTCTCTCTCCTTCTTACCTCCGTGAGCGTTTTAGTTTTCTTGTCCAACGCGGTGAGCCTTGTAGGTCATCCATGTCCCTTCTTCTCAAAACCCCTACACACACCTCCAGTCGTTACGGTAGTTCATTTTCTGTTCGCGCTGTGAATCTGTGGAATGATATCCCCCACACTATTCGTGCTAGCCCATCACTTAACGTTTTTAAAGCCAGAGTTAAAGAGCACTATCACTTGTTAGCAATGTAAAATTTATATTTAGTGAGTATAATAATTGTATTGTATTATTATTATTATTATTATTATTATTAATGGTTATATTTTTATTATATGTAGGTATTGTATCATATGTATTGTGTAGTGTAAGTAGTATATTATTATGAGTAGATATAGGTTTTTCATATATTATTCTTAGTAAGTACACATTTCTACCACTTTATTTTTACTTTTCTCTCTGCTCAAAGGTTTGCTGGAAGAAAACTCTTTTCAGGGTTAAGCTCGCCTTTGTACATGTCTTTTGTAATCACTGTTTTGTAAATATTTCTGTGTACAATAAAGAATTTAAGAATTTAAGAATGACCCACCTGATGTCAAGCAGTTACCGTCACCTATAATGTAACATTGCCTTGCTAGTCACGTTTGTTAGAGACATACTGCTTTCCATCCATCATCCTGAGGCATACAGGTGTTAAACATCATATGGTTGAATTTCATTTAAAATAGCATATCATAAAATCATAATATGTAAGTAAAAATATGTACCATGACCCTATGACGACGTTGGTATAAATAAATAATCGATAATACATGTAAAGGCATTTACTATTATAAAGTTGTAGAAAGAATGCAGAGAAATGATAAAATGTTCCATGTAAATACGGCATCGGCAATATGACATGCGGATCCTTATACCTTGACCCAGGTGGGCGGTACGACGACGCAATAGGTCAGCGGGGTGAGACGCGCAGGGGTATGTTTGGGCGCGCGTAGTAGCGTAGTGACGTCACTGGCGAGTATCGACCCCTGCGGCCGTCACAACACCCCCACGACTACAAGCGAGCGCGGTGTTCCGCGCATCTACGCATCGCGCCGCTTCGCCCGGAAGTTTGCCGACTCTAATGGAAAACATTCATGCTATCGATACACCCATTTATAGGTACTATAGCTACACCGCCCACGACTTTGTCTGCGAGTTTATGATGAAATATATCTTGCCACTTTAAGTTTGTAACTCCTTAGTAGTTTATTACTGAAACAATGTAGTATTTCAGTTTTGTTTGTAGGATTTAAAGTTTTATCTCAGATCTTCTTGTACCTTGTCTATTCTTCACGGGTTTACGTTACGTAGTTATACACATTAAGTACCTATCACGAAATTAGGAGACCGCGGTCGGGGTTCAGTCAGATACAAAAGAGTGGGTTTAATTCCTAAAACAAACCATTTTGCACACATTTTAATACACAAAAAAGGTTTTTCCAATGATTTATTTCAGTATGTAAACCCCTCGAAACCTACCTACCCAAAGGAGGTATAAGTAGGCCACCTACTTACACCCTCGCAAAGCCCTTACGGAGTTAAATGGAATTGCGCAGAAATGATCATGACGCGCTATTGTTATTGCGTGACGAAAGTGACGAAAGTAGCGTTGCCGCGTTGTAATGATATCGTTAATCTGCACTCACAAATTAATGTATAGAGTGTGCTAGTTTTACTACGCTCTGGAGCTTTTAAACAAATGGTTGGGGTTTTCACATTCAAGGTTGATAAGAGATTGTAAAAATATGTAGTTGGCTGGTGTTAGATTTAGTCAATATAAATATTCGTTTCTTCGTCAAAAATAATCAGGAGAGAAAAAACACACTAGGTCAAATGGTCCGATGCGGTCTCAAGTCTCAACCAAATAGTATTGTATTAAATGTTTACCTGTAGCAGGTACCTAGTCCCTTCGATAAGTTATACATTCGTTATTACCTACCTACGTTAACCATTATTACGCAGCAAGATGACCCCATTTCATCCATTGTAAAAATTCCATAAAAGGCTTTATATTTGCAGGGCGTGTGTAGTATGTACACAGTACACACGGAGCCTTTTGCGTTCCCCTCCACTCTATCACTGTCAAAGCAATGTTTCATATTGTCTAACAATGTAAACAGTTTCTAATAACTAAGGTACGAAGAATCCACGTATAGCGTTCCCCTTGGAGTTTTTCCGGCATCCGTCCTTGACCCAATTGGAAAATCCTCTTAAAACTAAACAAGGGCAGAAAAATTCACTTGTGTCTTGTTCAGACAGGGTTAATGGTGCCGAAGTAATCTTCACATCTAATTTTCTAAACGGATTATCTACTTAATAGATTACTATGTAATTTGCGCTTACAATTGTATTGTTTTTAGGATTCGATCGTGCTAATCCGATGCCTTCCAATTCAACCGATATAACAAGATGACCGAAATCTGTAAAGGAACTCCAGCTCCAAAGCAATTCAAGAAGATTCCCTTCTACGTTGTGGAGGAGCATAATGAAGCTTTGCAATTCATATATTCGGCAATCGGCGCAAAGAAACTTCCAGTGGAAGGAACCACTTTGGTGCACTTAGATGCACACCCAGATATGTTAATAGATCGGAAATTGAAAGGAGATGATGCCCGTTCGGGAAAAAAGCTTTTGCCATTGCTACAAATAGAAAATTGGATAGTGCCTGCAGCGGCGGCAGGCCATATAGAAAAAGTAGTCTGGTTACGACCACCCTGGGCTACACAGATATCCGACGGCTCCCGAGATATAACCGTTGGAGATGATCCTTCCGGATTTCTCCGCGTCGATAGCAAGGAACCTTACTACCTCTCAGATGCGCTGTACTCGTCAAAACTAATAAATAAACGGAAATTCACGCTCACAGTTGCAAAACTTTCGCAATCTTCCAATAACTCTGAGCAAAGTTGGGCGCAAAACTTAGCATCCGATCTGAACGTCTCGCAGCCTTACGTTCTCGATATTGATTTAGACTTCTTCAGCACAGGCAATCCTTTCTTGTCTCTGTATAAGAATATCGACTTGTACGATCGTTTGGAGCCGATATTTAACTTCGAACTTCCTAACACTGGCGACAGTGCGGAAGCTGTGGAGAAAGTGATTAAATCTCGGGAGAGACAACTTGACGAGCTTGAAAACTTGTTCAAACATCTGGAGGATAATAATAGTCTTGAATCGTATAAAGGCGAAAAAACTAAATTGTACGAAATGGTACGTGGACTACGTGATAGGAAAAAATGTTGTATATATTTTTTTCTACTCTCTGTTAATATCTTCTTAGGTTTCAGATGTCGCCGTAGCTGTGAGTTTAGAAGCGGAAAAGCTCGGTCAACAACCTGATTGGTGGGCGGTGTTCGCTGGAGGATGTACGAGGGATCAAGGAGGACTTCCGTACCACATCAGCTCTGATGCTGAAATTTTAAGCATGGTCAAGCAGGACTTGATGATATTTCTTCAGAATCTCCCACCGCCAGTACTGATAACTGTTGCCAGATCGACGGATGATGGATACTGTCCTCCTGACCAGGTACTGACTACTTAAAACTTGATGCAATCTACAAATAATTATTTTCAGAAAACTAGTGCAATTTGTTTTTTTTCTCTTGCAGGTTGAATACATCCAGACTTTGGTTTTAGAAACTCTTAGCAAACTGTACGATACCGATTATCCACAACTCCATTACCTCAATGTGAATACTGGTGGTTAGATATACATATTATCATTATATTATAACACTTACTTAAAAGATAAGAAACCCAGTATTTATTTACAAAGAAAATTACAACTAATTCAAGTATTAATAATAGGTGTATACAAAATACTTGAACAACAATTAATCTAAAAGAGCTTGAGCTTAAAACAGTAGAGCTATCTGCAGACCGTTACAAACGATCTAGAGATAGCTCAACTGATCCAAATCTGTACCAATCGGAAGCGTCCCCAAGATGCTGTCACAATTGCTACGCTGAATAGTAATGCTGATGGGCTGAGCCAGATACTCACCAACCCTCGGGTCACGCGATTATGATATTATTATCTTATCATTTTTGTATTTAGGATTTTTACTTACACCAATATTAATAGAGAGTTGTAACCATAGTCATTGACTATAATGACAGCAAATTTTATGTACATCCGATCAAGAAAATAGTAATTTTCTCAGATCTCGTCACCAAAAGTACTGCTTCACTCAGGGATTGATGTAGCCTGATAAGTTCTGAAATAGCTGTTGAACTGTATATGTGTATAAGCTTATGTCAAATATATTTATTAGTAGGTACACCCCTAAACTAGTCCTAGTTCTACAATGTAATTGTATCTTGATATAATATAAAATAGATTAAAAAGCAAATTTTAAATACTTTTTGTTGAATTTAAGTATGAATATGAAGTATTGAGTTGACCTAAAATGCCGAGACGCCGCCGTCTCGTCGTCCTAAATACATAGGAAGCTTGTCTCTTCATCCGATCGATAGATTCCACTTGCTTTTTGCATCGTTTCATGCAATCCAGTAACTGGCTGGCTATAATTTAAAATTAGCTCTACCATTGTTTTTTATTACCAACTGGTAAGAGATAGGTACTGGTAAATGGACGTAAGTTTTAGGTAAACGTTTTTTTTGTAGATGCCTTAATCGAGAGTATTCTTAGCGCGGATGAAACAGGCGCCTAGATTCAACTAGCTTTTAGACTACACTCGGTAATCTTTGGGATTTCTATTTCTTAATTTTTTTATTGTACACAGAAATATTTGCAAAACAGTGTTTACAAAAGACATGGATAAAGGCGAGCTTAACCCTGAAGAGAACCTTTTTGAATATGATTCAAGAAAATTTGTTCAGGTAGCTTAAACATCACCACGTCTTTTGTAGTTGATTGGTTCTTAGTTATTTTTGTGTTGAGGTATTATGTAGGTACAGGTGCCTTATTGTTAGCGCGACCTAGTTACTGTTTACTGCAAAGGTACTAAAGTGATCTGAAAAGTAGTGGTAACGTTATTATAGTTGTTCGGCGACGCTTACCCGCAGCTAGGGTCCATTCAGTTCCACTCCACTGCCAAATCCCATACCGTAACTCAGCATGTAATGTCCGTCTATGCTACTATTAATCGTAATGTTGCCTTTGAAAAAAAAATATTTGAAATGACTATTGCATTGCAATAGACTATGCCTACTAACATCGTTACCAGCCTAAATAAGTCCACTGCTGGGCATGGGTCTCTCGTATTTTTCAGTTACGGATACGGGTTTGCTGAAGTTACCACGCTTGGCTGCCTGAAGAAGTCCACTGTTGGACATAAGTATACGTAACCGTTCAAGAAGAACGGTTTCAGACTTCCTACGATCATAGCAATGTCGTCGGTTCATCGGATAGGAGGACATCTTACCCTTCGTCTTCCGGGTCGTGGTTGCCATTTGAGAACCATTCCTTAATTCGGGTCGGTTCTACGAGTTATTTTTGGTCTGGTGTTAAGTTATAGCCTATATCTATAAATAGGTACCTACGGTATGCCCTGCCCATTACCATTTCAACTCTGACTCCGATTATATAATTATATGCACCTATTTAATGTTTTTTCTGAGTAAACGCGAAGATAAAAGGTGTAAATCTATACAAATTAGAGCATTCAGCATGAAAATTTGCCATTGCAAATGTTACGATTTATACCGGGTGTAATAAGTCCACTTCCGAATACTCCAGGAACGTGTAAAGTTACCTACAAGGTCTTAGAATACCGCTTGGCTGACAGTCAAATAGATTTAGAGTAAAATGATAATTTTGCTGAAATTCCTACTTATCAATCAGCGATGTGTACCCTACAGCAGCGGTCAACGGTGACAGCGCGGCAAGGCGGCGCGGCGGCGAGGTCAACGCACCGGTCAGATGATCGCGACTTCCGATAGATTGCTGTTTTTGGTATTTTGTCGTTTTTACGCACTTTTTAAAAAGATAATTAGATACTTATGTTTGTTTTATTATGTATTGTCTGTATTTGTGCTGAAGACACGGGAATAACGCGTTTTAATTTTCTTGTAATCAGAATCATTCGCAGTTTTAGTTTTCGGAAGTAGTCTTATTACACCCGGTATATATTCTAGTACAGCTGACGAAATTCGTACGTTTAGGTTATTTTTGCACTCATTGTAGGTATAATAAATTCATCACTTTGACTAAACAAGCTCAATTAAAAAAATCACGATTGGTGAGGATGATATCGACTGTTTACTTTTATGTCGCAAACCAATAAATTGTACTACGTAGTATTCGTCTAAAAATATTTGAGTATCATCACAATTGAAGTGCAGTGTGGGTAGGTCATACATCATGATGACACAGCTGCTTGTTTTCCATAGACCTACTAATAATCCTTTCCGCCTCTCTTCACAGATAGGTAATGTATACCTATAGTTTTATGTTATGGTTTTCAAGGATCGCAGTTTTATATCTTTTTTTTTTATTTCCTTTTTAGACTTTAACCACAAAACTTCATTGTTTATTTTCTAGAAATTTATACTTAGGTAAGTTTTCGCACCATTCCATTTAATAGAAGTCGTCCCACCGCTCTGCGCACCCTCAATCCGTATAAAAAATGGATGTATTGGAAATTCCTTCCAAAATGTGTCAAAAGATAAACAATACCAACTCCCTAACAATGGCTAATTCATTACAAACAGTGACAAAGCTGATTTTCAGTTAGGATTTAGGCATAAAATAGCTATGTCGCGGTTTTCCGTGATATAAGTCGAAATGATATGTACCTACCTATTTCCTTACCGAATTACGGTTGAATTTTAAAAAAAAAAATTCAATTTGTATTAATTTACAATATTATAAATCCTACTAATATTATAAACGCGAAAGTTTGTAAGGATGGACGTTTGTTACTCTTTCACGCTCTAACCAGTGGACCGATTTGGATGAAATTTGAATTAATTATAGATTGCAACCTGGATATAGGCTAATTTTATCCCGAAAAAATAACGGGAACGGGAAAAAACTGCCACGCGGGTGAAGCTGCGAGCGGCCGCTAGTAAATAAAATAAATTTATCAGTTGAAAAATCTGTAATTTTGAGCTCAGATCATTTCTTGTCATGGAAACAACTTTTAGATTCTTAGATATCTTACTTATTGCGCTGAAAAGCTTACGTTGTATAAACATAAGTAGGTAGTTGATTGTCCTTTAGCAACAATCAATATAGTATAGGTATAATAGTTCCACATGAAGACGCAATCATAACAATCCTATTTCGTAGACTACGGCTAATTGGATCTATGATTTTCAGCGTCGTCGGTTAATGGGGCTGCCAGAGGTGGCAGGTGACACCTTAAGCAGGTCAATTAGCAATAACAGTCACCTATAAGACGTATTGACGCCTCCTTCGCTGCGCAAATTACTCGTACCCTACATACCATTCTTGTGTTGTAACTATAATGAGTAATATCTCAAAAGTAACTTGTCTTGATAGACACGAACTACATAGACACTCCGTGCCTATGAAATAATAATAATAATAAAACTCATTTATTTCCTTTTACAAAGTTGGTACCCAGATAGGTATGATGTGAATACAGAGTGTAGGAATTATCTGACAAAAGAAACAACATACAACGTAGGTACCCACTTTGCAAGGGACTGGAGCTTGAAAGGGGTTTGTTAAAACCTGTAATACAAGTCTCCAGGTCCTCCCATCATGTTGAATCATCATCATGAAATGTTACTACAAACATTTATTTTTCATAAAATTTGCTCTGTTAGCCACTAGCACTTACTAGCACCGTAGTCTAAGCACCCACCTATACCTAACGTCACCATACGTCCCGCTTTCAGGCTGTTTGTCCGCTAGTCCCCTGCGGAGGCAAAAAGCTTTTGAAAACGGTCGGCAATATTTTCGCAAGCGTCGGGCAAAATCTGATAGATGGATGCAGCACTTTTTTGGATATTCAAACAGAACTAGAAAACTATCAATTGGAAACCCTTCAATCTGGAAATACAGGCTTTATAATAAAACTGTCATATGTCAGAGCCTCCGCTAGGAGTAGATACCTAATAGTATTGTGGGCAGATGATAACAGCGGTATGGAACGGACGCCGAAGCCGAATGTCATCATAATCATCATTGGCAGCTCGTACCAACCCACTGCTGGGCATAAGCCTCCTCCCACAGACGCCACTCATGACGGTTTTGGGACTTTTGCATCCAAGTCTTTTCCTGTACAGCAACGATGTCATCCACCCATTCTGCCAAGGCCTCTCTAGTTCGTCTAGGCCACCATTCTGTCATAATTAGGTATCAAAAAGTAGAATGTTGTGCACTCACCAAAAACAATGCAGAGGTACCTAGGTACTCACGCATAATAAAAACATGGTTTGTATTATCAGCGATGATTGAACAAACAATTCGGTCCTTCGATTGGGGGCGATTGAGGTTAACTGCAAATCGAACAGTCCACATCATACCATCATGCAACAAAAGGTGCCTACCTACACTTGCTACCTATATACACCATACAGTAGGCAGGTATAGGGATATGCGAAGCTTGCAGAGTAGGTATATGCCAAATTATATTATATATCTATGCCAACTAAAATAATCTTTGTTCTGGCTGACGACATACCTAATAGACAACGCACAGCCTAAACCCTGGTCATAGAGGCTAGACAGTTTCAGAGTATATTTGTCTTGGTGCGTAGTGTTTGTTTGGTGGTTGTTGGGAGCAGGTGGAGTGTACTAAGAAAGAAATTTCCGATATTCAAGGGTTGAAGTTTGTATGAAAATATCTTCAAGCAGATGAAGTCGCGCGCGTTTCGCTAGTGTGCAATTAAAGTAAAAAATACGCATATCATGTCGCATGGAGATTAAGCACTCTGCCCACTGAAGACTGCAGTATCATTTTTCACTGCGGTCTGCAAGAAGCTTTCGGGTGTGTTTAGAGAGTTTTGAATGAAATAAACATTTCTAAAATGTAGCACACATCCGAGTAGGTACTTACTAATAAACTCGTCGTAGCGTTGAAATATTTACACCGCGTCTAACAATACCAAGATGAAGTCTGTCTGCCTACATTCGTAAAAGCTACAATAGGTACTTTCCTGAGGTCCAAAAAAACATTATGAATGTGATTTGTAGTCTTTAGTGGTTCAGCCAGCCTTGTGTGACAAGACCGCCGCGTTGTGGTTAACTCGTCTAAGACTAAGGGCATTCAATAAGTACAGCACCAACTGCATATTTCATTCCCTGGTAGGTACCTAAATAGACATAGGTACCTACCCTATGATGAAAAACTTCAAAATACAGTATTTCTGTAGTTTCCTTAGGTACCTACCTACTGTGGGTGGAGTTGTTTATGGTTCGCCTCAGTAAAATGGCTCATGGTTGTGCGCGATAAGGAGAAAAAACTTGCTTTCATTGATAAATTCTGCTTGCGTAAACGTTGTAATGGCACCGTCGATAAGTGGTGGCGCCTGTTTGCAGATAAACGTCCAACAAACTTCATACCTACTTAGGTAATTTTGTTTACTTACATTATGTACAGGTCAACTGCTGACTTCTTGGACATATGGCTGTCCCTCTCCCTGATCGATGAGGGAGGTGTTTGTTCAAATATTCAGAAACAGTACCTACCTACCTAGCTACTTATTTACCTAGAACAATTTATGCATTATGTTATGACGTAGGACAAGCGTAGGACCCATAGAATAAGAAGACCATATTCTTAGACTACCAAATGACCATAATGAATCGCTCAACTTAATTTTACGCTCTCATACAACAAATGTGATTTTTTTCACCGTTTTTATTATAGATAATAGTACAGAACCCTTGGTGCGCGAGTCCGACTCGCACTTGGCTGGTTTTTTGTTTAAACTTTGTCTATGTAACTGGACTGTTCCGTATTCGTATAGTGCGCCCTATGTAGGTACCTACCTACCTAACTATAAATAGCACCGTGAAGAATTAAATACTTATGTACCTAGGTACTTTTTATCTCAAAGCTCAAAATCATGAAAGTTTTGTTTAGTCCTTAGGTTAGTACCTAGGTACCTGTTATAAATTGGCCCAGGTAGGTATATGTATAAGTATAAGAAGTCAAATATTTTTATTCACTCGACAGAATAAACTCAACCGATAAATAAAAGCAAACAGATTTCCGTTGAACTTTGACCGTCCAATAATTTGCTGATAACACTATTAAAATGTCAACAAAAAATCATGATACGTGTAACCTACACTAGTTACAGTATAGACCTACAGTTGACTGTATTCTGTGCTTTTTAAGTAAATATTTATTGTTTAGGTAGGTAGAGGTAGGTACGTACCTGGATCGTACCTTATCCTAGTAAAACTATGCATTTTTTTGTACTAATTAGAGCTTCAAATCCGATATTTTAGGTGTACACGGTTAGTATTACGATACACGTACCTACCTACTTACTTAGGTACTAAGTACTTACAAGGTTTTTGAAAAATGTTGACTAGCAAAATCAGTTCTCCTAAAGTCTTATAGGGGCGCTTACCATGACATGTGATAATTTAAAATACCTAGTAGGTATTTACTTGTACCTACGTAATGTTGTTGTTGTAAAAGTACCTATGAAACCTACCTATCAATATAATTTTAATTTATAATAATATTACACCTACTGCCTACCTGTTGACGTTCTATTACCATTGTTGTCTTGATAATTATTTTATTTTTTATTGAATGTTTTTTTTTATAAGTAGGTACAATAAAGTGGACAAACAAGCTTACGGGCCACCGGATGGAAAGCAATTACCGTAGCCTATGGATATGTTATCTATCAGTCTTATAATTAATATGTTTTTGTGTGTGCATGTTGTTTCTAAGTTACCTACCTACCTACACTTTTCTTGAAATGTTGTAGGTTTGAAGGGTGTGGGTGCCGGTGTAATTACAAGCACGTGAGGTTAACACCTGTAGGTAGGTACCTACGCCTCAGGTTGATGGACGCTGAGTAGGTAGTGCATCGTCGGTGACATTCCTAACGAGCGTGACCTACGAGGCAATGCTTTGTTATAGGTGATGGTAAACACTTAACATCAGGTGGGCCATCTGCTTGTTCCATCAACAAGTTGTATAAAAAAAAAATTTAAAAGTATGTTTGTTTACCCGAGCATAATCGTCCAACATAAGTATATAGGGGACAACATCTTCTTCCGAGGGTTTACTATTCATCAATAATGACATGTGTACAGCGTACTGTACAGTGGCCTAGAAGGATTGCTAAGCGTGGTGATTATCGATGGCAAACGCACGAGTAAGTTAAGTGCACCTCGAGTGCAAGCGAACCAATAACAAGTAGGTACCTACCTAGGTTGGTAGTTATGCATGTGCTGCAGTTCAGCGTTTTATTTCTACAGTATTTCACGCTAGCAGCGTAATCCTAAACTAAACTAACCACAGAATATATAGGTACTAGTACCTACTACCTAGCACACTAAACTTGAATACACGTGCCACTCTGCCACGCCTACTTTTCCACGGCATTGCTACATTCTGCATCACGAGCAAATCGCAGAGTAGGTACCTACCTACCTAAAATAAAGTCATTGCGACCAATGTGGTGCGGTGGGCGAATGTCCGCCTGCGACGCAAGAGATTGCGGATTCGATTCCCGCCTTGGGATAAATGTATGTACGATCTGCAAATATTTATTCTGGGTATTTTCTATGTATAATAAAATAATAAAAAATGTCTATGCATATAACTTTTTAAACTATCATAGTTTTGATCAATATTCGGGATATTTACCATGCAACATGCAACTGTGCCGATATATAGGGAAACAATCAAACTCAAAAATCATGGTAAATATCCCGTTTCTATCCAAAGATTAATATCTATGCATGTATGATGTAATGCATTGTATATCAGTCATCTAGCTCCCATAACACAAGCTCCACTCAGCTTGGGGCTAGATGAAGCTGTGTGGATTGTCCAGCATTATTATTGGTAAAGCAGTGCGCTTCACTCACTGTTTCGCAAAACTAACCTTTACCTACTCTTCTCTCTCTTGCTTCTTCCTATTGTTTACGAGATGTTTTGTTGGTGGTAGGTAACTGTGGATAGGATATTTCTCCAACCCAGTGAGTTTTGCCCTGCCAAACAGAATGATAATGAGAATCAAAACAATGATGACCATTTTGACAGTCTTAGCCAAGTCTTAGCGGAATCCAAATCCTTTGAAACTAACTTATGTATGGTAGGTAATAAGGTGATGACGGTGATGGACAACTCTAAATCTATGCGAATTAAAGAAAAGTCGTGAAAGGAGCCATGCCCTCAATTTATTAGAAAACAATAATTGCATGTTAGTTTTTTTTTATAGAAAAAACAAGTTTTCAAAAAAAACGCAGCCTGTGTTATTGAACGAATAGATTTTGTGAATTGTTCCACTCTGCCCCACCAAGGCGCCCCACTAGTGGGGCAGAGTCCATAGCCTTCAAAATTGCAGCGGAATCTGCCCCACTAAATCAGTTTAGTGGGGCAGTTTCCACTACTTTAAAGTTTGGTGTATTCTGCCCCACCAGGGCTGGCACCTTAGTTCGTGTAGGTGAGTTTACTCATATTGTAATAGTTGTATATTTCAGTTCAATGTAACATTGATGTTATTATTAGATTTCATTAGTAGTATGTAATTAGAATTAGACGTGGTGCATAGGCAGTGTTAAATAAAACTAATTATTCAAGATACTTTATTATTTATTTAATTAATTATTATTTTTTATTTATTTATTTTTCAGCCAGTATTGTCCCACTGCAGGGCAAAGGCCTCCCCTACCTCCTTCCACTCTTCGCGATTTAACGCTGTTACAGGCCAAGATCTTAGATAGGTATCAAGAGCTCATCGCGCCATCTCTTCCTGGGCCTTCCACGTCGTCGAGTTGCGTTGGGCGGGATCCACTCTATGGTGGTTCTTGCCCACAAGTCGCTTGACATGCGGCAAACGTGTCCAGCCCAGTTCCACTTTAAGTTGGAGGCTTTATGACCAACGTCTGCAATTTGTGTTATGGAGCGCAGTATACTGTTCCGCATGCGGTCTGACAGTTTTATTCCTAAGATACTGCGCTATTTAATTAATTAATAATTTTAATTTTGTTTTATTTATTTGTAATTATTTATTTTGATTTTCTTGCAGTTGCAACGGATCAATGATCTATTGGGAACTTTTTATGAGTTCAGACGTAGCAACAAACTGATCATAGGTATGATCTGTTAAGAGCAACCCTTTAAATTATAATGCTTTATTCTCAAACTACCCTTAAAAAGGGGTAAAATTTGGCGTGGGTAGGTACGCCTAAATTTTTTTCAAGCCTTATTACAAGGTAAATTACAATATTATGTTTTAAGTTTATTTCAAAACAACTGATTTAGAGGGAAAGGCTCAATACCTACTTACATTTATTTATTGCCATCATTTTTCAGCTGGACACGATAAGTGTCGTGTACACGGTTCTTCTGACGCCTAACAGGGAAGTTTATTGTACCTATATCCATACAAAAAAAATTACACAATATGCACCGTGCACCTACATCTAACAATTTCAGGCTCTGCTTGTTATAAAAATTACGCAGTTAGGTATTTCATAAAACAATTTATGCAAAGGGTTATCTCGTAATAAATTGATCTGATAGTTTTTTTCTTGTTTTCATTGTTTTAATACATAGGCAGGTACTTATGTAAGTAGGTACCTACTTACTACAATATTTATTACTTTGCAAAGTTACCACTTACCTATCTCATCTGTGCTTTACGTGCCTACCTAAGTATCTAGCTGCTCAAGATAAGAAGCGTAGGTAGGTAGGTATCCTAAACATTTATTTATCTGAATGCAAATAAACATCAACAGAAGGAACCTGCCTGGGAATACCTGCTAACCTACCTACCTCGTGGTGTTGCTGCAATGCGACACAAGTGTACAGAATAACAAGATTAGCAAGTGACTCTTCTGGTCGGTCAGTCAGTCAGACGTTTTCAGCAAGATTAGATAATACAAATACATACCTACCCACCTACTGCTGAAATAACGTGGGATGGGAAGACCGCATGCTTCTCCTTGCGTCCTAACTCCTTACCTAACACACCAAAATACCTAGCAGGAGATGCATGACTTGTGTCCTATCCTGTGTCGACAAGGGAGTATTAGGGAGGGACTGCTCACTCAAAAAAATTGCAATACAAAACGGGCAAGCCGCATTCCTCGCTTGGGTCATCTTGGGTCGACGACGACGTCCGACGACGCGACGGCGGCGTGAGAGGGCGGCGCAGCGTGGTAGCGGTAGCGGCGGCAGCGGCGGCGCTACGTCGGCTGTGGCCCCGCGCCACCCCGCGCGCCTCGATTCCCGTTTCCTCGCTCCGCGTGCCGCGGCCCGCGCCCGCCGCCGCCGCAACCGCCGCGCCGCGCCGCCCGCGTTGCTTGCTGCGTCGCAGTCGTTCGCGCGCGTCGTCCGCGATAACTTGTCTGCGTATCGTCCGCATCCGCGTGCTGTGTTTTGTTTACAATAGTGTTGTTGTTGTTGCCCTTTCGAACAGCCTGTGTTCTGTGACCAGTGAAAGCACATACTAGTAGTTCAGTGATTCCCCAGGATTGATTGATATTGTTGAATTGTGGATCGCGGTGAATTAGCCACGGCAGGCGCCGAGCTCAGGTAGGTAACGTTTCGTATTTGTTTTCGATCTGATTACGGCTAGGCTAATCCGGTTCGCTGGTCTTTGCGCTTCAGTTATAATAAATTATACAGGTGTAGTGAATGGGAACACGTGACGGGCGTGTGGAAGGCACGTACGTGCGCTAGCTCACCACGTGGTGGCTCGCGGTGTAAACAAGACGCGCGCGCCCTTCGCGCGGGTACTGCGTCGTCTTCAAGCCCGCCGCGACGCGCGCCTGGCATGGCAGGCGGCGAGCCTGACTTACTTCTCAACAAAACAACTCAACCTTCCTACGCTACGATACGCTATGCCATGCCATCCATCGATCGTAGGAATAACATCTGTCGTGTTTTTAATGTTGACGTTATTCGTCTCCCGCTGCTTAATTAACGCAGGTAGGTATTAATAACAATACCTTACCTTATTGAATGGAAATAACTAGGCACTGTCTACGTTACGTATGCACCTACCTATCTAGTAGTAGGTAGGTAGGTAGGTAGGTACATTATGTTCTTTGCGTTCGAAAAAAACGAATTATCTACCTAGGTAGGTAGGTAGGTACCTACTTCTAAAACTGAGGTAATATCTGTATTACACTAGTGCAATAAATCTGTCAAAACATTAACCTGTTTGGTAAATATTAAAATAAGTGTCCCAGTAAAGGAAGTCGCACACAAAGGCACTTCGTCGTTGTCAGTCACTCGCGCACGTCTAGCACCTTGTCGAGTCGGGTAGTTGAACGCCCCACACTAATAATAATAAATACAATTTTCAAATGTCTGGTGGGACCTGTCATTATTATTGTATCACATCTCATCTTGTAGATGGGTAGATCATAATATTGTAGATGACGGATTGGTAGATTGCTTAACCTTATGTAGGTACCTACCTACCTACATAACCAACTTCCTTATCCCTACGCGGCTGTATTGTTGTCTCATACAAATATTGTAGGTACAGTCAGCTGCACTAGAATGTATACAATTTGTAACTTTCACAACGGTAGGTATTACAGCAAAACAATAAAATCTTACACCTCAAAAACTAAAAAGTCATGATATTAGTCTATGAACACACTTAGTTTTTGAAAAATACTCGTGTAAATATTTTTAGCAACGCTGTGAAACCATTTTGAAAGTTACAAATTGTATAGGTAGGTACATTCTAGTGCAGCTGACTGTACCTACCTATAGGTTTATATTTTAAATAAATAATACAAATACATTACATACATAGGTATTTTTATAAAACATAGAAAATATCTAGAATACCCGGAATAAATAGTTGCAGATCGTACACACATTTATCCCAAGGCGGGATCGAACCTGCAACCTCCTGCGTCGCAGGCGGACATTCGCCCGCCGCGCCACATCGGTCGTCAGCATATTTTAGGGTTGTCACGTAATCATCACAGGAAGGTTGTATATATATTTACAATATAGTAGGTACCTAGGTACTTATGGTAGATTGGTGTGTGATAATTATGGTGCCTCTCTAGGACAGAACACCACGGTAAGGTAGGTAGGTACCTATCTACATAATATCGTTCCTACATTGTAAAACATTCACGAAATAGTAGTGATATAAGTTCGCGTAAGAAAATTTATCTACATACCTACCTACATTATTATACCTATAGTACTTTATTTATACCTATAAAGGTACTTGGAAGTCTTATCAAAAACAATAATTTCGTTCCAAAAACAACATTCTACGTTGTGCCTTGGCCTTGAATTACCACTTGATGTGATACTGATGTTTTATGCTGTATAATTTTATAATTACGGTCTTTTTCTTTAGCAAGTTAATTTAGACGTTACATTCCCTGTCTGTAATTGCATTAAGTTCCTACCTACTCGTAGATGGGTAAAGGTTATTATAACGTCTTCCGGATTCTACGATGTCTAGCCAAGTAGAGACTGTTTTTTGTGAATTAATTTACCGTACCTACCGCACCTAGCCGAACATTGCCTTTCTACTTAGCTAAGTCTAGGTACCTAGGTACTATAATTCTGTAATTAAACTTATATTAATATTAAACCTATTATAATCTTGACATCTCATATTTCCCTCTTGCATATTTACTCTGATACCTTGGTATATTTTTGTAATTATGACGTATTAATTGTCAATTAGTGGTGAAGCCTGCCCTAAGAATATGGACTAAATTCTATGAGCCTGCTAGCCTTCCTGTGGTGTAGTTTTTTCCTCGAAACGTAAAGAGGAGGCATATGTCCAACAGCAATTCAGATTAAATAGGTTACCTATCTTTATGACGTAATAGTGTTAATGCGGCACGAGGTCATCGCCCTCGTCCCTACACACAGTGTAAACAACAACGATGCAACGCGGGAACGATCGCTCCCCTACCTGCAAAGCTGCTCGCTCACCCGCAGTCCCACATGCAGGACCTTGGCATAACACGCATGCACGCCACGCACCCTTCGGAGTAGAGCTTGCCACTTTCGTGGGCACTTATGCAGGGCAGATAGTACAGATACATGCCTAGATTATTGATACAGGGAGAACGGGTATTGAATTTCTACATAAAGGAAGCAAATCATGCAATCCTACCTAACCTATCCATTTGGAAGAAAACGTGTGGAATTATTGTAGCGAGATAATATTAAAAATGTCAGATAAATCATACGCATAAGACTAAGAAGTTAGTTAGTTAAAACAATCAGCGTTCATAAATTATTCCAAATTAAGATCCGGGTTAATCCAACTAGAAGCAGACTACCTATAATAAGTTTTACTTGAAGTAAAGTTATGAATAATCTTTGATTTTTACTCTGACAAACATAGTTTATTTTATAACATACATATTTGGATCGTAGTACTAATGTTACATACGTATTTGTCGGTATTACAATATCTAGGTCTAAAAATCTACGCGGTATCAGAATACCGTCTGCCGGGCGCCTGCTCCACTGGCGTCACGGTGACGTAGCTATTGTACATAAAATACGTGTTATGTATTGTGTACTTATGTATAACATGTCATTAACACTTAGGCACAAAAGGTAGGCTGAAAGCTATTTATGGCGTCGGCAGTCGCGCGCGTTGTCTAGCTTCTTTACGGACAGTGCATTCATCCTATTGTGTTAAACGCACTATTCATTTACAAGTCTGGAAATCGAAATGTAAATTACCTTTTTTAAAGAAAATTTTATGCATTCTGTAATTGTTATTTTACCTGGGAAAGCACACCCACTGAGGTAGTGCATTATGTGCCTATGCAGTTCATCCATATTATACATAGAAAATACCCAGAACACCTGGAATAAATATTTGCAGATCATACAAACATTTATCCCAAGGCGGGAATCGAACCCGCAACCTCCGGCGTCGCAGGCGGGCAATCGCCCGCAGCGTCACATCGGTCGTCAAAACGGTTGGTTTATCTCTTCTTATTCTATGGTTTTTTTTAACCTATTGTGTCCCACTGCTGGGCAATGGTCTCCTCCAAAATCTTCCACTGGTCCCGGTCTTTGGTTTCTATGGTTTATCTATACAAAATGAAAACAAATATGAAATCACAGCAAACCTTTTTGGTTTTAACCTTTTCAATCGAATCTGTGTTTCAAACTGTCATTTCAATCAAAATCAATTCATGTTTACGGCAGCATTTCGTGCACAAATAATTTAGCATAATTTAATAACTATATTAATTTACAGTGGTTTTTCCTGTTTCAAATCAGGAGCAGTAGTAGGGTATAGTTACTACGCATACGTTCATACATAAGTCACGTTAAAATTGAAAGCATGATCAAGGAAGCCAACTTATTCGTCGTCCTGATTGAATTTCTTTTGATTATTCATCAAATTGATGACCGCTCAGATTTGTTGAATGAAGAAGTCACGAGTGCTTCTGAACCTTAGACGAAGTTCTGAACATATGAGAAGTAGGTAAGGTACTATCTAGACTACCTAGTTGTTGTAGTAAAATTTGTTGACAATGTCGACAAAATTTGTTACTTTACAATGATGGAGTTCTGAGCTAGCAAAAAGATAACTCAGTGCCTAAAGAGAGGTTCAAAATTTGTCCCTCGGATGTCCGTACGACGCGTTTACGCCACAAATGTTAAATTTATTCGTGCTTGGCCTCCTGTATTGTTAAAGCCTGACCAACATTTTGCGTTGCGTCCGCTTCTTGAATGAGTTGTTAGAAAAGCGTTTGCAATTCCAAAATGTATTGGGTTAATTATTGGGTACCTAATTGTGGACTGATTGGATTTGTGTGACCATAACATGTAAGACTGTGATTCAGAGATCAGCTAGGATTAGTCAGTAACGTATTTCTTAATTGTTATTTTCCTGTTACGGGTGTGTCGTGGGAACTGCGATGGCTCCCACGCTAATTACCGACAGTCTATCCACTCTTTGGCCTTTGCTAGTCATTCATGATCAATGAATTTATATTCATCAATGAAACCGCTATTGTTATGTTTAATACATTAAGGTTGTTGCTGGCAATTCGCAGAGAACAGCTATTGTGTGCTAAGCCAATGTCAGATGATTTATAATTTACAGCGCGTTTTATACATAAGCTAAGTTATACGTATTTCCTGTTTCTTAAGCTGAAAATGCACTCATTCTGTACTGAAAATACTAGAAAATTCTTTGACTAAGTTCCATCTCGAGTTTGGTCAGGTTTTCTTATTAAATAGAGCTCGTCCGGGGAAGTACTACCACCATGCCTAATTCTGCCGCTAAGCAGCGTTGTTGTGTTCCGGTTTGAAGGGTGTGGGTGCCGGTGAAATTACAGACACATGAGGCTTAACACCTGTATGCCTCAGGTTGATGGTCACTCAACAGTGTATACTGTATAGGGTACGTTCCTAACGACGTGATCTGCTATGCTATTCTTTTTTATAGGTAAAAATGATAACAAAGAATTGGCAGTGGCAGTGCTGGTTTATAATAAACCCTAAAGCTTATAAGTTTTTTATAGTGCTTACCTGCACTTAACAAAATCACAAAGATTTTATATTCTCCCAAAAAAATCCAAAAAATATTCTCCCCTTGATACGGGAATGCGCTAACCAACTGGGCTATCGAGAGTTCAATCGAACCCGACGAAATAAACCTTGGGATATTTTTAATAAGCGGCCGTGGCTCCATCTGCAGTCTTGACGATATTCCATGAAGGGGAAATAAAGTGTTGTGTTTGTTGCAGCTCGGGTCATGTGGCCAGACAGCGCGGGGCTTGCAGCGGCGTGATGTGCGCTTGCGAGCCCGCCCGCGCTGCGCTGGCGGTGCTGGCGGTGCTGGCGTACATGCTGCTATTCGTCGTCAGCGCGCACGCCGCACCCGACCAGAAGCTAGCACGAGGAAGTAAGTATCTAGATCATTTTTAAACCATTCAACTACAACAACTTTACCACGTACCTATTCAAATTTCAAAGACATTCCTTTCTCTACCCATTACTAGTTTTCACTTTTTGTTTAGTTTAGACATTATACATTCTTGATACCTGATCACCGACTAAAAAAACGTGTGTGATTTCGTTTGACACTAACTAAATTATTTCGAAGACTGTACGCATTTACTTATTATAAAGGTCACCGGATATAAACGTTGTCAACTTCGTATTGTTGTTGTTATACCATACCTAGTTATTGTTGCATATAATTCATGAGTATGTAGAAAAAACTATAATTACAGCAATTTTTATGCGACAGTTGACAGTGCTGTCACAAAACACCGAGGACAAACACCTACGAGTAAACAACTCGTATCGCCGGATGTTAGCTAAGACGTCCGCGGCCGTTGATCCGCTACTGCGTATTATGGGGCACCCATTTTTATTTTAATATTTTTTGCTTTATTCGTTGTACGCGTGCTATTGAACTCGCGTTGTAGTTCACTTTATCGCTTTCGGTACGTCAGATAAGGAATTGTTTGTTTGTAATTCTAAAGCCGCGTCTCCTGCTAACTAAATTTCGCAAATTGTTCGCACAACATTGTTTGATGAACAAAAAGGGGGCGTGGTTTGGTAATCACAACAAAGTTGGTTGAACATGGTATACGCGGTCACTCGCTCGTTTGTTTGACTCTCGAAAGTGACAGGATATAATAAAGATGTTGATATAAATCAAAATGTTTATAATTTAACTAGCGGCTCGTCCTGGCTTCGCACGGGTTTTAGTAAGGATCTCTAATTTTTTTGAAGATAAAATATAGCCTATGTCACCCGGGGATAGCTTCCCAACGGTGAAATAATTTTACATATCGGTTCAGTAGTTTTGGAGCCTATTCAATGCAAACAAACAATAAATCTTTCCTCTTTATAATATTAGTATAGATAGACATTCTGTCTCCTGCAACGTCGGAATTGACAGAACGTAAAATAAAGAAATGAGCTCGGACGAAGAAGACATGATCGCCTACTTTTGTTGAGCTGACTTTGTTGTCTCATTTTTGTTGTTCAATCATGTTGTCGAAATTTATGTGGCTGAAGACGCGGCTTTATTCGTTCAGAATCAAACATCGCACCACCGCGCCGAGGCGTGCTGTCGCGATTCGTTGCGTACCACTCGATGTGTCTGTCTGTCTGAAGCCTTGTTCAGGAGGCGCCCCTCGATATCTTTTACAAACCGGCCTGGAATTGCTCGAGCGTGTAATAAGTATGCGCGATTATATTAGACTTTGCAATATAACAACGCTTTTCAATTAAAAACGTATAATAAAAAAAACTACTATGGAATCAATTTGCGGTACTAATTTATGATAACTTACTATAATTTTATGGTTTGTTCAAAAAAACTTTGTACAGACAGTTCAGACTTTGTACAGACAGAGTTACTTTGTAAAGCATTATCAAATTAAATTAAACACTAGGTACTAAGGTAATTAATATTGGTTGGCAAGGTCCCTGCTCCTGATTTCCTTATGGCCTAAGGTCACTGTTTTATTATCTTGTTGCAAAATTTATCTACCTAAATAAAAACAGCGACCTACGTAAATGTGTTACTAAAAATAGGTATTAAATATTTGCGTTACTTTGAATAAAAAATCTATGAAAAGATAATAACTTCACAATTTCTATCAATACGATAGATGTAGATATCACCTTAGATTTTAGTTTCTCCAGATTCTTCCGAGGGTGTCTAATGAGGGTTATTAAAGATATCCTACTAATATAATAAACGCGAAAGTTTGTAAGTATGGATGGATGGATGTTTGTTACTCTTTCACGCTCTAACCAGTGGACCGATTTGGATGAAATTTGGAATAATTATAGATTGTAATCTGGATTAACATATAGGCTACTTTTTATCCCGAAAAAACTAACGGGAACGAGGAAAAACTGCCACGCAGGCAAAGCTGCGAGCGGCCGCTAGTGTTTAAATATATCAATCCACAACTAAATAAATCTATGTTTATACCCAGTTTGTTATAGACAAGGTAGGTTAGCAATATAAACGTACGTAATAGTTAAAACAACAATGACTTGTGAAACTATACTTAAAGTAGGTAGTACTTTTTTTCTGTATGTCTTTTCAGCAACTGACTTGTTTCTCTGTAAAATATCTAATAATATGTCTTTCAGGTTCTATCGTTTATATTCATTAGATCTTTATAACTTTTTTAAATTTTAAATTTTGTGTAGTTTGTAAGTTTTGTGAGAGCACCGGTGGTCTAGTGGGAGGTGACCCCGCCTTCTGATCTTAAGGTGGTGGGTTCAGATCCGGTTGTGTACAATGGATTCTTTTCCAAAAATTGATGTGCGCAATGCCGTGTGTCAAAGTGCTGTCAAACGGTAAAAGAAAACATCATGAGGAGACCTGTTAGTATTTTAGCAGCGTCGATAGGCTTGCAGCCTGTCACTTGTGGAATACTAACTACTGCAAAATGTGGGTATGTATCCTGGTTTTGCTCAATATCATCAACAGTCTGTGAAAGTCCACTGCTGGACAGAACATAGGCCTCCCCCATACGTTTCCAGGAAGAACGATTTTGAGCCCTCTATCCATCGACTTTCCGCAACCCTAACAGGTAGAAGGACGTCCTACGCTTTGTACGCACAATATCTCAAATCATGAATTTTCGTTCTTTGCATCTTACGTGCGTCGTTATCCAGTGGACAATTTGTATTTTACTATACGTTAACTTGCATGCAAGCGGCATAAAACTAAAACTTGCAAACACTCCATCGCATCATCGCATCGCATTGCATGTTGGTCGCGATCGTCGCGCTTAGTGGCCGGTATCCTTTATATAGTAAAAAGATTATTGAACTCGTTTTTGTCAGACAACATCTCATTAAATTGTTTTGAGCGGTAGGTACCTAACTTACCTTCAACACTGCGAGCACTAACCAAGGTTTTTGATGTGAACAAAAAATCAACACAGCTCAAGTGGGACTGTGCTGGCCATGTCTGCCGCATGTCTGGCGATCGTTGGGCTAAGACCACAACTGATTGGGTGCCCAATGCAAGACGTCCGCGCGGCAGACCATCAGAGAGATGGCGTGACGAGTTAGATGTACATCTTCCAGACTGGTCCAACTTGGCAAGGGATAGAGAACGTTGGAAAAAAAGTAGGGAGGTTTTTGGCCTGCAGTGGGACAGGATAGACTAAAAATAAAATAGCTTTTACCGGCTTAGAATAAGAACTTCAGGCTAAAGAAAGAGCTTACAGCCGCACATTATTTCAGTCAGAAAATTTTCGATCTGCACAGGAAGGCCTTCACCACGTGCATATTGTATTTACTACACTGCAAATGGTTAGAAATGTGTCGGGACTGTCGTCGGACCGAACGTCCGATGTCTGGGCGAATGTCTACTCCGAAGTGTTAAATCCGAAATATCGGCCGTTTCCTACTACGAAATACATTGTATTCGGTCGGTCGGCTCGCATGCTAGTTCGGTCCGACCGAACTTTATTTTGACGTTTGTTGCATTGCTGAATGCCTAATCTGATTTACCTATGTCGTATATGAATATAAATTATAAAAAACCAGCCAAGTGCGAGTCGGACTCGCGCACGATGGGCTCCGTACCATTATCTATAATAAAAACGGCAACTCACGTTTGTTGTATGAGAGCCTCTTTAAATATTTTTTTTCTGTTTTTACTATTTGTTGTTATAGCGGCAACAGAAATACATCATCTGTGTAAATTTCAACTCTCTAACTATCACGGTTCATGAGATACAGCCTGGTGACAGATGCACAGACAGACAGACAGTGGCGTTTTAGTAGTTCTTACCCTTTGGGTATGGAGCCCTAAAAATAATTTAAGATTTTATATGTATCTGATCTGACTATCGCATATCGTTTCAATTCCTGCTTCTCAGGTTTTGAAATTCACGTGTTCAATTTGTGTACGATACGAACTAAATATGGTTTACTAGCGGCCACTCGCAGCTTCGCCTGCGTGGCAGTTTTTTTCCCGTTCCCTTTATTTTTTCGGGATAAAAAGTAGCCTATTTGTTAATCCAAGTTATAATATATGTTTATTCCAAATTTCATCCAAATCGGTCTACTGGTTAGTGCGTGAAAGAGTGACAAACATCCATCCATACTTACAAACTTTTGCGTTTATAATATTAGTAGGAATATTAGTAATACATCATTTACACAACTTACGGCCGAATACTCAAATTCTCCAGTGAGGAATTTTTGACAGACTTTGATTGCAAACTGTCAAAAAATCGCCTTTCCAACTACCTATAGGTCTATATATTCATATAAATGAAAAGTTTACTCACTGAAACGTTGTCGAAAATTTACCGAAAATGTGGTCTGAAAGACTTAAAGTTTAAAATGCACTATTTGAGTAGTTCAGAAAATATTTTTTTGTGAGTAATTCAACTTTAAAAAGGGTCACAAAGTTTGTACAGAAAATAGTTTCACACGAAGTCACGTGGGATTCTAGTATTTCAATATTTACAAACACCAGCTGTCGGGTTCAACGACCGGCATCACCCCTCGCTGTTTTTAGTTTTGTCATAAATTAACTTATCGAAGGGTGAAAGGGTTGTCTGTCTCTAAATAACTTCGTAAGAGTGTTTATTGTTGACTTAGTATTATGTGGATCATGAAGTTTTAACAGCTTCTCTTGAACTTTGATTCAACGGAGGATTAATTGCCCATACAAACTTAGTACCAAAAAAAGTTGTAATAGCATCTTTCGATATATTTGTTTAATATCTCTTATCTACTAACTATTACGCTATTATTTCGATAAGAATAGTTCGAGATAGGTTGAATCTAGGAATTGTTCCACTCTGCCCCACCAAGGCGCCCCACTAGTGGGGCAGAGTCCACAGCCTTAAAATTTGTAGTGGAATCTGCCCCACTAAGTTAGTTTAGTGGGGCAGATTCCTACTACTTTAAAGTTTGGTGTATTCTGCCCCACTAGGGCTGACACTTGAGTTTGTGTAGGTGGGTTTACTCATATTGTACTATCTGTCTATTCAAGTTAAATATAACTTTGGTGTTATTATTAAGTAGATTACGTTAGTAGTAGGTACCTACCTAATTAGTAATAGATGTGGTACATAGGTAGTGTACAAAATGAAACTAAAAATATGACGACCGATGTGGCGCGGCGGGCGAATGTCCGCCTGCGACGCAGGAGGTTGCGGGTTCGATTCCCGCCTCGGGATAGATATTTGTACGATCTGCAAATATTTATTCCGGGTGTTCTGGGTATTTTCTATGTATAATAAAAAAATATCTATGAAAGTACGTAATATATTGTATTAAGTATATCAGTCATCTAGTACCTATAACACAAGCTCTGCTTAGCTTGGGGCTAGATGATGCTGTGTGGATTTTCCAGCATTATTTATTTATTTATTTATTTATGTGGCACCAACAAAGTATACACCCTAACGGAAAACTTGCTACATGCTTATAGGAAAATATCTAAGTGCTACTGGTATTTAAAGGTGACAGACTACATGCAATACAAATACAAACGAGCGAGTAAAATGAGTACAAATTCTAGCCTAAATAATAACTATTACAATTGACATAAACACTATAAAACAATCAATTCAAAATTAGATTAAAAAATATTTACAGATTGAATTATTTACAGATACTTTTAAACAATAAATTAATAAATTGAATATAAAATCATTACAGACATAGTTATATACAGATAATTTAAAACCATATTTATAAAACAAATTTAAAAACCTTAGTAAAAAATATAAGAATGTTTTGAATTATATCTTCTTAAAATTAGAAATATATAAAATACAATTGTTTATTTAAAATTTAGGTACGAGGCATTTTTTAAACATACGCACGGATCCAGAGAACAAGTCCACTCCTTTGCTCTTAGCCGTACTGTTGTAATGGCGAACTAGCCTGTTCAGTGGCGCATTAAGGCCAAGATTTGTTTTAGACGAATTACTCTGGAAAACGTTGAAACTCGAGGCTCTAGGCAACCTCGATGGTGCAGAGAACTTAAGAGAAGCTAGTAACTCCGGAGTGTCTAGGATGCCGTTCGCAAGCTTATACAAAAATACATTATCAAGCAAGTGTCTTCGATCAGGAACGGATTTAAAAGTCCGTTTTACTACAAGAAGTAAAACCACACATCAATTTTCACCTGATATAGCAAAATACAGTCTTACTTACTACTACGTAGTCTTGCTTACTTTATGGATAGTAAACATCAAAAAGATACAAACAGCTACTAAAATACTATACTAAACACTTGAAATATGACTAGGTAATTGAACTTGATTAAGTACATGAGTATCTCTTGGAGTAATAATAGAGTTATTGCTCCATCTATTGCATTTTTTCTAAGAAATGCCCAACGGATATACTGCCGTTTATAAGCTCCGTTTGGGCATCTTCTATATTTTAATCGTTTTGTATGTATTCATTAAGGCGTGGTTTTAAAGGTTGGTTCTGGATAGATTTAACTATGGAAAGCGTACTGTCTTCATATAATCTATACTATAATAAAACTGTAGAGGTCGAAAAGTCTGTACATTAAAGATATTTAGCTAAAACCTTGCTAATAGTGCTTAAAATGAGGTAGAAAGACGGAATCGACATTTAAAAAAAAAAATGTTTGTTTGTACAATTGTTTGTACACGCATCACGCAAAAACTGCGCAATGAATGTTGCTGCGATTTGCAAAAGTAGTTAGCTTATAGTCCAACTTAAAACTTAGAATGGGTTTCATTGAGCTGTCATCCCTAAAACGGGAGTAAAAAGGGGATGAAGTTTGTATGAAAAACTCTTAAAACTTGCATATATGGGTTTGAAATTTAGCATGAAGAAATAACATAAGAAATAATTAGATACCGGTTTTTTTGTTTTCAAAAATTCAATCATTTGGAGTAGAAAAACGGGAATTGTTTACGGGAAAAGTTACAGAAAGATAGCGTTCTGTAAATTCGCTCTTTTTGGCATGGTTGATTTGGCTGAGCGGACAGGTCAGCGGCTGCTGTGCCTAAGGTGCCGAGTTCATTTCTGAACGTAGTATGATGACTTTTTTTATTTTTGAATTTTTTTTGAGCATGTTTTAGTTAACCTGATTTAGAACTAGATGGCACTGAGAGGTAAATAGATATTTTAAGGTCCTATTCTCTGAGTGAGAATTGTGTCAAAAACAGGTTCATCAGTTTAACAAATTCAAAACAGAGATGGCATTGCCTGACGTATAATGAAGTTCCGATGTAGCAATAATACATTCAATACACGCCGACGAGGCGAAAACATGCTCTTGGTCGGGTGTGTACAGTAAATTCGAATAATGGTGAATGTTACGGCTTACGTTTGTTGCTGCACACAGTACGTGGCCCCACGTATTTTATATACATGAGAAGATGTCAAGTACACCTACCTGAAGAACATGTGGCATATTAGATTATGACCAACACTGGGACCAGACCTCAGAAGAAGCATGTATCAGTGATAGCCCATGTCGCCTCAGGTACTTATTTGCCGTGATGTTGGTATTCTGTGGACTATCGGATTCAGCACAGTCGTGGCAAAAATACCAACTCCAATTTTTCTGAGGACTTTTTTTTGTAGAGATCAAAGCACAATAGTAATGCTATTGATTGTAGTCCAAGTTCTCTTCAGGATATTATTTTTTCGATTATCAATTAAATCAATATATAAAAAAAGGCACATAAAAAAGCCGCCGAAGCAGTCGATAGGACTTTGAAAGATATTTGTAGAAATAATCGTAGCATGGGTGGTATCACAGTCCTGTTCAGAGGCGATTTTCAACTGACACTATATACCCGTAGTGAATAGATCAACAAGAGTTGACCAAATAAATGCCCTATTATAACGATCCACTTCTGGCCTCATAGCTGGTTCTATCCATCAATATGGGAGTATTTTTAGGTGAAAATCCTTTTGTCCAAGAGTTTTCCAACGTTCTACTTCAAATTGGCGAGGGCAACAGAGCGGAAAAGTGATGCTTCTTCGCCAATTACGTCCTGTTGTAACAACGCTAGAAGACCTGGTAAAGTGTCTGTATGGGGAGGTTGCATAAGTAATACATCGTGAAAACTCTAGGTTATATGACAGGGCTATATTAGTTCCAAGAAATGATCAAACGATTGCTATCAATAATCAAATTCTTTCAGAAATTGAAGGCAACGAGATGGTTTATTATCATTCCGAGTAATTTCCCCTTTCAATTTAAGAGGGCGCAATTTCTGGTAAGCTTATGCGATGACCATCAACAAATCTTGAGGTCAAACAAACACTTAAAGCTGCAGGTTTCGATTTTAGGACTAGCTGTTTTTCGCATGGTCAGCTTTCCGTCGCATGCTCACGAGTCACTGACCCTCAAAACCTATTTATTGTAGCACCTGATGAAAATACTCAGAGCTTCGTATGTATAGAAATTTTGTAATATCTTTCTATCTTTAGCATTTTTCTATTTTTCCTTAAGGCCAAGAGCAAAATACAACGCGGACGAAGTCGCGAGCGGGTCAGCTAGTATATTAATAAACAAGTCACGGTAAAGTGGGACATTTTTGATTAATCTTTTTATTCAACTTATTATGCCAACCTTCGAGAGCATTTATTATTGATCTGTGATTCAAGAAACAAATAATGAATTTCCTAAGAATATTTTTAGTTTCGTTTAGTAAACTACCTATGTACCAAATCTATTACTTATTACTTACTACTAACGTAATCTACTTATTAATAACACCTAAGTTACATTTAACTTGAATAGACAGATAGTACAATATGAGTAAACCCACCTACACAAACTCAAGTGCCAGCCCTAGTGGGGCAGAATACACCAAACTTTAAAGTAGTAGGAATCTGCCCCACTAAACTGACTTAGTGGGGCAGATTCTACTACAAATTTTAAGGCTGTGGACTCTGCCCCACTAGTGGGGCGCCTTGGTGGGGCAGAATGGAACAATTCGAATCTAGGTACTTGAATATACTTTTTTGAAAAAGTCATATGAAACTACAATACCTACTGATGAGTAGATAATCAGATGAATCAAAAGTCAAAGTCAAACCAAAAATGCATTTTTTTTATACAATTTGCTCATGGAACAAGCATATGGCCCTCCTGATGTTAAGTGGTTACCATCGCTTATAACAAAGCATTGCCTTGCAGGTCACGTTCCGTTAGGAACGTATAGCCCGGTCAATTTAGACATTCGAAGTTACATTAATTCCCACTAAGCTGAAAATCAATATGATTGTTTAAAATATAATTAAAAATAAAATTTGAAAGTTCCCCATCTTTCCCCTGTATGGAAAATTTTTTATTCAAGGTCAAAGGTCAAAAAAATAAGTTTTTCGCGATTTTTGCCAAAATGGTAAGTTTTATCATAAAAATACCAAGGCAAAAATTGTAGATCATTAAATTATCTACAAAAAATGTATCAATACTTTTTTTCTACGAGCCACCGTTTTTGAGATATAACGATTCAAAAAGTTGTAAAAGTTGTAATCGTCATAATATGCACACGTTTCCACGCCACCTATGAGGTAGTGTATTTAGCGTTTTTTTTAACGTGGTTTCCCCAGTAGGCCTATTCTACGGGTCAGTTGTGATCTTGTTAAATTTGAAACTATTGCAAAACAATGGATATTAGCAGAGATTGAAAAGATAAAAGCAATTTAAGTTAAAAAGAAGTCTCAAGGTTACAATGGCGTATAAATTAAGGGACTGGGTTTCATTTTACCTGATATTTTTATAGTTATAACTTGTAATGAACAAGCATTTCAACTCAATAATATGTGAAGGCTTCGATGTTCTACCCTCTGATGCGCTCTCATGTGGCTGGTGTACCGAAGTTTGCTCACAAAGGTACGAGCGCATTTAGGACACGTTAGTAAGTACCCCACCAACGTGGTTGTTGGATATGGCCACTTTAACATAACAACTTTTACAACTTTTTGAATCGTTATATCTCAAAAACGGTGGCTCCTAGAAAAAAAAGTATTGAGACATTTTTTGTAGATAATTTAATGATCTTCAATTTTTGCCTTAGTACTTTTATGATAAAACTTACCATTTTGGTGAAAGTCACGAAAAACTCATTCTTTTGACCTTTGATTCCCTCTGTGATAACCAGACTCTTAAGAGACTGGGAGAATCATGGAAGCCTACTCACATCTTGCACATACATACATGCACCCCCCCCCCCCACCCTTACACCCTCCCCCCCCACATACCCCCACTCACACACACACACCCCACATACCTACCACACTACGTCACAAACTCAACTCAACCATTCACAGTGATTTTCATTTATATTCCTGCATATCACCTGTAACTATCATTTATTTTTTGTTTGTTAAACATTCCTTGTAATAGCAGAACCGATACTCATTGGTTTAGGAGGCGGGCGTTGAGTCTGCTACACAGTTTTTTACTTTTGCAGTCTCATCGTTTTAGTTTGTAATTCGCTCATCTTGTATTGTTCTGAATAAACTATTATTATTATTATTATTATAATTTGACCGGACTAGTAACCAAGGGAACGAGAAATCTCTAAAACTTGTACCCCTACTTTGCTCAATAGTCTACATAGGTAAGCGAGGTCTACTGTTCTCACAGAACCACTAGTTAATAACCAACTTTACTACTTACCGACTAGTTCAAACATTGGTTATACTTTTTTTTTTTTTATTATATTTTTGCGGCTTTGGTATCACTGCGGCCATATGGCCTATTGTGATCGCCACTTGTTAAGGTATCACCCCTCATTAGGGCGTTCATAGTTCACCACTGAACCCTGCAGCTGTTAGGAACTGGAGAATTTTCTTGGGGGTGAGTTCTTGTAGCTCATCCGGGCACAGGGTATGTTTTCCCAGATGGATGCTATATATGGATGATTGGTTATACTTAGCTGATTTTATAAGTTGTTTCAGTATTATGTTTGTGTGACTGTTGTTGATAAACAACGAAAAACCTTGTTATCTGACGAGCCACGTGACTAATCTGCGCAGAACGTATATTTTCCTTCTTCACAGCTAACGTGGTACGTTTGCCAGCGGACAACTTGTTTGTGTAGCTTTATTAGTGTAGTTCCTAAGATATGAACATACGTGGGTTGCCCAATTTGAAGTGTGATAAGCGTTTAGTATTGTACAAATGCATTATCAGTGATAAAAATATCGATGGCGCCGAGATACTTACCATTTTTATCATTGTTATTTATTTACACAAAAACAGTTTGGTAAGTTGGTAGTGTATAACTGTATACCTACCAAATATTTTTTTAGAATAAACATCAGTTACTTGCAATGATTCACAATTTTTATTTGCCTAAACACGTGTCCTCAATTTTAGTGCGTATTTGTGGTTTTTTTTAATGAAGATTATTACTACGCATTCAGCTTAAATATCATGTAGTCAAGCTAGGTAGGTACTTTGATCAAAGGTAGGTTATTGTCAAAGCTATAAAACCGTCGATTAGACTAAAGAATACAGGCACATAAAGCCTAAACACCTGTATGTTTATGGACGCAAGGCAATGCAACGCAGGGCAAGGTTTCTAACATACGTGACCTACGGTGCAATACTTTATTATAGGTGATGGTTACCACTTATCAACTGCGTTTTTCATCAGCAAGTTAGGTATATAAAAAAACAGGTTCTTTCAGTAGGACGGAACACTATTTTAGCAAGTTTACGCCTTAGGAAAATTTTATTTTTATATACTCTAACCCTACGAGGATGCTCGTGCACAAGGTTGAATTTCGCATATCTTATTTTCTAATTAATTCAACTCTGCTGATATTTAATCTCCGAAACTTTCAATCAGTCAAGTTAAGAATATTTTTGACGAATTTAAATCTAATTTATATTCAGAGCAGACTGAACTAGAAGCCATATTAATGAAAAATTCATAGCAACAGCCAGACGGAAGGCATTCTTATTATTACTTGCTTTACACAACAAATTTTTTGATGTATGACGGTGATAATTTGACAGATTTTATTAACTACTAGCGGCCCGTCTCGGCTTCGCACGGGTTTTAGTAAGGATTTTTTTGAAAATGTAATATAGCCTATGTCACCCGGGGATAGTGTAGCTTCCCAACGGTGAAAGAATTTTTCAAATCGGTCCAGTAGTTTCGGAGCCTATTCAATACAAACAAACAAACAAAGTTTTCCTCTTTATAATATTATATAGTATGATAAGTATAGAAAAACCTTTCTTACTCATGTTATCTTTCACACTAATCTTCCATTTTGTTGTTTGGGCTACCTTTACCCATATCTACACGTACGACCGGATGTGATGCGGCGGGCGAATGTTCGCCTGCGACAGTCTGCGACGCAGGAGGTTGCGGGTTCGATTCCCGCCTTTTAATAAATGTTTGTACGATCAGCAAATATTTTTGCCGGGTGTTTTGGGTATTTTCTATGCATAATAAAAAAGATGTATGTAGGGTATGTAATGTATTGCATTAAGTATATCAGTCATCTAGTACCCATAACACATGCTCTGCTTAGCTTGGGGCTAGATGATGTTTTGTGGCCAGCATTATTATTATTATTATATGAAAGTAGTGGTAGAATTTTCAGTCATGGGTTCCACTTTCAAACTGCCTCTTATAAACCCATTTGCTATATTATCCGTCACTTTACACACGCTTCTCACTCAACATTCGCATCTCTGGTGCATGTATATTCTTTCATCTGCCCGTTTGGTGGTCCAACATTCGGATCCATACAAACTGTCAACTGGACTACTACGATGAAAATAAATAAACGAACTTAAGTAATTACGTTTTGTGTAATACTACGGGTAATAAACTTAGTAATCGTTCCACGGTCGATTTGTCACTGCCTGCCATGCCGTGCAGTGTAACTCAAAATATCATTACAAAAGTTTATCCTTTTCCATGATATTAAGTTCTTGGTATAATTGCCTTAGCATGTTTTCTGTCTTGCATTCAGTTAGATTGGCACCACACTGGAGCTTCTTTATTTACATTATCATTATTTTGTAGCAGGATCATACAAAAAAACGGAAGGAACCAAGCCGTAAGTTTCTTGCCGGTTTTTCTAGGCTTGGTCGCGAGGAACTGGCGCTTAGATTCACCTAGATTTAAGACGTTTCAAGATGATCCCTGCGGATATTACTGAATAAATGCTCTTTGACTTTGATATTTTGATGGCTTTGTGGTGAGGTTTTGAAGTTTGTTTGAAAGATTTGAAGTATCTTCACTTTATTTGCATTGTTACGTTGTTGTTGCGACTTTTGTAGATAGGTAGTAAGTCAAATTGTTTTCATGGGTATTAAATAAGTAAGCGGTAAGTTCCGTATTGGATAAAGCAATTTACAATTATTAACGCTTATTTAAGAATAAGAAGATGAGTATTCAGTATACCAGGTGTAATAAGACCCCTTTCGAATACTCCTGGAGATTCTTCGAGGATGTCTCAGGGGGTAGTCAGAAGAACGTCCGGATAGTACATTTGGTACATACCCACATTTTGAAGTAAGTAGTTAATACTTATTCCAAACTCGACAAGTTGCAAACCCGTTGTCGCTTGGGGTAAATGCAGTTCGAAGAGCCTCCAACACCGTTTCGTCTGAGAGGCTGATAATGGTAATAAATCGCTGCTAGAATACTACTAACTGGTTTCCTCATGATGTTTTCCTTCGCCGTTTGAGAGCATTGATATTGCGCATACATATACATTTTTAGATATCCATTGGTGCGCGACCGGAATCGAACCGACGACCTTAGAATCAGAAGGCAGGGTCACTTCCACTAGACCACCGGTGCTCTAATGTAATACTAAACTATATATATATATATATATACTCTATGCCCTTGCTTTTGCAGTTCGACCTCATAT
This sequence comes from Electrophaes corylata, assembly GCA_947095575.1. Classification (NCBI taxonomy): domain Eukaryota; kingdom Metazoa; phylum Arthropoda; class Insecta; order Lepidoptera; family Geometridae; genus Electrophaes; species Electrophaes corylata. The sequence continues at coordinate 10,648,465 of OX352699.1, read as the reverse complement.
TCAGTAGGCGGCCCGCCTGACTTAGGTTACTAGGATGTTTGTTGCACTTGCACACTAGGAACGTATCATAGGTATATAATGTTATATACATGCAGTATACAGTTTCACATTATCTAGCTTAGTACATATACCTGTAGATATACAATGATAAGAGCGCGCAAGTGTGCGATGTAGGTAGGTTAGGTATGTGTACCAATACCAACAAAGTCAGTAGGTACCTAGTGCTACGCAATCGACAAGGCATCTGATAAAAGCGTGACCTACCACATTCACTGTCCGCGTAGTAAATATGCCGTTAAGTATTTATATATCGCATTCACCTCACTAAGTTTGTTTGTTACCAAACTGGAACTTCTTTTTATAACATTGTTTTGTAATAAGGATTGATTAAAAAAAACCAACCAAGTGGGAGTCGGACTCGCGCACGAAGGGTTCCGTACCATATATAAAAACGACAAAAAAATCACATTTGTTGTATGGGAGCCCCCTTAATTATTTATTTTATTCTGTTTTTTAGTATGTATTTGTTGTTTTAGCGCCAACAAAAATACATCATCAGTAAATATTTCAACTCTAACTAACGGTTCATGAGATACAGCCTGGTGACAGACGGACAGGCAGACAGACAGCGGAGTCTTTGTTATAGGGTCCCGTTTTACCCTTTGGGTATGGAACCCTAAAAACGGTAAGAACTTCTTGCCCGTTTTTTTTTAGGTTTGGTCGCAAGAAACAGGCAGTATTCACTTCGTTCGTTTTAAGATTATTCTGAGTGATCGCTTTCATGGAATAAATGCCCTTTGACTTTGGCAATTGTATCTTACGGCATATATAAATGACTAGTGGCCGCTCGCAGCTTCGCCCGCGTAGCAGTTTTTTCCCGTTCCCGTTATTTTTCGGGATAAAAAGTAGCCTATATGTTCATCCAGGTTACAATCTATATCTATTCCAAATTTCTTCCTAATCGGTCCATTGGTTAGAGCGTGAAAGAGTAACGAACATCCATCCATCCATCCATCCATCCATCCATCCTTACAATCTTTCGCTTTTATAATATTAAGTAGGATTGAACACAACACATTCTTCTCACTTCACAATAGTAGAGTAAATAGTAGAGAATAGTAGGTATCTGATGTGATCTGACGGTGTGTGAGAGAGGTCACATACATAATTGATTTTGTGAAAACAACCACGTAAATTTATTACACCGGTACTTGTTCTGTCTGGCGATTCACACCGTATAGATCAACTCTGTAAAGTCGTTAACATTTTTAAATAATAAAAACTTACCTGCTTGAAATTCTTGACACAAAAACATTTTAATGCTTTCCTGCGTCGTGTTTATAACCTATAAAGAAAAGCTTTTTCTGTATAATTAGCTATGTTTTGATGCGGTGTTTCCTCTAATAATATCTTGATAGCGTGTCGGGATGATCTGTCTGGGTTTATAACATACGGCGGCGGCGGCTACGGCGGTATCTTATGGATGGCCGTATCTGATAGGTGCATCCAACGGTTTTCGTCCATCCATGGTCGTAAACATAGTTCGCTACTCATTATATTTTGTATTTAGCCTAGTCTTATAAAGTGCAATCATTTCTTACTCTATCGTAATATAACAGAGTCGCTACACCAACGCGACTGTGATATAATGTTGCAAGGTTCATATGCTGGGCTATTAGGTTAGTTCAGTACCCATCAGGATATCCTTACGCTTGTAGACTTTATCAGTAATATAAACCTACTATGGAATACGTCTTAAAATAAAACATTGAACTGAAAGCTATATACATTTACCTACAAGTTTGTCATTTTATGGACATGGATTATGGGTTGGGGTTAAGAAGTATTCCGGTAGATAGGTAGAAAACACTTTATTGCACACCACATTACGATAAACACCGGTACCTACTCCGACACTCAACAAATCACCTGTCTGTAGTGTACTTCTCAGTTCTGTCTTTATTAGTCACTAGCGGTCCGTCCCGGCTTCGCACGGGTTTTAGTAAGCATGCCTATGGTTCTTGAAAATAAAATATGTCACTCGGGGGTAGTGTAGCTTCTCAACGCTGGAAGAATTTTTCAAATCTGTCCAGTATTTTCGGAGCCTATTCAATGCAAACAAACAAACAAATCTTTTTCCTCTTCATAATATAGATAATCATAACATTACTGGGAAAATAAAATAAAGAAATAACTTCCCCAGGATTTTATTTCCCAGGCACGGTAGATATCCGTTATATATTTATGGCTCGCTTCAATCTCGTTATTATTCCAATGTCGCCTTAAATGCAGTTTCAAGGTTTCGGCGGACGGTCTCTTACGTGCGTGCGAAAGATTAGTAATTTTTAAAATAGCTTTGTTTGTGCTCTGATAAATGATAGCGCCCCGCAGCCCGTGATCCCCCCCCCCCCCCCTCAGCAGCCCCGCCCCGTCCACAAAGCAACACAACTCAAAGTAAATAGTATTTTATTCATTAACAGAGTTCCAAAAAAGGAGGCTCCGAATTTGTAGGTTTATTTTGAGTCGTGAGAGGCGCGTTTGTTTTTTACTGATGTGTAGAAAATAGTCTTGAATACAACTTGTAAATAATATTAAATATATTACATAAATGTAGTGATTATGTTTCATAATATCTTAAAAGCTCGATCCGCTAAAACATATTTCATATTTTCTCTTATTGAAACTGTTCCGGAATATCGGGAAGCAATAAAATATATATCTCGGAGAGATATCGGACATATCTCTTACATATCTATATTGCTTTATTCACTCTCATTACATTCTTCATACATGCTCGTCAGTTTAGGGTACTCGTGACCAGGCCTATATTATTCAATATTATTGAATCAAAATCAGATTTCCTTGAGTTTTGTGAAGCGTGTTTATTTTGTATGTGGTGGCTATCATACAAACTGTGGCTATCATCACAACTAGTGTAATCTTACGCTGCTGACAGCAGAGACTGAGATTATTTATTAAAACTGGCCAGCCTGTTCTGCTATTTACTAGTTATATTTACTTAATATAATTTAAATGAGGAAATATGTGTGTCAACGCGCTTTAACTGTATAATAAATTAGCTTGAGATGGATCCATGACCGATTACATAAATAGTGGTCGCGTTTCACTAGCTCACTGTCAAAAATATATTTTTTAAAAAATATAACTAGTCTTTTTAATACTATTCTATTAAAAACCATAATTGTTGATAATTAATTTACATAATTCTAAATTGTAAAACTTCTATTTTTACATCATCGGCCTTCTGCGCTTATCCCACTTTAAGTGGGGTCGGCACATTATGTTTTCTTACATTCCCCTTTGTCAGCCGTCATATTCGTACTCTCTTTTCTTATCCAGGTCATTTTTTATGCAGTGCATCCATATTTTATTTGGTCTACCTACCCTACATACCCATCTACATTCATACTCATCACTCTTTAACATGACCTTCATCCCTCATAATGACATGCCCGTACCACGGTAGACTATTGCTCCTCAATCTTACTATCACTGGTGCTTCTTTTCTATTTTTACATACTCCTAAATTTCCCAAAGGATTTGGTTACGACTTCACTCAAAGTGTGGGTTGATACTCCGAATATCCGATACAGAATTAAACATTGATAGCTGTCCATTCTATTTATGTACGCAGATCTGTTTACTTTTCTAATTACAAGCAGTAGAAATAGACACTGAGCGGCTCGCGGTTAAATTTATCTCGTCCTATATTCTAAACAATCGTGGAATATAGGTCACGGGGTTGTTTATCTCTACGACAGGCCCTATCTCCGTGAACTGTGTCTCCAGTTTTCATTTCTTAATCTTAAATTCACGTATATTTTATCTTTTTTCTCTGGAAAAAAATCTTTTCCAAATCTTTGCAAGTCCCAACCTCGTAATATAATATTTTTACAGGTTTTGAACGCGTTATATATGTTTCGTATTGTTTATAGACGTGTCGACAAGAATGAAACAGCCTATCGAAAAGCTTAGGTCGTTGTAGAATTCACCGTTGCTCATAAAAAATATTCGCAAATTTACCGTTACCCGAAATCTCTGGGGATCTAAGGGGTTTTCAGTTTCTCGTGTAAACGTGCATAGGAATTACAGTAATATTTTGATTTTTACGACACTTATTTCATTAGTTTTTTTAGATCCGTTGAACTGATGCGTGTCGGGAACTGTCAAAGAGACTACTTCAGAGAAAGTCTACTTCAACTTTAATTTTTTTTGAGCTTAATTTTTTAATACAAAAAAATAGCAAAATTTTGTTTATCAATAAAAAGTGAATCTAAACGTTGCCTATTTATTGGTGTGGTGACGTGTGCTCCATGACGCAGGTACGAGTAGCACCGTGGGCAGTTCAATAGTAGAAACATAGCTCTAGTCAGTAGTGTAGGAGAGCAGATGTTTTTGTGCAATTTTACTCTACGCCTCTGCAGGTTATTTATCTGGATTTTATGGCCAAGTCCCGTCATTCTTACAACTCTATTTTGGCACTTAAATATCTGTACGGGCTTAAACCTAAGCTCGATGACGCTGATATTTTTTCGTAATTGTTTCCTCGTTAAAAATTTTATCCTAATTTATACCTTTGTGAGAGATATCTTTGTAGGTTAGGTAGTAGGTCGAGAGTAACAAAAATACCAGCTGATTTCTGTATTAAAAATAGTTTTTTTTAATCAATCCAAACAATAAAGAATAAAATAACCTTATTTTTGCTAGTATCCTAAAAAAAAACTTATGACTTTATAAACGTCAAATTCACTCACGTCATTACGCCATTTCACTTGGTCACTGTCAAATTTCAGCGGGACAGTAAATAGACATCGCGAACTATAAAGGTACCTTGTCGGACTTCGGAACCTTAAGCTCGTAGTATACCTAATATGGAACCAGTGTGCTGACAAAGTAAACAAACTATCTGATTTTTGTAGCACAATAGTGTCAGAATATCAGGTCGCAGGCCTTGGGGCTCCGATGGGCAGCATCGGTATTCGGTGCAGTGGCCTCAGGTAGACCATCCACCTCTGCGGCCAACAACCTCCTGCGAGGTTTTCACGAGGTAGCGCGGTCGCTGACCTGCCATCGTCATCTTAGCGTTACAATTAGTAGACTAGTAGGACTAGGAAAGTACCTGTGGCTATATAGGGGGCTCGAGTTGGGTAGGAGTTGCCTTCACTAATTTAAAATTTTGCGTCATTATTTTGTATTCACGGTTGGTAGTTCGTCATCATCGTCAGCCTTAATAAAAGTCTTCTGCTTAACTCCTCCATCCACCGACTTTCTGCGACATTTACACTGTGTTCGGTCCATCGAATAGGGACGTCGCGTCGTCCGCTTTGTCTTTCTATTCGTGGTCGCCATTCGAGAACCTTTACTCACCAGCGGCTGTCGGTTCTACGATCTGTATGCCTACCCAAACATGCTGAATCTGTGATCTACGTCGTTTCCTGGTAGATCTACTACGTGTGAATACAAAAGTTTTGAAAGTTATGAATCGGTACAGATGACTAAACAACAAATTAGATTTATTTCTTACTTCAAATAAAAGTAAAAAACCCGCCGGGTCTCACAACCTATCGAAGTTTGTGCTTGTAAGTAGTAGGTAATTTATAAAACTCAATATTTAATCAGTTTTAACAGCTGCGTCGTTTTGATGGTGCTATCGGTAACATGGTCGTAGTTTATCATATAGCCCGATAAGGCCCCATATACTAGAACCATGAATCAGGAACCAAATATTTATAAAACAATAATGTTAACTCGAAAGTTTTTCTGTAAAATTTAACACGTGCGAAGGGTCGGACAGTCAGTATAGAATTATTCCAAGGTGTTTTGATTGTTTGCAATTTTTGTGTCGGAACTATTATGATCAATCTGTTACCTGTAGTGGGTTTAACTCCTGATTTGGCAGTTATTAGCGATTATCGAAACATTGCTTATTAAGAATTTATATTATCCCAAAAATTATTCTCTCGAGTGGGATAATATAAAATCTTTGTGATTTCCTTAAGTGCAGGCCAGCACTAAAACTAACAAATCTACACTAATAATATTATAAAGAGGAAAGATTTGTATTTTTGTATGTTATGAATAAACTCAAAAAGTACTGGACCGATTTTAATAATTCTTTTTTCATTAGAAAGCTACATTATCACTGAGTAACATAGGCTATATTTTATTTTAGAAAAAATATCGTTCCGTAAAATATTTGGGTTTTTCAGACACAAGGTGTAAAAAATCAACCAGAAAAGTTACTTATTTTGCGTACGCTGCCTAAACTATAAAAGATAGAACCATAAAATGTTCTAAACAATTGTAGATCTTATAAATATCTACAAAAAAGTCCGCGACACACTATACCTATCTATGTCGAGTGAGGCACAACAATCATTTTTTTATTTAAAAATCTTCAATTTTTTTTGGACTACATTTAAACGCATTTATTTTACTCATACTATTAATCCTTATCGAAATAAATTATTTTATCACTAAGAACAGTTCATGTAGATTATATTTGGTCTGTAAATGATTAGAATTGGACGTTTGGTTTTGAAGTTATGGCGAAATTAAAATATTACGATTTCTGCTGCACGGCCCGTTGCGAAGTGAGCGTCACCAAGTTGGGAGTGCGCGTGCAGGGGAGTAGTTTAGATCTATGAGTAAGGTACCCGCGCGGCTCCGACGCGAGGTCGGCTCCCTACGCAGGTGTTTTATAAAAAGGACATTAATTCATAATGTAATATAGTTTTATGACAAAATCTATACAAATAAATAAAATTGAAGTGTCTGTTTGTAATATTATAATAACGCTTTTTACTACATGCATAGGAATGTATATACGATACATATGCTCACCGAAATAGCATTTTTTAAAATTTTTGTCCGTCTGTCTGTCTGTTTGTTCCGTGTAATCTCTGGAACGGCTGGACCGATTTCGACGGGACTTTCACTGGCAGATAGCTAATGTAACAAGGAGTAACTTAGGCTACTTTTTATCCCGAAAAAATAACGGGAACTGATAAAAACTGCCACGCTGGCGAAACTGCGAACGGCCGCTATTTTATGCCGTATTAACACCATCTGTTGGTGACATCGAGTACTACTTCAGTTAAGATTTGTAAGTAAACATTTTTACCGCCCAACGAAGTGGGCACCGGTCAGCTAGTGACTTATAAATCTGTCAAACGCTTAAGCTATTGTCGTCTTTTACCTATCATTAATGGTAAAAGTAACCGGGCTTGTTTAAATTTTAGCAACTAGTTTAAATTTTAGCAATTAGTTTAAATTTTAACAACTATTAAAGTAAGTATAGGACTATAAGTACAAAGTAGTGCAAACGCATACGCACGGTTCGCTCCACTTGGTTTTTGCGTTCAATGTCAGTGTATAGGTAATTTGGCACGGCCCAGTAAGCTTGTGTCACTCCAATACATCTTTTAATAGAAAACTACTTTTATCACGCTGGTTTTAGGTGCAATTATGTCTTGGCTGTGAGCAATCCTACTAGAAAACAACTGGGTGGCTTGTGCGCCGCTGTTTTTTTCCATCATACTAGTGCAATCACGTGCAGTCACGTGCGTTCCTACGCTTAAAGATGTTTTCATACAAACTTACCTCTAAGAATTTCCAGAATTAACTTCCCTTACGCACCAAGAAAAAATATACCCTGAAAATTTCAAATTTCTTCTGCCAGTAATTTAGACTGCTTTATCTATGCCCTTCAATAAGCCAACAGGACAAGGATTCTTAACAATAGATTGTATAGAATTATAGTTATTGTTAATAAAAAATATACTATCGCTATCAGAATAAGGCAATAAACATACTGAATACTGAATACTGAATGAAACTTCTGTTAGTTCGTTTTTAGTATAGGACTACTACATAGTCAATGGTATCGGCTAATTTTATCGCACCAATACTATACGTAACATGGACGAGGCCAAAAGACGTTTTGTTTTGATTTTCTTACCAAAACACGCGCGCTAACTCAAGACGATAAAATGTTAGTAATATTGCTTCATAATATAAAATGTTATCAAAAGCCTTGTAAACTTCATATTTCATTTAAAAAAATACTGGCAGATGATTTTTAGACTGGTATACATCGTCATAAAATACTGAAACAATGTATGAAGATCCCACCTTCCGATATTCTGATCCGTGAAATTCCTGTCTGAGGTCCGCACCGCATTAGACAGGGAACGTTCTGTTCAACAATTTTTTACAATCTTCTGGGGCTAATAGGAAGTGTATGCGGCAAACGCCTTCCGATGTGCATCCAAAATTTCGAATCCTGAAATCAAAAAATTTGACAGAGAAGTTTTCTGATAATGTGCTTATGTGTTAAGGTATATGTCCCTTATGTGCTGATATCTATACCAATTATAAGAAACTTTGCCCTGACAGACTGATTGACATATAACAACGTACAGCATAAACGGCGGCTGGTCGAGAGACTTGACATTTTTAGGGCAGGTTTGTCTTTACTAAAATAATTCCCGAAATTTAACCTCTGGGTACAGCGGGGTTTGCAGTTTGCATAAGAATAGCTTTTACGCGCGTCTATAAGTTAATAAAAATATTCTTCATATACCTTTATTTATATGTTACGTATTACACAATAACACATACTATATACAGTACACTTACATACCTAACCTACTACTAATATTATGTGCATAACATCTAAGACAAAACGTAGGTCAATGTGTGTATGAATAGAGTCAACGCTGACTGATTCAGTTTCCTAAAATATCCTGGCAAAAGTTCTAGGTCTGTGTATAATTAGATTCACCTGAAAATAGCTGGAAAGATAGTTTTAGGTGAGGTTATTGACGATAAGTCAATATGCTGATGCTGACATGCGTGAGGTGAACGCGCTGGGCCGCCATGTCAGCAGCGTCATGGCAGTCACGACACGTCGACGAGTAGAATACTTTTCAACGCTATTTCCGCAACAAGTGTTGTTTTGCAGTGAGGGGCCCACAGCGGGGGAGCGCGATAGTCACGCTATGAGCCATGCCAGCCGCCAGCCAGCGCCCGGCAACCCTTGGCGGACTTTTGAGCATTAAAAAATATTCCGATCAGAAACGCCGATCGGAATATTTTTCAATACTTCAGGACACCGCGAAAATGCTGAACGGAATTGTACATGCAATCAAACTCAATACTTACTACAGGGACCGTTTCCGATCGGAATATTTTCAATGCTTCAAACACTGCGAAAATGTTTTCGAACCGAATTTGTACAAGCGATCAAACTCAATACTTACTTTATCTCCGAACCGGTCCGTGACAAGCGTAAATAAGGTTAGGTAGGTACAATTACAACCTAATCCTGATCGTATCCTCTAAAGTCAAAGTCAAAAGATTATTAATTAGAATCCTAGATGAATCTAAGCGCACTAATTCAAGAAAGACACACGGTCATGGCTTAAAGAACAGGCAAGAAACTTACGGACTGGTTCCTACCGTTTTTCTATATTTTTAATGTTACTGCTTGTGGAACAAGCATATGGCCCACCTTTGCATATGACGCACGTTAGGTAAGTGCCCTACGATGCACTACCTTGCGTCCACCAACCCGAGGCATACTATACACATTTACATGAATCTTCAATTCCAAGCGGATTTTTCCATTGCCGACCGAATCAGAATTATTATCTCGGGGCATATTGTTTACTATCAAAAACTATCGAATATAGGTATGTCTATCTATCTGTATGTAGCTGTTGAACTAGGAATAAAGTTGTCGGTCGAGTTTGGATTACGATAACAAAATTTTAGCATTTCATAAACCTATTATTTGATCATTTATTGAAAAGTCTTCAACATACTTCTCACATCTGATATTTTAGCGGTGTTGTAGTATAAATTATATGAACAGCACAGTTTGTTATTGAAAAAGCACCTCAAGCTGTTTATTGTATTGTTGGTGTTACCAACAATACAATAAAATGGTAGTGGTAGCTGTCTGCCGGTCAGCGTTTCAGTTCAGTTGCGTGGTAAATGTCAGTAACAAAACTTATGTGTGAGTTTCGGTGCTTGTTTTGATAAGGTACTCTAAGGATATCGCGTATTTCACTCGGACTTACTTTCGTCAAAATGCATCAAAGTCGAGAGTGTAGATATTTGCCGAATTACATGTACTGATGTTACAGCATTTGTTTCAATGTCTACCATGTAATGCGCCGATGTAACAGTTGTCTTTCTGTGTTTCAAACGTTCATTAACACTGGGTACCCCAAGAGGTGCTTTATCGCTAGACTTCAGCTTGACTTACTATTTTTTGGGACATTCTGTATCATTATACAGGTTATTATTCTTCGCGGTCCATAGTGCAGTGTGCAATCTTCAAGTGTAATTGACCAAAGGTATGGTGGCTTAGGCATCATCAACTCACGGCCGGTGGCACGGCGTGTCGTCAACTGTACGCTGCTTTCGAAAGGGAAATCAACATCAATATTGCCGCGCATATGTCGGGGGCATGTGTGGAAGTGTAGATGGTCCATTACGGTTTTGAATATTTCGTCGCAAGTCGTAACTTAACTGTAGCGTAACGTCTAACCACTAGCGTTTATATAGCTGTGTAAATTGAACACGATCGGCCTCGTGGGCGAACGTCACAAACAAACAAACATCTCACGCATCGCTTCCGTCATCACCGTCATCACTCTGCTATTTCCTATCACCATTCAACTTACCAAAATACTTCATCAGCCTGAAGAAATTAGTTTCTGGGATTTATTAGTAGTCCTATCCCCATACAATTTTGAGCCTCCTCATTTGGTTATCTGCGATCTTTACAGAAAGAGAAAAAGTAATAGGATCACGACTAATCCCCAAGTACGGTAGATATCCCCTCCAAAATTCTGAGTATCAATTACGTACTCGAGATTCTTCGAGGATTCTGAAGGGGGGTAGTCAGAGGTACGTCCAGATAGTACATACATTTGGTCCATATACGTATACATACCCATTTTGCAGTAGTTAGTTTTCCATAAAATGAAAAATAATGTCGAATGGAAAAAGCCATTGGTGCACGACTGGGTTTGAACCCACGACCTTAGAATCAGAATCAGAAGGCGGGTCACTTCTACTAGACCACCGTGTTTTTTACAATGCTCATTTTACAATATTAGCGTATAACCTTACCTACTCACATTAGTTTAAGTGATATTATTATCATGTTGTGATTAGGTTATTCATGAGTGTTATATTCTCATTTCGTATGGATATACCAAGTAACCTATCCAGGTTGCTTGATATATCCATGTCTTCAATGAATAATTCAATGTACGGAAAGAGATCTGTTTTCGATCGTTAAATCATAAAACATCGAACCCCAATCAAAAGTTCTAGACATAGTTATTCGTTTTAAAGCGATTTGATTTCTACATTCGTTATTCGTTACAACTCACTAATTATTATACACAGTATTTTATATTCTCTGAAAATAGACCACAGGGGTGCCACATGTCCTTCTCCGTCGATTTAAAATGGATATGTGCCTAGTCAGTTTTTTGCGCGTGTATCGTATTGTGTTATATGAAAACACGTAGGTAAACAATTTTTTTGTTACACTTAACTGACGGCCCTTAGGTAACGTTGCGATAGGTCAATCGGAATCCCATATGTTTTGGACTTTTTGAGTAGCGATATCGCTAATAAATGTGACTTTGTCTACAGCCTCAGACCGGTTCAATGTTCTTGGCCTCTCCCACGTTTATGGAAACATGGAAATTCAAAATGAGTTCACGGATCATTGGTTCGTTCGGTTCTAGTCTGAAGCTGCTGGCTAGAGTGGCTAGTGTAGCCGCATAGGCATGTTTACTTGATTGCTCAGTGGTCTTCAATTTGCAATAAATAACTCAGTCATTTTAACGGCCCGGTTGAAGGCGAAATACCCATTTCGAAGCCCCCCGCTTCAGTCATACTATACATACATATGCATTGCACTGCGTAGTTAGAGCTCAACAAGCGCTTAAAATTTGCCATCTAGCGAGTATCACTCGAACTACATGTTCAACTCACTGTCATTGCATTTTGTCGTCTAGGGTCATTGCGCTAGTTGTCGAACTATTAGCGGAGTGTCCAACTAAACTAGGCCAATTTATTAGTATGCAATATTTACTAGATATCTACTGAAAGTGTTTTACATGGTTCCACGCATGATCAAGTTATATTCAAAATAAAAAAAAGACCCAAACATTAATATTTGAAATTCAAAATGATAGTGCAACTGATGGTGCATGTCATACCTACCTACAGTAAGCAAGTAGGTAGGTAAAGAAACAAACGCTGATTACGAATATCTGGTCAGATTTGAAATTCAAAATGGCGGGTACAAATCATGATACAAAAAACTGACATGGGTGTCGTTTTCGACTAATTTGGGGGTGCCGATTACGAATATCTGGTCAAATTTGAAATTCAAAATGGCGGATACAAATCATGATACAAAAAACTGACATGGGTGTCGTTTTCGATTAATTTGGGGGTGCTGATTACGAATATCTGGTCAGATTTGAAATTCAAAATGGCGGATGCAAATGATGGAACAAAAAACTGAAATGGGAGTCGTTTTCGACTAATTTGGGGGTGCTGATTACAAATATCTTGTCAGATTTGAAATTCAAAATGGCGGGTACAAATCATGATACAAAAAACTGACATGGGTGTCGTTTTCTACTAATTTGGGGGTGCTGATTACGAATATTTGGTCAGATTTGAAATTCAAAATGGCGCATGCAAATGATGGTACAAAAAACTGACATGGGTGTCGTTTTCGACTAATTTGGGGGTGCTGATTACGAATATCTGGTCAAATTTGAAATTCAAAATGGCGGATACAAATCATGATACAAAAAACTGACATGGGTGTCGTTTTCTACTAATTTGGGGGTGCTGATTACGAATATCTGGTCAGATTTGAAATTCAAAATGGCGGATGCAAATGATGGAACAAAAAACTGACATGGGTGTCGTTTTCGACTAATTTGGGGGTGCTGATTACAAATATCTTGTCAGATCTGAAATTCAAAATGGCGGGTACAAATCATGATACAAAAAACTGACATGGGTGTCGTTTTCTACTAATTTGGGGGTGCTGATTACGAATATCTGGTCATATTTGAAATTCAAAATGGCGCATGCAAATGATGGTACAAAAAACTGACATGGGTGTCGTTTTCGACTAATTTGGGGGTGCTGATTACGAATATCTGGTCAAATTTGAAATTCAAAATGGCGGATACAAATCATGATACAAAAAACTGACATGGGTGTCGTTTTCGATTAATTTGGGGGTGCTGATTACGAATATCTGGTCAAATTTGAAATTCAAAATGGCGCATGCAAATGATGGTACAAAAAACTGACATGGGTGTCGTTTTCTACTGATTTGAGGGTGCTGATTACGAATATCTGGTCAGATTTGAAATTCAAAATGGCGGATGCAAATGATGGAACAAAAAACTGACATGGGTGTCGTTTTCGACTAATTTGGGGGTGCTGATTACAAATATCTTGTCAGATCTGAAATTCAAAATGGCGGGTACAAATCATGATACAAAAAACTGACATGGGTGTCGTTTTCTACTAATTTGGGGGTGCTGATTACGAATATCTGGTCAAATTTGAAATTCAAAATGGCGCATGCAAATGATGGTACAAAAAACTGACATGGGTGTCGTTTTCTACTGATTTGGGGGTGCTGATTACGAATATCTGGTCAGATTTAAAATTCAAAATGGCGGATTCAAATGATGGTACAAAAAACTGACATGGGTGTCGTTTTCGATTAATTTGGGGGTGCTGATTACGAATATCTGGTCAGATTTGAAATTCAAAATGACGGATGCAAATGATGGTACAAAAAACTGACATGGGTGTCGTTTTCGACTGATTTGGGGGTGCCGATTACGAATATCTTTTAGAGTTTTTTTTCGAGTTTTTTGTACCATCATTTGCACCCGCAATTTTGAATGTCAAATCTAACCAGATTTTCGTAATCAGCGCCTCCAAATTAGTCGGAAAAGACCCCCATGTCAGTTTTTTGTACCATGATTACGAATATCTGGTCAAATTTGAAATTCAAAATGGCGGGTACAAATCATGGTACAAAAAACTGACATGGGGGTCTTTTCCGACTAATTTGGGGGTGCTGATTACAAATATCTGATCAGATTTAAAATTCAAAATGGCGGGTACAAATGATGGTACAAAAAACTGACATGGGTGTCGTTTTCTACTAATTTGGGGGTGCCGATTACGAATATCTGGTCAAATTTGAAATTCAAAATGGCGCATGCAAATGATGGTACAAAAAACTGACATGGGTGTCGTTTTCTACTAATTTGGGGGTGCTGATTACGAATATCTGGTCAAATTTGAAATTCAAAATGGCGCATGCAAATGATGGTACAAAAAACTGACATGGGTGTCGTTTTCTACTGATTTGGGGGTGCTGATTACGAATATCTGGTCAGATTTAAAATTCAAAATGACGGATGCAAATGATGGTACAAAAAACTGACATGGGTGTCGTTTTCGACTGATTTGGGGGTGCCGATTACGAATATCTTTTAGAGTTTTTTTTCGAGTTTTTTGTACCATCATTTGCACCCGCAATTTTGAATGTCAAATCTAACCAGATTTTCGTAATCAGCGCCTCCAAATTAGTCGGAAAAGACCCCCATGTCAGTTTTTTGTACCATGATTACGAATATCTGGTCAAATTTGAAATTCAAAATGGCGGGTACAAATCATGGTACAAAAAACTGACATGGGGGTCTTTTCCGACTAATTTGGGGGTGCTGATTACAAATATCTGATCAGATTTAAAATTCAAAATGGCGGGTACAAATGATGGTACAAAAAACTGACATGGGTGTCGTTTTCTACTAATTTGGGGGTGCCGATTACGAATATCTGGTCAAATTTGAAATTCAAAATGGCGCATGCAAATGATGGTACAAAAAACTGACATGGGTGTCGTTTTCTACTAATTTGGGGGTGCTGATTACGAATATCTGGTCAAATTTGAAATTCAAAATGGCGCATGCAAATGATGGTACAAAAAACTGACATGGGTGTCGTTTTCTACTGATTTGGGGGTGCTGATTACGAATATCTGGTCAGATTTAAAATTCAAAATGGCGGATTCAAATGATGGTACAAAAAACTGACATGGGTGTCGTTTTCGATTAATTTGGGGGTGCTGATTACGAATATCTGGTCAGATTTGAAATTCAAAATGACGGATGCAAATGATGGTACAAAAAACTGACATGGTTGTCGTTTTTGATTAATTTGGGGCTGCTGATTACGAATATCTGGTCAGATTTGAAATTCAAAATGACGGATGCAAATGATGGTACAAAAAACTGACATGGGTGTCGTTTTCGACTGATTTGGGGGTGCCGATTACGAATATCTTTTAGAGTTTTTTTTCGAGTTTTTATCGAGTTTTTTGTACCATCATTTCTACCCGCCATTTTGAATGTCAAATCTAACCAGATTTTCGTAATCAGCAACCCCAAATTAGTCGGAAAAGACCCCCATGTCAGTTTTTTGTACCATGATTACGAATATCTGGTCAAATTTGAAATTCAAAATGGCGGGTACAAATCATGGTACAAAAAACTGACATGGGGGTCTTTTCCGACTAATTTGATTTGTACCCGCCATTTTGAATTTCAAATCTGACCAGATATTCGTAATCAGCACCCCCAAATTAGTAGAAAACGACACCCATGTCAGTTTTTTGTATCATGATTTGTATCCGCCATTTTGAATTTCAAATTTGACCAGATATTCGTAATCAGCACCCCCAAATTAGTAGAAAACGACACCCATGTCAGTTTTTTGTATCATGATTTGTATCCGCCATTTTGAATTTAAAATTTGACCAGATATTCGTAATCAGCACCCCCAAATTAGTAGAAAACGACACCCATGTCAGTTTTTTGTATCATGATTTGTATCCGCCATTTTGAATTTCAAATTTGACCAGATATTCGTAATCAGCATCCCCAAATTAGTCGAAAACGACACCCATGTCAGTTTTTTGTATCATGATTTGTATCCGCCATTTTGAATTTAAAATTTGACCAGATATTCGTAATCAGCACCCCCAAATTAGTAGAAAACGACACCCATGTCAGTTTTTTGTATCATGATTTGTATCCGCCATTTTGAATTTCAAATTTCACCAGATATTCGTAATCAGCACCCCCAAATTAGTCGAAAACGACACCCATGTCAGTTTTTTTGTATCATGATTTGTATCCGCCATTTTGAATTTCAAATTTGACCAGATATTCGTAATCAGCACCCCCAAATTAGTAGAAAACGACACCCATGTCAGTTTTTTGTACCATAATTTGTACCCGCCATTTTGAATTTCAAATCTGACCAGATATTCGTAATTAAATTTAATAACAAATTAAATTCTATTCTATTCTATTCTATTCTATTCTATTCTTCTATTCTAATTTAGTAGGTATTTCTATGAATCTTGTCTGCCTCCCTTCTAACCTATGTCGCAGTAGATCTAAATAAGTATAGTACCTACCTACTTCATAGTAGGGCTAGTCATATGCACAAATATAGAAAAAATGAAATGATAAAATGGCAACTCCACCTATTTCCGTATTTTCGACCGGTGGTGCGGCGGCAGTCGGAGGGTCGTCGGGTAGCGACGCGCCGCCGCCGCGCCGCCGCCCGCGCCGCGACGAAGGTAAGGTAGGGAAGGGGGTTAGGGGAACGCCTATGTTCAACCGTAAACAATCTACAACTACAAACGACTACGTAAAGAAATAATAAATAAAATGAAATAATAATAATAATATTTGACCCCACATAATAAAAATACATAAATTGGTAGGTAGGTAGCTAGTAGGTACATCCTTACATAAAAACTGGTTGGATGGTAGGTTAGGTAGATGAGATAAATAGACGTACGGTACTTAGGTACTTTCACCCGTCGCATTACACATGCTTTCGCTCTCATGATTTTCATAAGTTGTTTTTTTTAACTTTTTTTTATTACCCATACTTTTAGATACGAGTAAATATAGAACTGAACTAGCTGAAATATTGACTAGAACACACTTTGTTATTAGAGTTTTTGTTTAAAAGTCCCGCGCTTTTAAATCACGTCGATCGTGAGCTTGGTCAGTGTACGGTGGAGAGGCACAGGTCCGTCGCTGGCCGTTGCCGCTGAGTGAGTGAGGGCAGGCGGTGACAGTGACGCTATAACGTCTAATCCACTCGTAAAAAAGAGATGGCAATAGCGCGTGTGTCGTATTTGTAAACGTCGTAAGTGCAATAACACAAAATATTTTTTTAAATATAATAAAAATAAGCTTACTGTATAATCCGTACAGTAAAGTATTTAATATGAACATAATAATTTTTTTTTGTAAAAATCATTTGTTACATTGCTACACTTTCATAGCACTGACTTAATAAAGTATTTCCAGCGCCTAATTTGAAATTTATATTCTATCGAGAAAATTTTATCTAATCGTGTTTTCAATTTTTATAGTTATAGATATGCTCAATTTGATACTCATACTTAAAATTTAACCCGCTCAGAGTTCTATGCGATGATTTACAGTAAACGCCGTGAACCTCGTTTCTATTGAAGGGAGCCCTTAACGATAGCTGCTACTAAAATGTTTACTTGATGGAATATTCGCTTGAAACCGGTCGCCGAGGACGGCTTACGAGGGGAGCGGCATTGTAAATGTCTCTAACAGTAATCTATCTTCATATAAACAAACATTACTATTGATGAAAACGAATATCGATAACTAAGCCTAGCCCTCTATGGAGCACAATCTGCCATAACTATTATTAGTTATTATGAAGCTCAAAAGCAACACATTTTCAGAAATAAACACGATCGTTGTTTGTTTAGACTTGGTTATTATTATACGTAACGGTTAAAAGGATAGGTTAGTTAATGAGTAATTGCGGCGGAGTTTTAAGACCGCCCAAAGGCCTCCGGTATGGTTCAACGCCCGCTAAAGGCGATACGTGCTAAAGGCGAAGCACGGAAGATCTTAGATTTAAAACGGCACTGCATACATTCAAAGATTCGCCGCGCAGAACGTTACAGGTTGTACGTTGAGGAATGACAAAGTAATCTATTCTATGGGAGAAATAGAATCGTCAGTCGAACGGTTCGGTCAATGGTGTACAGGAGCTTCTAGTGTTGCGATACTGGATCTTGTTAGAATGGCAGCAGCGTGGCTGCAGATCGGTGAGAGGCCGGCAATCTGCAGCCTGGCTGCATTCCGAGCGCATTCCGCGGCGAAACCGGCGAACGACCTAGTCGTACCCGCAAGTATGCACCAATGGAATGCCATATCTATGTCAAATTATAACGTGAGAATCCATAATTCTTAAGCATGCTTCAGCCAGTCAATTATAAGTAGCTAAAAGTATTTTTAATGGAATGTTATCAGCATGGTGTTCGCTGAGCGGTGCTTTATGCATACTGCTCTAATCCGACTTTGGGCCGTCTATGAAAATATTTTTGATTCTTATTTATTTATGTAATCCTTTAATGGACTAAAAAAATTGTACAAAAGGTGAGCTTAATGCTCGATAGCATTTTCTACCAGCCAACCTTGACAGATGAGAAACAGAAAAATTCTTCACTCCCTTCTCAAATTTGTGGACTCTTTTTTTTCTGTCGTGTTCATATGTTTAATGTTACTACCCTAATATCCTTTTAAATCCAATAAAGGACGTGCTAGGAATGCAGTCTTAACCCTCTAACTTTATAGTCCATTAGTGCACATTACAGATTACAATCCACATGAATGTGGTACTAACGCAACAAATAATAGCAGCCTTCGAGTCGCGAGAATGGACGTCCGACATTTAGCGAACGTAACGCGCAATAAAACTCTCTAGGAATGTCGTAAGAGTGGGGGCATGTCTTAGGGCTGCCAAGTCTGCCATAGCCACAACCGTAAAAGGTTTCTCCTTGTAATAAGCTCTTTTGAGCTTTGTTAAAGCTTTTAATCCAGAGTCTTATAAATTGATGTCAAAGCATGATTTCGCAGAACTATCAATGTGTGCTACGTAGTTTTCCAAGTTTGTATGAATCTAGGAAGGCACAGACGGGTGGCAGCCCTGCATGTCTCAAACCCCTCCGAACTGAACTGTAGTGGGTGGAACGTGGAACCCTCATTCTTAGCGCTTCCGGGTCGACGACCGCCTCTCCGCGACCTTGACGACTACCTAGCCCTTTTGCGCATTTCGTATTTGCTCATAAACTCGATATCATAATGTACAGTCGGAAACAGAACGTTTTTAAGTCGGTAATTAACTTTACAATATGTTTTATCGCGTTTTCTAGGAGCTATTTTGAGTACAAATTCTTCATTGAACCCTCGTTTTTGCACTATTGTCAGTTCTGCTGACATCTATTCATCTCGTTTTAACTTACATCGAAAATTGAATAGTCTATTATTTAAAAAAGGAAAGCATCACTACACAATCTTTTAAGTCTAGTTTATCAAAGTGTTCATATTGGAAGTTCCTGCATTAGCAATTTTGATAGATTTTTATAGAGATTCAAACGTCAGTTGCTGCGAACTGTACTTGTTTACAGTCTACAGATGTTAGCTAGAAGAATTTGATAGAAACATGGTCGGCCGTCGATCAAGCGACCGTTAATGAGTCACCGTCAACGGCCGCGACGTAAACAACCGGAGCTACGCCCTCCAAGGCCGGCGCACGCAAATAAAACGCGCCTCACATGGGTGTACCGCCGACATCAACGCCACTCGCAAACAACCATCCAGGGCATGTTTGGGGTCGAATGTACCCCTATTATAAAAAACCCAATTTAAAATTAAGGAGTTACGCCCTCTGAAACCGGCGACGCATGCCAATAAAACTTGCCTCACTTGGCTATACCGCCGATTTAACGCCAATCGCAAACAAGCATTCTGGGTATTTGTGGCCAAATTGTACCCCGTTACTTGAAAGTGCCCTTTCACATAATGGAGGTTCGATCTATGCCGAAGAATGAGCTAGCCTATGTACGTGTATACATGTATGGTAGCGCCAAAATATTCGACAAATCAAATCAAATAAATACTTAACCCTCCATAGATCTGTTAATGGTATTTTTTTATCTTTCTTGCTCATACTGAGATGAAAAATAACATACGAACACAGAGAAACAACGTAAGAAACTACGTAGCATGTGCACAAATGTCAACGAGACAATTTTTAGATTAACCGGAACAAAAAATCGTACAGAGCTAAAAATAAAAATCTTCAAAACATGCGTACGTGCAACATGCGGGTAATTATTTTCAGCCTCATAATTAACATGAATATTTTTATTTATCGTACTCACGGATCGGTCGCATGCGCGGTTATTGCCTGCGTTATAGTCATAACTTGAAGATAAAGCAATAAGAGGAATAGCCTAAAAACGTTGTGCTTATAATATTGATTGCCTGCATAGAAACGATTCGTAATGGTCGATAACGCAATTATACGTCTGAATACATTTTACATGGAATAAAAAATAAATATAACAGATATTTCAACGCCATCTAGCTCTTAATTAAGCAAGGCTTGCTATGGGAACCAGATAACTGGTAGAATACTTATACTTTTTTATTGTAAATATTTACATACGTATGACACAGAACAAACAACAATATTTTTGTGACTGGCCTCGCATATTAGTTAGTAGTAACTCTGCCATCTATGATGTAGTTAGTGGGTTCGATCCTTACCGAGGACAAACATTTGTGTGATGCACATAGTAGATCTTTGTTTTCTATTCGGGTGTTATATTGCACATTTTCTATGTATTTACAAAAAAACCTTATATAAGTATTCTACGAGTGGTTCCCATAGCTCAAGCAAAGCTTACTTCGGGGCTTGATGATGTCGTGTTAAAAATGCCCATAATTTATTTATTTATTTATACCTGAGGATAATGCATCAACTGACCTAAAAACTCACAATTAACGAAATTTTAAGAATATCACAAACATTTTTCACATCCAGAACTCATATTAAATATAAATATTATTTTTTTAAGCTATAATTTTGTTCGTATTTTACAAGCTTTTGCTGTCTACGTTTTCTCCAGTTGAAGGATTACGATTTTATTACTTGCGTATAAAAGTATTTATAAATCTGTCTTGTCGTTATTTTCGTGAGATGTTTATATTTTTTCTTATGTCTCATCCAGTCTGGAGTTGGACAGGTAGGTTGTGTAGGTACCTACATTATATATACATCATACATAAGTATTATTTCTGCTATCAAGTTCCCATAGAACAGCTTGCCTTAGTTTGTGGCTAGATTTTGTTGTTTTGGACACTTTTTAAATAAACAATTATTGACATATATTTTACGCAACAAAACTGTTATTATTCTCTGTCTGACGCCCGAATACTCAAACGCAACTTAAATTTAATCACGTCTCAATTCGCGATTTTTTGACAGTTTGCAATGAAAGTCTGTCAAAAATTCGTCACTTAAGACGTGATTAAATTTAAGTTGCGTTTGAGTATTCAGCCGTGAGTCTGTCAATAGTCGTATGTGATAGTCGACGCTTTATCAGAATTGTGCGAGATTTGCGAGGTCGGATTAGGTTTCCATTAGGGAGGCATCTGCGCGTCTTGCGTAAATAAATAGTGTCAGTGCGGAAATGTTGGGTCAAATTGGGAGGCAAGTCACGCATGCCGGGTCGGCTCGGCTCGCACCACACCGTCCCACTTTTATTACATACCCCAAATAAAACGCCCTCAACAGAAAGTCCGTTCTACACCAGCACCTAGTAAGTAAAGTACCTATTATTTATTGAGGTCGTTTATGTTAAGAATTCGTATAAAAATATGAAATCACTTGTGTATTTTGACCGTTTGTTCAACATTTCCAGTTAGCTTGCTGTGGTTGTTGGGTTTTGTTTTTATTACATCTTGCTCGTAGATATTTGTTTCTCTTCGTGGAAAACCTGCATTGACTACACTAGTGTTTATTTTACTGTTTTTAGTATTTATGTTGAAATTTATCTCTTTTATATCTTCATCTCTGTAAGTTACTTTCGTCTATAAAATTAAGCCCTACTAACGTTATTGGGTTTCCTTTCTACCTTAGGTATTGTGATCAAATGAGCGTTAGTGTATAGTACTAGTCATGTTTTACGATCGTGACCCGAATGTACGATGGCGTGTCCTTTCTTTGCTATCAAATTACCATTACATTTCTGTTATCGATTCAGTTTTGGTTCATTTGATTTACGGGCTGTCCTGTTTTTTATATGAATAAGCTTAACGCGATATTTAGCTGAGCTTTTGTTTGAACAAATATATTCAAACGCGGCGCCACGTCATCGTTTCCTTGCCTTCGTTTGGAGTCGCTACGTTAGGCACTTCTATCTAACCACGCATATCATCTTTCCATAATATGGAAAGATCCATATCATCTATAGGTGTTTTCTTTGGTCTACCTTTACTTCAAGTACAGTTCTGATTTCTGCCGCCATGTATCGTTGTTGTGTTCCGGTTTATAGGGTGTGGGGTGCCTGTGAAATTATAGGCACATGAGGCTTAACACCTGTATGCCTCAGGTTGATGGACGCATGGCAGTGCTTAGTAGGGCACATTCCTTACGAACGATTCGAGTAAAAGTGAGAATTAGGCTCCTGAGGGGGAAGAGAAAGTCTATGGTGGCTGGAGATAACTGCCTTAATAATTTTTTTAAATATTTCCTTGTACTACGAGAACCAGATGACTGATAAAATACATTATGCCTATGTTTTTTTGTAAATATGTACTTAGAACACAATATGGCACCCAGACAGAGAACAAACGTCTATGTTCATAACACAAATGTTTCTTTTCTATGGGGATACGGGGGTGGGATCGAACCTACCCGTCGCAGAGCCGTCGCTCTGATTAGTCGTAGCGCGAGCGCGTACGCGATTATTTGTATACTACATATATCTACCCTCAAGTAAAAAGTAGCAGCAAAGATGACAAAGTGTGATTTGTGTGATAAAAGTATCACTAAAAGGAGCCCAGGATTAGAGTGCAGCAAGTGTGGAAAGATAGTACATGCCAACCAGCTGTGTAGCGGTTTACCAACTAAGCAGCTTTCCGCCCTGCGTAACGCAGAAAACCTGGAATGGATTTGTGAAGAGTGCAGTCGTAACTCACCTAAAAAGAAGTCTTCGCTAATTGTTCCGGAGGAAGACGACGATGAAGAGCTAGACTGTGCCCTCCCTCAAACCATGGGTTCAATTGATGCCAGAAAACTACTGCGAGACATCTCGTCTGAAGTGAAAAAAATTGTACGAAAGGAGACTGAAGCTATTGAGGACTCTATGAACTACTTCGGAAAAAAAATGGAAGAATTTAGTGGAATGATGGAAATGTTTACTGGAAAAATAAAGGAATTAGAAAATAAACAAACATTTCTTGTAAACAAAAACAAACACTTGGAAACCAAGGTATCTTCCCTTGAAGTACAGATCAGAAAGATGGAGCAGAGTAATCTGGACACTAAGGTGGAAATTGCTGGGGTTCCCAAATCTGCGGATGAAAACATAATTGAAATAACCTCCAATGTGGCGAAGCTATTGGAGTTGGATCCCAAAAAAATCGTTAATGTGAAACGTGCCGAGGGAAAGTCCGGATCGGATGGGCCACTCCTGGTGGAACTGGCGGATACTGAGCTGGCTGTCAAATGGGCCCGGGCCTCCAAGAATGAAACCAAGCCCATCCTTGCGGAGCACGTAGTCCCACAAATTCAACAGGAAGTCGCAAAATCAAAGGTAGTAGTGAGGCGCGCACTCACCAAAGCAAATAAGACCCTTCTGTGGAATGCTCAGCAGAAGCTACGTCCAGCCTACAAATATGTTTGGTTTCAGTCAGGCAAAGTGCTGGCGAAGAAAGGTGACAATGAGAAACCATTAGCAATTTGGTGTGAGGAGGACCTCGCACAAATCGCATCTTAAGTGGCATAGTGTGTAGTTCGTTATTTTCTTACTTAGATTAAAAAAAAAAAAAAAAAAAAAATATATATATATATAGTTATGTCTCACGATCTCATCACTGAAATATTGGGATGTATAAACATAAATGACTTTACGTCCAAAGTACCTAAAAGTCAAGGTAATTTAACTATGATTCACATTAACATAAGATCCATAATCAAAAACTTTAGTCTGGTTAAACAAGTAATAAATGTTTCAAAAATGCAGGTAGATGTTATAATCCTAACAGAAGTAGGTATAGGAGATTCCATGATCTCACTTTTTAACATTCCTGGGTATAATGTACATAGTTTGCTTCGAAAAACTCGTAGAGGTGGGGGTATAGCTATGTACATTCATGACAGTCACCGTTTTCATCTGTCAGATAACTCACTACAACACTGTGAATCCATAATTGGTAAATTAGTAACACCACACAATTATGAAGCATTTGTTTGTGCTATCTATAGACCACCTAATCATAGCAAGCACTTGTTCACTCGAGGATTTAGGGAACTCTTTTCCACATCACAATTCAAACAACACGATCTATACATTCTGGGTGATATAAATATTGACCTAAAAAGTAAAGACTGCATACGTGAGTTTTATGTCAATTGCATGTCTGAGTGTGGGCTCTCGCCTGCGATATCGGATTACACTAGAATCGAGAAAAGAATGAATACAATAACTCGTAGCTGCATTGATCATATTTTTGCGAAATCGCGGACGTTAGACCTTCACTCGGCTGCAATCAACACAGTTATGGCCGACCATCGCATGATCGCATTGTCATGTGGCGGGCTCACGGCTATACAGGATGAGGCAATTCAGTTAAAACTATTGGACAAAAATAAATTAAATAAAACCCTAAATGATATTAACTGGGATAAATCACAAGAAATAGAATGTCCTATTAAACTTTACGACTTTATTAAAAATAACTTTGAAAAGTGCTATAGAAATGCATCATACACCAAAACAATTAAAACAAACAGTAAAAGAAATAAATACCCGTGGATAAGCAGTAAAATAAACAAAATGTGCCTTACAAAAGAAATCTTATTTAAACAATGGACTAGCGACTACTTTAATATGGAGCTTAAATTAAAATATAATATACAAAGAAATAAAACACATAAATTCATTGAAAAAAGCAGAAACAATTATTATTTAAAAGAAATAGATGAAAATAAAAACAACTCCAGAAAATTGTGGGGCATCCTAAATAATATATCTGGACGTACATCTAAATCTATAGATAGAGCTATATTAAGTGCGTTCAAAAAAAATCAAACTGACGCGAAAACAATAGCAAGTAAATTTGCCCATGAATTTAAGAAAAGCGTACAAGATATCATGCCCAATTGTGACAGATGCCTGCTAGATGAATCTTCATATACGTGTCCCCAAAATAAATCGATTCTTTTTAAAAATGCTACCAATAATAATATTAAAAATATAATTAAACGCCTAAATCCCAAAAAAGCTGCCGGTGTTGATAACATACGCTGCTTCGACATTAAAACAGTAAGTGAAAAGATAGTCTCAGCTATAACAAGACTTGTGAACCTAAGTATTAAACATTCTAAATATCCCAGTGATCTTAAAACAGGAATAGTCAGGCCAATTTATAAAAAGGGCAAGCACAACGAATTTTCAAATTACAGGCCAATGGGGACCCGTCACAGTTTTTTCTATGAATGCAGTTTTATAGGCCTTGAGAAACTAAAACATAAAATGCAAAATTTTTTTTTCTACGGCCAAAACTGACTAAGTTATGGGCAAAATACCGAACGAGATTCACTGACCGCGCGAACGGAAGCGATGACGTCACAATGGCCCAGCGCTAGCCGCCAAACCACTGCGCGCCCCGCGTTTCTGTTCGCGATACTCGTCCGACACGGAGCGTAACGTCACCAAGTGATTTGATTAGGTTTTTATTTGAAGGTTGTTATTTTAATATAACAAATGAGTATTAGAAATAAGGTAGATATCGGTTTTGAGCAAGCGCAATCCGATAATCTACCTAAAGTTGATACCTTCATGTTATTTGATTATCTTGTAATCATTTAAATTACACAAGCGCTGAAATTCATGGTTGGAAACTTCAGAGGTAAACAAATCTCATTATCAACCTAATCAGAATAACAGGATAATATGTAGGTAGGTACACATACTTGGACTAGCCTATAAAATACCTAAAAGTTTTAAGTTAGTCAGCCAGGGAAGTTGTGTTTGTTGTTGTAACTACCTACGCTGTTATTTTCAACATTGGTATGTAGATAAGTATGTAGAAACTTAAAGGTTTAAAGAAAAATATTATGTAGGTATACAATAAATAAAATTAGACTTAAATACTTAATTTGACAGTAATGTACCTACCTAAGTTCTTTGGACACGTAATTTAGAGCTATGAATAAACGAAAGCGTTAGGTATGTTAAGTTTAAAATAAGCCCTAAGAATTTAAATTATATTTTGTCGTAGGTTATACCCAGATTTATTTAAAAATTATACAATAAATTCAAGGTCAGGAATACAATACAGGAATGCAATACTTCCTTCTTCAATCTAAGCATTCCTCCCACAAGCCTATACTTGACGTAGTTCTCCATATGACGACCGATGTGGCGCGGCTGGCGAATGTCCGCCTGCGACGCGGAGGTTGCGGGTTCGATTCCCGCCTTGGGATAAATGTTTGTACGGTCTGCTAATATTTATTCCGGGTGTTCTGGGTGTTTTCTATGTATAATAAAAAATATGTATGCATGTAATGTATTGTATTAAGTATATCAGTCATCTAGTACCCATAACACAAGCTCTGCTTAGCTTGGGGCTAGATGATGCTGTGTGGATTGTTCAGCATTATTATTATTATTATCAGCTTCCACCTAAAAATATAATAAATTCAGGTATATATTTTTTTCTTTTTTATTATATATCACTTTTGCCCGCAACTTCGTTCGCGCTTCGTCCCGAAAAGGCTTCAGTACCATAGACCACATTCATACGCTCCGGCAGGTTATACAGAAGACCGAAGAGTATAACCAGCCACTTTGTTTAGCGTTTGTGGACTATGAAAAAGCCTTCGATTCAGTCGAAACCTGGGCAGTGTTACGGTCACTCCAGCGGTGTCAAAAAGACTATCGGTACATCGAAGTGTTGAAAGGCCTATATAGTAATGCCACCATGACTATCCGACTCCAGGACCAGAGTACAACTCCTATCCAGTTGCAAAAAGGAGTGAGACAGGGAGATGTAATTTCTCCGAAACTGTTCACGTCTGCACTGGAGGATATTTTCAAGCTCGTGTCCTGGAATAGGTATGGCATCAATATCAATGGCGAACACTTAAGTCACCTTCGATTTGCCGACGATATAGTCATAATGGCGGAATCGCTGGAAGACCTAGAAACAATGCTTAGAGACCTCAATATTGTCTCCCAACTGGTGGGTCTTAAAATGAACATGAGTAAGACGAAACTTATGTCAAATGCTCATGTCGCACCCGTACCGGTATATGTTGGAGGTCAGCCGACGAATCCAACTCGGATGGGCAGCGTTCGGGAAATTACGGCACATCTTCTCGTCACAGTTACCGCAAAGCCTCAAGACGAAAGTCTATAATCAGTGTGTGTTACCAGTGATGACTTATGGCACTGAGACGTGGACGCTAACTATTGGTCTCATACACAAGCTTAAAGTCGCACAACGAGCTATGGAGAGAGCGATGCTGGGAGTTTCACTGCGAGGTAGAATCAGAAATGAGGAAATCCGTAGAAGAACCAAGGTCACCGACAGCTCTCAGAATCAGCAAGTTAAAGTGGCAGTGGGCAGGCCATAAAGCTCGTAGAACCGGCAACCGTTGGGGAATAAAGGTTCTCGAATGGCGACCACAAACCGGAAGACGAAGCGTAAGACGTCCTCCTACCCGATGGACTGACGACATTGTTAGGACCGCGGGAAATCGATGGATGGAAAGGGCTCAAAATCGTTCTTCCTGGAAACGTGTGGGGGAGGCCTATGTCCAGCAGTGGACTTCTACAGGCTGATGATGATGATGATGAGATAGATATAGGTATATTCCCCAAGACGGAAATATTCCTCTATATTCCCAAAATGATCCCCGATATCCCGGGAAACTTGTGGGATATTCCCGCATTGGGGAATATTACCGGGAACGGCACATTTTATTGTAGTTAGACCTGAGTACGACCCTGGTTTTAACCCGACTACCGAGGAAGGGTTATTAGAAACTTCACTACTTACATTTTTTATCATTTACTTACTCATTGAAATATACCTAGTAGGTACGACCCTGTATTTTTCTTTAACATTCGTAAACAAGCTTTACTAAGCGGGTTATTCCCGTTGAGTTACACCCTTTCAGTCACACTGTGACACAATGGGACGAAAAAGTTTCGTTGAGTTACAGTGTTACTCAACGGGAATTTTTTATTCCCATTCAGTTACACTGATACCGAGGGTGTGACACAATGGGAAGAAAACGTGCCCGTTGAGTAACACTGTAACTCAACGAAACTTTTTTTCCCCAATAAGTTACACCTGATTACAAGAGTTTAAAAATAAAACAGTTTTATTGATGAAAATAAATATATTATAAAAACTTTTATAAAAACATACGTAACTAAGTGTCTTGTTTAAATTTGAAAATTTTAAATTAAAATCTATTAAAATCAGTCTTGTATTTAGTCACCAAACTACTAATAAAAATAATACCTATTAGTTTATTAGAAACACATACTCATAGAATAAAATGATAATTCTCTTCAAATAATAAAATGTTTCAAGAATTAGCAAATTCATTTAAAATTTGATTAATAAAGTTCATATAATTTTTTTATAATTTTTTTTAAGAAAACTCTTTTTAGGATTAAGCTCGCCTTTGTGCATGTTTTTTGTGTTCACCATTTTGTAAACATTTTTGTATACAATAAAGAATTTAAGAATTTAACTTTAATTAATTAGTGTGACTTAACGCGACATATTTTATTTATTTATTCTCATTCAGTCACCCCTGTGACACAACGCCACTTTTTTTCCCCGTTGGGTAACAGTGTAACTCAATGGGAAAATAAAAGTCGCAATGTGTAACAGGTGTAACTCAACGAAACTTTTTCGTCCCATTGTGTCACAGTGTGACTGAAAGGGTGTAACTCAACGGGAATAACCCTACTAAGCTACCTACGCACCTGTTTACCATACGAGTAATGATTGAGGATCATTTTGATGTAAGTAGGTACCTCCATAATATACCAACTATTATCATAGTTGGTATATTATGGAGGTACCTACCTACTTACATCAAAATGATCCTCGCAACAAAATCTTGAAGTTTGGCACGAAAGCGGAATTTTGTCATCCCTCTTCATGATAGTGCACCATTTTTTGCGCACTTTCGGGACCTTTGGCACATTGAAAAATAGTTTTTTAGGTGTACTAACTGAAGTATTAGTACACTTCGGTACTATACAGTACTTATAGTTCGGCATATTCACGTAAAAACCACAACACGACCCGCGCAGATCGAGTGAACTCTAATAAATGAATTGCGGAGAGCGCGCCCGCGGGCGGAAAAGATTTCGTGACGTCACATGAGCTATTCGGCCGCCCCGCGGTTGACTGGTACAAAATGTGTAATATCTTCGCAACCAATGGAACGATTTCAAAAATTTAAAAAGTATCGTACCTAAACGAGTAAAAGGAACACCATTACATAGATAATATATGCATTTTCCGACTTGGTACGGGAGCTCATTACAATCCTTCCAGTATTAGATAAAATTGTTGAAAAGTATGTGTGTAATCAAGTACATAATTTCTATGGTAAATATAATATAATTTCTGACACACAGTTTGGTTTCCAGCCCAGTAAATCAACTACAATTTTGCTCTCTAAATTCACCGACGAAATTTACAAACATCTTAACGATAAAAACCATGTCATACTTCTCTTTATAGATTTTAGCAAAGCGTTTGACACACTGAAGCATGAAACCCTTATAAAAAAGCTAGATCATTCGGGTATAAGAGGACCTTTACTAAACTGGAGTAAAGACTATCTTAGTCAAAGGAAATTTAAGGTTAGGATAGCAGACCAGTTTAGCAACGACCAGCTGGTCACCGAAGGCACTGCTCAAGGTTCTGTTCTAGGTCCCCTACACTACTTGGCCTATGTAAATGATATGGAGAACGTAATCAAGAATTGCACAGTGTATCAATACGCGGACGATACATGTTTGATTGCCTCTCACACAGACCTTCATGTTGCACAACGGATTATGCAAAGTGACTTTACTCAAGTCACAAAGTGGGCCCATGATGCAGGTCTAGTCATTAATATAAACAAAACAAAAATAATTCATGTCCATTCGTCTCATCTACCAACTAATGACACTTTCAAAATAACTGCACACAACCACAATTGCCTCCACGTTCCTACACCAAATTGTTTATGCCCGGATATTGAACAAGTATCACAACATACTTATCTAGGTTTAATTGTGGACAACAGATTCAACTGGCGGCCACATATTGACTTAATATGTGATAAACTACGCGCAATTTTGGCCAAGTTTTACATCATCAAATCAAAAGTTCCGTTCAAAGTTCTGATCAATATGTACACCGCACTTGCTGAATCTATCGTTACATACGGAATCACTAGCTATGGAAGGACTTTTAAAACTTATCTTGACCTAATCTGTAATCTGCAATTAAGAATTTTAAAGCTAATCCTACCTACAAATCTTAAGCGTCAATTTCAGAACAATTATTTTGATATATTTAAATATTGTAATATTATACCAGTACATGCTAAGGTAAACATGATGTTACTAATCGAACAATTCAATAATTTAGAAATACTAAGGCCTATTGAACATAAAATTATAACCAGGAAGATAATACAAAAAAAACTTATTATACCTAAAACGAGGAATTTCTACGGTAGACGAACTATCTCCTTTCTAATACCTACCTTGCTAAATGAAATTCCTGATGATATTAAATTAGAACTTAACATCCGAAATTACAAAAAAGCTTATAAAAAATACTTCATCAATAAGCTATGATTAAATTAAACATCATCCTATACCTAATTGGCATAGTAGGTTTTTTGTATTGTATTGTATTGTATTGTGTGAACGTCCGAGTGCATGCAGCTGCGCATTCTGTAGGTTGTTTGTAGTGAACGTAGATTATGTAAGTGTTTATATAAGAGTGCATATCAATTGTTATAACATATTATGTATACGAGTGTGAGTACCCACACAAACCATATGAGGTTTATAGGGTACAATAGTTTAATAAAACTGTACTTAGATATAATGTTGAATAAATAAATAAATAAAATAAAAATAACCTACAGCGCAGAAGGCAGGGCTGAGCTGTGACGACTGTCAAGCTAGGACTCTTTAAAAAAACGGAAGCTTTTATGTATTTATCAGAATTTTGTAGCATCGATTACGCTTTATTTAGAATGTGGGAATGGGAATGCATTACGACATCAACCACGATAGTATAATATCAAAATGTCCCTTATTAAAATTCCCATGCTGTGGTTATGATTTGTTATGTAGTGCCTCCCGGAGCTCCACTCTTCCTCATTACGTATGCTCTACGTTATCACTGACGATGAAGTCAAGGAAAATTGTACTCTACCCATTTACGCCACATACTGGAAAGTACAGGTTTTCACTAACTATTTTTAAATGTACTGCGTTGCTTTAGGATTCCAAAGTTGAAATTTTTGGTCTTTTGATTTGTGTTCAGTACCGAATACATCGCTGGTTAATATGTGTTTGACTGTTAGTCAAATGGTATTCTATAAGACCTTGTTGTAGGTAATCTTACACGTCCCTGGAGTATTCGTAAGTGGTCTTATTACATCCGGTATATTTTACAATTGACTAGATTTTCTAATAAGAAACATTCTGTTTTTTGAGTTTAAGCTCACTATACAACAACCGACAGAAACAAACAGTTGATAAATGCCACAACAAACATTCCACTCGGTCAGGGTTACACTTATTTTGTTTACTATGAAGGCTCCACGCGTATATTCACTTACGCCCTTATTTTGTACAGTTTATGAGGTTATTCATCTGTGTAACCCATTAGGGTTATTTATCTGGTCAGCCGGTCTACTCTTGAAAATGATAAACGAAGTTTCGCATGTTGTTTTGAGTTCCACTGCGGGGCCTCGTCGGTACCCCATTCCATAGTGAAGTTGTCGCTGTCTGACATACCGCGCAGTGTATATACCAAATATACTATACCAAACTTCGTCTATCGTTTTTAAGAGTTAACCTTCTGCAGTCAGGCAGTAGTGAGCGTTAATCGCATCGGATAATGACACAGTATCAAACCGCAATTTGTGTAAACCGGTTAAATGCAAATAGTTACACTATTAAGCAAATTGTTACATGCAATACATGGTAGCAAGATAACTTTTTTTTTCGTTTCGTCAGTACAATATAATAGTTTGTCATTACTTGTTAATACGTTGCCTACCTAAGTTTACTATTGTGAGATAAATATTTTCGTATGAACAGTATGTTCTGTACGTAGTGCTACGTAACATAAGAAATGTTGAACGTATGTACAGCCAGACCATGGTTCAGTCTCTATCATAAAAAAATACTTTCGAAATGAGTAGGATAAGGAATGCAGGAATAGGTATGCAATTTAAATATTCAAGATCTCAGAAGAACCGGGATTTCCGGGTATTTCTTGACCAAGGAACCGGGATTATCGGTAATTTCGGTATTATCGGTTCTAGCTAGTTAAATGATTTTATTAGATCTCTTAAAAAAATCGGTTGAACTAAGTATGCGTTTGTTTACTTTGAACACACTATAACATCAACGTTAAACCAACAAACATTAACTGGACATCAATCTTTCCTCAATATGGGTAGTTAGTTATTCAACCTTTCACATCAATCATTTCGGGTCTCATCTTATAAAAATGCACCCAGGCAGAATCACACCAGAGACGACACGCGTTGACTGTCTCTGGCGTTTTGTATGGTACAGACGGAGACAGCAAGTCTAGTCTAAATACGATAAACGATTAGTATTGTAATTTTGAATTACGCCCCGGGGCCTCGGTAATCCATTCCACAATGAAGTTTTCGCTGCATCGGATGCCGCGCAGGTTAACTCAGAACAACAATATAAAACTTAGTTTATTGTTTTCAAGAGTAGGCCTGCAGGAGAAACAGACGTGCCGTCTGCTCTAGTGTAATAGCTTCTATAAGAAATGTATGGGACCGATAGGCTTCTGACGCATCACGTCACACGCAGCGGGTCTAATATGGTTCAACCTTTACTGTCTCGGTTGCTCTACCATCATCCAAACGCTGCATGCGCGTTTATATCTTTTCTTCTGTACTGTGACTAGATAAATCATAGGCATCTATAACTGCCCCCAATATGAGCACTCGCAGGGAGCGAGTGAAATATGAGTATTGTATAATGGTGTTGACTCCAAGAATATTCTATTTCCCCCATGATCTGGTTATACATCTATATTATTTGTCTCATGGTTTGTTAACATATCGTTAGCGTGACTAGCGGTTCGTATTTGCTGTTTTCTTTGGATTATTATGTTTATTACTTGTTCGATTTGTTATTATATATGTTAATATTATATATTTAAAGTCCATTGCTGAACATTTAATAAACAATAGTTTATAAAATAAGCAAATAAATTATAGTAAATAAGCAAATGTTAGAGGTACTTATCTGAAATATTTCGCTAGTTTACGCAATTTACTGATTCGTACATTTTTACTTGCTAAAATTCATTCAAGGTTTTCGGTATTGTAAAGGTGCAGGTCGTTGACACTCGGTAAAAACCACGTTTACTTAGCCTAACTACGTCAGTCGGTCGGTACTGAGTACCCAGATTTTTCGTCACTGAATTTCGTAATAGTAGCAGGTATTATATGTATTATGTTGTTTGTTTAGTCAGATTGTTGAGCACAATTCTATCAGCGATGTCCGTGGGGCCCCGAGGCGAGGTGACATGACATGCGGACAGCGTCTCACATGCCGTAAAACATTGTGACACTTTTACCTACAAGCAATTATAAAAATGAATAGAACATAACAACACGCACTTTCTTGGAAATAAACACGTGAAATAAAAACCTCTTAAAAGTTTTAAAAAACGGCTGTTCAACATTTATTTGAAGTTAATTACCAACCTACCGCCTACGCTTGTAATTTCTTTTGACCTTTGTAATAATTTGATCAACCACTTTTGTCTTTTAGGGAATAATAGATTTATTTTTTAATACGGAATTCTTAAACAAGGAAAGGAGTGTTATGTTTGTATGTTAATTATTGTATTTCAAGCATAAAACACTATTGTAGGTGAAAAAAGAGTAGTAAATTAACTGTAAAAATACTTTTTTGCTCGTTAAGTTATTGTACAATCGCTTAATCGACGTGCTGTGTTGAATAAGAATGTTTTCGTATTTGCGGACGGATGTAAAAAAAGCATTGGCTTTTGCGTTTGTCGTAATGAATGGTGTGAATGAACAGCAACAATAACATGGTGATACGCTCCGCGGACCATGTGAGGCGATCATTGATATATTCATTCAGAGACAGGAAACATAAATCAACGTTGCGAAGACTCGGTCGACGACGGCGATGCACATCTTCAAACCTGCAATTACTTCTCAACGCTTTGTTGGCCATAACCTGCACTTTGCTTTATCACAAAGCGTACAGCTTTCTAATGCATGCCGAATAGGCCGAAGCGTACCATACGTTACGAAAGATGATGTGTGACGCAGCCGAATTAAACGTGTCACTATTGAAAGAGCGCCCGCGCTCGTCTATTCAGCATTTCGAGAAATTCGCTGGAGAATTGTGCCATGTTAGCGGATGTCCGCCAATGAGCAAGTGCGCGTGCACTTGTTTGTTGTGCCGTAGAACGCCTCGCACGTGTGTTGTATCTATCGAGCTAAACCTATTAGAGTGAGGCCAATTACTGGTAGACAAGCGAAGCGGTACTATTTGCAGTGAAAGTGCAGTGAGTCATGCGTACTGCGATGTCGGAAATAGAGCGCTTGCTCCGTTTTTGCTGTCCGCCTTTGCATTGCTGTCTGGACATCTTTGTCGGCGGCGGTAGACGCGGCCTGCAAACATTGCATGCCGACTGTCGGTAGCTAAATTCACGCAATCAAAAACAGAATTTCTTTTAATATCATTAACATGTAATTTACTCGTCTTAACATTAATTTATCATGGCTCAAATTATATTAGGGAACCATTAATTGTGATACGACTTTCAATGGTGAATGGCACTGTTGATATTTGCGTCAGTCAATGTTAAAACTGTCGTTTTCCTGTTTGCTTTGTAACCTCAAAAGAATGTACTGTTACTCTACGTAGAATCACTACCTGTTCAACCATTCTGTAAATAAGGAAAACGAAGCGATTATCGTGAGCAATCGATTGTAAAATAAGAAAACGTCATAAAGCAATTTACAAAAGGCTATTACTCCTCTAACTTAAAGTTTTTTTCCTTCAGCGGTACTCGTTGATTTATCAAGAATTCGTGCTAATTTGACAAATTAAAATGAAGGAAATGAGTGACATCTGTTTCACGGAATCAACATAAAATGAACGGCTTCCTTAGCAATTAAGTACATCCTTTTATTTCAGGAATTTGACAGAAAAATATTTTCACATTATTGTGATCATTGGATATTTTGAAAGAATGAAGAAATAGCATCACGACTTTAATCCCCAGGCACGGTAGACCATGTACTCACTCAAGATTTTGCTTTGAACCGTTTCGTATTTATGGATATATATATTAATTATATATATTAATTAACGCATTGTTGTCGAGGGTATGCAAAATGCTACCGCCAGTGCTATTCATTCATGACATTGATTCGTACGCATTTTACGTTTAGCGTACAAGTACTGTACGTGCAACAAGATAATGTCGTGATGTGCATCATTGCATTACACACCTCGTCTACATTCTCATGCACATGTTATTACGAGTATGTGTATACTCGTACGCTCATGTACGCGTGTTTAGTATGACTCAACTATCTACATACTTTATCCGTTGCGCATCGCTGAGCGTACTGAATGACTATAATTTTACAAAATTATCGTACAACGTAAAACCGAGCTGGAACTCCACCATTAATAACAAGCCACGCCGCACCGTCTCCCCGTACTATGAAACTCTACAGGGCTACAGTTTTGCCGTTCTCGTAATTATCGAGCCACACTGAAACTGGAATGTTATTTTTGAGTTGGTGCACGGCGGCGGCGCGCGATGTCGTGTCGTGGTACGAGGGCCAAGGATGCGGGTGGAGGAGTGGAGGCTGTAGTAGAGCGTAGTAAGCGCGGTGAAGGCGGCCTGGAGGAGGGGACGGGCTCTTCGCGTTCAATAATGTTTCTCGGTACTTACAAGCGTAGTGATGTCGACTTCAGACAGCTTTTGTTTTTTCTTACCTACATTTTAGTGCATCTACATTGAAATTTCACTTATTCATGAGACATATCAGCTTAAATATGTCTGTAATGTACCTCCTACCTAGCTAGGTACTTGCTTACGTCGCGATGTAAGGCGTCATCGGTGATGTACCGCCCTAACAAATTGTTTTTACCAATTTTATCTGTACGTTTGCCAAGGTTCACGATATTATCGATGTTTTATCGATAGATAAACAACACTATTCTGCGAAGTTGTACAATAACATTCCTGACTATTATTATCCGCTGGACTGATTGGCTGAGGATCGGTCCGCGGGAGGGACGGACTATGCGACGGAGTTCATTTGCATCGCAATGCACCGGGGCGGGCAGCGCGCTGGCGGCTGACGTGTTGGCTTTGTGCAATGTGATGCGACTTGGTCCTCTCCTCCCTTCTTGCCCCCTTTCTATGCGCCACATGTTTCCATTGCGTGCGTGGCGCTACCTTGGCGCCACAAACCGCAATAGATTGTATCTGCAGCAGCACTAAACTAACCGCATGCATGATCCACGTATGCATTAGCAATAACATTATGTTTACCTACATTTATGATTTGATTTTCCCAATCTGCGCAGCGAATGAAGTACCTACCAAGAACACTGTGTTACTGTATTACACGGTTTTATGTATGTCGAACGATAAACGTTGAATGGGCCAAAGAACTCAAAAAGATGTTTTGTAGAAATTATTCGATCGAATAAAGTATTTTTTTAATATAAGTATTTCAAACTGGTTAAAAAAATATCAGGTCATTCAATCAGGGGTTTAAGCCGACGGTTATTGCATCTTTTCTATTATCGAGTACCTACTTAAGCAAACAAGCATACCGTCCACCTGATGGAAATCAGTTACCACTGCATACATTGATGCCAATATCAGAGGCATCGCACGCGTTGTCGACCTCGCATTTAAAACGCGTTTTTTGAAGAACGCGTTTACTGTAATCTCTAGGGAAAACCTTGACAAGTAGATTATGGCATAGCCTAAGAATTCACAGGAATTACCAGTGTCCAGTATTTTCCAAAGCTACTGGGACACAACGGGACTTCTAGGAAGGTTAGCTAGCTCGGTCAATAATAAGTAAGTAATATAAATGTCTACTTAAATAGTTATCTTATTAAATAAATAGTGAAATGCACGCGACTTCGTTAATTTATTTTCATGCAAAATTCGACCCCCGCTGTACCTACTCGTTTTAGGGTTGAATTTCAAGAATTCTTTTTTTTTACTAATAAAAGTCTGTCAATAGATAAATAATTTACATACACCTATTACATAACTATTGCCATTTCTTGTCAATGGGTAATGACGAACAGTGACAGACTAAAATTTAAAGAACGTTTATAAGTATGAGGGATAGATTTTTTGAAGTGCATGAATTCATTTCGCGGATGGTTTACTAGGTTTACTAATCTAGTAGTTATAGTAGCATGGTGTGAGGAGCATGCGCGAGGCGCCATGCTTGTAGTAAACCCGCAACGTGGATGTAGCGTGGCACTGTTTGTTTACTATGGATCGGATCGAGGCCGCCATTTCGGTTTCCCATCCCGCGCATTTTGTGCACATGCGCACTGAAATTAGGATCGACCATTGCTTCCTCAGATTAATAACTAACAGATCCGGTTCAGAACCACCTCACAATAACTTCGCAGTGAAATGACCTTGCCATGCACATTGCTGGTTAATATTATTGCTTGTTCTTTATACGGTTAAATATTCACAATTTCATGAAGTCTTATGTACTTATATAACTTTATTCATAATATTATTTTTATCTTAGTATCCTTGTAGCGGCGATGGACTTGCAACCTGTCACGTGTGGTATACTAACTACTGTTGTGCCAAATGTAGTACAAAGAATGTTTAGAATGAATGATATCTACCCTGCCTAGGGATTAAAGTGAGGATGTATCATATCAGTTTAGAACAAAGATAGTGGGTTAAGAGAGCGACCAGTCTTCTGATCCTAAGGTCTTCAGTTCCATTCCAACCCGGTCGTGCACCAATGGATTTTTCTATTCGAAAATGTGTGCCGACCCAACACGCTCGAATCACATTTAGATTGCATTTTATTACAAATATAATATTATGTAGGTACAGATGAAAATTTGAATTAAATTACTCATGATTTCGTTTATCATTTTGTTTTTTTTAGAACAAAGTTGTTCTCTCACTCACATTATCAAGCTAAAATTACAACCGCAAACTTTACAATCTTGACAGAGGTCACGGCGGCAGTTTATTTCTTTGCCACACTATTCATTGTGAGGGTCAATGTAGGTTATTCTCAACGAGTAGAGTTTGCATAGCACTCACAGAATAAATTTGAAGGGGCCACGGTCATTTTTAGGATTCTGTACCCAAAAGGTAGTATGTAGTAGGTGCGCGAGTCCGACTCGCACTTGGCCGGTTTTTTTCTGTTACTATTACCTACTTAAAGAGCACTGGTGGTCTAGTGGAATGACCCCGCCTTCTAATCTTAAGGTCGTGGGCTCAAATCCGGACGTACATTAGTTGATTTTTCTTTAGACAATTGATTAAACATTGCAGCTGATATAGGCTAAATATTAGCGAAAACACTCTGTTTTCATTAGACAGATCGAGATAGGTTTTTAGCACTGCCACTGTTAGCACAGGTAGACATAAAGGGATTTCTCTTGCTGTGTTCCAGTTTGAAGGGTATGGATGGCGGTGAAACACAGGCACATGAGCATTAACACCTTTAAGCCTCAGGTTGATGGGTGCAAAGCCAGTGCATCGTAGGTAAGGCACGTTCTTAACGAACGTGATCTGTGAGGCAATACTTTGTTATAGGTGATTGTAACCACTTATCAGTCGTATAAAAAACTAACGGCGCGTCCCGGCTTCGCATGGGTTTTAGTAAGGATCCCAATTTTTTTTGAAAATATAATATAGCCTATGTCACCCGGGGGTAGTGTAGCTTCCCAACGATGAAAGAATTTTTCAAATCGAGCCAGTAGTTTCGGAGCCTGTTCAATGCAAACAAACAAACAATCAAATCTTTCCTCTTTATGACTATGCGTTGTCTATATGTCAGTCAATCAGTTCAAAGATTCTAATAATTGGTATAGACTTCCGTCACTTAACACTCAATACTTTTACTGATGTATTAGATTTATTTATACACAAGAAAGTGTTATAAAGTGTGGTGTTATTGTGTTATGATCAGGTATAGTATCCATTTGCGGCCCAGCAGGCTACAAACAACCTTGAGCCAGCATAACAAACGTACACACATAGATTAATCTTTATTGACTTACATGACTCATGCAATAAAATTGTTGTTTACTATCATAATGCTGAATGCGATACCAATACCAGATAATTAAACTGCGTTTATACGCAGTTGCGCGCTCGCGCATACGACATACTGGGTTAGTTAATGATTGTGACACTATAATCGATGCCATGTGATGCAGTGCGTAGTATAATATAATGCATAAACAACTCTTAAGCAATGAATGCGGTTATTATAGTTGGTACAATTACTAGCATAATGTGGCTTATTAATAGACACTATTGTAGGCAAATACGTTAGCTGAAATGAATTTTAATTGGGGAGTGACGCAATAAATTCTGTCAAAACAAACGTTCATAAAACGCTGCTATAAATGTTTTTGTTTACAGTTTGCAGCGAATGCTTTGCTCGTTCCTCTTTAATCTATTGTCCATTTACCACCTTATTATGAACTGATATGCGTCTATATATCTTTTTACAAATGAGAGTGAATGATGCAGAAAAGATATGTCAGGATCGTAGCATGTGGAAACCAGTGGTCTCTGTCTATCCCTATGGTAAATGTTTTAAAAATAATTGTCTTGAGTGACATTATAAACAAAAAACTTTGCCAAAAGAGCTGCTCGTGATAGACTGATATCTTCAGCATATAGGTATTTGTTTCGGTGCGTAGGAGAGATCTTGTCTAAGAAAGTAGTTTTTGATATTCAACCCCCAATAGAGTGAAGCTACACCGACGCGTTTTCAGTAGTGACGTTTCATGAACGACTAAAGAATTCCTTGTATAATTACGTTGTTCATAATTAAGTTTAACAGTAAATTGAAGCACCCACATCAGGTCGCCTACTTAATTACTGAGTCCGTGGGAGGCCGTGGTCAATGATCGTAATGTTCGCAAAAACAATAACAAATTAATCTAATTGGTCTCCTTACTACGTAACTCGCGACAGGTTTTACGACAACGTATATAGGCAATCACTACTATCAAATATAACTTCTATCTATCTAGTCTGTGTGCAGGTACACCCACTGCTGGATATAGAAGTCTCCTTAAAACGCCATTCTCTCCGGTACTGTCTATAGCTCCATTGCATACTACTGTACCAATATTATCCTACTATCGGGGGTTTGGTCTGCCACGTGGTCGTTGAGCGTCTCTCGATAGTAATATAACTTAGTTATATATAGGTACAAATACATATAAGTAAACATTAGGTTTAAATTCTTCCTTTCTTGTTCGGTTGATATTAGTGCGACAGATTTGTGATTGAAAAATACAGCTGTACCTAAAGTAAAGTATTAGTACTTTAGCCGTTGTATTTCAGTCTTCAAGAACTATGCAGCTTTACGACGGTACGATTTCGTCCGCGTGGGCTTCGTTTTCCCGTGTGACTTGGATATTTTCCCGCGATATGATGTAACCTGTTTGTTTCTACTTTTTGTTACAGAATTCAAATGGCTTATAGCGTGACAAACAAACAAACATAATATATATACAGCCACAATCGTATTTAGATCGTTTTGTGTTGATTGATGGTAATCTTTTTAATGTTTTTCTTTGTTGTGCTACAGAGATAGTAGAGCATGAAATCTAACCGAGAATATTTGGTTTAGTAATTATCTCAAATAGGAGCGTATCATTTGGTATACATTTATTTAAGATCTTAGGTATTTACAAAAGATCAGTTTCAGAAGTTCCTACCACAAAAAAGAAAAAATATAAAATTAAAAAAATACCATCTTATACATCTTATCTTACATATTGTGTAACTTTTGTTCTACATATTTATTTAGCTTGGAAAATAATTCTAAGGAAAAACGTTTCTACCTACAATGTGTTTCAGCTTCTAGACGACTTCCGTGTTTTGTAAAAATGTAGTTTTCAAATATGTCACGAGTTTTTTTTACTACGTTCATCGCGTTAATCGTTAAAACTACTATTTAGTCACATTTTGAACACGCGCGGCTGAGGGCATGTTCAAAATTCAGTTCAAAACAACTTTACTGCCACATATTACGTGTGTAATTTGAAAAATGCACGTTTCGAGGGATTCGGCTACCATTACTCTCTCCCTAATCAATTAAGGTTTCATAAACACCTCGTATCATATCACATTACGCTACTTTCAACACATCGATTATCAAGTTCAAAAATAGTGACTTCTGAGTATCATTTTAAAACATAGCATTCCAGAATCAGATCCAGACAAAATCGTTTAGAAATCTAAACGGTTTGGTCTGGATCAGATTCTGGAAATACGGGATCAAGGTCTTTGAAGTGCTTGGCGCGTATGATTTGATTTCCAGTTAACAAACCCTTGTTCCGGAAAATATATTCAACGCATTAGAATACACGGTAAAGGAAGGGTTCGGATATTCTCGTACATCGTAATTGTTAGTGAATTACGTTCAATATACCATCTAACCTAACCCAATTTTCTGGGGGCCTCTTCTATTGGCAGATATGTGGCTGGTAGCTTACGCGAGGGTAATAACAATGTAATTCAACGAGGAGAGTAAACCGGAACAGAATTCAAATTATCAATGATGTATAAAATTCAATTTATGTGCGCCATGCCCCAGTGGGGGTTTGATTCCCGCCTTGGGATAAATGTTTGTATGATCTGCAAGTATTTCTTCCGGGTGGTCTGGTTATTTTCTAAATATAATAAAAAAATATATATGTATGTAATCTATTCTATTAAGTACATCAGTTATATCTAGTACCCATAACACAAGCTCTGCTTAGCTTGTGGCTAGATGATGATGCTGTGTGGATAGTCCAGCATTATTATTATTGTAAATATTGTCACACATTCACGCAACGCAACGCTTTCTAGTCCCAAACGAAGTAAAGCTTGTACTATGGAAACCATATTGCCGATAAAATTCTTATATACTCTTTTATAAATTCATACCTACCTCCTTAGTACAAATAACACCCAGGCACAGAACAAACATCTATGTTCATTCCACAAATGTTTGTTCTCGATGGGGATCG
Organism: Electrophaes corylata; assembly: GCA_947095575.1. NCBI lineage: Eukaryota > Metazoa > Arthropoda > Insecta > Lepidoptera > Geometridae > Electrophaes > Electrophaes corylata. The sequence continues at coordinate 10,605,621 of OX352699.1, read as the reverse complement.
AACCTCCACCACCTGTAGCGCTTTAGGCAGGGATATACAGCAGCATTTATTATTCGTGTGGAATTCGTCAAATGCTTAGGTTATTAGTATGAATAATAAAACTGTTGCTACATCATACAATTAGCATAGTAATACTTGCACATGGCAACTAAATAATTTCCCATGCGTTAACGAGAACATGACCAATGAAAAGCGAATAATTAAAAATTACACAGTACTATACATAATAAATAGCCTATACATATACGGACTCACGTGTGAGCTCGTGTGCGTTAGTATGTTGCTAACCCTGGTCTGGTGGTGGAGAGTTTAAGTAACCCCTATAGCGCTGTTCTTAAAAGCATATAAAAAACACACTAAGAGAGAAATGATTACGACATAACCATGTTGTACGACATGGTTAAAACAACATTGAGATAAATGTCGAGGGAACAGAGAAAGATGATACTGATAATCAATGTCGTATACATATAAAGCGGTTAAGAAGGCAACCCTGCAGAGAGATCCCTAGAAAGTAATGTATCTCTGGAAAGTATTGCCAATTATTTAATCTACGACTACTTAGACTGACAAGAACCTAGGGCTCTTCATTTAGAAGAAGCAGTCACCCACTTGTATTGCTTTTATGTAGGACTTCGGTATCCGCATTTAGACTAGGCGATCCATTATGCGTGGGCGGTGGTGGCTAAATTTGTAACAAGCCTAGTTCGTCAAAAGCACAAGCTTCCTGTGGGTGTCGCAGGCTTGGAGGAGCAAGATCACCAACTTAAATATGAACAGCGTTGAGTTGAACTTGTAGAAACCACTTTTATGCTATGCCAAGAGCGTGAAGTGGCGTTACTGATATTCTAGAATGAAATTGCTCATTTGTTTTTTTTTATTACAGTATGCCCTTCAATGGACATCAGGAATTCGCCGGAGCATATCCAAAGATTGCGAGGATGCCGCGTGATCGAGGGCCAGCTCAGCATCGTCCTGATGGAGAAAGCCACGCCAAAGGTCTACGAAAATATGAGTTTTCCGGAGCTCACGGAGGTCACTGGTTACGTCCTTATGTATCGGTAATTACCTTTAATATTATTGTACGGTCGTATAATTTTTTGCCGCGAAGCAGTAATATTCGCTTTGATTTGTTTCGATTGGAATGGTATGCGTGTTGGTGTAAATTACTTGCATTTTCATGTCTGAGTGATAGGCACAGTGTATTTCCACCGTGGACGTCGCTTAACTTTAGCCACACGGATTCAGACACACGGGTGCTTTTGAATTTTGCAAATTTCTTCGAATTCTCTGCATTGATCCAAATAAAATCCAAATTAAAATACAGTTTACACCTAACACAATAGAACTCTGCGTCAAATTTACCATGTCTGGGGATTAAAGTAGTGAAGCTATTTCTTTTGTTTCTTCGGCAATTGCTTAGTTGCTTTACCATTCATGCATGTTATCGGGGCCGACTTCCAAGCAAAAGCTTCGTTTGGAGTTCCGCAGTTCTATGATATTAATAGGCCAACCAGGTAAACAGGAAACGAACACGGATCATTAGTTTGACTGCCATGTTGTTGTCGTTGCACATATAGTTACAAACAGTGTATACTTGTTCAATGATATTCAATGGGCCCATGAAATTATGACTTACGGTTTTCACAACCGCGCTTGCAACTGACTAATACATAAATTGAACCCTCTCCGTGCGTCTGTAAAAAATAAGCTTGTTGTGGTGTTATTGATCTATATGCATATACAATTAGGAGTTCTTGCAGTATCGGTGTTGGATGTAACTTTTAACTCTCCGTCACACTATTCTACGTCCATCAACTTGAGGCATACAGATGTCAAACTTCGTGCGTGCCTGTAATTACACCGGCACCCACACCCTTTAAACCGAAACACAGCAAGCTGCTTGGCTGCAGAAATAGGATCAAGACTTTTTGTGGGTGTCAAATATCAAATTTTAGGTATGCGCGAATTGCTTGTATTCCATATGTGCTTGGTTACAAACCCTGTTCCTAGAATAGTAACTTGGTCACGATGTTTTCCTTCACCGTTAGAGAACACTGGCATATTGAAGTGGGTAATGCACGACCGGATTCGAATCCATAACTTTAGAATCAGTGTGTGGGTTAACTCCCGCTTTACCACCGGTTTTCATCTAGTTGATTATGAACTACGAATACCTACTAGGTGTTCGTAGTTTTAGATAAGAACAGGAAATTCAACTTTGGGATGAGGACAATGTCATATATAGGTATTTATTGGTAGGTGATTGTCCGGTGTGGAAATTGTAACAAATAATCGATGGACTCATTTAAAAATTCTTGTCGTACGCTGAGTGGTTACTCTACTTGTGTATGCAACAGGTAAAGGCTGTTTAGTTTGCATCGGTTGAACTTAATTAAAATGTTTCGTCCATTACAATGCTAACATTCACCATATAAATACCATATCTGTGGGAAATACCACTCGAGAGTTTCCCATTGTCTGATTGGCACACTTCCAGGCCTTCCACGTTTTCCTGTTTATATTGTACAACCTTGGATACTTACTACAATGCTATTGATTACGCTCAATCGAAACGTATCGTAAATCATATTGTACCTACTTGTGTAACAATAAAACAATAGCATACCTACAGGCGATAATAACAAACGTCATAGTTTCAAATGTTTTATTCTGCCAAGGACGGACGTAATCTAGCAAGTGAAACGTGAACTAGGCCGCTGCGCAGATTCAACGCGGTTTAGTAGATGTGCTTATTCCTTTCACGTTTTTCATCATAGCAGGGATCTCGTAGTAATTGAAGGCACATAATACTCGTATCTTTATGGAAAGGAAATGTATCAAGGCTTTTCAGGGCAAGTTAATGCTAGCTGAAGACATCGACGCGTTCAATTTCAAATTGCTCACGTAATGTAATTTTAATACATTTAAAACATGCTGTGTATAAAACAATACATTTTTCTAATCGTTGGGGACTGAAAAATGACAAACACGGGAATCGTTTGACGCTTTTTACGTCGAAATAAGCACTTCTTAGGCTTTTTCACGTGCTTAATCACACCCAAAAAAAATCCACTGCTGGACTTAGACCTCCCCTTTGTGTGGGGGCGGGTTTGCGATAGTCACTACGCTTAGCACGCGGATTGGTGAAAGCAGTACGCAGGAGATGCTGTTCCGCCTGGAGCATTCCCTTAGTCGCTTTAAACATCCATGGGAAGTAATGGAGGGGTACTCTAAGTCGGGACCACTACAGCTAGATTTACATACATTTTCATTTTTCACATCACCTTATTTACGGATAAAATGTTAGTGTATAAGATAGTTTTTTTTCTAACTTGTATATATATTCCTTATTGAGGTTAGAACCTCTGAACTTGGCCGTTTGATATTATTTACGGCATGAATTAATATATGTTCAGCAATTAACTACCGCGTGATGATGTATACGTAATTTATATGTTTTCGTTTCAGGACAAAAGGTGTTCGTAACCTGGGCGACTTGTTCCCGAATCTCACTGTCGTGAGGGGTATGCAGTTGTTCAAGGACTTCGCACTTGTCATATTCGATAATGGAGATCTTGAGGTACAGTTTCATTTTATATGCTAGAAGTAAAACAAACAACCAGGTGCTTATATCTGTTTTAGGATTTATTCTCCGTCAAGGGCCACGTTATTCGTTGTAATACTTGGGGTAGGATTTAGATGGTGTGACCTTGTCCAGCACCTTACCATCCTCTAAGTCTGGCCGACTTTATCCACGGAAGATTAACCAGTGTATTTTGCTCTCTTGTGGTATTATCCACATAAAAGGGATAATCTAATGTGTCTAATGGAGGTAGTTAAGTGTTACGTCTAAATATTATACTAGCTTACTAATTCGTAGAAAGCTCTTATTTATTTATATCTTAAGATTGTTAATTGGTTCAGACGTGAATTTGCGGAAGTTCATCGTAAGAACGTAATAGTCCAATCAATACAATTGTAGATTGTATTTGTGCTTTTTAGTAATTACGCTAATATCTTAATTAACTTTTTTGTAGGAGTTGCACATATACGTTTGCGTTGTTTTTAACTCTTTTTGAGATAAAAAAGAGAAGTGGCGAAATAGTACTTTTATTTATCTTTTTTTAGGTTTTTTGAATATTGAAATGAACTAAAGTATGTAGGAAAGGTATGTGAGGGTGAGACTTACCGGTAAACTATATTTTTTTTAAGTTCGTGGCGAAATCACGAAATAAGTATAAGGCTAATCTTACGACTGTAACCCTCAGGCAAGTAAATACAACCTTAGATCTCTATGTACGCAAGATAATGTGGTTACAAATCCATTCGCGGCAGGATGCAAGCTGATCGCCGCTGCGTCACTCGAATACAAACTGCAAACAAAACAAGCTAGAGTAAACAACGTGTAATTAATATTACTTTGGAAATAACTTAATCGACTTTGTTATTCCTGTATGAATGTCGAATCTATTGTGAAACACTCTTGTCAACTTATTGCAGGTCAATTATCGATTGACCCACGTGAAGTGTCCCAATTCGGGCCAATAATATATCCAAATTATGCACCCACATCACAGAATAAATGTAGTGTAGTGCGTGGGACGTTCCCTATTTAACAAGCGCCTTTGGTAGTTGAACCCATCATATGCCATAAATTCGGCTATTTGCTTCGAACTTTGGCTTTATGCCCCATGATTGTATGAAGTGGGTCGAAACAGGAAGTTACTTAGGCATGTATACACATGTTGTTCCTGAACATGACTTTTTTTTTTTTTTTTCGTGTGGGTAGTCAGGTTAACAGCTGTGAAATTACTGAGCTCCTTATTTATTATTATTTTTAACTTATTTAATACTAACTTAATGCCAAATTGGTGTGATAGTTAGAGAAGAAACCCTCCCCCACTCACCAGTATAATTACTTCTCCTCTCAACTTACCCAAAATACTGCAAACTGCAAGACTATGGACTTATATGCAAAGATGTCATCTAACATGGAGGACCTTGCTAGCACTTTTGATGCCAGGATGCACCAATATGAGAATGATCTCAAGAAATTCTCTGGCACTGACCCTATCCCTCATAAGGACCTGGATGCACTGACACGTGAGTTCATTGATTTCAAATCACTTATATGGAAAACACTATCTATGATGAGATCCCAGTTGGAGCTTTTGGTCCAAGGGCTTGATCGCCAAGAAACTATCTCACGCAGGAAGGTCCTCTTGTTCCATGGTGTACCGGAGTCCAATGATTTGGCCGTTGGTGAATCCATTATCAAGATATTAAAAAATGAATTTAAAATGTCAGATGTCTCTATCGAGCATTTATCTACATGTCATCGTATGGGGACTAACACCAACAAGCCTAGACCGATGATGGTACGCTTTGCATGCTACAAGGTGCGTAGCTCCGTCTGGAATGCGAAGACTGCATTGAAAAATACCGGTATCACCGTCTCTGAGTTTTTAACAAAGACTCGACATGAAGTCTTTACGTCGGCCCGCCAACACTTCGGTATTAAGCAGTGTTGGACATCGGAGGGCAAGATTGTCATCTTGCTGCCCGACAACAAGCGGCGGAGGATTGAGTCTATGTCTGAGCTAAAGATGCTAGTAGCCGAGCATCCTGCGCTGCCCTCGGGTCCGGAGAAGAGGACTCCCGGTACGTCTCAAGATAAGGGCAAGACCACCACACCCCCCGTGGCAAGCAGGCCCGCAAAGGCAGAACCCCGAGCCAGGCGCACCGTGAAGTGAGCAGCGCCGTGTAGTAGTAGTTCATGGATTGCAGGCCTGCATGCTTTTTTGCTCAACTGTTGGCGGTTACGGCGCACATTTCTAGCATGCAAAATGGCTTTTCCATTCATGCTCTAAAATAGTAATGTAAGGTAGGTTTGATCACACATCACATCTCGTTTTTTCATATAAAAGTACTTTGTGGTACGGTTGTTGTTTTTAGTTTTTACTTCTTCTTCCTTTTATCGTGTGCCTGCCGTGTGACATGACAGTTGTCAAATCAATCAAACTTTTGACACACGTGACACTTACCCTAGCACTAAAAGTTTCGTTCGGAAATCTTATTGATGTACCATTTAAATCAAATTTACTTTTAGTAGTTCTGTGTGATAGTGAGTTTGGTTTTTTAAATTATATTTAATGACTGTGTGTATTGTTCTCTCTCTGCATGCAGGCAGTGGTTTCTTTCAGCAAACTGGCGAGTGAAGGAGGCATGTTTGCTAGTATAATTATATAATAATTATTATTAGGTTAGTATAATTATTTTTATTAAGTATTTAGTTAGGTATTTATTTTATTTTTTATTTATATATGGATAATATTGTATTCAATGATAGTTTTTTTTCTTGCTCTTCTTCTTGCTCTTCCGATAATGATTATTTCAGTGCTGCTAGCGATGATTCAACCCATCTGCTTGATCAACTGGAATCTAAATTTTCTGCCTTCTCTAAACACCTAAACATTGTCCACATTAACGCCCAAAGCATCCCTGCTCACTTTGAAGATATGCTTTCCTCGTTTGATAGTAAGCTGATCGATGCTGTACTTGTATCGGAATCGTTTCTAAAACCAGCACTTCCCTCTACTCAATACCCCTTACCTGGTTTTAAGCTTATCAGAAACGATAGAGTGGGTAAAGGGTGTGGTGGTGTAGCAATCTATCTACGAGCAGATATCCCATCTGTAGTAGTTGATCACTCTCCCAATGAATATTCCAACTTTGCTGAACACCTTTTTATTGAAATTACTATTAACCACTCCAAAATTATGCTAGGAGTGTATTACCCCCCCTCATGCAATATAGATTACTTTTCCTCTCTTGAAACTAAACTAGAATCTTATTCCTCCTTATATGATCACATTATTATTCTTGGGGATTTTAACACTTGCCTGATTAAAAATGATCAGCGTGCTACTAAACTTCGCTCTTTGGTTACGTCTGTCAATATGCACATCCTTCCCCTTGCTGCCACTCATCATGCTCCCCACGCCACCCCTTCTCTTCTTGATATAATTTTAGTCTCTGACGCTGATCGTGTTGCGACACATGGTCAGTTAACTGCTTCCTTTTCTTACCATGACCTTATTTATCTCTCTTATAGAATTCGGTGCCCCAAGCGTAAGACAAAATCTCTTCTCCTTCGGAGTTTTAAGGATATTGACCTGGAGTGCTTGAAGTCTGACGCGAGTAATATTGACTGGTCTCCCATAATCAATACGGCTAGTATCGATGACAAAGTTTCCTTATTCAACACAATCATCACTAACCTTTTTGATATCCATGCCCCTTTAAAACGTGTTAATCTAAAACACAAACCTGCTCCATGGCTGACTCTGTCTATCAAAAAGATGATGTCGAAGCGTGATAAAGCAAAGAGGACCTATAAGAAGTCACCTTCTGAAGAGAACCTGGCTACGTATAAGAAACTTCGAAATCGTTGTAGCAAAATGTGTAGAGATGCAAAAAGGTGTCATATTCACAGCTCAATCCAAAATTGTAGTCCAACTCAAATGTGGAAATTCTTTAACTCCCTTGGGTTAGGTAAAGGCTCTAATGAGGCACCAATATCTTTCGATTTAAACACTATCAACTCTCATTTCTCTAAATCTCCAACCTGCATAGCTGATAGTGATAAACTCTCCACTCTTGATCATTTGTCTAATGTGCCCAGGCCTGCGTGTCCTTGTTTTGAACTGGATAAGGTTACTGAGGATGAAGTATTGAAACTCCTGAAGTCTATATCTACCAGAGCCGTAGGTACAGATGGCATCCATATCCTAATGCTCCAGCTCCTATCCTTTGAGCTCGTTTCCGTAATCACCCACATTATCAACCACTCTCTCGAGACGAGCTCCTATCCTTCTGCTTGGAAAAAGGCCTATGTTATTCCCCTTCCTAAAACTTCTAATCCCGTTATTGTATCCCAATTCAGACCCATTTCCATTTTACCTGTCCTGTCCAAAATCCTAGAACATGCTATGCATAATCAACTTTCTAGTTTTCTTTACAAAAATAGCCTACTAAGTCCATTCCAGTCAGGTTTTCGCCCGGGCCACAGTACTGTGAGTGCTCTGACTAAAGTCTCCGATGATATTCGCTGGGGCCTTGACAATAAACTCCTTACTGTTCTGGTGTTATTGGACTTTAGCAGTGCCTTTAATTCAGTTGACTTTGAAATTCTTCTCTCCATTCTTTCTTCTTTTAATATTTCTCCCTCGGTAATTGCTTGGTTTGAGTCGTACCTTACAGGCCGCTCGCAGTGTGTTCGCTCGGACGAGTCTTGCTCAAACTGGTGCGACATTACGGCTGGTGTGCCTCAGGGTGGCGTTCTCTCTCCCCTTCTCTTCTCTATGTTCATTAACGCCATCTCGCATGTTATTACCTCACAGTACCATCTCTACGCTGATGACCTACAAATATATTGCCAATTCAAAGCCGGTGAAATTTTAGAAGGAATCAACCGTATTAACTCTGACCTTAGCAGCATCCACTCTTGGGCGAAGGCTTTTGGTCTTTTAGTAAACCCTACGAAGTCCCAGGCGGTGATTTTTGGTAGCCCCTATATGCTGAATCTTGTAAGTCAGTCAGCTCTTCCTTCGGTTATATACGCTGGCACTACTATATGCTATTCTGCAAACGCCAAAAATCTAGGGGTTACCTTTGACGGCCAGTTATCCTGGGTGAGTCATGTTAACGTAGTTAGCCAACGGATTAACTACTCTTTTCAGTCTCTCAAGCGTCTCCAGAAGTTTTTACCCTTCCATACAAAAATAACCCTTGCTCAATCTCTTCTGCTTCCTCATCTCGATTATGCTGACGTTTGTTTCCTAGACGCGACGGAGGAGCTTCTAAACAAATTGGAACGTCTTCAAAACCTGTGCATCCGATTTATATTCGGTTTGCGCAAGTTCGACCACGTTTCAGCATTCAGGTCCCAGCTAAAATGGCTCCCTATCCGTCGTAGACGCGATCTTCATGTCCTTTCTCTTCTTTTCAACGTTTTGTTTAACCCTCGTTCTCCATCTTACCTCCGTGAGCGCTTTGTTTTTCTTGTCCCGCGGGGTGAACCCTGCAGAACAGCAATGTCCCTTCTTCTTAAAACTCCCTCTTATTCTTCCAGTCGCTATGGCGACTCCTTTACTGTCCATGCGGTCAAGCTTTGGAATACCCTCCCTCATTCGATTCGTGCCAGCCCATCTCTTGACATTTTCAAGCGCAACGTAAAAGAGCATTATCTCTCCTTGTAATATAATATAATTATGTATCTAATATATATTTTTATTTTATATAAGTACTTATTTATTTATATTTATTTAATATATTTTTAGTTAGTAAGTAGGTATATATTTAATTTTGTATGTATATATTTTATGTAGGTATTGTGTTCTAAAGTAGTCATAAAATCTTCTCTTATTTTTACGTTTTAGTTTTATATCACATTTAAATTTTCTCATCATCTTTGTGTTTGTACACCTACCCATCACTACAATCTGCTCTCTCTATCTTCTAAGGTTTGCTGGAAGAAAACTCTTTTTAGGGTTAAGCTCGCCTTTGTACATGACCGCTGTAAAATAATTATCTGTATAATCTGTGTGTACAATAAAGAATAAATAAATATGATTAAACTGTTCCAGCATCATGCTGGCAGCATGGTATTCATTTTTATAGCAGCGGCCGGTGATGAGAGGAATCGTATTACTGTTAACCTAAATTATTCCTAACTTTCTATGTGGAAATATAAATATACCTGAAGGGTCTGAAAGAAACACATAAATAATACAGTACGGCCATTTTTAGATAAACACTCTGAACTTAGGCTTTCAGTATTACGGTGAATGTAAAAATAAAATCTGTCGAAGCAATAGATTGACAGTGAGGTTAAAGCTCACCTGAAAACGTTCGATCTAGCGATGAGAGAATGATATGTTTTGAATTCTAACCTAAAGTACATTCTGACTTCCGGACTGGTCTCACAGCTCATTTAGTAATAGCTCTGCCTGTAGGTGGTGGGTACGATCCCCACCGAGAACAAACATTTGTGTGCTGAACATAGACGTTTGTTCTCTGCCTGGGTGTTATATTGTATTCTAGGTATGCATTTACAAAAAAAAACGTGTATAAGTATTCTATCAGTTATCTGGTTCCCATAGTACATGCTTTGCTTAGTTTGGGATGGATGATGTGTAAATTCATGATGTTCATTAAAATGTATTTATTGATACAGTTTTGTTATTGAATAAATAAAAAAAAAATATCTAAAATAAATGTTTTCGAGACGATCTCTATTCAGATCATGGGACCGTGATATCAGACTAAGTGGAAACAAATGTAAAGATCTATTATTTTTTGCAGACGCTGGGTCTTCACTCTCTAATGGCGGTGGAGAGAGGAGGCGTGCGGATAGAGCGAAACGACCGTCTCTGCTACGTCGACACTATAGACTGGAGCCGCATCAACACTGATAACGCGGAGAACATCATCAGGGTGAGTACATCACTTACGTAATCACTACATACGATAGGAGCCTGCGAGAGTCCATCTTACTACCGCAGTGACAGGTTCTTGTCATCAAGCAGTTGTGTACAGGGGCTATAAGGATGAAATTACAGGCACATAAGGCTTAACTCCTGTATACCTCAAGTTGATGGACGCAGGGATGTGTATCATAGAGCACGAGTCTAAAGAACGTGACAGCGAGGTAATGCTTTGTTATAGATGGTGTTTACCACATAATATCTGCTTGTTGCATCAGCAAGTGGTATGAAAATAAAAGATACTTCGGGGTGAATGGGAGATAAATATGTCTTCAATCGATGTCATGGCATAGGTTACGCTATACGGGTTACATTATCAACACGTGGGTCGAATGCATGTTTGCCAACTAATAGGTGAAATCTATCGGATAACCTATTCATTCTGGACTGACCACTAACATTCATTGACCGATCGAGCGAAGCGTTTCAATTCCGGAATTGACCAAAAATTGCTCTTGTCTTTCTGTCTGTCTGTTCTCATCTACAGGTCGCATTTTTCAACCCATTTTGATGAAAATTTGCACACAAGTTCCTTGTTTATTTTATTGTTTAATTTTTTTTACCTACCTATATCAATCAGACTAGCCCGCAGTCCTCTTCGCCTTTATGAGACGAACCTGTAAACTGCCTTGCTGGATAGATTTGACTTGACTGTACTACTTCTTAAAATACCTTGTGGTTCTCAGAAGTTACTCAACCGAATTCCAATACACTTTCTCCAACATTGACCACTCGGGCATTTTATAGGCGCGGAGGAATGCGATTTCAAAGGATTTTATTTTTGGCAAGAGCGCTTGTTATTATGTTTATAGGTGATTATAGCTAAACTACCGTGCTATATCGTTGCCCTATTTATCATGGGCATATACGATACATATAAGTATATCAATGTCACGCGCCTCTGCCCGGTCACGTGGTTTAATAATGAATGAATGACAGCCTCGTTTGCGGTTCGGTCAATATTGTTGTCCGTTGCCAAACTTGTTTCGGCCAGCGGACCGTGGGATTTATACGATATTAGTTCCGCCTTGGTACCGGTTATCGGTTTACTGCGAATATTGTAATACACTTTGTATACACTAGGATATTGCTGTGTAAATCTGTAGATATTTTATGTGCTTATGTTCATTCCATTTCGAAAGGATATGAAATAAACATAATAAATAATAAAATAAATGGGCCTGTTTATTCTGTTGTTAATTATACAAATTTTAAACACGTATTAAATATGATAGGTACTTAATTTTATTGCAATAAATAGATAAATATTTGTGGACATTTACACAACATCATCTAGTCCCAAATTAAGCATAGCTTGTACTATGGGAACCAGATGACTGATAGAATACTTATAAAAGTTTTTTTATAAATACATAATTATATTAGTAACACCCTGACAAAGAACTAACATCGAGGTTCACCACACAAGCGTTTGTCTTCGGTGTGGATCGAACCTATAACAAACAGCACAGAAGGCAGACCTGCTACTAACCTAGCTGTGAGGCCAGTCAAAACAAATTATTATTTAAACTAGCGAAAGGTTTCTCTCTTCGTCCGCGTGAAATTATTTTTATACAAACTTCAAGCACTTTAAAATAAATAATAGTTAAAAAAAATATTAACAAACACGCTACGCTTAAAAATAAGAATGGAATTACTTAATAAAAAAATAATTTTATTGTAAAAAAGCGTGGGGTGCTAGATGTTTAATTGTTGTTAATATTTTATTTGTACTTAGATCTTTGTAAAAGTAGCGTCATCATGAAAATACCTAACTTAAAAAGCACTCCATGTTTTTTTTACAATAAAATGATTTATTTTAATTACTTATACACTATACGTAGACTTGGCAAGGATAATGGGACGAACTATTTAAATTATTGCATTGTCATCGGTCCTTGGTAAGTGTGCAAAGTTTCAAATCAATTTGACGTTTTGAAGGGGATGAAAATTACGTTCGAAGATTCCGTTACATAGATACATAGTATGTATGGATACGTAAGTAGTATGTATTACATACTATACTTACCATGCTAATAAAAGCGTGTTAAAAACAACATTAGAGATGGCAACATACTTACCGGTCATTTTAGCTAGTGGAACACTCAGCGGGCGGCCAATATGAAGCACCAAAAAAACTTAGATAAGTTTAAAATAAGTGTTATAAATATGCAAAAACAAAGCTCACTAAACCATTTTATGAATGAGAAACAGTTAAGACTAGTGTATACGATGTTTATAGCGGCGAATTTCTTTCACTTAGATTGCAAATTGTTTTTTTTCCCAAAAAAGTTTCTAAAGAACAATTCCTCGCGTGCCAAGTAACGGAACTAAATTCGGACTGTTTTTACACAGTTTTTCGGCCAGTGTTAACGGGAACTGACAGTACTATCCTACTACAGTACCTACCTATTTATTAGTTTCTCACAGATAATTCATTTCACAAACATAAATATGAAAGGAAACTTCTTGTAGTGGAAATAGAGTTCAAAGTTGTCTTGCTCTACTTTTGTACTGTCGGCACGGCTCAGTCGGTGGTAATGAAATGAAATGAAATCGTTTATTTGCTGAAGTATGGTGCTCTGCCTCTGGTAGCTCTGCCTTCTACGCTGTAGGTCGTTGGTTTGATCCCCACCGAGAACAAATACTTTGTGTGATGAACATGTATGTTTGTTCTATGTCTGAGTGTTGTATTGTCTGTATGTATTTATAAAAAAAAGTGTTAAAGTATTCTATCAGTTATCTGGTTCCCATATTACAAGCTTTGCTTAGTTTGGAGCTAGATGGCGTTGTGTCAAAAGAGGTGGCGAAAAGGAATAGCAATATTTTTATGTTTTTGTGAATTGACAAATTATGAATAGTCTTTTATTGTTTCAGTCTAACTACGATACTCGGTTTTGCGGGCTGTGCCTGAATGCTCAGAGTCGGGTGGAAGACCATCGCCAGTCGCTGACCCAATGCCCCACCGATCCTAATGGCCGATTTCTCTGTTGGGATGAAAAAAGTTGCCAGACGAGTATGTTTAAACTAGTGTAGTACCCGAAAATTTGCTCCTGTACTAATATTTTCGAAAGTTATCCCCCAAATTTAATATGCTTCTAGGATCTATATTTAGGTGGTATGTATAACCCCTGTTAAACAAACTAATCCAGGATTCATACCATTACGTATTATTGCGATTCAGTCCAAGACCTAATCTGAATGAATACGGCATCGTTCGGTTTAAACTGATTCGATGACATTTATTCCCTTGTCATACTGTTCGTATTATGTCATCGAATCTGTCCAAACGGAATGTTTCAGTTTATCCAATAAATGGGATAGCCCGTTCCTCGAGCACTGCAATCGGATAATGATGAAGTAGTTTCATCAATAACTGGATTGCAGTGCTTGAAGTTATTATTATTTTTGTAATACTCAAACTAATACTAACATAGAATAAGTTTTGACTAACTTAATATAGGCCGAGAAGACGTTGGCGGGACGATCTCGACACCCACAAAAAAGATTGGTGGGAGACCGCCAAAGACCGGGACCAGTGGAGGATTTTGGGGGAGACCTTTGCCCAGCAGAGGGACACAATAGGTTAAAAAAATATATATATATATAGACCTAAAATTAATTTATGTATATTGTTGTCTGAAATAAATGAATTTTAATTTTTAATTTTAATTTAATTTTATAAAACGTGATGGTGCGAATCCTGGACTGTTTTAAAACTTCTTTCATATGTCGAGTAAAGCCGGTGCTAATTGGACAGCACTATTTTCTTTACTTGTTACGTTTACTTGCTAACTTAGCCAATGTTGCAGTTTGTCCGATCGCGTGCGGTACCCGCGGTTGCTTCAACAACAGCACTACCTGTTGTCACGCGTCGTGTCTCGGCGGCTGCGACGGTATCACAGCGCGGGATTGCCGCGTCTGTCGCAACTTCTCCTTCGGTTACGATAAGGAGCGTGTGTGCGTCGACCGCTGCCCCAACGGCACTTACGAGGTAACGACACTGACAGCAGTACTGCCGCTAACATATGAGCCTCGGCGGCATCACATCATGTGACTAGCATGTCTGTCGCACTTAGGATAGAAAGAGCAGCACGTCTACGTTGACCGCTGTATACCGTTACTCTGCGTCTTGTCTCGGTTCTGCATGAAGAACTGAATGTACTGAACGTTTTTCTCCCACTAGACCCCCACCGGTGCTGTGTCCATATTATATATTTCTATTTTATTTCCCAGAAGGAAGTCACAATAAATAAAAAGCAATCATTATAAATAATCCACATTAATTGAGACGCTTCATAAACATGCCAATTTAGCGAACTTAATATGTGATATCATCGCGGTTGCAGTTAGTGTAACTGCACATTTTATTGTTTTAAGACAGCGTCATTTTGAGACTTTCGTTACAACTTGGGAAATTTTTATTAAAACATCCTCAGCATGATATACTGATACTATTTATATTTTTAACTGCAGTCAATGCTCGTTGTTTTTGGTATCCTAAAATGGGAAGTCTTACTTTAGAGTCAGCTAGAACTATGTATGTATTCTGCATGATTGTTTTTTTTTAATCTTTAAGTACCTACCAATTATAAGTCTTTTAACTGACTGACATATCAGACTGACGCCCAGCCCAAACCACTGGTCGTAGTGACTTGACATTTTTATGGTATATTCGTCTTAGTGCGTAGAGGTGTACTACGAAAGGAATTCCATAAATGGGGACAGCGATTGTTTAAGTTTATATAAAAACAACTTGACGCGGACGAAGTCACGAGCGTTTCGCTAGTACTAAATAGGGATCCAATAAGTTGGACAGCAACTCACTTGATGTAGGTAGAGCCATTGCGCCTTCATTGAGCTTTCGCTGCCTGTAGTGCAGAGGCTCTCAAACTTATTGCGCCTACCGCCCACTTTCAAAATTAATAATTTTTCAGCGAACCCAATCTTTTATAATCTAACCACAATGACATTAATTGCTTGAATTAGTTTAATTATAATGTATAGTAGAATATAGTTTGCTGTGGAGTTTAAACTTCAGTCTTTACACGATCAAACAGGGCTGAAATATGAACTAAATAATCAATGTGTAGGTTTAAGTTTTAGTGAGTTTCAAAATATAAATTAGATGAAATTACAAATCAGCCACCGTCCCCCTAATCCATTTAAACATCCCCTATTTTTCTTAGCCCTTTACCGCCCCCCTCTAAGGTTGATAGTAAAGTTTTTTTGCAGTTATTTCGTCGCTGCGTGACTGAACAGGAATGTCGATCGATGCCGCCGCCTCCACAGCCGGTGGGGTCCAACTTACTCCGCTTCGCTCCCAGCATAAAGGCTTATAAGATACACGATAAACGGGAATGCACCTATATGTGCCCCAGCGGGTTCACGGAGGTAATTGTTTTACATCGCTATAAAAAAAAATTACATCACGACTTTAATCCCCAAGCACAGTAGATATCCGCTCCGATCTTTTTGTACCAAGTCGTCTACTCGAGGTCCTTCGAGGATGTCTAAGGGGGGTAGTCAGAGGTATGTCCAGATAGTACATTTGGTACATACCCACATTTTGCAGTAGTTAGTATTCCATAAGTGATTCCAGGTTGCAAGCCCATCGCCGCTGCTAGAACACAAACTGGTTTCTCATGATGTTTTCCTTCATCGTTTGAGAGCACTGGCATTGCGCACATACATTTTTCAAACGGAAAAATTCATTGGTGTACGACCGGACTTGAACCCACAGCTACGGCTAAGGGTAACTACCACTAGACCACTGGTGCTCTTCCGGTCCACTGGTTTAGAAATACAGTATAATCTTCAGACAACAAGCATTTATATTCATCGTACACCCACATGAGCCTTCAAACAAAAAAGAAATTAATCAATGGCTAAATATACGCATTTCAACACCCACGCTAATTGTATTATCCTTAATTTCATCATAGTAACGAATAGAAGTCTGCTGTTTAAGTATAAGCTTATAATTAAATCTTCATAATTGAATTTACCAATTTATGTTCAGGTGGGCAGTATTTACAACGCAACGTGCGACCGGTGCGAAGGAGGTTGCGTGCGGGAATGTGCGGGTGGTAAGATAGACTCGGTGGCTGCTGCAGAACAGTTCAGAGGCTGCACTCACATCAAGGGCAAGCTGGAGATCACGCTACGCTCTGGTGGTGGTAAGAAACGCTATGAATTACCTAAAAGGTCATCAGAACCTCGCGGCAGAATTTGGCCATTTGAGCAATTATTGCGCTATTCCTATAACCTACAAGTATTCGTTAGTAGTGATACGGTTCGTAGTCTGTGAGATAATCTCTGATCTTATTGGCTACTGTAAATTGTCACTCAATGAGATGAGAGCTTATGTGACAGGTTACAATTTTGGATGACATTCTCTTGGATTTTTTTTGTTATTGGTGTTAAAATACTGAATTAATTTTGCTGAAAGGTCTATAGGACCTAGAAAGTCAACAAAAAAATATTAAAAATCGGTTTACAATTAACAAAGATATCGGTAAACATACATAAAAAATATACAGTCTAAAATTAAACCTACTTTTTTGGAGTCTGTTAAAAAGTCTCAATGATTTCAGGCAACACCCTGGCTTCGCTAGAGTCTTCCCTCGGTGAGATCGTGGAGATTAACGGTTGGCTGCAAGTGACCCGCTCCTACCCGCTTGTCTCCCTGATGTTCCTCAAGAAACTAAGGAAAATCAACGGCGTACCATCCGCCGAGTATAAGTGAGTCTGTAACATTTTACACTTACTCTCATTCTTTTATATAAACATTACTTAGCTCTGGCCTAGTTTTTCAGCCATTGGTAAGACATGATGGCAATATAGTTCTTTGCTTAAAATAAGCTTTGGGATAGTTTTCAGCCATTGGTAAGATATGGCAAGGTACATGTTATGTCCTGCCAAATATTTATAAGAAAGGTCATTAGAATCGTATTTGAATGTTTGTATACATTACTAAGAAAATGCGCGCGGCTTCATCCGCGTGAAGTTCTATTCATACAAACAGCCCCCGCGTTTATGGGTTGAATTTTGTAAATTCCTTTACGTACCAAGACGAATATAGCCTGAAAATTTCAAGTCTCTACGACCAGTGGTTTAGGCTGTGCGTTGTCTATGTGTCAGTCAGTCTTATAATTGGTATAAATTAACTGCACAACCACAGTAAAATCGCGAGCGACATTGCTCTCGTGAAGTAACATTCATGCACATTTCAAGGTTGTGCGCGTACAGCTGATTCTGTTTTTTATCAGTATAACAATGTATACCTCAATTTCAGAGGCCAAGTGTTGCACATACTCAACAATCCAAATCTGGAGCTACTATGGGAGTGGGACGCACACGGGCCGTTGGAAATCACAGGCGGAACAATCTACATACACTTGAATCCGAAACTCTGCTACAATCAACTGACGCCGCTGAAACTGATGACGAGCAACCCACGCTCCAACTTCACAGAGATCGAAGTCTCTGAAGATAGTAACGGGAACCAGGCGTCTTGTAAGTTGTGACTTGTTTTAAAGGTTAGTTTCGTTTGTGAGTTCGAACCGTCACAAGATTATGTAAAAAAAAACTTGATTGACTACATACTTAGCTATTTATATCAGTTTTATAGCGTTTAAACTTCTGCCAATTATTGATCGAAAGTAGGCTTAAAGTTTATATCCGAGTTGGATTCGAATCCACGATCTGTCCTAGATGCGTTAACCATCTCGCTACCGGCTCTTAGCATCTCAGTGAAAGAGCATTGGTTCCATGAAATCATAAAAATCACAAGGTCCAGTTATGCGCGACCAAGCCTGGAGGACCAATGAAAAAACGTTTAGCTTGGTTCCTACTGGTTTTTGAGTAATCTTTTTTACTATAATATAACGTGAAGCTTCAG
Source organism: Electrophaes corylata (assembly GCA_947095575.1). NCBI lineage: Eukaryota > Metazoa > Arthropoda > Insecta > Lepidoptera > Geometridae > Electrophaes > Electrophaes corylata. Next base: position 10,587,168 of record OX352699.1, on the reverse strand, counting down.
TGTGGTGCCACCGAACAACGAAAACTTTTTTTATGCATTGTGATAGATCAGTAAGGGAAAATAGTAATCGAATGAAAAATGCTGAATCGGTAACACGAGTCCTCGTTACCGATTACGATGACATTAAAAACTGCATTCAATGACTTTGGATAACGTTTATCGTTTTTATTCAAGCTGATGATAAATCTACCGGATGCGAAGTTCGTTAGTATCTCGTATTAACAAGGTCGTGATTTGGAATCCCACTCGGTTGATAACTTTGGAACAATATACAAATATGTACTTTGCTGTTCTAACTAATTTAAGGTCATAAATAACACAACATCGCTACACGACTAATCCCCAAGCACGGTAGGTATCCTCTTAGGTCTCTAAATACCTACTCGAGAATCTTCGAGGATGTCTAAGGGGGGTAGTCAGAGGTACGTCCAGATATTGCATTTGGGACATACCTACATATTGCAGTAGTTTGTACTCGTAGTATACAGGATGCAAGCCCATCGCTGCTGCTAGAATACTAACTGGTTTTCCTTAAACATTTTAGAGCACTGGCAATGCGGAAGTAGTCGATACATACTTGAATCAAATGTATGCCCTGTATAATATGAATGACAGCCGTCACAGCTCAGTTTGTAGTAGTTCTGCCTTCTGCGCTGTAGATGGGTTCTATCTTCACCGAGATCAATCATTTGTGTGACGAGCATAGATGTTTGTTCTTTGTCTGGGTGTTATATTGTATTCTAAGCAAGTATTTACAAAAAAACAAGTATTCTATCTGTCATCTGGTTCCCATACTACAAGCTATGCTAAGTTGGGGGCCTAGTCTAGCCCCAAATTAAGCATCGCTTGTATATGCTAGGGAATGTGAGTGATGTCTGCAAAATGTCCACAATTATTGATTCATATGTGATGTACAGTCAGCTGCACTAGAATGTATACAATTCGTAACTTACAGAATGGTTTTACAGCGTTACAATTAATATTTATAGAACAAAAACTCAAAAAATAAGTGAAATTATTAGCAAATTTCATGATTTTTGAGTTTTTTTCTGTTTAAAAGTTTACTGTTAGATATTTGAACCCTTTTGAAAGATACGAATTGTATACATTCTAGTGCAGCTGACTGTACAATATACTGATTTGTGTCACAACTCAGCATATTCCATTCTCCAGGTCTCCCCGGGAACATGAAGCTCTCGGTGTCTCAGTTACGTCGCACGGTTGCTGTTCTCGAGTGGAATATGTACTGTCCGGACGATTTGCGCAAACTGCTTGGATATTCGGTATATTACATTGCGTCGGAGCAAGACGTCACGATATACGATCAGAGGGATGCTTGTTCTGAATCGTAAGTATTAGATACTAGAGTAACGTGCGCCACTCCGTCCGTGTAAACTACGCCTGCGCGCAATTTTTTTACAGATTTCAACCCCCGCTAAACCCGTTTAGGGGTTGAATTTTTAAAAATTCCTTTCTACATTTAGGCTGCATCTACACTTTCTATCAGGTGTGATGGCAGTCAAGCGCTTAGGCGTCCAAAATTAAAAGTAAAAAAGTAAAAGTACACCTCTATAATAATAATAATTATATTGGTATAAATTAATACCGACAGCTACTTAAAGAGCTCCCAACAATTTCATAAACCAGTCATGTAGTAGTGATGTACTTAAATTCCCAAGCACAGTAAATACCCCCTCAGATATTTAGGTAATTTAGTACCAAGTACCTTTTCGATGATCTCTAAGGAGGGTAGTCAGAGGTACAACAGATATTATGTTTGGTCTTTGATTATGATCAATTGCTAATGTATCATCAGTGTCAGTTGCATGAGAAGATAAAGTTTTTATAAGATTATGGAAAACTCTCATTCTGATTGAAAAGATAAAGTGCCAAAAACTTATAGGGAAATAAGGTGTCGGGTCATTCAAGTCTATTGTATTGTATGTTACTTTGGGGTCTCATTAACTTGTTAACATTCGTTTACATATTCACTTGTATCTACAAATATTTTTTTAGCTGGAACGTTGTTGACGTAACAATAGACGAAGCCCGCTCGAATAGATCACAAGATTCAGACAGTGACAAGGAGCAAATCGATAAAGATAAAACGGAGATGGATAAACTAGATCCTTTTGCGAAGTGCAACGGTATGCAGCCTATATTCCGTCTAATAACGTCACTGATGCCGTACACGAGATATGCAGCGTATGTAAAGACTTACACGACTCTGCAAGACAAGAAGGGGGCACAGAGTCCGATCATTTACTTCAGGACTCTGCCTGGAAGTGAGTATTTCTAGATAATATACCTTATATTCCGGAACATACGATCTTACTGATGCCTTATACGAGGTAATAAGTTACTACAACTCTGCTCTATCATTTACTTCAATGATCCTGCCTGGTCTTATTACAAGTCAGTTTATTACGTCTACTCAAATACCTGAAAAAAAATATAGAAAAGCCTATATTTTGCTATAGATTTTTAATAAAGAAGCAAACCTTCGCGTTACATGTGTGAGTGTGCATTTATGTTGGGCATCTGTAGTAAGAATGAGTGAATTATGCCGTGATGAGTGGATTATACCGACTAAGCTGTTAGGTGCTGGGCAACTCTATGTAAAATCCTGTCCCAGGCAGGAGGCAAAAGCGTTCCGTAAATAGGGGTACAAAGTTACTCCTGACTCAGTAGATGATACGAGTATAATCTACTATCTCTAATCTACAAAGGCCTGTTTACTTTATTATGTTGCTTTTACATTTATGGAATTCCTCTTCCCAGAGCCAAGTCCTCCACAAAACTTAGCTGTTGAGCTGCTCGACGCGCATTCGGTCGCCATTGCTTGGGAGCCTCCTTTCATGCCGAACGGTACCATTATACTGTACCACGTGGAAGTACAAGCAAATAGCTACAACGAGGAACAGATTCTAGCGGGCCGGCGCGGCACTACCGATAGTTGTAGCAATCGTAAGTTTTTACGACACGCTGATTGAACAAGCCACCCACTTTATGTTAACCATTACTTATATAAATAAATAATAAAATATATACAGAGTGTAACATTTAGATCGGTCAGTATGGAAAAGTCTGAAATTTATTATTTATTTAAAAAGAAAACTGCATTTATACATAAAAAAACTTGTACTCAGCTCGGGAATCGAACCCGAATGTTTCGAAAAATAAAACTAACACTATTTCTATTTCTTATAAGTCTTAAGCAGTAAATGTTACTATGAAACATGATGTTGTATAATGTATATACCGGGTGTAATAAAACTACTTCCGAAAATTCCCGGAACGTGTAAAGTTATATACTGTTGTATATAGCAGGTCTTGTAGAATAGCACTTGGCTGATAGCCAAATAGATTTAGAGTTATAAGAATATTTTGCTGAAATTCCTATTTACCAACCAGCGATGTATTCCGTACGGCGGTTAACGATTTATTTTATGATGTATTATCGGCATTGATGTTGAAAATACGGACAAAAAATGTCAGAATCATGGTCTGAATGCGCAGTTTCAGATTTCGGAAGTAGTCGCATTACTCCCGGTATATACATATTGTCACATATTCACACAACGCCGTCCAGCCCCAAACTAAGCAAAGCTTGTACTATGGGAACCAGATAGCTCATAGAATACTTTTTTATTAATACATACCTAGAATACATATAACACCCAGAGATAACAAACATCTATGTTTCCCACACAAATGTTTATCCTCGTTGAGGATCGAACTCACAACCTACGTCTGGGTGTTATAAATAGATAGATATATTGTATTACAACAGATAGTATATAAGTACCTATTCTATCAATTATCTGGTTCCAATATAATAAGCTTTGCTTAGTTTAGGGCAAGAAAGCGTTGTGTGAACAATAAATATTCATTTCTTTTGTTCCCCGCAGCGTCAGCACTCGCCAACCTAATAGCATCCCGCGTGGAAGTGGACTACCAGCTCAAAGAGGAGAAGACTACTAATGATATAAAGAACGGTACGTGCGCGTGCAAGGAGGAACCTAAGCCAGTCAGTAGATTCGACGAACACGCTGAGGAGGAGCGGGTCGACAGCATTCACTTCGAGAATGAACTGCAGAATTGGGTCAGTATTTTAAATAAATAAATAAAACCGGCCAAGTGCGAGTTGGACTCGCGCACGAATGGTTCCGTACCATTATCTATAGTAAAAACGGCAAATTATTATTATTACCACCTATATTATTATTTTATTCTATTTTTTAGTATTTGTTGTTCTAGCGGCAACAGAAATACATCATCTGTGAAAATTTCAACTCTCTATCTATCATGCATGAGATACAGCCTGGTGACAGACGGACAGACAGACAGCGGAGTCTTAGTAATAGGGTCCCGTTTTACCCTTTGGATACGGAACCCTAAAAACAGACTCATGACTTTATCCCCCAGACACGATAAATATCCTCAGACCTCTTAGTACCAAGCTCGAGATTCTTAGATGGCTAATGAGGGTAGTGAGGTACGTCCAAATGTTACACTTAGTACATACCCACATTTTACAGTAGTTGATAATCGTTACGTAACATCGCCGCTAAAACACAAAGAAATAAATATCTAAAAATACTAGCAGATAATCCACCTGACATTAAGTGGTAACCATCACCGATAAAGCAAAGCTTAGTAGATTAAGCACGGTAGGAACGTGCGATGCACTGTCTTACGCCCAGCAACCTGAGACATACAGATGTTAAGCTTCATGTACTTGTCATTTCACTGCCACCATCACCATTACTCTTCAAATTGAAATTCAGTCAGGACAGTTTTTTTTATATAACTTGCTGATGGAACAAGTAGATGGCCAACTTGATGTTAAGTAGTTACCATCGTCTATAACAAAAGATTACCTTATAGGTCACACTTGTTAGAAACGTACCCTACGATGCTCTAATCTGTTTCCATCAACGTGAGGCATATAGATGTTAAACCTCATGTGCCTGTAATTTTATTGGTACATGGTAAAGATTATATAAAAAATGTATATTTCGGATAGCATAGTTCCTGGCTTAGTAAAACACAAGAAAACAACCAAAATAAATAGTGTTTACAAAACAATTTAATCTGCATTGGCAATATGTGTTATGCCAAAACTGATGCTTACCCATTCACATTTATGCGACCTTTACATTGTCGTCGTTCCATCGGTTAAAAGTTACTTATGAGTGTCAAAATATTCGTCTCTTAAAACGATTAATGAAATTCAATAATAATAAAAATCAATTTACTTATAATGAAAAATTATACGTCAGGGTAAAAAAATAATTATTATAATTTAAATATAATAATCAAATTTAAATAAAATTAAATTAAAATATTTTTATAAGCTAATCAAATTAAAATATTTCTCAGGTTTACAGAAAATCCGACAAGCAAAAGCAGAAGAATCAGACTAGTTCTCGTATAAAACGATCAGTCGACAAGAGCTTGACGACAATGCTTGTCAAAGTAACCAGGAACTCAAACCCACTGCCAGGCGATAAGCATCACAACAGTACTGATGCAGAACGTAAGTTTTCCTGTTGATAGTTTGTGTGTATCGATTTTGTTTCACCGTTCACTTACATTTTTGGTTGTGATGTGATGGATAAAAGGAGTACCTACTTAGAATCACTTACTTCGTACAACAATCGCGATTTTTGACAGTTTACAATGAAAATCTGTCAAACGTTCGTTACTTGAGACGTGCTTAAATCTAAGATGCGTTTGAGTACTCGAAAGTTCCATAATCTTTATAACTTTGGCAACAACTTACGAGTAACTACTTTCGAGCCTCACTTATCTAATTTAGAGCTTGCCGGTGTAATACAGTGAAATTCCAAGCATACGTTCCAAGCTGGTAATGCGTTTAATATACAGGTTATGGTTACCACTTGACATCGGGCGGGTCATATTCTTGTTCCATCAACAAGTCTTATAAAAAACCGGCCAAGTGCAAGTCGGATTCGCCCACGAAGGGTTCCGTACCATTATCTATAATAAAAACGGCAATAAAATGACGTTTGTGGTATGAGAGCCCCCCTTAAATATTTATTTTATTCTGTTTTTTAGTGTAGGTACATCATCTGTGAAAATTTCAACTCTCCTACTATCACGGTTCATGAGATGCAGCCTGTTGACAGACAGACAGACAGACAGACAGCGGAGTCTTAGTAATAGGGTCCCGTTTTACCCTTTAGGTACGGAAATCAAAAAAAAGATATGCAGATATCCCTTCAAAATAATTTTATTAGAAGTCTTCAAACAAATTAAAAATATTCATCATCATCATAAAAATATTAACTTGAAGGAATCACTATTTAATACAAGCCCTTTCAGCCCTCAAGTTATCATCAGTATCTGACACACACATCAGTTAAGCTATGACAGAGCTTCTCACCTATTGTTAGAATGCATCGGCTGTTATTGTCGGTTAAGCCATGACGCTTGACTAAACATAGCTAGTAACCATTCATCTTCGATGTGTGTTCTATTTACTATAGTATCTAAGCCACGACTGAGGTCTTCCGGCGTAAAAAAAACCGTCATCACGGGCTACAACTGTCATAAAACTACTTTTATCCATCACACCTAACATCATTTTCCATAACTCGCTACGCTTGCGCTTGTTTCATGCTTTCATCACCCTCACCCTAACATTCTCGTTTCAGTCAAGTGCAGTCTCGACCAGCCTAAGGTTTGCATCGTTAAGGACAATAATACAGGTTACTACACGGATATAAAGTTTAATTTCACTTGGCTTAGGCAGATTGCATGTTACGCCGTTTCCCATCTCAATTTGTTTTTACATGAATTTTAGGGACTTTTTTCGGGAGGGCTTATTTAGTCGAATCCGATTGAACTCTCGGTAGCGCAGTTGTTTAACGTATCAAGAAGGTCGTAGGTTAAAATTCCACTCGAGGGCATAATTTTTGGCTAATAAAAATCTTGATTTCCTTAAGTGCAAGTCAGCACTATAAAAACGAATTAATTATATTATACCTATAATTAGCAATCACGGAAAAAATAGTAACACAGTGATTGTTACTATTATAGTAGCAAAGTCTTATCAAGTCTAAATACCACTGTATATTTTGAACTTTCAGATTTCGTAAAGGAACTGTACTACGAACTAGATGGTAGCACTCACTCGCTAACGATTAAAAACATGCGACACTTCACTTGGTACACGGTCAGCGTGTGGGCGTGCCGTATGAAAGATAAAGGAGAGGATCAGCCGGCGTACGAATCCCAATGGTGCTCCGACAGGGCGACATACTCATTTCTCACCCTGGAATTAGGTAAGCTGTACAGTACCTCAATTACGACTTTCCTAGACATCCTACTAATGGATGGATGGATGGATGTTTGTTAGTCTTTCACGTTTTAACCAGTGGACCGATTTGGATGAAATTTGGGATAAATATAGATCGTAACCTGGATTAACATATAGGCTATGGCATATATACTTTTTATCCTGAAAAAATAACGGGAACGGAAAAAACTGTCACGCGGGCGAAGCTGCGAGCGGCCGCTAGTAAACTTATAAGATAGGCCAAGTCGTAATAGTTAATATAATTATCAAGAGAATGTACAGTCAGCTGCACTAGAATGTATACAATTGGTAATTTTCAAAATGGTTTCACAGCGTTGCTAAATATATTTACACGACAATTATTCAAAAAATAAGTGAGGTCATCAAGTAATTTCATGACTTTTTCGTTTTTGAGCTGTAAGAGTTCATTGTTTTGCTGTAATACCGTTGTGAAAGTTACAAATTGTATACATTCTAGTGCAGCTGACTGTACAAGACTACTGCTGGGTGTAGGCCTCTCTCATAAGTATAATAGTTATAAAAAAATATAAAAAATCTAAGTTAAAACTATTAGTATTTAAAATTAGAGAAAATCTACACTAATGGCCCGTGATGCCATTGAAGTATTAAATTTCTATCGAAAATTTTAACCGAGAATTTTACAGGGTTGATTTTAAGGGATTCCTTTCTTAGTACATCCCTTCACACCAAGACAAATATACCCTGAAAATTTCAAGTCTCTACGACCAGTGGTTTAGGCTGTGTGTTGTCTTTATGCCAGTCAGGACGAAGATTCTTATAAGCTGTATAGATAGAATAGATTAGACTAAACGTTTATTTGACACACTTGCACTTACAGGAAAAAACATCCAAATAGGAGAGTAGGTAGTTCCGGTAGGAACAAAAAAGGAAAAACAAAAAGATTTATTGAAAGGATTTAAAAATTAAATTGATCACCATCAATATAACAAAGCATTGCGTCGCAGGTCGCACTTTGGAAACATGCCCTACGATCACTGCCCGACTTCCATCAACCTGAGGCACACAGATGCTAAGCCTCATTTGCCTGAATTTTCACCGGCTCTCACAACCTTCAAACCTAAACACAGCCACATCAAAAATAAGGTATGGTGGAAGTTTTTCTCCGGACGTAAAAAGAAATGAATTTTTTTTCGTGCCCTTCTCAAAAACCACTACTACTACTAGGAATGTTTTAGCACTTACTTATAATATGAAGAATAACCGATCCTCTACGAGTAAAAGCTATTTGAAATAAGTTTTTTAATTTATTTTTATTAATAAATTATTTTATGCGAATTGAACCGAAGCACACGCCTCTGCCCACTTCTTGGACAAGTTAGTATTCCATGACAGCAAAAGTTTACTTATTGTATCTTTCAGCAAACGTGGACGTGGTAGAAAACGTGCAAGCAACAATAGTGCCATCCAACAAGACCATGCCAGAGGTGAATCTGAATTGGGACCCTCCGGTTAATCCTAATGGATTTGTAGTCGCTTATAGCGTTTACTACTCACAGGTCGACGATAATCCCAAGGTATGTGCAAACTATACTACTACTCATACTTCATTGAACACAGCAGACTTTAACGCCTAAGGCACGGTAGATATCCTCACCACCAACTCATGCGAACTGCCTGTTTCGCCCATTCGCGAACATAATTTATCCTGAAGAACCTCGACGAATACATATTTTACCCTGTTAAGCAGCAACTAAGCTGAGGTAGAACCCTTTTGGCACCGGACTGCTAAGTTATCTACCTTCTGTTTTGTTAATTAAGTTAATTCTTTCGTCTATCAAGGTTTCCTACTACCTATTGTTTGATTTTTAAGTCCGTTCTGTGTGTGTCAAATAAATGTATTTTTTTACTTTCTTTATATTTTACATTTTTACTTTTTCATCTACCAGAGTCAAGAAGCAGGTCTGCAAAGTTGCATCACAGCTGAAGACTATGAGGCAAATAACCATGGCTATACTCTCCGCAATATGTCTCCAGGAAACTACAGCATCAAAATTACTCCTATCACCGTCAGAGGACCGGGCAATGTTTCTGCCGACTTGTATATTTATATACCGGTAAGTCTTGGCGATACGGCTCATAAAACCGCTCCGCCGGGTCCCCATCCTATGAACAAAAGACAGTGTAAAAGTCGCGGGAAGTCGGTAGATATGGCTTCTCCATATCTACCGACTTCCCGCGACTTTTACATTTCTCGGGTAGCTCATCGGGTAGAGCCTATTCCCAGTTCTCAGACTTCCATTCAGCAGGCTGCTGATGATGATTATTGTGAAGTCTGGGATGCCTGGTCAAGTGGGCAAAGTACTGTGAATAAAATCATCCATCAAATTTGGCGCAGCTAGTAGCAAAATATCCTACCGACTACGCCAGTATGTTAGATAATTTATTCAAAACATCCTACGAAAAGGAAAAACACTTGTGTAAAAATAACTAATAGACCGGAAAAAAAATCATTAACTTCATGGCTTTTGTTTACTGAAGGAGACGACTGAGAAGGAAGATGATGCACATGAGCTAATGGAAGTAAGTCAATCTTTGTTCCTACTAAAACGAATACCAATTTTCTCAAAATTGTTATGTTTTAGGAACGAACTGCAGAGTACGGCTACGAATGGGTTTGGGGAGTCGTCGGCGGATGCCTGATCATGATTCTCATTTTGGCCGGTGTATTTTGGTAAGTCACTTCACTTAATTTGTCATAATGCACCTTTCTTATAAAAAAAAGGTCTTGACAAATGTTTTGATAAATCTTTGAATTATCCTACGCCAGGCCACAGAATATAAAAAAATAAAACCGGTTAAGTGCGAGCCGGACTCGCGCACGATGGGTTCTGTACCATTTCTACAGTAAAAACGGCAAAAAAATCACGTTTGTTGTATGAGAGCCCCCTTACATATTTATTTTATTCTGTTTTTTAGTATTTGTTGTTATAGCGGCAACAGAAATACATGATCTGTGAAAACTTCAACTATCTAACTGTCGCGGTTCATGAGATACAGCCTGGTGACAGACGGACAGACGTATAGACAAACAGACAGACAGAGAGACAGACAGACTATTAGTAATAGGGTCCCGTTTTACCCTTTGGGTACGGAACCCTAAAAACTATTGCGTAGTAGGCATAGAATGGCATTCAAATACTTGCCAGACAAAATATATCAGCTATGAAAAAAAATTAGAAACAGCCTCACGACATTGATCTTTTAGTACCATCTCAAGATTCTTTGAAGATGTCTAATGGTAGTGTAGAGGGTATGTGTAGGCACTACCCACATTTTGCAGTAGTTAGTATTGCAAATCCATTGCCGCTGCTGTAATATCAGCTATGACTTACTAAAAACTTATTTCTTTAGGTATGTGAAACGAGGTTTCATGCCTAATGCAGAAGCACACAAACTGTTCGCGACTGTGAATCCGGAGTATGTGTCAACTGTTTACGTGCCGGACGAGTGGGAGGTGCCTCGGGCTAACATCGAGTTCATCAGGGAGCTTGGACAGGGATCCTTTGGCATGGTAAGTGAATGATCGTGACCGATGCGGCGGGCGAACGTCCGCCTGCGACGCAGGAGGTTGCGGGTTCGATTCCCGCCTTAGGATAAATGTTTGTACGATCTGCATTTTATTTCTATGTATAATAAAAATATCTATGTATGTAATGTATTGTATTAAGTATATCAGTCATCTAGTACCCATAACACAAGCTCTGCTTAGCTTGGGGCTAGATGATGCTGTGTGGATTGTCCAACATTATTATTATTTATTATTATAATCTGCAAATGGTATTTTTCTCAGTTCTAAAAAAACACGAAAATTAGATCTCTGAAAGTCCCGTTTCATTTTTGGGAGCGGTATACTAACTTAAAACTCTTACAGGTGTATGAAGGTCAAGCAAAGAACCTTGAGAAAGGCAAACCGGAAACTCGATGCGCTGTGAAAACTGTCAATGAGCACGCCACTGACAGGGAACGCATCGAGTTCCTCAACGAAGCATCTGTCATGAAAGCATTCGACACGTTCCACGTGGTCCGTCTAATGGGCGTGGTCTCGCGAGGCCAGCCCACACTAGTTGTTATGGAGCTGATGGAGTTTGGAGATCTGAAGACGTATCTACGCTCGCATCGGCCGGACTCTGAGAGTTCGCTGCCGAGGAAGGATGGAAACAACACTCCGCCCACGTTGCAGAGTATACTGCAGGTTTGTAGTTATATCGAGAGTTTTATTATAAAAAGATTCTAAACCAAATATAGACTTTTATAAGTTTCTTGATTTCCCGAACGAAGTTTTTATTATTTATTTTGATATACTTAGTAATCTGTGCTAAGAGCGCAGCGCGGATTTAACATCTAGCCGCAAATAATTGCTCATTATTGTATAAATTTCACATATAAAACTACGCAAGTGATTCTGGGTACAGAACAAACATCTAAAACACATGTTTTTTGTATTGCCATTAATAATAACAATTCTGCACTCATTTTCTAAAGACACAATGAAAACGGTGTTACTGAATTAAAAGCCATCTAGTCCAAAACTTAGCAAAGATTGTATCATGAAAAACAGATAACTGATAGAATCTAATACATTTTGTAAGTAATCGTAATGTTAATTCCAGATGGCTATAGAAATAGCCGATGGTATGGCTTACCTATCGGCCAAGAAGTTTGTGCACCGCGACTTAGCGGCGCGAAACTGTATGGTCGCTGGCGACCTCACGGTCAAAGTGGGGGACTTCGGCATGACCAGAGATATTTATGAGACTGATTACTATAGGAAAGGCACCAAGGGCCTACTGCCCGTTAGATGGATGAGCCCCGAGAGTTTGAAAGATGGGGTAAGTTTTTAGCTGTCAGGATGTTGTTATATATTTGTATAATAAAAACTAGAGTGTATATGAAAATTCGTACTTTATCCACAATTATTATAAAAAAAATATAATAATCTGTCATTTTTTGTATCAGTTTCTTTTTCCTCGAGTGGGATTTGAACCCACGACCTTCCCCTTGATACGGGGATGCGATAACCAACTTAGCTACCGAGGATTCAAATGACTCGACGTAAATAAAATTTTAAGTTTCTTATATGTAGGTTTACTTTATAAATTTAATTTATAGAAATTATAACTTATTATCATTGATTTTGTGAGACGACCAAAGGAAAAACACCAGAAGATGACACTCCGGACACCAATCCACTTGCCAAGCGTGGTGACGCAATCTCTCGTTAACTTAGGGTGAAGTCTATCTGCATGTGGACTTATTTAGGCTTTTGATGACGCATCACTGTTTCTCACTGATCCTTGATTACCTAATACCTATAATTTTTATGATATATAAAGATGTGTATGTGTTTAGGTATTCTCCAGTAATAGCGACGCGTGGAGTTACGGCGTTGTTTTATGGGAAATGGCGACGCTCGCTATGCAGCCATATCAGGTAAATAATGTTTCGGATCTTCCCTGCATGTTCTACACATTCAGTGGTCACATTCTCATGTCGAATGCCGCTGTTACACCGCTTTTGAATTTTATTAGTATAATTATTTACAAACCATGGGATATACCATATTGGGCAACCGCTGGGGAATAAAGGTTTTACTACCCTACTGACGACATTGTTAGGATCGCGGAGAAGTCAATGGACGGAAAGGGCTCAAAATCGTTGTTGTATTATGGGAACCAGATGACTGAGTATTTTACAGATGAAGTCAGAATATCTCTGTAATTTATTCTGGGCCTAGAATGCCATGATCATCGTACTGACTAGTTGTGTTTCCCCAGGGTCTGTCTAACGAGCAGGTCGTCCGATACGTTGTCGAAGGCGGCGTGATGGAGCGGCCGGAGCACTGTCCCGATCGGCTTTATGAACTGATGCGGGCGTGTTGGGCGCACCGGCCGGGCTCACGTCCTTCATTCTTGCATCTCGTGGCCGACCTGGCGCCGTCTGCCGCGCCTTACTTCCGCCACCGCAGCTTCTTCCACTCCCCACAGGGACAGGAGATGTATGCGCTTCAACGCTCCGCCATGGGTAAGTTTCACTGCATATCACTACGAGTTTCATACGGTCTTCAGCTTTCCAGTTTTGCTCAGTCAAGGTCGAGAAATGTAAGGCACCTCAGGTGAGTTTTAAATTAGTGACAATGTACGAGCAGCTTTCGATGTACAATAATTGTTCGCGTATCAACGCTCCACCATTGGTACTACATATATCTTAGTCCTACTACTGGTTTTACTTTATAAAAATGTATTCGGCGTTCTGGTTACACTCGGGCGGGAAACGCAAGGCTACGCCACAGGTGAGTTCTAGATTATTGATATAATATCAAGGTCAAGAAATGCAAAACTTAAAAGGTAATGGAAATCAAAATAATCATTTAAACAGTTTTAGCCTGTACCTACTTAGTAATCAACCAAATACCTACTTTAAAACGGAATTGGGGGATAATTTATATGAATTGGTTTTACAAATAATAATAAATGCAGTAAAAACTTTCTAGATCTTGTTAATATTGTAAAAATTAACATCAACGTTTTGAATCCCATTAACATTTCGGTATTGCGGGTTAGCTCTAGAATAAAGACTTTATTTAAGGACCGAGGATAATGAGCCGGTGAGAAAGTCGGAATTTAGCAGGACAGTCTTGAATTTTAAAAACCGCGTATTCCAAAAATTACTAAACCTAGCTGGATATCTAAATTCAATCAGAAATATGATGTGTTTCTATTTATTGAAGCTGGGTTTGCTGCGGCATGTTTGCGTGCTAGCTAACACACTAACATGTTACTAACACGAAAAGTGGGCGTGCCTTTTGTGTAAACTAACACGATAACACCTTATCCGTTGCGGATGGAAGACATTCTGTTTGCAGGTCATTCTATGTTAGTAAACGTACCATTAACATCTCTTCTGGATATACACTGTTCGCTGAATACAGTGAACTGTGGTCACTAACATGTTGCATAACACGGTCAGCTAACAAGGTTTTGTCAGTAACACGTCGCAGCTAACCCTGCTTAGCTAAACCACTAACAAATCTTTATAGTTTTGGTTTAAAAGTATCATGTAACTGCCCACTCTAATATATGGTGTATGTATCAGTAAATGATAACATAGAGTCACCGAACTAATATAACGACTATTTTTGTTCCACGGCGATGCGTTCGATAGATGCGTGCGACTCAGCTGCGTGCTAACCGTAAGTAAACGGTAATACTTGCATGCTGCATTTCTGTTGGGTTCACACCACGCCAGTAACCAAGCCAGTAGACTGACCTTACATTTTACATTTTGGTGACATTTTAGTGTAAACATATTTTCTTGAGCGATCCAAACCTTTGAACATTTACGTAACATGGAAATTTATCTTAGACAAAAACAATGCGGAATATTCGGATTATATTATTATGCTTTCAAACGAATTTGCTGTAAAATACCTGTTGTCCATTGCCCTAGCTCAGTCATTGCGCTGGTGTTAAACATTAGCACCTCTGTTATCATTTCCTGAACAAGCCATGTAGTTACTAGCACACGTTTTCTGTATTTCTGACTCTGATTTGGCTATCCATTAGAGCAAAATAATAAAATAACTAAGAATCTATCTACTGTGTGGAATTTACATGATTAACCCGACTACCTTATTCAAGATCCTTACTTAGCCGTTTCTTCTCAAGCATAATATTTTAAGTTGGCAAGATGAACACTAACCTTCAAGTTAAACTTTCTTGAATTGCACTTTAAGCTTTGAGCAATGCTTCCAAGTTAGGCTCATAGAGCACTGTAGTTTTTTTTTCCTTTATAATTGTATAAAAACGAGATGCACAATTTTGTTTAAAGGTCGTATTACTACCGATCGTTACCTGTCAGATATATAAACTGTCACCTCATTGGCCAGTGTAAATAGTCATTGTAACGTTAGCCAATGAGATGAAGGCGCATCTGTCAAGCAACGATTCTTATATACTAACTGACCCTTGCAAGTTATTGGAATCGGGTACCTCTGTGCACTAATAAATAGTAAAATAAATTTTCTGCATTTAAAACTACTTTTATCATGAGCATTACTAAAAACCCCTTGGCTGCCACGAAACAGTAGAAAGGTTACTATTGTTCTATCGGTTGGAAGAGGACTTTCTATACTTGTTGAAGTTGTAGCGCGGATTAACTAGTAATGCCTATACTTCATAGTTGTTACCTGTTATTTCTTATTTATAGGCACAATCACACATCTCTAGTTACAATTGTTTAAAGGGTTTTTAACCGATGATTTGTTTTACAGAAGAGGAGCATGAGGTACCTGTGGTAGGCGCAGTAGCGACGGGTTCTGGGTCGAATCTGTTCGGCGTGTCAGGAAGGCTTGCGTCCTGGGTCCGTGAACTTTCCTCCCTGCGCTCGCGGACGTCAGACGACGCGGCCGCCGAGCCTTTGCAGCCCTTGCAACCTGCTGCTACCCTCGTTCCCTTAAAGGGACCTAACGGGGTGCTCCGGGACACCGCCCCGCCGTAGCCAACTCCAGCCAATAGTCGGCGCATTGGCCGCGAACGGTGACGACACCAGTGAGTGTGAACGTTGGGTGACGCGAGTGATGAGTGCTTGAGACTGTGGCATTATCTACCTCAGGCCGGTCGCCACCGCGGCCGGCTCTTCGAATCCTAGTTGTAAGTGTAGCTAGTGAATTGTTCGACGCGTTCGTTTATTTATTTGGTATACGTACGTTTTTATAACGCGCGACCGGCGACACAGCCGCGAGTTATGTAAGATTTGTAAAAACGTCGATGTATATATTTTTACCGATAGTTATATTTGGCGACTGATATTATTGTTGATGTTACGTGTGCGGACCGGGCGGCGGCCTAGACCTTGAGGTGACTTTCGAAGCGAAACTTGTAAATATCGACGGTTCCACTGCATGCATATAAAAATACACGTTCCTATTACCATGTTACTAATAAACTCGCGTTACCTATAGCTGCACAAGCTTTGAAAATCCCCTCTTGGATTTGCCGCAGTCGGAACCCGGCGTCCGTTTAGATTTGTACGCTGCTGATTTCGACTTTAGTTTAAATTTATCTGTAAGGGAAAGCGCTTTGATCTTCTCTGCATTTACTACGTTAATTATTGCACAAGAAGTGTGCACACGTGCAGAGGCGTTACGTCTAGATTAATCTAGTTTATTGATTCATTAAAATTACCGGCAAGTAGCAGCGATACGTTTAATTTCGTGTGACGTTTAAATATCAGATACCATTTTGCTGAATCGAAGTTGAAAGTCGATCCGTCTGAGTCGGCGTGGATCCTATATAGCTTACCTCATGTTATAGTTGTATTCATGTCATTATTGACATAGCCTATTAACGTTAAGTTTATCGTGTAAGAAGTAAAGCGTGTATGTATAGTTTTATATTGCGGCTGAGATCGTGTACAAATTAATTTTACTGTTATTTTGACGTATAAATATCGGTAATAATACGATTTTATCGTGGGTATAGGGAATACTAGGAAAACGAATCGAAATTTATCCACGTTAAAGTTGTTGAAATTCGTTTTTGTTGGAAACACATACTTACGAATTTGTCACTTGCCTTGTCGACGCGTTGTTACTATTAAAATACTCAATTATTCATACCGAACGCAAAGATGCCTGATGTTTTCATACAAAACTATCTAACACCTATTTGTTGGATGGTATAGAAATTAAAGGATTTAGATTTTGTATTGTCATCATCAGCGTCATATATTCTCCAAATAAAAAAATGTTTTAGAAGCCCCAAATTATTAATAAGCGTGTATTTGTAACATCTGAATGACAATATCACTAAGCCCATACTAGAATTAATATAATTATTTTACTTACTGGAAACTGATGTGTTCTGTAATGACTAAAATGCAATAGACCTACCTGCCATTTATTGTTATAATGTTATTACTGTGACTATTATTTTATTAGTGAAGAAGTATTATACTATAACTTATTTATCGCCAAAGTAGAGCAGGAATTAATGCGTTGCAGTTTCTGAGGTAGTCTGACATATACTTGTATAACCCTAAAATAATTATATTTCGTGATGTACCAACAATGATGTAATAAATGCATATGTTCTATTTAAATATTAATAACAGTACTGATATTACCTACTATCAACGTTATAGAGAAATGTTGCAGCTGGATTTATTCATACCCCGTGCAGTATTTAAGATATTTTTATACAAATATTTTTTATTATGCACTAGGCAGCGTATTTTATTATAGTAAGTGTTTTGTATCGTGTGAGATATTTATTATCCTACAAAATATTTTATTCGGTTTTAGATTATGTTTGTAAGTGCAACTACTGCAAAATGTGGGTATGTACCAAACGTAATATTTGGACCTCAGACTATCCCCATTAGACATGCTCAAAGTATCTCGAGTAGGTACTTGGTATTAAGAGTTCTAAGGGGATATCCAACGCGCCTGGTCATTTAAGTTGTGAAGCTATTTCATTTTCCTGACATATTTATTATTTTTATTTTTATTTATTTTGCAAAGTAATCTTACTGATTTAATCCTAAGGGTCTCGCGCACAGTATTTTATAAACTTTTGCGATCGGAACACATATTAGTCTTATTCATATAGATCGCTGAAGCCATTAGCTAAAATAACTGATGAGTCTGTTACTGTCTCTTTTCCTTGACATGGAAGTGACAACGACGAAGTAAAGATAGTTATTGAAACTCAGTCGGTTTTTGCAACATAGTTGTATAATGTATAAATATAGTAGTAGTGCAAACTACTTAAAATGTGGGTATATGCCAAATGTAATATTTGGAAGTACCTCTGACTACTTCATTAGACATTTTCAAATAATGTTGAGTTGGGAAACGTCGAAATAATAAAAAATATAGTACCCATGTATTTGTTGTGTTGTTTATGTTCCGTGAACAAGTGTTCAGAGATTGATTTGTTCTTGTTTTAGCTTGTTCTCTAGGGTTTAACGGTCTCATGCGATACAAAATGCAAACATTGTTCATTATAGTGTAATAATAGAATCGAATATGGTCGTGAGTGAAACTTTAGTATTCTCATATTATTCACAAGTTTAACCGTTTACAATTAATGTTATCATCAATTAAATAGCTATATCAATACTAAGTTAAATATACGCTAGCTACATGTATTGTAGTTTTTAACGATTCATATTTTGTAATGTAACTCTAAAATTATAAAACCAACCAAAGTTAGACTCCAATTCAGCAAACTTAGACGTCAAATCCAGCTGAGGTTTGGACCGACGCTAAGGGCGCAGTCACACATGAAGCAGGCTGCCGCCGACTGCTAATGCCAGCATACCGTACATGTATGTCTCTAGTGCAATTTTGATCCAAACAATCGGCAACAATTGGCGGATAATCGACGGCAATCTTCTTGGTACATGTCCTAATGTAACTTTAGTATAGGGTATAAACGAGTGCCTTCAGACATCCAGCCTTCAAAGGAATGCGGGATTGTTGATTGTGTGAAGTGGACATGATAAAATTATGAACACAGATGGTATACGGTTGATTCGATCCCATTTGTGTGTTATGTAAAATTATTGTAATTATTGAGTAAAAACTGATTTTCATATCTAGCGTAAATGTTTTCGTTCATTGTTAACACAATCAAGAACCTATGCCGCAGGAATTTGATTCAGTAAGGTTGGTTGTGAAAATGTGTGGATAGCCGATAGTTAATGTAATGTTCCATTGTAGCGCGCTGTTACCTTTCATACTGTAAGTAGTAAATCTAGTATATTAATTGCAGTATCTGAAGTAACGGGACACTGGAACACGGCTACTGTCGACGCGGGGGGCTCAAGGCACGTTGCATCAGCGAGCGAATAATTTCACTAGCGGAATCTATTTGTTTCCAAAGTCCAAATCCAAATATTCGTTTAACTCAATTGCATAGTGCCTTTTGCTCAATTAATGATTGTAGATACCTTCTACTATTATGCGTACTGTGCATTTGTAATATTTTCACGTAGCTTGCGGTACCAGCATTGGCGGAGATAGCTTTGTCATCTCTTACTTTGTTTACGACTAACAGTGGGATGGCTAATTGTCAGCAAACTCAAGAAACGTTTATAAAGTAGTTTATTCTGATCAGCTGATGCTGGTCGCGAATAGAGTGCCCCGGTGGCCTGTGCCACGCACACACAGTTCCTGTACGAGCGAGCTCAATCACTTCTCCGCATTCACAAAGCCTTTGAAGTACCTAATAGATTGAAGTGATATTGCAAGCGCTCATAGTAGCGACCACATTTACGGTCTAAGTCGAATACATTCGCTGTATTTGTCTATCCTGTGGCGAATCTTTTCATTTAATGTTACGCAATACTGATAGTGCGCCGTAGCCTGAAAAATGGGCGCGTCATAGCACACAAACATGTTCTACAAAAGTTGCTGGAGATATTTGTTTTTGTTTTTGATGATACCATGCGTGATGCGCAGCACAAATATTCGCGTCATTGGTCCTAATTTAATCCACTTTTCTTAGTACTGCGGGAGTTCAGCTGTAGATAGGTGTTAATGCGCGGAGTGGCTGTGGCTTTGTCTCGCACAACGTTGCCTCACACAGCGTTCCCTGCGGACTGTTACTCTATATATATGAAATTACTTACCTACTTCTAATTATTATCAGTATTCTTTATTTATGTGATTTTCAATCAATCAGGCAGTTACATTACCTCATTTTAGTAATATAAATTACCTTTGCTATTGTTGACTGATTTTCTAATTTCCAAATGGTTTCCTAGTGTGATTTGTGAGTGTGCGTGTGATTTGTGTAGTGTCGGGGTAGCGTTGTGCTATATGCTCAATTTAGATACAATTTCACCAAACGATTGAGATAGTGTACAATTTTATAATTAATTTAATGAGATAATAATTTTAATATTTATATTAATAAAAACGTTATAAAAATTTACAACTATAGTTTTGAATATCAATGCATCCTGTGAACCCTCTGAGCGTAGGTATTTTATTTATATCAATATACAATCCCTATATTATTTCTAGAAATAAAATGGGTTTTTTAGTTTTAATGGTTTATTTATTTAGGTAGAAAATAGACTTATTTTTTGAGTTTCTTATTTTTACCGTCTTTTTCTTCTTTAAGTTTCTTAAGATCGATTTTGAGTGGTTTCCTGGGTATTTTGCCCGGGACTCTACATTCGCAAGGTTCGTTTGTACCGTATCGTATCAACAAGCATACTGTTCTAAGTGCGCCTTCCTCGCCATTATTCTTCAGCTTCTTCAGATGCTTTATGTAATATTCTGGCATCTCATGTTCTTTGGCTCCGAGGATCATGATTTGTTGGTAAGTCCAGGAGGGCCACCGTTCTACTGGGACTTCATCATTGTCCCCCATCGGTAATGGAATGATCTTTTGCGTGTACGCTCGACAAGTAAAAGATCCCATGTAGGGCGTAAGGACTTTAACGTACTTAATGTAGTACTTTTTTACTTCTACTCCTTTTTGGCTGGAAACATAAAACTATCATGACTTATTTACAACCACTAGGATTGCCAGAATCAGCTTCGACCGCTGACTAAATTGAAGGGAACTTAAAGAAACTTAGAATCGTAATTCTCGGCAGTAAGTTTTCCACCGCTGGATTCTCCATGCAGCAATCTCCACATGGAACTGCCTGCCACCACCACAAAATGAAACCATTTTAGCTTATAATTGCTATGTAAAATCTTACTCATTCAGTCTATTATTGTCGTCTTCATGAAGTCGCCAGATGGCACCCCACACGTGAGCATTGGCAGTGGGCACCAGTGTGGCCGTGGGACCACCCCAGAACGATGAGTATTTGATGAAGTCAAGTCTGTAATTCTACAATGGCATACAACATTTGACGGATACATGTACCCCTTAGACGGTCTAAGATGTACCCTAATACCTGAGCAACATTAATATATAGTAGGTATAGTGTTGACTTTATCTAGCTACTACCAGATCCAATAGATTTAAAGCATGTCTACCGAGCCTGGGTGGGTATTATTATTTTGTAGTAAGGTATAGAAATCAAGTCACGTCTATAGTTTAGGGTTAAGCATTTTGCCATAATGATGAAGGGTTTCAATGCCGCTTCTGCCTGCCGATGTTGTTGTCAACAAAGTACACATAGGCAAGGCATAGATCATAAGTTCAGGTAGGTATAGGAAATTTACCTATAGGTTCAAGTTTGTCTAGGTAAATGCTTACATCTAATCGAGCTATGGAAACAAATTCTGCCGATGGAGTGTGCATATGAATCCTAAATGTTAGTAAATTACCACCGTAAGAGAAGTATAGAAATGTGTCCGGTTTGTATATTTCTGATTTCAACATTTTCGTAGTAAACTAAAGTAACAAATTGTGTTCAAGTCAAGAGCCTTTGATTGACTGATGTCATTTTGGCGCATTTTGACTACTTACTGTGTTGTGTTTGTGTTGGTAGGTATAGGCAACCTACTTACACAAAAAGTAGGTAGGTTAGTTGGTACCTATGCAAATTGGTAAAACAAAACTAGCTTTGTAAATATTCAAAATAAAATATAATTTTCTCTTCGTTTCCTCACTTATTTTTTTTAGAATTCATGTTTAATTTTTCTATCATTTTAGCAGACGCTAATTGCCCATTATGAGGAATTTTCTTGAGTTCTTCGATGTATGAAGGAGGGAGTTCACACTCCTTAGCACCATTGAGTATACAATCCAGATAAGTTGTGCTAGGTCGTCTGTCAATAGGTAGTTCTTCGCCGTCTTCCAGTGGTAAAGGGTTAATCGTTTGTTGGTAGGTCCGGCATTGTACCTTGAATCCTTCTGGCGTAATCACGTAAACTTGCTTCGCGAAGTACCAATTGTCTTCAACGCCTTCTTGCCTTGAAACCAATCCATTAGGTATTTTCTTATAATATTACCTACCTACCAGTAATAATAGGTACTTAACTACCTACCTAATCTTCGTCGAGACAAGAGTGACGACGTGTAGGTAGGTAATAAACACTTCGCATAAATAGGTACCTACTGCTGAATGAATGGTGAATTCTATATTTCCCAAAATAGTTGACTCAATTAGTACTTATACCTATCTAATTTTAAACAGGTTCTGAGAAAAGGTGCAAAGTTAAAACCATTCACCGCATCTCATGCATCCGGGTCACCAATGTCCCTAATCTATTAATGTAGGTTGGTAATAAATAAAGATGGCTTACTTGTCCAATGCAGGCAAATCCTTTTTATTTAGCCTCCATATTGCTCCCCAGATATGCGAAGATTTAGTTGGGACGATGGTTGCTGAAGCCCCTCGCCAATGATCTGAGTATTTTATGAAGTCTAAGTGATGATCCTGAAATACATTTAAAACCCACATAATACAAATAAGATATGCCCATCTAATACTGATTAGGTGGTACTAAACATACTTACTTGATAATATGTCGTAGTAAAAATGTAGAACTTACTTCAAGCCTGCCAATGCCCAAAAACTCAGCTGTTGTATTGTTTATGAGAATTCTCGTTTTCAATAAATTACTGCCATACGCAAAGTATAGGAATGTATCATTGGTTTCTTCAAACATTTTCTAATATTCAGACTTATTGTAGGTAAATAAACAAGCGTCAAACATAAATGTAGTACAATGAATAAGGCGCCAGGGTGCAAAATCTAAATAAATAGGTAGCCTAAATACACATCACTTATCAATAACCTTAACCTATAGGTACCTACATCGCTGACATTGATAATAACATTATCAGTTTGCCTCATTCATGATTTTATTGCAAGATGTTTAGCATGAATTGCGTAATTCATTAAAGCTTGCTATACAAGAACAAGCCAAACAACCAGCAAATTATCGTTCCAAATTTTTTGGCCAACAAGTTCGTTAAGTAATGTAAAAACCCTGCCAGGAACTGCAGCGTCTCCGTAATCCACGGTGATTAGTTGTTTCTCCTAGCTTTATTATAAGTTCCTACCTACATAGGTACATAAGAAATAATTTTTGGGATAATATAAAATCTTTACCTACATACATACTACTAAAGGAATAAAATAAAACAACGATTTCGATCAAAATGTATTTTTGAAAACTTTAGTCTTGTCGTGTTTTCGAATACAATATTGCACAGTGGCGTATATTTTCAACAGTCGTCTTTCCACAGCTTTGAAGTGATCCTCGGTCGCTAGAGTCTCGCTCTGTGCCGCAGAAATCAGCTTAATCGTATCCGTCAGACTGCCACCAGAAATCATTTCTAATTGCTGCCAAGTTGATGATGACAATCTATGACAAAACATCGGTGATAATTATTTACTATAACATTAACTAAAATGCAGGTATATTATGTACCCTTGAGATGTAAAATACTTTAAAAAATATATATCACAGTAACTGCATAGATAGTGATGTTAACGAGTGGTACCTGATGTAGGAAATCTATGTACGTACAACTTATTATCATAAAATATTCTTAGTAGATAGCAATAAGGTAGAACTTAACACTATAAAATAATGAATTGGTTATTTTAAGAACATTTTATCCTTCCAAATATTTAAGTTTTGGATGAGTGAGCATGTTGTTTAGTGAATAGCCATCTTATCAGTATATATTTTTATGATGGTAACACTACAATTAGAAACGCGTAAGACCCGCCCTTTAGCGTAGTAACTGGCGGGAAGTTCAAAATTAAGGACCGACTTAATGCCTCAGCCAGCCAATAACAAAAATAGTTTCGAGGCCAAAATAAACTACGAATTAACGACGATAATAAATACTTACATGCAGCATTGGTATAGTGGTGCCAAAATGTCCATTTCGTCTAATGCTGGATTTCCTAAGCCTTTTCCATTGTCTAAAAGAACTATCATGTCTTTGTAGACTTCGTATCGATGGCGATCCCCGTTTTGTATAAGGAAGTCGAATATCGCAATGTCTACTAAGTTCAGTATTCGTTTAGTGCTCAACGTTTTGGAAATGCGACTGAAACGATTATTATTAATTACATTTCTAAGAGTAAATTTCTAAAAGTAAGGGTAAGGTAACGTAAATGGTGCCAGTTGCTTAAAAAAACACTTAGGCACTCCTGAATACTCAAACGTATCTCAGTTTTAAGCATGTCTCAAGTGAAAAGTTTTTGACAGATTTTCATTGCAAACTTTCAAAAATTTGCGCGACTTGAGAGAAGCTTAAATCTGAGATTTGCTCGAGTATTCGGGGGTAAGGTACCTATTTTTATAAATAAAGTAGTAGTAGAGCTCGTAGTGACGGGCTGGTCGGGGGAAGTACCATCACCATGCTTATTTCTGTCGCCAAGCAGCTTGTTGAGTTCCAGTTTGAAGTGCGGGTGAAATTACAGGCACATGAGGCTCACCCTCACCATCACCTGTATGCCTCAGGTTGATGGATGCATAGCAGTACATTGTAGACTTTGTTGTACTTTGTATAGGTGATAGTAATCTCTAACATCAGGTAGGCCGACCACTCACTTGTTCCATCAGCAACTTGCATAAAAAAAGAACAATGCACTTACTTACAAAAATCATTGTCTTTCTCCCACTCCATCTTTTTACTATTATAAGATCTTCTCCATGGTGACTTGTGTATTCTGAATTGCTTATCCAAATATAGTATAGCAGCACCTTCTATCTCACCATTGCTGTCAGGACATACAGTCTCGTTTGGCTTGCAGTAGTAACATCTACCATAAATACATAGAGATCCACTCTCTGCAAAAACACCATGTTAAACAACTTAAATGAAACAACCAAATGTGGGAGTGGTGTGAGTCAAAGCGGACATAGTAAGATTTTATGCTGTAAATGTGTGTTTACAGAAATAAAAATAAAATCATACCATTCCTAAACATAGTTCTCTTCAATCCAGGAGTAGCATAAGGGACTACTTCTTTGCCCACATGTATTTTTCTTATGGTAGATGGTGCAACCCACTTAAAGTTGAGCACCATTGCAAGATAGTAGGCAAATACCTCTGAGTTGTGACGGTCAAAGCCGGCATAAACACTACCTCTCACCACATGTGATAGGTTGTATCTCTTTGGTTTAAAGTAGAGCTTCTGTTTGCCCTTTGAACAATCAAATTAAGGTCTTTAGGTGTTTCAAAAATCAACATGGCATAACAAATTGAACCATAGCCTTGGTCAAAAATACTTACCTCTAAAAGAAATAATAACTTCAACTGTGTTCCCTTTGGTGCATTGTCAACTAAAGCTATCGGTGAGGTTCGTATGGCTTTTAGTATTCGACCTGGTGCTCCATTGGTGTGCGGAAATAATGATTCCTCACTTGACCACTGACAAACAATAAAATACAGATATTATTTCATATGGAAAATGAATGTTTTATGGAACAGTAATTGAACAACACTTTGAAATAGAGTGGTAATATAAACTTACATTTTCAGCATCTTGCCACAAACTTTTAACTGTACTTTTTGGTGATTCAAATGATTGAAGAAGACTGTGCTGCACAGGTAAGTACTTAGGGTTTTTGGCCTTGTAATGACTAGGTAAAAAGTTGAGATGGTCATATATTTCTTTGAATATTATATCAGGGGTCAGATCAAACCTACTTGGAAGAGGGATATTCTGTGATTTAGTTATAGCAGTAAAAGTGTAGAAAAAATATATATTTACAGCTACTAGAAGGAGTAAAATAATCGAAAACCCGAACGCGTAGTTCAGAGACATATTCATACAATAATTATCAAGTAACTGAACAATGTCTAGGCAGGGATGGCTTATATATTCAAATTTATGATTGGTTATTATGATTTTTAGTCACAAAACCATAAGATCAGATCTAGATTTCAGCTGTATTTGAGATTCTTCACATCTTAGAGATTATATCAAGAATGGAGTAGTTTAGGAAAACTTTAAATTAGTTTTCCCAGAGTTTGAATCCTTTGCACATTTTCTGGAGTTCACATTATCTTAGAAAATTTGTTATACCTACCTAGATACATTGAAATTTGAAGAAATAAACTAGGTAGATTGATAAACTAACAAGGATTTCGATCGATAATTCAAGGCTATATAAAAATAAACAACACGAGCAGCATTGAACATAAAAAAAAGTCAACAAGACAGACCAGACAATGTACCTATCAAAGTATTCTGTTCTGTTCTGTGAGGCAGACGAGAGTCGTCCAATCTGGTTATTGCACAACCATGAAATACGCAACCTGGGAAATCCCAGCCATAAAATGCGCAAGCATTACACTAATGTGTAGGTAGGCACCTAATGTATTTTATTCTGGTTCTATGTTTTATCACTTATGTGAGGCTATTCGAGTCGAATCCTCCGTAGAAAGAGTGCAAACGAAGCATTTTTTCGTCATCCAATTCACTATAAAAAATTATATAATTAAAATTTAAAATGTTTGGTCGTATCATGCAAAATACTATGGTGTGTTCTTCTCGTTACGGATAGATTCAAAGCTTCAAGATTAACTATTCGATGAGTAGTGATGACTTTTGGAGCTGAGCTTTTGATTGCTAACCATTGGCATAATACATAAGCTCAAAGTCACACAGCGGGCTATGGAGAGAGCTATTTCGTGAGTTTCACTATGAGATAGGATCACAGAATAAGAAATCCGCAGAATGAAATATCAACGTCTGCTCTATGTGAGATAAGGTGCAGGCAGGCCATATAGCTCGTAGAACCTATTAACGGCTAGTCGAGGTAGAAAAGTTCCTGCTGCTTCCTTGAAGTTGAAGTTTGTTAGCAACAACACTTATACAATCACCCCTCTGGCTGCGTTTTCCATGGTTGTGAAATCGCGTAACCAACAAGACGACTAGAGAAGGAAGGGAGCCAGATTGTGTCCAAATGTAATTATGGCTGCCCAAATCCCAGAAAACAAAAAATACGAGCGTGTATTAGACTACACGACTGAAGTAAAACTTCTTTGATATACGAAACGTAACTGCATAGCCAGTTACGTTTCGTATATAGAGAAAGAGAGAAAAGAACAGTGCTTTCATACCCCCTCCATGGTAGTGTTAAACGTTTAGCGCAATCTTGTTGAAAGTCGCATAACAAGTATTTCTTCAAAAATTAAGGCCCTTAAATAAAATTAATTAAGGGACTAGGTGTGTAAATTACTTAAATTACCTAAGTACTTTATTTAGGATATAACAGACAGTTTATATTATATTTTATTCATGGTGAGAACTTGGGGAAAGGCTATAAGTACCTATCTACCTACGTACTACCTACTTAAGGTTAAACAAGTCGGTACGTTGTCCATACAAACGCTGTAAGTGTTTAATGTCTACTATTTATTAACGTGCGTCCGAAGTTAAGTTTGATACTGAATTATCTTGCCATTATCTAGGTACGTTACCCTATATTCTACAGTAAAATCAGATTACCTTGAAAGTTACAAGCGTCGAAAGCTTTAGTACTAAATTTTGTAACGCTTGTAACTTTCAAGGTAATCTGATTTTACTGTAGCATATAGGGTAACGTACCTAGATAATGGCAAGATAATTCAGTATCAAACTTAACTTCGGACGCACGTTAATAAATAGTAGACATTAAACACTTACAGCGTTTGTATGGACAACGTACCGACTTGTTTAACCTTAATAAAGTTATGTCTAACAAATATGTTGGTTGGTTTAAAAATTTAAAATACATAAGCCTATCACCAAACACAATCACAACTTCAGCGAACAAAATCGATTAAGTCAACACGGGCGCCAGTTGTATCGCATCGCACTATTGGACAAACGAATTTGCTTATCTAGCAAACGTTTGTAGACTGTGGATGCAGGGGATGTTTGCGCCGATACTAACCTGATTACACCCAATCAGCAGCGTCGCCGCCCTAATTGAGCGCCCCCGATGCGAGGGCGGGCTTTTTTAACGTCTTGTGCAAACACCACCCGGTAGGGAAAGTTTCTTGTGGACAATGCATGTGCACGCAGAATTTAAACCACTCAGTAAATTTACTCACTGGACCTATATAAAACTGATAAAACATAAAATATTAGAGTTACAAAAAACTTTCACTAGGTACAGAGTTTTACATGTTTACTTATGTTCCTAGTATTCCACCTTTACTAGGTGCCGGCTGAGTCAAAGTTGAAATGTAGGTACCAAGTACCTACATTTCACAACATAAATTTTAAGTAAACATTACTTTGAGGCATGTTATAAACTAGGTCAATCTAAGTGCAAGTTCCACGTGACCAAAACCATTTTGATGTTTGAGCATAGATATTTGTTTTCTGTCTGGTTATATATTGTATCCTAAGTATGTTTTACAACAAAAAAGTATAGAACTTTTCTATTAGTCATCTGGTTCCCAGAATACAATACAAGCTAATTTGTGCTGAAATTTTATTTACAAAAAATTATTGCTTAATTTGTTAGTTTTTAAAAAATCTAAAATCTGGTAATTATATTTAAAAAAATTACCATCATAGCGCAGGCTCTAGTACTTTTTACAATAAGTAGGTAGTAGTAGTAATAAAGCAATGTTTTCAACGTTTAAAAAGCAACTTCGCGCTACAGCAATGTACATAAACAAACAAACGCTTTAGGCTTGTCATCAATCAGAGCTGCAAATGTAGAAACAATCCGAGTCTCCGACCCGACCCGCGAAAGATTTATAGCAGAGTTGAAGCACAATTCATCTGTAACCGAATGAAGCATCTACTCAAACAAACCTAGGTACCTACCTAGGTACCTTTCATTATGCTTGAATTTATTTATTTGGTTCACCCAGATGGTGTCATGAGGTGGACAGTGGTGGGTAAGTACCTACCGGTTATACCAGTTACACCGTGTCTTGTCTTTTGCATTTAAAATTAAAGAAAGTTTCAAATTAAATCGAAAGAGACAAAACACGACATTAGGTACCTACTATTTTCAGGTTACGCTGATTTTATTAGTAGTAAAGGTTAGAGGTACCTAAGTAATACAGTGGGGTAGATAGATAGATAGCAAAAAAAACACGTTTACTAGCTTATTTTTCTAAATTTAATATGTAAGTAAATACACAACTATGAACAGACAAATTTTAGAGACTATAAACACATTAGGTAATTTATATTATTTACAAAGTTAATCGAAACATGCTTTTTGAAATAGATTTATCGAAACAAAGAAGCAGACACCTAAAGATCATTATGTTCGTCCATCGTAACACTTATCACAGCTTAATAATTTACATTCTTTTACCATCCCATTTATTTGGTCATTTTATACCATTCACGCGACACATAAACACATAATTAAATTATAAAAACATAAACCTACTAAAGTTTCAGTTCATTTCAAAAAACCTGGAATTTTTTTATAAAATGAAAAGTTTTTCTAATCGATGCAATTTAAAATTCCTATTCGAAGATCTGTATCGAAACCTGGAATCCTTTGAATCATCCGTCATTTCCTTACAACACATGAGTGACTTATCTCTATTAGATAGCAAGATACAAAAAAACCTCATTTTTTGCTTTATAGATGCTAAACGTTAAAATAATCCTAATTAAAACCCATTTTAAAATGGTGTCCTCTATTTCTTTTAGGTATTGTTATACAAATATTTTATAACATTAAGGATAGCCTATGTCACAAAATATGCTGCCAGACCTTGTCTTTGTTAATACATGCTTCGAATTGATTATGACAATAGCGGCCCATTCTCAGAATATCTTATTATTTTGAGGGCCCAGTCACCAAAGTTCTTTATTCGAACTTGTCATGAAACAAAGCCACTAACTAAACCATCATCCCTTTCGTAAGAGATCAATCCTTCACGATCAAAGATTCCACTAGAAAATATCAGTGCGTGGCCGCACTAATATGAACCTAGGTAACAATATTTCGCTGGTTATGTGTCAGCAGGCATAGATGCCGGGGTGGGTAGAGGCGGCGGTGAGACGCGGGCAGTGCTGGCCGCGAGGGCTGCCGCGTGTCGCCGCGCTTTCAGCCGCAGGTCCGCGATTGAAGATGAGCGGCATCGCGCTGCCAGGGCTGCTAGTCCCGCGTACGGAGGGCACAGTGCAGCCGCCGCCGCTGCCGCTGCACTGGCATACTGTAAACAATATCATATTTTCGACGAGATTTTCCCTGGTGATCGTCTGCTACCGAATTAATGCAAGCGCGAGAGGCGCTTACTCGTGGTATATAGGATAGGGACACTTTCGAAGGGCACTATTATGATTCGACCTCGGTTTGTGTAAAAAATCTAAATTGACTGATTTACCAGTTTCATAACTGGACATCGGATTCTGCAGCAAGAACCGAATTCCAGATTTACCTACCCAAACCAGTGATACCTACAATATCGTTAGCAACACTACACGCAGTAAATACGAGATGATAGTGAGAACTTTGGAACTCATCAAATCAGAAAAGGCTTACCTGATGAGCAGCGGCTGATAAAATGGCAGAGTCGAAAGGTGCGAACGCTGCTGCTGGTGGATGTGAGGCAAGAGGCGACATATGCTGCGGCGGCGGAGGCCTGGGCACCGCCGACAGGCGCGGCACTGACACGTACGGTGCCACTCGGCATGGCTCCAGGGGAGTTCCACCACCGCTGACTAGCAGACCTGATCCCAACAAACGAGCGTTTCTTGTCTGTTTTTAATTTAAAATTGCCTAGACATACTAGACATTTAGATTACGAGCTCCCATAACACAAACAGAAAACATAAAAACTCCGACACTCGGTCAGAAAGTATGTGCAGTATACCTACGTACGCCTAACAGGCGTACATCTCCCAAACTAAACTGTTATAAGTAGCCGAGATAGTTGACATTTTCGTAGCTCCTTTAGATTGTATATTATTATTTGCTAATTTGTTGTTTGTTACAAATAGTTATAAAAGTAGGTTAGTCAGTTTTAGGTCAATAATGTATACTATTTTCCAGTAGCAACTAGACCGCTGTCAATTCTAATTAGCTTTTTTTTCCGTACAAATGTTGCTTAAAAGAGATCGCTTTCAGTGATAAAGGCGCCCAATTTTCGGTAAATTGTGTTTATGTCCTGTAATATGTTTCTGTGTGGTGAAATACAAAAGTATAAGCACACCGTCAATCTTGGAAACCAGATTAAACGTATCGTTGGATAACTAGGTAGGTACCCAATGGATCGACGACATTGCTATGATCGCAGAAAGTCGGTAGAAAGTGTCAAAATCTTTCTTTCTGGAAACGTATAGGGGATGTCTATTTTAAGCGTGGACTTCTCAGGCTGATGATAATGACTCTTTCGAAAGCAAAAATGAAGAGGTTAAAAAATTTCGTAGACATCTTTTATTTTGATTTCTACAATGCTTTTTGATTCCAATCCAATCCATCCAACGGTAAAAGATACGTTATTACGATTTACAACGTAGCATAGAATTTGTAGTACTGTATTATTATTTACTTCTGCAGGTATTCATAGCACTTTTTGTATTAAAAGTTTAAAGTCGTAGCTTTGTTGAAAAAAGTGAAATAGAACGTAGCATTTCATTTAAATGTATTCCTCCTATTGTAGTGCCCTAATGGGGCTCACATGAGATTCTAGCACTATATATAAGTGAATTTTGTACAC
This sequence comes from Electrophaes corylata, assembly GCA_947095575.1. Taxonomy (NCBI): domain Eukaryota; kingdom Metazoa; phylum Arthropoda; class Insecta; order Lepidoptera; family Geometridae; genus Electrophaes; species Electrophaes corylata. The sequence goes on along the minus strand of OX352699.1, from coordinate 10,555,224 downwards.
CCTAACCCACCATGTGATGACAATAAATGTATTGAGTATTGAGTATTGAAATGTATACAAGATTTAATACAGGTTTGTAATCCATAGATTCAGCTCCATCGATCCGGGGTAGCCCGGATTCGCAGATAAAAGACAAACGAGCGCCGCGGCACCGGCACAAATCCTTTCCGATCCGTACCGAACACTTAATTAAATTGATATTTAAGTAAAGCATAATTTGCTCGTAAATTAAGTGAGATTCGTTGTTTATAGCCCGCCGGGGGTGAAGTGGCCAATTAATAAATTAACGAGGATCTGCCTGATCCGCCCGGCTTGAGGTATTCTACGTCTTTAAATATTCATTAATTTAATTGCTCTTTGTTAAGATAGGTAGTTCTTATTAATACTGTACGAGTTAACTTGATTTACGGTAGGTAAATCAGTTACGGCAGCGTGACTAAGAGTGGCTTGTATTTTTTTGAACGCATTTGTTGCCACTTTTGGTTGATGGATGCCTACCATGGCTGGTGGTTGTGAAAAAACACAGCTTGTGTAAAACGATAAGTTAATTACATTGATAACAATTTGGCCGTTAGATCAATTTAAGCATAAAACCGAAATTTTTTGTCACTACATAAACCCGTAAATTGTTTGCCGCGGAGTCAAATGGCTAAATTCAGAACTGCCTAAATCCGCCGAGACTGTGTTGCTCACACAACTCAACTCAAAGAGTTCAAAGCTTATTTGAAATCAGTTTAGCATCAACTGCCGACATTTTCTCATTTCTTATTTTTATTCCAATGTAGAGAAAAGTAGAAATACCGAAACATATATTCGTTGGTATGTATGTACGTGGCAGGCGGGCGAAGCGAGGCGAGGGCGGGCGCTACGCTTGCTGTAAATCAAAGGCTCTCCGGTAGCCGTCGGCATTATCAAAATGGATGCTCCCTGCGCGTATGAGTTATTTCCATATTTGACACAGAATTACTTTCGAGAAGTGCCGACATAAATACGAGCGTCCGACGCCCGCGCTCCCTGCGGCCGCCATGCATTTGTTTGATTAACTCTGAGTTGTTTAATTTAATCGAATTAGAAGGTAAGCCGTGCCACCCCACCTCCTCTCGCTTATTTTAAAGCGTTTTGAACATCTTTACAGCGGTTTCTGCGCAATAAAATACCGCCACCCTCGCACTCGGCGAATAACTTTACAATTTTATGAACAGGGGAACAATTAAGCGTCTGTGTTATTCTTTTTTCTTAAATTTCACGGCTGCTGTGATTGTTTTCGGCCGGGACCGCGCTCGGCGAGATTCATGACTTCGTCGAATATGAATTCTTAATTTTATGAAGATTCAACTCCTATTCTTTATGATTTAATGGAAGGCGAAGAAAAAATTCCAGCTCGTTCTTGTACTAAAACAATTTAATCTAGATTTATGGGCGGAATACCTACTTGAAGTAAAAACACAGTGTATTAAAAAGGTACAAGTTCAGATGATTTATTTTTGCAGATAATGATAATGATGTTATTCCGATGCCCGACAAGGTTTAAAAGCGCTCGCATAGTTTAATGACAGTATCTAAAATATTATCTTAGAATGCATCATCATTTCATCCCACACACTCCATCATCTCTTCAACATTAAAACCACAAACGATTGTGTAATCAATAACTGCTAGAAAGCTCGCAGCTAAAGGGGCATATCGTAACAAATAACCGTTTCATTTCACTTTACATGATTATTCTCGTGTTACCCGGGAGTGCGGGGAGCGGGGAGCGGGGAGGATAAGTTAATAAGACATTTAGCAGGGGACGGCGGGATTGCGTCCGAATGGCTCCCGCGGGGAATCATTTTATTCGATTCCGGCGAGCGGCTTTTTTCCGCTTTACGCTCCGTTTAGCGGTTCCTACTAGCAATCACGATAGTGCGATCTCAAACAGAATACACGACAGTTTCTACTGAAACGTTCCCTGAACGTAGTACAGAATACACAGTAGTTTTTAACATTTTTGTCAGAATTGTTCTATTCGGAGCGATCATCTCTAATTTGTAACAGAAGTGATGTTATGAGCGGAGACAGCGAGTACCACAAAACGACGGTGATTTGAAGTGATTAGATTACCTAAGAATGATTTGGGTGTTATTGGGGTAATAGGACATGACCTGTTTTGGTAGGCCTATTGAAATTGATAAATACTTGCCTTAATGGAAAAACAAGAACTAAATATCAGAGACTGATTAAAATATAACTCTCCATTCTTTTCCTAGCTTCTTTAATTCATAATTTTGCAGATATAGGTACTGATTGGTTTATAATAATAATTTTGTAAAACACGATATTTTTTACGTTTCTTCTCTATCAAGTCTGCTTTTTATCCGCATACATTTCAAGCCCACCGAGACAGGAAGCCCAGACCCTCGCGAAGAAATCTTGACCACGAGCGCGTCCGTCGATCGCTAAGTGCGTTGTGCAATTCCCAGAATTTATTGCCTTGCGTCTTCGCTTTTTTCCCGGGTTTTACCGAGTCTACCTACTCCGAGTCCAGTACGATTTTCACCCGCCGTTTTAATTATTCATCGGTGTGAGTTATGGTCGAATTAAAAAACTGTTAGAGTCGTACGGCGCCAGCAGGCTGGGTAATCAAGTTAGAGGAATCGTGAGAATACATAATGTTAGATGTCTTAGGATGAAGGGAACAGCCAGCTAAATTAGAAGTGTCAGAACCATCGCCTTAATGCCCTACTCAAAGATGACGCGCAAGCCTCTGGTGTTCGGTCAATGTTCGATTATTTATAACCTAGATCAGGGTTTCCCAACCTTTTTTGCAAGGTGCCCCCCCTCCAGATTATAATAATATTTCCATGCCCCCCTAAATTTTTCATCATTGTTTAATCTAAGTACCGTATCAAATAAAATAGTGATTTACAATGTGAAGTGTGAAAACATTGATAATTAGATTAAAAATTTCCGAACTCTTCATTAAGATCTCTCTACGTCCCACCGGTTGGGAAGTCCTGACCTAGATTTTACTAGGTACTAGTCATCGCAATAGTGATGGTACGGCTCTTGTTGCATCGTCTTCCGCCCCGAGCTGAGATCTCGCTATAACGACAATTTGTTTTATATAATTATGTATACTTACCCTGAAATGTTCAAGTCTTTACAAATAGCGGTTTTGACTGTGCGTTGCCTATATGACAGTCAGTTAGTCAGGACAAAGGTTCTTAGAAATAGCTATAGACTTCGCAATTTGTCTATTGTCATCGTATCTCAAAATATACACAGCCTAAAATACACTGATATTGAGAGATCAGTCTCTGTTCTCCTCACTACATCTCTTCAAATCTAAAGCCATTGTTAGGTAGACTCTTAGTTCTGTATTCTAAAGAGCTATATTCGCATGACCACACCGATATTGTAATTATACTGCTGCGTGCCAACTCAGGGGAAACAGGTTCACCATAATCATTTTAAATTGCAGTTTTCTGCAACATTAAGCAGCATAATTTTGAATATAGTTGCTGTAACATTTGTTACCACTTGTAATTATTATAAATGGAAGTCTTGTTCATGGTTAGTAAGTTTTTATGAGTTGATACAGATTCTAAATTAATATAATGCAAATTATCACAAGGGTAACATTGAAATGTCCTAGAATCTAGTTTTTTTATACCACGTACTGTTAGAACTACCTAGTAGATTAGGTAGTTTTTTATAGTACTTACCTGCACTTAAGGTTAAACAAGTCGGTACGTTGTCCATACAAACGCTGTAAGTGTTTAATGTCTACTATTTATTAACGTGCGTCCGAAGTTAAGTTTGATACTGAATTATCTTGCCGTTATCTATGTACGTTACCCTATATGCTACGGTAAAATCAGATAACCTTGAAAGTTACAAGCGTCGAAAGATTTAGTACTAATTCTTGTAACGCTTGTAACTTTCAAGGTAATCTGATTTTACCGTAGCATATAGGGTAACGTACCTAGATAACGGCAAGATAATTCAGTATCAAAGTTAACTTCAGACGCATGTTAATAAATAGTAGACATTAAACACTTACAGCGTTTGTATGGACAACGTACCGACTTGTTTAGCCTTAAGGAAATCACAAAGATTTTATTTTATCCCAAAAATTATTTCCTCGACTGGGATTTGAACACACAACCTTCCCCTTGATACGGGGATGCGATAGCCAATGGATGTTTTTATACGATATTTTGAGAAATAATCACACTTAGAAGTTATTAGTGGTCATTGAGGGTTAGCTAAAATGGGCGATGGGTATGTTACTATCTCTATTAGCCTACATGCGAGTGACAGTGATAAAAGTATTTGAAACAGCCTTTATAAAAAAAATAGCATCACGACTTTATTCCCCAAGCACGGTAGATATCCCCTCCGATCTCTTAGTACCAAGTACCTACTCTAGATTCTTTAAAGATGTCTAAGGGGGTTAGTCGGAGGTACCTCCAGATAGTACATTTGGTACATACCCACATTTTGCAGTAGTTAGTATTCCATACGTGACAGTTTGCCAGCCCATCAATACTATCTGCTTTCCTCACGATGTTTTCCTTCACCGTTTGAGAGCACTGGCATTACGCACATAAATTTTCCGAATAGAAAAATCCATTGGTGCATGATAGAATTTGAACCCACGACCTTGGCATCAAAAGGTGGGTTTACTCCCACTAGACCTCTGGTACTCTTTGCAAAGCCTTTATAAAGTGCTTAGAAATATGAGTAGGAGTCACAGTGTGCTATAAAAGTCAAATTAAAGTACCTACCTTTGTGCATCTGACTCTCGTGCTTACGACATTTTGCTCTTCTGTTCTGGAACCAAACCTGTAAAACAACATAATCTTTAATTTGGGAGTCTATATACAGACTCGCTACGCTTTGATATCGCTGTCTTTAAAATATAAAGAATCATATATAAATTTTTAGATGATTGGAAATTTTTCGTAGACCATAACCTACGCCGTAGGCGCTGCGTAGACCCACGAATTTTTTGGTCAGTATACTATCTCTGGTACAGGCAAATACAAAATTATTATGTAACATTTATGGCTGGTACTAAAAATCTACGAACGCCTGTTAGTAGTACTACGGACCGTTAACTGTCACATAAGTTCTCACTTCATTGGCCCGTGCAAACCGTCACTGTAACATTAACCTGGTGCTGCTTCTTTGTTAAATTCGGATGTCGAAGCTTAGGATGCCCTGCCACTGCCACCCGATGGACCGACGTCATTGCTAGAATCGTGGGAATGCGTAAAAGACACCAAATCGTTTTACTAGCAAATTATAGATATCTCTTTATATCTTCCTGTGCTAACATGGCAGTGCCAAAAATCTGTCTCGTTCTGTCAAATGAAGACTCAGTGCTAATATTTAGCCTATCTGTGGGTCTTTTATCTATAACTTATAAAATGTCCATCTATAGAAAAAGTATCTCGTGTCAAGCGCAACATATCTCACGCTGCATGCCAATATTGGACATCTTCATAATGATGATGATGATGACGAACTGTAGATATATAATTTGCATTGTAAACACGCGTAACTGTAATCGCATTAGGCAGAGGGCACGTAATACTGATTGCGTTATGCAGTTCAGATGACCAGTGGTTGATCGATGCAAATTGCACTGATTGGGGTAATTGCTAACTGAAATTATACCAATAATATATAAAAAATATCCAGTTTGGGCAATATATCTTGTATAAAATTTAGTAAATAATCAAACATACTAGGTACTAAGAGATCTGAAGGGATATCTACCGTGCCTGAGGATTAAAGTCGTAAAGCTATTTCATTGAATTTTTTCAAATAATCAAATTCATTAAACTTAATTATGATTCCTCATTTTAATGCGAATTGATTTGAATTGACGGCGCTGGTGGCGTCTGTCGAGTAGGTACGTTTAAAAATCAGCCCGTAAGATGTGAACCCCAAACGAACTAAATCACATTTCCCAATTACACAGTACAAAGCGACTTAGTAAAATGAGTTCATACAATGAGCTCCCGTACCAAGTCGGAAAATGCATATATTATCTATGTAATGGTGTTCCTTTTACTCGTTTAGGTACGATACTTTTTAAATCATTAAAATCGTTCCATTGGTTGCGAAGATATTACACATTTTGTACCAGTCAACCGCGGGGCGGCCGAATAGCTCATGTGACGTCACGATATCTTTTCCGCCCGCGGGCGCGCTCTCCGCAATTCATTTATTAGAGTTCACTCGATCTGCGCGGGTCGTGTTGTGGTTTTTACGTGAATATGCCGAACTATAAGTACTGTATAGTACCGAAGTGTACTAATACTTCAGTTAGTACACCTAAAAAACTATTTTTCAATGTGCCAAAGGTCCCGAAAGTGCGCAAAAAATGGTGCACTATCATGAAGAGGGATGACAAAATTCCGCTTTCGTGCCAAACTTCAAGATTTTGTTGCGAGGATCATTTTGATGTAAGTAGGTAGGTACCTCCATAATATACCAACTATGATAATAGTTGGTATATTATGGAGGTACCTACTTACATCAAAATGATCCTCAATCATTACTCGTGTGGTAAACAGGTGCGTAGGTAGCTTAGTAAAGCTTGTTTACGAATGTTAAAGAAAAATACAGGGTCGTACCTACTAGGTATATTTCAATGAGTAAGTAAATGATAAAAAATGTAAGTAGTGAAGTTTCTAATAACCCTTCCTCGGTAGTCGGGTTAAAACCAGGGTCGTACTCAGGTCTAACTACAATAAAATGTGCCGTTCCCGGTAATATTCCCCAATGCGGGAATATCCCACAAGTTTCCCGGGATATCGGGGATCATTTTGGGATTATATATCTCATCATCATCATCATCAGCCTGTAGAAGTCCACTGCTGGACATAGGCCTCCCCCACACGTTTCCAGGAAGAACGATTCTGAGCCCTTTCCATCCATCGACTTCCCGCGGTCCTAACAATGTCGTCAGTCCATCGGGTAGGAGGACGTCCTACGCTTCGCCTTCCGGTTCGTGGTCGCCATTCGAGAACCTTTATTCCCCAACGGTTGTCGGTTCTACGAGCTTTATGGCCTGCCCACTGCCACTTTAACTTGCTGATTCTGAGAGCTGTCGGTGACCTTGGTTCTTCTACGGATTTCCTCATTTCTGATTCTACCTCGCAGTGAAACTCCCAGCATCGCTCTCTCCATAGCTCGTTGTGCGACTTTAAGCTTGTGTATGAGACCAATAGTTAGCGACCACGTCTCAGTGCCATAAGTCATCACTGGTAACACACACTGATTATAGACTTTCGTCTTGAGGCTTTGCGGTAACTGTGACGAGAAGATGTGCCGTAATTTCCCGAACGCTGTCCATCCGAGTTGGATTCGTCGGCTGACCTCCAACATATACCGGTACAGGTGCGACATGAGCATTTGACATAAGTTTCGTCTTACTCATGTTCATTTTAAGACCCACCTGTTGGGAGACAATATTGAGGTCTCTAAGCATTGTTTCTAGGTCTTCCAGCGATTCCGCCATTATGACTATATCGTCGGCAAATCGAAGGTGACTTAAGTGTTCGCCATTGATATTGATGCCATACCTATTCCAGGACACGAGCTTGAAAATATCCTCCAGTGCAGACGTGAACAGTTCCGGAGAAATTACATCTCCCTGTCTCACTCCTTTTTGCAACTGGATAGGATTTGTACTCTGGTCCTGGAGTCGGATAGTCATGGTGGAATTACTATATAGGCCTTTCAACACTTCGATGTACCGATAGTCAATTTGACACCGCTGGAGTGACCGTAACACTGCCCAGGTTTCGACTGAATCGAAGGCTTTTTCATAGTCCACAAACGCTAAACAAAGTGGCTGGTTATACTCTTCGGTCTTCTGTATAACCTGCCGGAGCGTATGAATGTGGTCTATGGTACTGAAGCCTTTTCGGGACCCGGCTTGTTCGGGAGGCTGGAAGTCGTCTAGCCTACGAGCGAGACGATTAGTAACTACTCTCCTTCAAAAGGGTGTTATCACCTTTCTTAAAGAACAGTACCACCACACTCCTGCTCCATGCCTCTGGCGTCGTACCCTCGAGGATGAGGATATCTATCTATACATGTAATAAAACTGTAGCCAAAGTGAATGAAAAAGAAGTACTTACCTATGTAAATCTAAGCGCGAACGAAGTTGCGGGCAAAAGTGATATATAATAAAAAAAAAAAAAATATATACCTGAATTTATTATATTTTTAGGTGGAAGCTGATAATAATAAAAATAATGCTGAACAATCCACACAGCATCATCTAGCCCCAAGCTAAGCAGAGCTTGTGTTATGGGTACTAGATGACTGATATACTTAATACAATACATTACATGCATACATATTTTTTATTATACATAGAAAACACCCAGAACACCCGGAATAAATATTAGCAGATCGTACAAACATTTATCCCAAGGCGGGAATCGAACCCGCAACCTCCGCGTCGCAGGCGGACATTCGCCAGCCGCGCCACATCGGTCGTCATATGGAGAACTACGTCAAGTATAGGCTTGTGGGAGGAATGCTTAGATTGAAGAAGGAAGTATTGCATTCCTGTATTGTATTCCTGACCTTGATTATTTATTGTATAATTTTTAAATAAATCTGGGTATAACCTACGACAAAATATAATTTAAATTCTTAGGGCTTATTTTAAACTAAACATACCTAACGCTTTCGTTTATTCATAGCTCTAAATTACGTGTCCAAAGAACTTAGGTAGGTACATTCCTGTCAAATTAAGTATTTAAGTCTAATTTTATTTATTTTATACCTACATAATATTTTTCTTTAAACCTTTAAGTTTCTACATACTTATCTACTTACCAATGTTGAAAATAACAGCGTAGGTAGTTACAACAACAAACACAACTTCCCTGGCTGACTAACCTAAAACTTTTAGGTATTTTATAGGCTAGTCCAAGTATGTGTACCTACCTACATATTATCCTGTTATTCTGATTAGGTTGATAATGAGATTTGTTTACTTCTGAAGTTTCCAACCATGAATTTCAGCGCTTGTGTAATTTAAATGATTACTGATAATCAAATACCATGAAGGTATCAACTTTAGGTAGATTATCGGATTGCGCTTGCTCAAAACCGATATCTACCTTATTTCTAATACTCATTTGTTATATTAAAATAACAACCTTCTAATAAAAACCTAATCAAATCACTTGGTGACGTTACGCTCCGTGTCGGACGAGTATCGCGAACAGAAACGCGGGGCGCGCAGTGGTTTGGCGGCTAGCGCTGGGCCATTGTGACGTCATCGCTTCCGTTCGCGCGGTCAGTGAATCTCGTTCGGTATTTTGCCCATAACTTAGTCAGTTTTGGCCGTAGAAAAAAAAATTTTGCATTTTATGTTTTAGTTTCTCAAGGCCTATAAAACTGCATTCATAGAAAAAACTGTGACGGGTCCCCATTGTTTTGCGCCGAGTGTTTGCATGCTAGTTAGCCGTATTGTCTTATGTAATCAGTGCTAATGAATGCTTGTTAGTTTCTGGCGTGTTGCAAATGCTGGGTTCATGAAGACCAGTGCATATAGCTAAGAAGTACGACAGGGTCAGTGCAAAAAGACGTCAAGGTAGAGTACTTTTAAATTTGATAATGCATTTGAATGCATTTGGCGAATGTGCAATAGTTTGTTGCTGGTAGAATAGAATAGAATATAAAATACTTTATTGCACACCATAACATAAAATAACAATTTACAGAAAAAAACTACCAGTATGACTAACTAGTAGTAAACTTATGACAATGGGTGGTCTTATCGCTAGACAGCGATCTCTACCAGACTTTGGATGGAATGAACATGTAATTTACATGGGGTGCTAATTGTGCTACATATGCTGTATAATAGTGCTACATATAAACCTACTATTATTATTATTGTTGAGTAGGTACCTACCTACTATTATTGATCTCGTTCTCGGCGTGCACTTTAATCGATCATCGTCACGATCGATTAAAATAAGTGGACAACATAAAGTAAGTAATACATTTCTGATAAATAAATCTCTATAAATCCAAATCTGCGCTAATAAAATAAAGTAACTTGACACTAGTTAAGACTCACGTTTTCCAGAGAGATGGCCATGCATTTTATATCCCCTGGACATAGCACTTAACGCCGATAGAGACGTAATCGCGATGTATTGCCCATAAACGCGCACTTGTTGGCCTCTACCAGCTAATTACGTACATTAGTAATGAGGGGACGGACAACGCGTTTATTGAATTGGTCTGAGACCATTTGGACTCCTTCGACGCGATTGAAAATTGTTTGGCTGTCTTAAGGTGGCACTGAACGCAATTTTTTTATACAAACGCTGTGGGTTGTTTACTTCAAAATTTGACAACGTACGTCCCAAGTTAAAAAATAAAAAAAATCTCCTTTGTTTTTTACTCTATTCATAAGCATTGCTTTTTACATCATGTATCTAGTAGGTAATTTATCTCTTTACTGGTTTATGCCGATTCGTGTGGAACCCACAGGGGGCTAATCACAAACAAATTTGGCATTAGTAACGTAAATGTATCGTACGTTGTTGTATGTATGTGGGTTACATTGCGTGGCAACCACGCAACACTCTGCAGTTGAGTTATCGATGACGCGCAATATGATTGAAATATCAGCACGACGCTTACGCCACAAATATCAAATTTATTCGTGCTAGGCCCCCTGGTCGTAGGGTCACCCTAAATCCGAATTACAAGGGTAGCAGTGTTGTGTTAGCGTTTGGCTTAATTAATATTGCACACCATGTTAGCAAGAGTGTGTGATGATATTGTTATTGGTGATGACGCGAGCATTATTGTTTATGGGTTGGGTCTTACTATAGGATTAACTCCCATAAAGGTATAACAAATTGCCTAAAATAGGTGGGAAACTGACCGGACAATCTTAAATTAATCCTCAAGTGTTTTTTGTCGCTACATGTCTTACGCAAATATTATAAATATTATTATTGGTTAGTTTACTATTAACCAATATAGATAATACAAAAAAAACGGTTCTTCTCGATTTGGTGGCGAGGAATTGACATGACGCTTAGATTCATTTATTTTGTATTCAAAATGATCCATGTGATTCTACTACCTAATGATTTTGATTGAAGTTAAACTATGCGCAAGGGACTCGTGGGTTTGAATCCCACCTCGGACAAACATTCATGTGATAAACACTGATGTGCTCTGTTTTGGTATGTAATATACTATTAAAAGTATGTAATAAAGAATGTAACTACCTATCGTACCAGCTGTTTGGTCCCTAAAAGCTTCTATAAAGTTAGCAAAATAAACTATTTGAGTTTAGAAAAATGATGAAAATGTTCAATAATACTTGTTTGACTTGGACCCTGTTATCGCTAAGTTCGAGGCTATAAGCTCACGAAGGTGCCATAGATTGCGCGCCCCATTGAACAGCTCCATCTGACTAAGCTGTGAAAGTAGGTCATTCTACCTGTACTCTAGCTTCACTGAGTCCGAGTCGCTGGCTCAGCTCCTCCCGCATGAACGCGTCAGGGTAGTGCGTCTCGTCAAACAGCCTCTCCAGCTCGCCGAGTTGCTCCAGAGTGAAGTTGGTGCGGGACCGCCTTTGCTTTCCACCTCCGTTGCCGGACCCACCATTTGGAGACTTATCTATAGCATCTAACAAACAAATACATCATTAGTTCAATTATTTGCTTTCTCAAAAAACTGATGCGTGTAAGCTCAAAAATTGGATCAAAAGACTCAAAATTGTAAAAATATGCGGGTCTATCTCCAGCAGTTGACTTCTACAGCCTGTAATTCATTAACTAACTACACATGTATTTTGTACATACCAATTATAAATACTTGTATTAGCTATAATTTTCTTTGTAAATAAATATTTTTAAACTAAAGTAAGTAATAAAAAGAAAGTAAACATTAGGATCGATAACCAAGATAAAACAAAAATTAATTGTCATCAACAAATTAATTTATCACCATCTATAACAGTTTTAAACAACCATCAATTAAATTAAAGACCTTTCACTGAGCGACAGACAAAACGAAATGAATAAGCCGTTAATGGATATCCGGAAACGACTTCTCAATCAAATAAATCACCAACACTTCTCAAGTAAGGGGGACTCAATTAATCACCTCTTAAAGTGTCGGCTCTTAGACGCAGGTCGGCCTTATGCCCTGGAGACGAAAGGGGACGGGGTGTGGCCTGGCGCCGCCCACTGAGGATAATCCCTCCATTTACATAATTACCGTATAAAAAGCGTCTCAATTTAGGAAATTACTTCAAATTACTGTTGGATGTTGCGCTTGGTCGTTCGTCTGCCAGGTGCGATGCCTTTAACCGATAAATTTAAACCTAGTCACACAAGTTTATGAAAATAAATTTTTTTTAAGTGTTGTGGATGATTATATCTTTCCCAGTACCTAGTGTTATTTCGGACATTCTCCGTGGGAATTCCGCTGATCCGACTTAGAAGGAAACTTATTTTGCGCTGAAGGCTGGATTTCGATTCACACGGATGTTGCACGTTGTGTGATGAACTTAGATCTTTATTCTCTCTCTGGGTATGCAATGTATATTTACATAAAAAAGTATAGTATTCTATTAGCTATGTGGTTCCTATAGTTAGTTATAGCTAATCTTACTTAGTTTGGGACTACATGATGTTATTTAAAATTTCCAAAGTTACCAGAAACAATAAAATTCACACTTACTCACACTCTTTCAGAAGCTGCCTTGAACGTAGGTAGGTTGCATTCTAAAAACGTCTGGACTAATTTTTATAGGCTCTTACCCACAGTCCACCTCTCTGAGAAACCGTCCCGGGTGAACCGTAGAAAGATTTTTTTATAACGGCTCACCTTTGTTCACCTGGGTGATCCTTAGGAAATATTTAGTTTCCACCGTCCACCATGTTATCAAAACTCACACAACATATAGGTAATGTTAGGTAGAACATAAAAAAAACGTGCCACGCGAGTGAGCAGAGCGAGCGTGCTACGGCAGCAGCCGCCGAAGCGCCAAAAGCACTGTTCGTGACGACGTAGATATTATAAAGGCCAGTGCCAAATTTCTGTAGTTTAAGCTGAGAGGTGAGCCGTTGTATAAAAAACTTTTAACGGTTCACCCAAGAGGTCCATGAGGTGGACAGTGGATAAGAACCGATTTTTATACATAGATCCAGCTTTAGTAGATAATATGTATTTTATTAATCTAGCTAGTACGAGTAACATTATACCTAAGTATTCCTCCTAAAAAACTGTCCAACGTGCCCACAGATTGTTATTGCAAAAAAATTCGTATAAAATACAAAACAAATAAATACACAAAATAAATACAAATAAAAAATATACAAATACAATCCAAAATCACATAGCCATAACCGCTACGAAGCGCTACAGTAATCGTAGCATTGGGCGTAGGCGCGTAGTAAAGAGCGCCTGATAAATCTACAACTTTGAGTAGAAATTTAATTAAATACTCCGTACTCACTTAATTTAAATATAGAATATCACTTATTCTGTGCTATGACTTTATTGTATTGTATTTTTTCTTATTTATCCGTCATTTTATAATTTTTTTCTATTTACTGTTGTACAATCATAAATATTTTTTAAATTTCTTGTAAAAACATTGAATTGAATACAGTTTTACTTATTCGGTGCAACTTGATAGAACAATCCATTGTTTCGAAGTTCGAAAGAGCAACGGAATTTATAACTACAGGCATCTTAGAATAATTGATTTTGCTATAATTTGTTTTTAGATTTTAACTATTAGACGATTAGCCCAGCATTGTTTGTGTTAAGGTAGGTAATACCTACCATAGTAAATATCTTTTTTACTACTTGCTGATGGAGCAAGCAGATGGCCCACCTGATGTTAAGTGCTTACCATCGCCTATAACAAAGTATGCACCACTCAACGTTCATCAACCTGAGGTGTCATTTGCCTATAATTTCATTTCGAAAAAAATATTAATAAAGCGACTGTTTCTAATCTGGCCAAAATCAGATCATACCTGTTTCAAACAATTGAGCTGCAGACCGTTGCAAATTATGAAGTATATTTTGTTGATTTTTCGTAAATAACAATATAACTACCTACAATTATAAACAAATCTTACAATAGTATGGTTAAAAGAAATTAAAGATAATTTTATTTTAAGTTTTTTCTTTTTGTTGGTTTGTAAGGTGTGCAATAAAGTATTTTCATTCATTGAATTCTGCGCCGAATACGAAAGTCGCCTCCGGCACAATATTCACCGCCGTCGGCCGATACACCGCGTTTGTATTTGTACCCTAGTTTTGTCGTCCTTAGGGACCGTGGTTCAAGATCAAACGCGTCAATCATTGAAAACATCTGATTTTTATTCAACTGCCTCTTATTAATCTTGAGTTCTGTTACAATATTAATTCTTGTGGAATTTTTAATACTACTTTTGATTGATAATTTTGGTTGGTTTATACTAGCTAAGTACTAGCTGCCGCTCGCAGCTTCGCCAGCGTGGCAGTTTTTTTCCCGTTCTAATTATTTTTTCGGGATAAAAAGTAGCCTATATGTTAATCCAAGTTATAATCTATGTTTATTCCAAATTTCATCCAAATCGGTCCTATGGTTAGAGCGTGAAAGAGTAACAAACATCCATCCATCCATCCAAACATCCATCAATTCTTACAAACTTCCGTTTATAATATTAGTAGGATTACAATATTGTCATACATTAGTGATCGCCTTTACATATTTCTATATTGCATTCACCTCACTAAGATTGATTGTCACCACACACTGGGTCTTCATATTATAACATTATTTTGTAAAAAGGATCACACAAAAAAACGGTAGGAAGCAAGCCGTAAGTTTATTGCCTGTTCTTCTAAGCTTGGTCACAAGAAATTGGCACCTAGATTGACCCGCCCCTGAAAATCTGTTGTATGCGACCATGCGACTGGATTAAAAGTGATATACCTAATAAATAAATAATAATAAATAATGCTGGACAAGGGTTTCGTACCCAAAAGGGTAAAACGGGACCCTATTACTAAGAATCCGCTGTCTGTCTGTCCATCTGTCATTCTGTTTGTCTGTCTATCCGTCTGTCACCAGGCTGTATCTCATGAACTGTGATAGTAGAGAGTTTAAATTTTCACAAATAACCACCGCTATAACAACAAATACCTAAAACAGAATAAAATAAATACTTAAGGGGGCTCTCATACAATAAACGTGATTTTTGCTGTTTTTATTATAGACAATGGTACGGAACCCTTTGTGCGTGAGTCCGACTCGCACTTAGCCGGTTTTTTATTTATATTAAACAACTTGTCAAATATTTGCCTCGTAGATCTAAAACGTCAGGAACGTGATAGATACTAAAAAAAATAACTAAACTAATCAATTAATCTAATGTTTTTATAGTTTTTACAGTATGCATTTCTTATTTTTTACAGTGCTTACTTGCACTTAAGAACATCACAAAGATTTTATATTATCCCAAAAATTATTAATTATAAAGTAGGATTTGAACCCACGACCCTCCCGTTGATACTGGAATGCGCTTACCAACTGCGCTATCGAGAGTTCAAGCGACTCGATGAAATAAGCCGGAGGCCTATGTCGAACGCCAAACTGTACTAAAGGATTAGTTAGAATAAGATAGTGTAGGTACCTATTAGTATATGAGGTGAATGCTTTTGTAAAAAAAAAAGGCTTTTATACCTATTACACACTACCGCGCGACTTCGTCCGCGTGAAGTTATTTTCATACAAGCTTCAACGCCCGCTGTAGGTACCCATACGGGGGTCGAATTTTGGAAATTTCTTTTTTAGTACACCTCTACGAACCAAGACGAATATACCCTGAAAGTTTCAAGTCTCTACGAGCAGTGGTTTAGGCTGTGCGTTGTCTATATGTCAGTCAGTCAGTCAGGACGAAGATTCTTCTAGTTGGTATAGATAAATTTGTAGATTATATTTGTTCTCATACATTTATCTGTTTTTTATTAGGTGAATCGAGGAGATTAGAGGAGGCTTATGTCGAAAGGCAAGTATTAAAGGTAGTTAGAATAAGGTAGTGTATTCGTCTGCTTGTAGTATTCATGTATAAGTATGTATTCATGGCTTTTATTATTAAAACACATGCTAGTGCAGCTGCCTGTACAGACGGTACTTCCTCAGACGAACTATTTTACAAAGAGCTCTACTCCCACTAAACCACAATTCTAGTGCATGACATGCATTAAAATTTATGAAAATTGGTGGCAAATAAAATATTTTATTTGCCACCGGATTCATCAAACTGCCGTCGGGAGAAACTGAGCTATGCCGACGGTGACAAAACAGCAAATTCAAGTTTACAGCTGAGCGTAGATTTTTAAAAACGAAAAAAGGGTTCCTTACCCACGAAACTTTGGTTTCAATTTGTTGTTTCCAAGAGAGCATGTTGTCTAACATTACCCCGAGGTATTTAAAGGTATGCGTGCGATAGTGCAAAGAAAATCACTACTACGAATGAAAAAGGAAACAGCCACACTAAGAATAAACGAGACATGCACTGCTCACCGCGTGAAAAAAGAAATCACTTTTAGCGATTAGGCCCACAAAGAGATTTTTTCTATCAAAGGCTGAAAAGATATCTTCCCTCAGTCCACTAAAAGCCATAGCAAATCTTTATGTCTACTTTATTCCTTTATCTATCTTGCAAAGTGGATTTTTAAGAAAAAAATAGTGTGAAAATCTGTTCCAAAAAAATCCGAGGGCTTTCAAAAAAGCCACTTTGCAAACAAATATGAATAAAGACATAAAGTGGACATAAAGGTGCTAAAAAAGCCATCAAAGGATTCCTACAATGGATTTTAGTGCACCGAAGGAATATTTTTAGCTTCATATTCCTCATACCTATTTATGTATACATATATCGATTCCGGGACACACAATGTGCAAGTTGTTTTTACATTAAGACAGTTTGTAAGGCAGAATTAGAGGTCTTAAGCCACATAGGTGTACGTAAGTAAAAGTTCCAAATCACTCACCATTCCTATGATCATCATCATCGTCCGTCTCCCTCTTACACTGCTGGGTCGGCACGGGCGACAGCAGCCAATTCCTCGGCCGTTTCGCGGGCGGCGGCTTCTCGTCTAGTTCAGTAATGTCCACTTCCACGTCATCAGCTTCATCAGGATCTGGCTCGGAAGGAGGCGCGGGGATCTCCCCGCCTTCAAGGGACTTGCTCACGAAGTCTGCGAGACGCTCCATGAGCATAACTGCCGGGACACGCGACTCGCGCGCGCCCGATCTCACTACACTGCAGCGGCCGCTACTCCGTGTACGCCCAACCTTTTTTCGTATTACCCTATAAGGAACTCCCAGCTTTATTCCCTTTGTGTACAGCCTGATTTTCTTTACTGGAAGTGGAAAAGGTGGGGCCTCTTTCCCCGCCCAGTGGCGAATAGGCCGCGCAGGCGCCCGCCTATTCTCTGAAGCGCGTAGCACCACCGTAGACACGGAGAAGCTGCCCGATAATACACGCCTACATTATCGTTATATTGAAAATGAATTTTTAACACTGTGTTGTCGGTGAAGACAGGAAAGTGAGAAGAATAATTTGGTTTAGTTAACGTGACGTTTATGCTGAACTGGAATAAAGGTAAGTACTGGAGTTGGTAACTATTTTATACGTACCTAAATAAATTAAAATGAAGATGTCAAATTGAAAGGGTTTATTGTAAAAAACTAAAGCGATCATAATTACCTACGAATATAATAAACTAGTAAGAATAAAAATATTAAAACTACGTAAGTACAAATTGAATAAAACCTAGCACAGATTGTAAGCTACCAGGGAATTCGTGATAAATATCAACAATCAGTGTTTAGACTAATACAGTCCAAGCATTTAGAAAATTATACAATTCAAAAACCATTATCAAATTCATTGTATGTAAAATTTATAATTTTTGGTGAAAGAAGTAAAATCTTCTAAGTCAAACTTCTACCTTTCCTCCGAGTATACAAGGAGAGTTTGCCCAGTAAAACAATGCTCAAGCATAATTAAGTTTTAGATAAACAATTTTCGAAAGTTCTCATCTCAGTGAAAAATAGCCTAATTGATAGTCGCAGTAATACCAAAACCTAGTCGGAACTTATCATTGGGGTGATTGAGTAGTGCAGAGATAGCACACGCCAGCTGAGCGCGTTTTCCACCTAGAGCACGCTGTAAGGTAGCACCTACTAGCCCGTCCGAGTCGGCTGAACCTCGCACTGTCCACTCTTCAGTACGCCACTCGTAAGCCAACGTGGCTACGGCCCGCCGGATGGCGAATCCAACCTGTTTGCAAACGTTCTTCTGTAGCTTAGACTTCAAACGACGTATTTTAAACTAGAAACTGTTTTGTTATTTTGTATCGTATTCGTGGACAAGATTTTTGATTTTTGACCGTTTCGTAGCACCGTAGCAATAGTGCTACAGAGCTACGCCATATACGTGCCTGCCTTTAACCCTCGCTGTACTTGTTTAGAGGTTGAATTTCGGAAACTCCTTTCTTAGTACCAAGTTTTTAAGCCAAGACGAATATACCTTAAAAATTGTAAGTCTCTACGACCAGTGTTTTAGGCTGTGCGTTGTCTATATTAATTTGTCAGTCAGTCAGGATAAAGATTCTTATAATTGGTATAGATTTGTTGTCTACCTCAAGCATTGCAGCAGTTGTGAGATAAGGTGTAATGACTCTCGCATAGCACAAGTCCAGACCGCGGTTGCCAAGAGTGGCACTGACTGAGTGGTTCTCATTGGCCCAGCGTCCCGCACCTGAAGCAGAGCTCAACTCTGCAATTTGAGCGCGCGCCACTACTTCTGCGCCGAGGGATATCTGCTCCGTTACAGCCTAAAGAAAAAAACAAAATATCTTTACTTAAATAAATATTTATGAACAACTTACTCAGTGCCATCTGGTCCCAAACTAGATAGTGACTAGTCGTGGTAGATCCCCAACAAGATGGACTGACCAGCGTAAAGAGGGTGAGGCCAATTTTAGCGACTAATCGAACGAGCTGAAGATAAGCCGTCCACTCCATTACAAAGACATCCAGTAATCACGATCTTTAGTCATGAAGTCGGAGACAGTAACTAAGTAAACTTGTAGGTACTGTGGAAACAAGTCGACTGATGAAATAATAATACACGTATATATACAGTAAATAACACATGAAAATTTTCGTGGAAGGATTTGCAGGAGAAAAAACGGTTGACCGAAGATGTTTCTTACGAACGTAAGACCATAAAGATGAGAGATATAGGTAATATGATTGAGTTCGAGAGAAAAGTTTTAAAGCTTGATAACGCCTACAAAAAAGTAAGCGACAGCATGTCTAACTTTTTTAAAAGTAGTTTTTAATTTAAATGGTTAGGTCATGTTTATTGGTCATATTATCAAAATAAGTAGACACGGGTGGAAGTGGACACGGGTCAGATAGTTCTGTATTATGGTGCTTTTCATCTATACAAATAAATAAAATTGAAGTGTCTGTTTGTAATATTAAAATAACCGCTTTTTACTACATGCATAGGAATGTATATACGATATATATACCAAAATAGCATTTTTTTAAATTTTTGTTTGTCTGTCTGTCTGTTTGTTCCGGGTAATCTCTGGAACGGCTGGACCGATTTCGACGGGACTTTCACTAGCAGATAGCTGATGTAAAAAGGAGTAACTTAGGCTACTTTTTATCCCGAAATAATAACGGGAACGGGAAAAAACTGCCACGCGGGCGAAACTGCGAACGGCCGCTATTTTATGCCGTATTAACGCCATCTGTTGGCGACATCGAGTACTACTTCAGTTAAGATTTGTAAGTAAAAATGGCACGGGTCAGCTAGTGCCAAATAAAATCAGTTCGCAAGGCGGTTTTTTTTACTATTTGTAAAGGATACCTACGCGCTTCCTTTATAGAAGTAATGGTATTGTGGAAGTATTTTTTTTGGAGGCAATCATAGAAAATACTTTCTTAGTGTAATTATATAATATAATAATAAATGTATAAAATAATTACCTAGTGTATTTTTTAGACAGGGAAGGACTTCTATGTGGCAGAAAATATAAATACTGACATTACCACTTAACTTTTACGAATATTATGTGAAAAGGATTTGTAAAAGTACCTGTAGAAAATGTAGAGCAATGAACTCCTTATTGACAGCAATCACAGACGCCGTTAAGCTACTGAAGTATGCATCCAAAATACTCTCAAAGCTATAAAACTCAGCATCAGCTATTTGCGCCACCACCGTCGCCCTAGTTCCTAAACTAGGGCCCACACGGAACTCGCAACTCATCTGCCCGCCAGGGGCCGCTTCCATCACGAAGTACGGCACTGCTGACGGCTTCTTTTTATCCACATAGGACAGAAGAAGCTTGTACCCTCCAGGTGAAACGGAGCTAAACGACAAAGAATGCCCTAAGACCCAGTTGTTTATCGAACTCTGTTTGACTGAAACACAAGCCCCTTCAAAGCACTGTGGTAGCCTGAATCGAGCTGCGTTGTGAATATGGCGCAGGAGGCCAGGATTGGAAGCTCCTGCTGGGAGTTCATCGGATTCTTTTGCAGGTCCACAGATAGGTCCCGTTCGGGAACCAGTGACTCCAGCGCCGGTCTTGCCACGGTCGCCTGCAGTACACTTTGCACCATCCGGCACACTGCATGCGCACTTTGGTCGAGGAGGTGCATCTCCTCCTCCGGCTTTGTCTGCAGTAGGGCATGGCGGAGGAGGAGGTATAGGTGGAGGGCAATCCTTCCTCGGTGAGTTAGGTTTAGAATCACTTTTCGCGTAAATTGCCTCAAAAAACTTTAGTTTCAGTAAATCTGACAGCGAAATTCCACCGGTCCTTTTTTGCCTGTTATAATCCATCAATATTGCTAACTGACTATTTAAAAAAACACTAAATAAATAATATTAATCTGCTTAGAAACCTGTTGGAAGTTTGACATGCTATGACAAATAAAAATTCACCAAAAAGTCTGCATAACTGTTTGAAAATGGAAAGGTAGGTACTATTACAGAGGTTGAGTTAGCCTCCGCTAAAGCATCATCGTGATCCTTCGATCAATCGTGGTCTCAGAAAATAACAAGATACTGATCTGATAAATAATTAGGCAGGTAGGTATTCTAAAGCTAAGTACCTAGGTAGGTACATCCATTGGGTTCACCTCAAAAAGATTGAATTAATAAATAAGTAAGATAAAAAAGTACTCTGTGAGTAGGTACCAAAGAATGTAATACTCTCTAATTATCCACCTACCTACTTACGTATCATGACATGATGCGACCATTATCTCTATTCCTGGGCTTCCTTTAAACTGCATTTTGGGCGTGCCTCTCTCTTACTCTCTCTCGTCCTTGCTATATTAATTTCTAAATTGCCAGAAAAGGACAGCGTAATCCAATGACGTATTTGTGTCATGGCGGTTTTCTTGAATAGATGAAAGCACGGAAGAATGGGAACAAAACTGTGGGTCATCAATCTGACAAACAGAACAAATGTCAAAAATGTCAAATAGGTACCTACCCCTAATTCTATGTACCTACCTATCAAACGTGACGTGACGTGTAACTGACATCACGAAACAAACTTCAATCAAACTTGTTTGTTTTCGTTTTGTTGCTGTGCTGTCCTTTTCCTTCCTTTTCTCTATTTTTGAGGTGTTTGTTTTTAAATTAATTCAATTACCCAATACACGGAGGTTTGCATCAATAATCGTACTAACTTGAGTACCTATGTTGTTTATACCGCCGAGAAGTTGATGACGAGTTTACACCTAGTAATACAACACTAGTTGAAGAATTTTTGTCTTTGTTTAGGTGTGGGGAAAACCCAGAGGTTTTATTTGCTAAGCGATTTCCAATAAGATCAAAGATGACCAGCATCCACAGTAAGATATTTGAAATGTTCAAGAACCTAAAATCTGATGCCATGCCAAGGCCGCCACGGCCTAGTCACCCTACAGAGACTATGCAAGACCCTGCTGATGAACATGACGAAAATATAGACTCTACCAATGAACCTGAAGAAATTATAGTAGAGTCTGATGAATCTGATCACGATACAGCAAAGAAAGAGAAGAAACCAAAGTTTAAGAAATCCTTCTTTAAACCTAGCAAAAAAGACCACAAACCAGAAAAGAGTGACAAAAATGGCAACAGTAACGTCAATACTCAAGGTGCGTAATTGAACCAACCTACCTAGTTTTAGATATAACCTCTACCACCAAGAGCTCCAATGCATTTCTAGATTCCCACTACATATATTGAGCAGTTGAGAATCCAGAATGTAGGTATATTATGCTAATTTCATATTGTCCTTATGACATATTCTTATCAAAGCCACACCAGCTTTAACCTTTAATAATAATACCTATAGAGATAGAAAATGTTGCTTTTGTACTCTATAATTAAAGTACCTTCATTGTGTAGCTTCATAGAGCTAAAGGGATGGATGATTGCTGTTATGAGTCTATTTTATTAAACAATTACACCAACAAATTAATTTGAGCCACTATCAAACAGTTTATTTGAAGTATAGTCATTCCAAACCACAAACACATTCAATAACAATTATTTTACCAAGCAATATGGTTTATTTACCAGCAACCGAGGTACCTAATTGAAAGGATTAATCACTAATTATTAAAGTATACAAATAGGAAAGCTAATTTAAAAGACACAGTAGCAAAGTATACTGCAGGACAAAATGTTGAATCTGTAAATAAGCAGTAGGTATATTTATTGCCTTATTACTATGTAGGTGTTTTTTTTTATTTATACAACCTGGCCAGCAATGAAGAAGACTGGCACAGGACCGTAAATAATGGCATTTTAAAAGGTAGGCCTATACCCAGCAGTGGGTGCACACGGGCTAATTAGATAGATAGATATACAACCTGCTTATGAAACAAGCTGATGGCCCACCTGATGCCAGGTGGTTATCATCACCTATAACAAAGCATTGCCTCGCAGGTCGCGCTTGCTAGAA
The DNA here is from genome assembly GCA_947095575.1 of Electrophaes corylata. Classification (NCBI taxonomy): domain Eukaryota; kingdom Metazoa; phylum Arthropoda; class Insecta; order Lepidoptera; family Geometridae; genus Electrophaes; species Electrophaes corylata. The sequence continues at coordinate 10,532,169 of OX352699.1, read as the reverse complement.
ACACGCCCTACGACTACTCAGAGTCCATCAACCTGAGGCATATAGGTGTTAAGCCTTATGTCCCTGTAATTTCACCGGCACCCATACCCTTCAAACTGGAACACAGTAAGCTGCTTGGCGGTAGAAATAGGCGTGGTGGTAGTACTTCCCCGAACGAGCCCTTCACACAACACACACACACAACATGTGTCTGGGACACATCAAACATCAATGTTAACCATATAAGGGTTTCTTATTGGTGGTGATCCCAGAACATACTGGGCAGAAGGCACAGCTGTGTTTAGGTGTTTAGTTTATTTTAATATGGTTTGTTCTCCAGCAACGGGAAATGTGATCAACATAGTCAACTCAAGGAATGTACGATGGGGCAATGACTATTACATGGGGCCTGCAAACATGAAGCCAACAACTACTACGACCAACTCAGATGAAAATAACCAAGAAGAACATATTAAGAAGAACAATCTTATAATGCTGTTGTTGGAAGCTAAAATAAAGGTAAGTTCCATAAAATCATATATTTTATATTCTAGTAGCGAGACGCGCGCGACTTCGTCTGCGTGAAGCTATTTTCATATATACTTCAACCCCCGCTGTACACGTTTAGAGGTTATATTTCGGGAATTCCTTACTTAGTGCACCTCTATGCACCAAGATGAATATACTCTGAAAATTTTAAGTTTCTACAACCAGTGGTTTAGGCTGTGGGTTGTCTATATCCCAGTCAGTCAGGACAATTTTTTTTATAATTGGTATAGATAGTACATTAATTCCAATATGCCATAGATTTACTCTTGCCCTTTAAAGGTTCTTAGTATTAATATACAACGAACTTTTGGTCAGCCTAAAAAATTGAATACCAGGCTAACACATAGTTATATTATTATTTACAGCCAGAGCATGTGTTTATCAACTATGTTTCAAAAAATCTCGGCAAAAACTGGCACAGCTTCTTCAGAACTCTGGGATTCTCAAAAGGGGCTATTGAGACCAAGGAGATTGACACGGCAAGCTATGGCGTATCAGAGGTAAGTCACGAAGTATTTTAATCCTATTTAGCTGGCTTATTTAATTAGTTGGAGACCAAATTGGTAGCATAGGTATCTGGTATCTCTCTATTTAGCACAAAATAACGAACAGACTAAACTTTGGCGCGTTACACATCTTAAGCCTGGTGGAGTACATATGTGGCTGTTTCCTCTGTGTGTATACATCCTCTGCATAATGAGCTGTCAGATCCTCAATGTCTTGCCCTAGTTTTACACAGGATAAATTATAACAATGTCGTTTAATAGACTGTGAGTTAACCCACAAAAATCTGGTAAGAATTTTGAAAATCTTGAAAAATAATAATAAGTAATTTTGAAACCGAACCGAAAACCGGGCTCAGTGGCGTGTCTTGAGAGAGGCCTACGTACAGCAGTGGACTAGACTAATATAGGCTGATAATGATGATGATGAAGTAATTTTTAAATAAATTCTCAATTTTTAATAATTTTTAATTACTCAACTTTAATCCTCAAATACGGTAGATATCCCCTCAGATCTCTTAGTACCAAGTCTACTCGAGACTCTACAAGGATTTCTAAGAGGGTAGTCAGAGATGGACGTGCCTCTGACTACCCTCTTAGACATCCTTGAAATACTACATTTGGTACATACCCACATTTTGCAGTATTTAGTATTCTATGTGACAACTTGCAAGCCCATTGCATAGAATACTAACTGGTTTTCACGATGTTCTCCTTTCCCAAGTACTGGCTGTTTAAGATAATTATTATACTTTCAGGCTCGCTACAAGCTGTTGATAGATTGGATGAACGACGATGCAGACGGCAGCAGGACCCTGGGACGTCTTGCCAACATCCTCTGGGAAGAGGGCGAGAGGGAATTAGTGAAGGAACTAGCACTGTTATACAAGAAAACCAGCAGTAAAAACTAGCCAGTAAACTAACCTCATATATATAAACGTTACATAAAGGAGTCTGGGCAAAGTGGTCCATTGGAAGGTAAAAGTTAATGCAGTTATTTTTCGACTTGCTGATAAAACAAGCACAAGGCTTACCTGATGGTAAGTAGTAACCATCACCTATGAACAAAGCATTGCATTGCGCCCTTAAAACCAAAAGAGCAACGCTTCTTGGCGCCAGAAATAAGTCATTTAAGAAATGATTTATTTTTGACAAGGTTTTTCAAATTTGAAATGTTTAAATTCAAATGTAAGAGTACCTAGCTACATTTTGGACTTAGGAGTTATCATTTAAAGGTGTTTTAAATAATGGTGAGTTTTATATGCCTCTTTGTACAACAAATCTGAAAACAGTTTTCTGCCGCCAAGCAGCTTGCTGTGTGCCGGTTTGAAGGGTGGGGGTGCCGGTGTAATTACAGGCACACGAGGCTTAACATCTGTATGCCTCAGGTTGATGGACGCAGAGGAGTGCTTCGTAAGGGCACGTTTATAATGAGCGTGACCTGCGAGGCCATGCTCTGTTAAAGGTAATGGTAACCACTTAACATCAGGTGGGCCATCTGCTTGGTCCAGCAACAACTCGCGTAAAAAAAAAATATTGCTGGTAGTTCATATACCGTACAGATTACCTTAACACACAGATTTGCCCAGTCTCCTTTAAATTCCATTGTTTAAATTAAGCCCTGTCTTTACGCATTAGTAAGAAATGACAATAGCTTTAGAGTTGTTTATCTTTAGAAAGATGTTTATATGTTAGGCTCGTTTATATAAAAAGTCATTTATCTTCATTTTTTATTCCCGCTTATCGGGGAACGAACGGGTATAAAAAATGGGGACGAACGCCACTGGGGACAAAACGTGGGGAAGAGCGGGAATAACCTTATTTCCATTTTTTATATAAGAAACTATTGAAATTAAAAATCTTCCAAATTGTGATATTAAGATATAATTAAGTACACATTTTTATGAACATTTTTTATGTGCTTTTTAGTTTTTAAGTCTAGTCAGGAAAATGTCGCAGCGGAGTATAATGCATAATTGATTGAAATTTATTATAAACCTTAATAAAAATGTTTAATTAAATTACATTAAACCCTTTTAATCTATACCAATTCTAAGAATCTACGCCTGACTGATTGACTGCCTGACTGAGGAATTCCCGAAATTCAACCCATTCAAACTAGTACAGCAGGGGTTGAAGTGTGTATGGAAATAACTTCACGCAAACAAAGTCGCGCGCGTTTCGCTAGTATAACATAAGTTAATAATAAATCTCAAAATAGTTATCATCCTCAAAGTTATGGAACTTCAATCTTTATTCGTTGGCGTTACAGTTCACATTCATTTGTGTATACTGAGACCGTATAATGAGACAACTTCATTATCTCCTGCGGTCTAAAAAATTATGCGGGTTATCAGTTGGCTTTGTTTTGTACGGACGTGTTCTTTGGTCATACACACAACACAAGTGAGAGCTTAGCGCGAATAAAGGACGGTGGGCATTTTGTGTGTTTGGAACATAATTATTACCTAACCTTAAGGGATATTTTATCTTGCATTTACAGATTTTGAAGTAAAAGCACTTCTTTTAATAATAAAATGATTGGTATGATTATATCCGCGCTGGGTCAAATCTACCCATCTTCCTTTGACGTTTCTGGCGTAAACGTATTTTGTTGACATGTAAATTACACTGCGTGGCACTGTCAGACTGCGGGGTATAATCTCGTTGCCACGCAGTTAGCTTCGGAGTAATAATTACCATACGTTTACGCTGTCAATTAGTGCTAGGCCCCCAAAACTACGTATAGGTACCCTTCATTCAACGCTTGTCAGTGTACACGTAGGTACTATCCGCTACACTTAGTTTGTGTCATCAAGTCACTGTGCGTGCACTGTAAATATTTAGCAATAATGCCGGTCCTGGAGAAAGATGGATTAAAGATCGTTGATGTGGATGTGAAAGATGTTAGGTTCCCGACTTCGCTTGGTGGCCATGGTTCTGATGCCCTGGTAAGTAAACACTTTAGAAAATCATAAAAAATACTTGATGTTTTAAAATTAGATAGGTAGCTAACTACAGTGGTAGATAGTGGCATAGATACCTACTTTTAGCTCGGTGTGTTAAGCAATAAAATTTAAATAGGTACATTAAAAGACTGGTCTCACAGCATAGTTGATAGTAGCACTGCCTTCTGCGCTGTATGTAGGTTCGATCCTGACTCAATCGAGTACACATTTGACGAACAGAGATGTATTTTATTAAAAATTTTTTTACAAAACATTTATTATAATTTTTACTGTAATAAAAATTACAGCCAATACGAGTAATTATAAAATTAAGTTTAAGTAGGTAGGTGCATGTATTTGCAAAAAAATATTTATATTTATTATGCATAGATTTAAAAGTATAATAAGATAGGTTTGGTTTATTTCAACTCTATGCCTACTTAGGTGGGTTAAAACATACATCAAAGCAATTTTTTTTTTCTAATTGGCCATCTCGCGCGTGATATGATGGATATAATTTAATAAATTCAACCTCTTTGTTACCTTTTCTACACTTGCTTCATTTATGCAACAAATAAATTCTAACTAATAATGTATTCCACAGCACACTGACCCAAACTACTCGTGCGCCTACGTAACCGTTAACACTGAGAGCGGGAAGAAAGGATTTGGTCTCACTTTTACTTGTGGTCGCGGCACCGAGATTATTGTCCTCTGCATCAGGTCTATGAAGAGGTTCCTATTGGGGAAGAATGCAGCTGATATATTTGAAAACTTCGCGAAGTTTTGGCAACAGATCACCAATGACTCGCAGATGAGATGGGTAAGATTAAAATATCGTCAAATTTGTAATTTAAGAAGAAAAAATAATGTTGTTAATTCTACTTCACCTTAGATCAAAGGTTTGAGGTAGAAAGAAGAAAAGAAATAGCATTACGACTTTAATCCCCAAGCACGGTAGATATCCCCTCAGATCTTTCAATACCTACCCTACTCGAGATTCTTTGTGGATGTCTAAGGGTGGCAGTCAGAGGTACGTCCAAATTTGGACGTTTTATAATTATATATTTTTTGTATGTTTTAAATGTTACTGCAAAACATTCCGCACAAATCCACATTTTACAATATTCTTTATGTGACAGATTGCAAGCACATTGCCGCTGTAACTTTTGTTTTAAAAACTTTAACCAAAATTCTGTGGTTTCAGATTGGGCCAGAGAAAGGCGTGGCTCACCTGGCGGTAGCCGCAATATTAAACGCTTTGTGGGACTTATGGGCAAGGTTGGAGAAAAAACCGCTGTGGAGACTATTAGCTGACATGGAACCAGAGGTAACCAACAACAAAAAAATTACATAATATATTTACTTTATTTATTTTTAAGTGAAACTATTGTGACTTCGCTCGCGTTATTTTCATACATAACTTTTGCACCCCTTCAGGGGTTGCATTTCAGGAATTTCTTTCTTAGTAGGTACACATCTACGTACCAAAAGAAATATAAGTACCAAGTTTCAAGTTCCGGCGTACATACATATATATACTAACGTTTTTGTTAGTACCTATGAACTCTACATAAATAAAAGCATGTTTATTTAAAAATAAACATAATCTTTGTTTATACGTAGATAAATAAATAAAACGATCCAAGATTGCACCAAGTAAAATAATTATTGACCTGTACACAATCGATTATTATGATGAAACTTATTTTATCATATAAAAATATTTACTTTCTGCTATCAGGAGCTGGTGTCAACTATAGATTTCCGTTACATAACTGATGTTATTACAAAAGAAGAAGCTGTACAACTGCTGAAGAGTAAAAAAGAAGGGAAAGAACAGAGGGTCAAGCTTTTGATGGAGAATGGATATCCTTGTTACACTACTCAAGTTGGTTAGTATACCTACTATACTAGTACCTAATGAGAAAGTCGGTTCCACAGAATTTAGAGCGTAAAATGGCGGACGGCAGAACAAATTGACGGACGATAGAGCAAGTTTTAAGTTTTTTAGGGTCATACCCAAAGGGTAGAACAGGACCCTATTACTAATACTCCGCTTCCTGTCTATCTGTCAGTCACCAGGCTGTATCTCATGAACAGTGATAGAGAGTTGACATTTTCACAGATGATGTATTTCTGTTGCCGCTGAAGCAACAAATACTAAAAAATAGAATAAAATAAATATTTAAGGAGGCTCTCACACAACAAACGTGGTTTTTTTTTTACGTTGGTACGGAACCCTTCGTAAATGCAAGTCCGACGCGCACTTGTCCAGTTTTATTTTTTTGCAGAAATCCAGACAGAACCCACGACCTACAGCGCCACAAGCAGAGTTAAAACGAAATTAGAAAATTTGTGAAAATCCCTAAATTTAAACTTCGTCTTCTGCCTTCCAGCTCGTTAATATTCTTCTAGCCTTCTGAGCAGTGGGTTCGATCCCCACCGACATCAGTCATCTAGTTCCCATAGTACAAGCTATGCTTAGTTTGAGGCTAGACGATGTGAAGAATACGAGTAGTTCATAGAAACTTGTTTCTGTTTTTAGGATGGCTTGGCTACAGCGATGAGTTGGTAAAGGAGTTGTGCAATAAATACCTGAAGCTAGGGTTCACGCATTTCAAGGTTAAGGTCGGAAACAATTTCGAAGACGACTACAGGCGGTGCAGCGCTGTTAGGAAGAATATCGGCAATGATAAGTTTTTGGTTGGTATCAGCCATTTTACAAGTTTACAATTTCACACACAATATCACAATTAAATCTGCTTTGAAAATTAAGATAACGGTAAAGCATCTCAGAATATAAGAATGTTTTTTTATGTCACCTGCTGATGGAACAGGCAGATGTTCAACCTGATGTTTAGTGGTTACCATCACCTATAGCAAGCATGCACTGCTCTGTATTTATCAACCTAGTGTCAAGTCTCATGTGCCTGAATTACACCGGCAACCTCACCCTTCAAGCCGAAACACAGCAAGCTACTCGGTGGTAGAAATAGGTATACTTATTGGTGGTACTTCTACGGACTAGCCCTTCTCTATGAGCTACTTTTACTTTTTAGTAGAGGTACCTTTTTAAACATCAATAGTTTTTTCCCCGAATCTTGTGAAGTATTCTGTTAGGATTATTAACCAGACTAAACGTTTGTTATAATTTCATAGGATCCTTGAAGCTTCATGAAGATGCTTTTGGTCTAAGCATAGTTAAAAACTGTAAGGTATTGGTTTGTAGATGGTTGACGCTAATCAAGCGTGGGGCGTGGACGAGGCCATAGAATGGATGAAGAAACTGGCGCCGCTGAAACCCATGTGGATTGAAGAGCCGACATCGCCTGATGACATTCTGGGGCACGCGACTATTTCCAAGGCTTTAGCGTAAGTTGTTCCAAAGTTTAACTTTAATTTATTCCCACTATTCTTACCTACTATAAGTACACTGGCGAAAATGGCGGTCTCATGACCACTCTCGCCCATGCTTCACAGCGCTTACACTGTCGTGGTTCCTTCAATGCTGGACGATCGCTATTCTTTTCCTTGTCGTTCTGCTTCCGTTATACTCCACCTGATAAAGTAAATATTAATGTGTTCTTCCAGACCTTATGGCATCGGAGTAGCGACAGGAGAGATGTGCTCGAATCGAGTGATGTTCAAGCAGTTCCTACAAAGCGGCGGGATGCAGTACTGCCAGATAGATTCTGCGCGTATCGGCGGTGTCAATGAAATTCTCTCTGTTTATCTCATGGCTGAGAAACTTAAAGGTAACAATTATAGATACTCAATGAATAAATGCCGCCTTGGGACAAATGTTTGTACGATCTGCAAATATTTATTCCGGGTGTTCTGGGTGTTTTCTATGTATAATAAAAAATATCCATATATGTAATGTATTGTATTAAGTATATCAGTCATCTAGTACCCATAACACAAGCTCTGCTTAGCTTGGGGCTAGATGATGCAGTGTGGACTGTCCAGCATTAAAAAAAAATGTTTTTTTTTTGCCGACCGATGTGTTTCTGCGGGAGAATGGCCGCCTGCGACTTAGAAGGTTACGGGTTCGCCCCGGGTTATTACTAGGTTCCTGTATTTTACCTAGTCTGATGGTAAACCATGATACTTAACATTATTTTTATTTATTTTGTTTAGACTGTGCGTTGTCTACATGTCAGTCAGTGAAGATAAATATTCTTATATTTGTTTATAGACATTGGGATGGGATCAGTTTTAGAGCAATTTTTATTTATTCTCCGCCGCGCAAAATAATAATATTTGGTTTGGGTGCGCGGGCAGATACCCTTGAATGGCTATAGAGTGTAGTAGTTATAACCATCTAAGATAGATGCATTAATGTAACTTATTTTGTTTTAGTGAAAGTTTGTCCCCACGCGGGAGGCGTAGGCCTATGTGAGATGGTTCAACATCTGCAGTACTGGGACTTTGCCAGTCTTTCCGCAACAATGGAGGGACGCCTGGTTGAATACGTCGATCAACAACACGAGCACTTTGTGGACCCTTGTGTTGTGGAGAACGCAAGATACATGGCTCCAAAGGTAAGTTGATACAAGGTTTAATAAAATAACAAAGATCATATTATCTAGAAAACAAAGATAAAATTAACCTGGGAAACGACTAGGAAAACTTTGCATGATCTTCATCTATTTTATGAATTTGTTGTTATCTTATTATAGAGATATTAAGAAAGGGAGGGAGCACCGAGATGATGCATTATAGAAGAGTGGATTCTTTACTTCTGTAAACCAGTTTTTAGTGTGATGTGGATGTGAGTGCCGGTGAAATTAGACACATGTGGCTTACCACCTGTGTCTCAGGTTGATGGACGCTGAACAGTGCATCGTAGGGCACATTCTTAACGAACGTGACCTACGCGGCAATTATAAAAGGATGATACTAGAAAACGCTAAGAACCCAGCCTTATGATAATAATGCTGGACAATCCACACAGCATCATCTAGCCTCAAGCTAAGCAGAGCTTTTATGTTTATCTTACATTTTTTTTCTAGTTACCCGGCTACAGCACGGAATTCCTACCTGGAACCTTAGAAAAGTTTTCATACCCCAACGGCAGCGAATGGAAACGAATGATTAAAGAAGGAATATTCCCTGAACCCGACGAAGCTGAACTAGTAAACGCGTAGTAAAACAGGAAATGCACTAAAAGTTCTTTTTATTTTCTTATTTTATATTTACAATTTACCATTTCATGGTCTGTTTTTTAAATTACATTATTAGTTGCAGTCTTATGAATAAAATAACTATTTTAAGCTATTGCGTATTTAAACATCAACAGCCAATACGTAACTAGATGACGTTAGGAACACAATTGACCAACTTGCCATTGGCTAACTGAACTGGTGACGAAACCGCCAATTTTTACTATATTTTTGATTTGTTGAGACCTATGAAAGTACTCCGTGGTTGAGACTTTCGCTGCTAATGCCAACGTTCTTATGCTGCTGTAGAAACAACTGATAATTGATATCAAATATTTAAATGAACTACGTGTACTATGAAATTAAGTCCTTTTGCTGCTAATGCTAACCTTTTTATGCTGCTGGAGAAACCATTTAGTCATGAAATAGTTTAACACTTTCTTTTTATAGTATAGACTCGTGTTTACTACTAAGGCATAAGCCTTTCCGATCTCAATATGACTTTTTCCAAACAGGCCCAATGTTGCAGGACACAATGATTTTACCTATTTCTCGTCTCATAGATTGTACTCAATACATGTTTCATTGTTTTCACATTGTTTAGTTTTAGTACATAGTTCTAGGTGTACCTCAAGGTGCCATAGGGTATAGCAACAGAGATCTAGGCCGAGTATTCAAAAGTAGATAAGACAGTTGCTTAGTTGTAGTTGCAGTTTTATTGCTCTATAGTTATAGTTTGACCCATAAAGCCTAGGATTTCTTCTGGAAAGCAAAAGCACTCAATTTGGATTGTTTCGGAGCATTAGTAATCGGTGCGTCAATTCCATTCGATTCGACGTCCAACTTTCTTTTCTGACTTCCTTCAATCTGAGTTCCGTTTTTGGTCTGCACAGACTTGAATGTTTTTACGCCCGTTCGTGTTAGTTCTGAAGGCGTAAGGTCGGGATTTTGCTCTTCTAATACTGTTTTGTTTCGTGTGAACCAGTCCATAAAAGATTCGTTGTCCAATGGTTTGAGCGGCTGTAAAAGAAAATTTAAAATAGTTTTTAGGAGAATAAAGTGTATTCCTACAGTTATGTACAGTATAATGACTACTGATTCATCATGTAATCTGTGGCTTTTTTTATAACTTGCTGATGGAACAAGCAGATGGCCCACCTGAAGTTAAGTGGTTAACGTCGCTTATAACAAAGCATTGCCTCATAATTCACGCTCATATTTAAATTAGTTCGATGTATATCTGGTACTTACGTCTTTATTTTCTTCTGAATTTGTGGAATGCACTTCTACTAAGGTTCTTTCTGTCAAACTAAGTGGGCTTGGTGCGTTCTTCGCTAACTCCTGTTTTTTTCTAAATGGATTCCTGGCGCCACCCGGTGAAGATTTTATCGGCTGAAACAGAACGTATTGTAAAAGCATTTACATATTTTATATAGTGGGTATGTGCCGTTTCGTCGTTTTTATTATAGATAATGACACGGAACCCTTCGTGCGCAAATCCGACTCGCACTTGGCCGGTTTTTTTACTATTACTATACCTATTTCTAACGCCAAGCAGCTTACTGTGTTTCGGTTTAAAGAGTGTGGATGTCGTCGGTGAGATTACAGCTGAATCTGCCTCAGGTTGATGGAATGGTCGTTGAGATGGTTACATATTGATTAAGGAAGGTGTATGTTTGTCCTCACTCGAAAAGAAGAAGTACATCGTAGGTTCTTACAAATGTGACCTGCGTATTGCTATTGCTTGGTCATTGGTTATGGTTACCACTTAATATATGCTGTGGTTGCCTTTAGTGGATAAGCACAGGGCGGGATATTGTTTTTGTTCGAGTTAAGTTTTGACTATTATTTCTTGGCGATCCTTAATAAAAATAAATAAATAAACATTAGGTGGCCCATCTGCTTGTTCTATCAGCAAGTTGTATAAAAAACTTACTACTGGTTTGATAGGAGTGACATTCTCAACCTTCTTCTCTTTTGACTTCTGCGGGATAATAAGACTGGCGTTCAAGTCCTCTGAATTAGTGACGTCATAAGTCTCTTGCGTGTCCAACTCTTGGAAATGCAAGTTTTGTGCTATATTTAGTCTATTATCTTTCTCCCAAGATTCAGCTAAGTTGGTGAGTTTATCTGCTAGGTGCATTCTTCCAAGGCGAGATGCGTATTTTGCGGCTAGAGGGAGAAGACGGTCGTCTTTCAGGATCTCCATTAGTTCTAGAGCCCGCTGTTCTATTTCTCCGCGGCACGCCAACTGAAAGAAAAATAAGGCCACTAAAAAAAAAAACTACTACAACTACTACTACTACACTGAAGAAAATACTAGCAATCTAGGTGAAGGTAATTTTACTAACATCAATATCTGACTGGTCTCACCGTTTAGTTAATAGTAGATCTGCCTTCTGAGCTATGTAGGTGGTGGGTTCGATTCCCATTGAGGACAAACATTTATGTGATGAATATAGATGTTTGTTCTCTGTCTGGGTGTTATGCTTAGTTTGGGGCTAGATGATGAATTATTTATTTATATTGATCTATGTACTTTGCTATTATCAGAATGTAAGGCAATTTTCCTACAGGGCAATTTCGGATAAAAAGTAGCCTGTACAGTAATTTAGGTTACGAAGTATATTTATTATAAGTTATAACCGAATCGGCCTGGTAGTTAGAGCGTCGATAGAACTATAAACTTACAAAGACCCATACATTTCAATTTTCACATCTATAATATTATTAGGTTGTATTTCTACTGAATTCGGAATAATCCACCGATAACCAAGGATAAACTCTAGTGAAGGAGTTTTAGGTCGCACTACAAACCTCAGTCATGGCTTAACAAACGCTATAGCCAAGATCGATAGCTTAACTAACCCTCGGGTAGAGACACTATCTGAAGCAGTCTGTAAAGTCAATCAACAATGAATCTTACCGCAAACAATTTGAGTGCAGTTTCCCTTGCAGTTTTGACATCTACATCGGCTGTGGTGTGCGCCCATCGGACCAGCTGCTCCTCGTATTGACTTTTCTCAGAGTCCAACTCGCATAATGGTATCTAGAACCAAGCAAACTCGACTTAGTGCTTAAGGTAATGTGTCATGAGAAAGAAATAACATTATACAAATACGGACATGATCTTAAGGTTTTAAGCATAGTTTAGAAACCTTCGTTCTACCTGATTCCGCGGTAGCCATTTTCATGCAGAAAAATATTTAAATTCTTAGGACCAGCGTTTAGTGGGTGACCTTCGGAACAGAGTAGGTATTTGAAATTTGTCAATGTATTAATCAACTAACTGAAGTGTATTCATGGCATACGAAAATGCTCCGCGAGGCGTTGTTTGCGTCAAACGTTTATGTACAGTCAACTGCACTAGAATGTATACAATTCGTATCTTTTAAAACGAACTAAAGAAAACTCAACAATCGTGAAATTAGCTGATAAGCTCATTTGTTTTTTGAGTTTTTGACCTGTAAATATGAATTGTAACGCTGTTAAACCATTCTGTAAGTTACGAATTGTATACATTCTAGTGCAGCTGACTGTACATACATAAAATCACACCTGTTTCTTACAATGGTAGGCAGTAGGTACATTGTTTAGCATCAAATATACGATTCCCGTAGTACAAGCATCCCTTAGTTTGATACGAGACGCTGTTTGATAGTAGCAGACATTCTGCTACTATTTATTTGTCCATGTCGTTTGAAAGATCGAACGATCGATCGTAAGAGGCGACTATATACTAGCTATATATATATATGGGTGTAAATCAATAACTCACTTGTACGTCTAATTCCATGACGATAGGCTTTGGTATTGTCGCAGGGAACGAGGCCCCTCGACATAATATTGAGCGTATTTTCTGAGTTGACTCTGAAACCTGTAATCGCAATTTTGTTATTAAAAACGATGCCATCGTACATAGCCGAAAGAAAATCCTTTTTAGCATAAGGTCCCACACCAGTTTTTCTCAACGTGGGCGATAACGTCCCCTTGTGAGCGCTGGAGGCCTAGAGGGGGCCGGTAAGGGGTCCAGAAAAAATAGGAGTAGTTGAAGTGGTTTAGGGGGGCGATGGCGGATTTGTAATTTTATCTACATAATATTTTAAAATTCATAAAAATTAAAACCTTGAATGTAATACGATGTTGTATAGTAAACACCAACTTGTTTAAACTTTAGACCAGATTAACATAGCATCTTATAATTAAATTAACTAAAGTTTTGGTAAAGTAAAAAAAAATTGTAGGCTCTGAAAACCTATTGATTTTCAAAGTGGGCGGTAGACAACATAATCAGAAAGGAAAATTGAGAGAAAGAAAGAGAGAGAGAGAGAGAGAGGTTAATCTTACGTTTATTGCGAATCAGAGAGAGTTAAGATATCTATAGCGATTTTACAGTGCTGCATAATATCGGTTATTGTTGTAATCTACAAATATTTATCAAATGATAAAGGTAAGTGCTGTTGTTCCTTTCTAAATAATAACTATCCAGGAAGTAACATTGTTAATGAATAAACAAAGCTATTGTAACTCAAGTACGCAATTAACAAAATGGAAAAGTACATGTCTATTCAATCTATACCAATTATAAGAATCTTTGTCCTAACTGACTGACTGACTGACATAAAGACAAAGCCTAAACCCTACCTAGATCCCATATTAAAATGCATGTTTGGGTGATTTGACTTTGACCAAAAGCATCCTTATTCGTATGAATTAAATATAGTTTAATATCGTTAGGGTATAGATATTCGTCTTGGTGCGTTGAGGTGTACAAGGAATTCACAATATTCAACCCTTACACGGCTACAACGGGGGTTGAAGTTTGTATGAAAATAACTTCACGAGGTAAAGTCGCGTGCTTATTGTTAATAAAACTGCTGCATAATCAAGTTAGTTTATAATAAATACAGTATATGAAAAACAATAATATTATGCTTACACTTTATTATGCAAGTGACCCCTGAATGAAACTAAATATTTATCCCCTGATACTTGATAATACATTTTATATCCTTCAATTAGGTACAGTCAGCTACGTAAATTTATGACTAGTTAATAGTACAAAATCTTGAATAACTTAAGAACCCGTTATTTTTTGTATTATTTAATGGCTCTTAACCTGATGTTAAGCTGAGGTAACTAACTCTGCCCATAATGGATCACTACTACTAGTGCTAGATTTATACAGTTGTATCATTTGTCATCAGGACACAGACATATCTCTCAGAATCAGCAAGTTGAAGTGGGCAGGCTATACAGCTCGTGGGATGGACTGACGACATTGTTAGGATCGCGGGAAGTCAGTGGATAGAAAAGGCTCAAAACCGTTCTTACTGGAAACGTATAAGGGCAGGCCTATGTCCAGTAAACTTCTATTGACGACCGATGTGGCGCGGCGGGCGAATGTCCGCCTGCGACGCAGAGGTTGCGGGTTCGATTCCCGCCTTGGGATAAATGTTTGTCTGCAAATATTTATTCCAGGTGTTCTGGGTATTTTCTATGTATAATAAAAAATATGTATACATGTAATATATTGTATTAAGTATATCAGTCATCTAGTACCCATAACACAAGCTCTGCTTAGCTTGGGGCTAGATGATGCTGTGTGGATCGTCCAGCATTATTATTATTATTTATTATAGGCTGTTGATTATGATGATGACATTAGCTATGTCGGTAACCTTGGTTCTTCTACAGATTTCTTCATTTCTGACTATCTCATAGTGAAACTCCCATAGGTCTGTCCTTAGCCCGTTGTGCGGCTTTGTGCTTGTGTACGAGAACAATAATTAGCGATCACGTCTCAGTTTCTTATGTCATCAATGGTAACATGTACTATTGCTATTACGCGTATCACGCTATGTGCCAACATAGATAGATAGATAGATAGAAGATAGAAAATACTTTATTGTACACCACAACTTAAGGATAAAACAAAAATAAAAACTTAAAATAATGCTACATACAATGGGCGGTCTTATACATACCCTGAGAATACTGAGTCTCTTACGACCAGCGCAGCGGTTTAGCCTATGCGTTGCCTATATGTAAGTCAGTTAGACAAAGGTTCCTAAAATTGGTATAGATACACAAAAATAACAATAATCAATGGGTTGTTGCACTGGTACTTTTTGGCAGAGTTTGAGGTAGGCCGCGGCCTAGTTGATGGCGCGATATCCAGCGTATTTCATTAACGCGTGTAAATAGTTTAAAGAATTTGGCCGTGTGCCAAGTTTTTTAACTAGTTTTGTTCAAAATACTCACAGACACGATGTACCATGAGTCCGATACTCCTCTAGAATGGTTATTAGTATCGCAGATCGGCATCCAGACTCCACTAGCGACGTCATACAGTCTTAAAACACCTGTGTTGTCGTACGCACATGGTGAGCCTACGTCTGTAGTTCCAAGCCACGTCAATCTCGACCCTGGGGTTAGGGGCACAGGGACTGTTTTGCTTCGAACTTGTCGACCTGTAAGTCGATAGTTTTATTGCGTCTGTGTTTTACAAAAAGGTCCATAACATTAGAAAATAGTTTCTAATAATAAAGGTTATGCTGTATTGTTTCATTGCGTTCGTGTTATACAAAAAGGTCATAACGGACTAGAAAATAATATAGGTACATAGATGAAATGAAGTTAAAAGTGTTTAGATATAAGAAGTAGAATTATAGATAATAGAAAACTGGTAAAGTAAGTACCTATGTACAAGAAAGAAAGGCTTATTTTATTTATTTAAATATTTACCATTCAAAGCGATAATGTCCATCGCAAGGTGTTGGTCTGAGTGTCCTGGATCTGTGCTGTGGTAGACAGCTAGCACAGTTGTGTTGAAGCCGGCTAGGCATACGATTGGACCCGCCAGTGATATAACCTGAAACATTCTTAATTCATTATTGCACACATAATATTGAATAGGAAAAATACTAAAACCGGGCATGTACAGTCAGGTGCACTAGAATGTATACAATTCGTAACTTTCACAACGGTATTACAGCATTACAATGAGCTCTTTACACAAAAACAAAAAAATCATGAAATTTGTTGATGACTTCACTTATTTTTGGAATAATTGTCATGTAAATATTTTTAGCACCGCTGTGAAACCATCTTAAAAGTTACGAATTGTATACATTCTAGTGCAGCTGACTGTACAAGGCGAGCTTCATCCTGAAAAGAGTTTTCTTACGTCAAACTTTTGAGGCTAGAGAGAGGTGACTATAGAGGTAGATTTGTGTACATACCAAATTAAACGAGAACTTAATAACTTCATTCAAAATATGGGTTGTTTTTAATACAACTTGCTAATGGAACAAGCAGATGACCCACCTAATGTTAAGTGGTTATCATCACCTATATCAAAGCATTGTCTTGCTGGTCACTTTCGTAAGGAACATGACCTACGGTGCACTGCTCTGCGTCCATCAACCTGATGCATACAGGTATTAAGCCTCATGTTCTTGTCGTTACACCGGCATCTACACCCGGCAGGAATAGGCATGGCGATAGTACTTCCCCGACTGAACCCTTTATTAAGAGCTCTACAACTACTATATGTATTACTATACTGTTCAAATATGCTTGATACGTGCGAAGCTGACAAAAGTGCGGGTTTCCTAACAGTGTATTTTTTCACCGCTAAGGCACGCCACACCAGATTGTCATATTCTAAAAATGTGCACGACTTACATTTTTAAAATACATAATAATATAACAATGTGGTGCTTATGAAAATTTCTCACGAGGTATCGGAAGGTATCACTGCGGTGACTACGTTAAGCCCCCCAAATAGGGGGGTATATCCATCAATAGAATTATTTACTCGAGTAGAACAGTCTACTCGAGTAAATAATTCTAAATAATTCTTGGATACTATTAAGACGGAGTAGGCTTTGTACAGACAAAGCCTACTCCGTCTTAATAGTATCCAAGGCACTACCAGCGTCAATGTACAATTTGTAATCAAAAAAGTACAGTAGTTATTATGTATTAGATAGATTATATATTTATTGTATACAATTTAAGTACTGGAAAAGAATTAAAATTACAACTTAAAAACCTAGAGGTACAATGGACAGTCTTATTGCTAAAAGCCATCTCTTCCAGACCACCTTTGGATAGGCAGACAAAATAATAATATAGTAAAATGAATACCTAATAGTAATATAATAAACTACTAAATACTACATCTCTTTTACAAAATACATAATAATTTATATAAAAGCAGAGGAAAGAAGACTACAAGAGTGATATTGAATTACCATTAGATATGTGAAATGTCTATAATAGCGCAAATAAATAGTCCCTAATACGCAGTAAAAAGAAATTACGCTGTAGCCTAACATAATAATATGTACATAATAGGCAGTTAATTTACTTAATGCATATAATTATAAAGGTTACATACAATACGATAAAAAGTACAAAAACCGGCCAAGTGCCATACCACCACAAAATAAAGAAACTGTTTCTTCGTTATTGATAACAATAATATAAGTACCGGGTGTACTACTTCCGAAAACTGTAACTGCGCATTCAGAAAATGATTCTGATAAAAAAACACGACAATTTTTGTCCGTTTTTCCGTGTTTTCAGCTTCAATATACACACACACAATACATCATAGAATAAACATAAGTATGTATTTAAATATCTTATTTAAAACTAGTAAAAACGACAAAACACCAAAAACAGTAATCTAAAGGAAATCGAGAACATCTGACCGGTTCTTTGTACTTGCGGCCGCCGCCACCACGCGGTCGTTGACCGCTGTACGAAATAGCTAGCTGGTTGATAAATAGGAATTACTGTAAATCTATTTGACTGTTAGCTAAATGGTATTCTATAATACCTTGTTGTAGGTAGCTTTACCGTTCCTGGAGTAAGTATTCAGAAGTGGTCTTCTATGTCAGTGGTCAGAATATAAATTAAAAAGTTACATTACTGTTTCTATGGTTACCACGTATTCTGTGAAAATTTCAACGACAATTCCGGGCCCTGGATTGTTCGCAAAAGTAAGGCTCCATTCTCTTCGGGTAACGAACCCTAAAAGGTACAAAACGATACTTGTAGCAATTGCGTCACCTTGGCAATCAACCGAAGCGTAGATAATACTTACAAGCGATAAGATATGAATCAATAAACAAATTATTGTGACATGCATGAACTGTGTTTATTGAAAATAGTAATTTTAACCACGGCGCGAGTCCTTGAACCTTAGTACCTAACTAGTATTTTGTAAACCTTTTTTCGTTAATACCCAACGACTCTTAGGTATAAAAAATATTATATAAATTAGGTACATCCTACTAATTTTATAAATGCGAAAGTTTGTCAGTATGAATCTTTGTTACTCTTTCACGCAAAAACTACTCAGTGGATTATAATGAAACTTTACAATATAACAGCTTATACATTACAAAAACCGATAGGCTGTTGAAAAAAAAAGAAAGATATTAAAGATAAAGATATTGTTTAAGCTGGCCAAAAAATAACGATAAGTGTTAAGTAAGTCGGAAAAAATCTGCCAAGTGAGAGTCAGACTCGCGCACGAAGGGTTCCGTATCTTTTTATTTATAGTAAAAACGGTAAGAAAAGAAGTCTACTAAACGTTTTCTATGAAAGCATCTGAAAGACTAAACGCTGGTTTTTAGTAATGTCTAAAGTCAGAAGTGATAGAAATTGCTAGCGGTCAAAATGATCCCCATAGTAACATTCCCTATTCCCATTTTACTACCGCAATAAGGAGGAAATCCGAGAACTGCTTAGGTTTTCTAGTATTGAGTTACAGTGCTTCCGTGACCGATTCCACAGTCAAGTTGTCGCTTCCTGACATGCTGCGCAGTGTAACTCAAAACGATGATACGAAACTTCGCGTATCGTTTTCAAGAGTAGACCTGCAGGTATTTCCGTCTACTATCTGTTAGTTAGTTGCACATCGTTATGAAGACCTAGAGTTCGTTCGTAGAGTTTCAAACATAAAAATAGACATCTAAAATTGCGAACTGGAAAACCCAAGTAAACTAAAAGCAGGTAAACATTGGGGTAAATCGCTTTTTAAAAACAACAGAATTCTACATTAGCTGCGAGTAGAAATACGAAAACAAGTCAGACAAGGAATAAATGAAATAAAAACACATTGTTATCATTCGACCGTATTACAACATGTTAAGGATCAAAACCGTGAAAGTATTTCGCAAGTCATGCAGAACAAATTTTTCCTCAATGTGATTATTGACTGTCAATAATCTGTTAGGAATTGATAAAATAAGCTAGAATTTGCTGCAATCTTCTTTATCTAGGCACGAGGCGAGCGAACCTGCTTAAATAAAGATACAGATCTGTAATCCAGTGAAACAAACAGATTACATGTTTTGTAAATGTTTTTAATGTCTTTGGTGTAAATCGACCGATAAATAACTTTCCTGCCTATTTTCCATGACAATGCATATCTATATAAACAACGTGATACCACTTATGACACGTTGTCTTGACTAATGACTGACTGACATATACTAAACCACTGGTTGAAACTGTGACTTAAAACTTTCAGGGTATATTGATCTTGGTGCGTAGGTGCGAAGGGCATGGGTGCCGTTGCAAATACAGGCATATGAGACTAAAAATAACAATTCAAAACGTTAACTGACCTATTTTTTCCTCTGCGTTTGATAATGTCATGGACTCACTAAAAGTACTAAAACAGACAGACATTTTATAGATAGAAGTCTGTCTCAAGCCTCTCTCCCAAGTTTGCTCCAATTCTGCTCTTCTTCGCAGTCGCTGATGCAAAACTTTTGCATTACTTATATAGTTTAGGTTAGCTTAGAATAGCAGTTGTCTGGAAGGAATCGCTAACCGCGATAAGTCCATCGATTGTAGGACAAATCCTTTTGTACTTTAATTTTATTTTTTGTATTACTTATAAGTTATGTCCTTAATAAAGTTCATTTATTATTATTATTAGATGATGTGCCAAACTGTCACAAATATTTCTTTTATTTATTATTTGAGTGACTTGGGTGTTAGGCTGAGGCTACAGTAGGCAGCGATTTGCGATGCGACTGGAAAAGCGAAATGATTTTGAAGCCTAGATATTTGATGTATGGTGTAGCCATATACGTGAGCATTCATTTATTTGTTTTTATCGCTCATGTGTCGCAGATCGCGTCGCGGTCTAATGTAGCCTCAGCCTTAGGGTTGAGGCAGACTTCGCCCCAGAAGGAAAAATTACCTGTCTCTGAGTGCCCATTGCAGTAAACAGTCGCAGCAGTCGAGCATTGGTTACGCAAGCGACGATGCCAGCCGCGGCGGTAACACATAGTATCTCCTCCGTATCTGGCATAGACGAGCTCCATTCCTTGCTGCTTCCCACCAGAGATATGCAGACCAGTTTGCTGTGAAACAACGGGATTGTCAACCAATTCTTGCTCCCATTCTTTTGACTCTAAGATGCTTCCTGGAGAATAAATATCTGATATTTACTTGACTCACTGACGCTCGTCACTTCTACTACTACTACTTCTGCTCTAAAGCATCGGTGGTCTAGTGAAAGGGACCCCGCCTTCTGATTCTAAGGTAATGGGTTCAAATTCAGACGCATCAATGGACTTTTTATTCTAAAAAATCTGTAGGTGCCTCTTGGCTGTATATATTCCGGATTCTTTTGTTTTTTGAGAATTTCCTTGGCAAACTTGGCAAATCAAGCAAGATGCGAGCAAGCACTCTTTCCTATTCTGGAGGTCGTGGGTTCATATTTGAGTTTTGGCATGATACGCGATTTTAGGATAAGAAGACAGGGCCGCTAACACAAGTATTATACCACAACACTGTACTATAGTCTTGGAAATGTTTCTCTACGAAGTATTCATGATAAGAAGTGAATGATTCATTATACTCATAGGTGTAATTACATGACCTTCATGCTTCAAACAAAATTACCCGTGCCTGATGCGTTCGTAATTTACAGACAGCTTGCATCATTATTTTCATTCTTTAAAAAGTATATACTTATTCAGGTGTTGTTTTTTTGTACTGCTTGATGTTGGAAATATTAAATGGCACAACTGAAGTTTTTTGACTTTCGAACTTTACCCAGGCTTTTAACACCAGAGGTTGCTACCCCTGAAGACTGTGTAAACTAACTGCATAACTATGTATGAATTGTAATATTTTTTTATCTTAATCCTACTATGTGCCTGTAACTTCAGTCGTCGGGAACGTGCCCTACGATTCACATCCCTGCGTGCTTTTTTCTTACTTTCTTCTTTTTACCTTCTTATTTGTTTCTTCTTACCTTCTAATTCTTACCTTGGGGTCTCACAAGCCAACGCCAGAACTGTAGTAGACAAGCTAGCCATAGTATGATTCAAGTAGTTGTTCAAATGTATTCCATGATGAACATTCGTGTCATGGAACTCCACGTCGATAGTTGATTCGCCATTCTCTACTGTATGGCACCTGACTATTCCCACGTCGTTCCAGCACATGTATCTGCAAACAATAAGGTTGGTTATTCTATGAGCGACGATCGTAGTTTACGTTTGTCTTCAGGTTACGTGATTATGGCTTCACAGAATGGACTGATAATGTGGGAAGTGGGAACGGATGCTGACCAAACAGAGACAAAGGATTGTTTTACAGAACTGCCCCCGTACCATTGAGTCTTATCGAGTTTAAGACCTAAACTGAATTGTTCTATTTGGACAGTTTCGATCACACTTATTCCGTCGTGATACGGTTCATATTGTGTCATTGAATTTGATAAAACGGAATGATTCAGCTTATAAACCGCAATAAGACGTAACCAAATATTCAATACTAGCGAAACGTGCGAGACTTCAATCTTCATCCGTATGAAGTTATTTTCATACAAACTTCAACCCCCGCTGTACCTGGTTAGGGTTTGAATTTTGGAATTCCTTTCTAAGTACACTTCTACGCACTAAAACGTTCATGACCATGAAGTTCCAAGTTTCTATGACCAGTGGTTTAGATTTTGCGTTGCCTATATGCCAGTCAGTCAGCCAGGACAAAGATTCTAATAATTAGGATACAGACGATATAGATTGACTGTTATTATAGAGCTTATTGGAAAAGCTCGTCCAGGGAAGTACTACCACCGCCATGGCGGCCGGATTGGTGACCGTAGAGTTAGTGTTTATTACTCAGGAGATGCTGCTTGCTGGCAATCTCCAGCGCGTTTCATTAGTCCACTTTTACGACATCTTTGGGAGGTAATGAAAGAGTCACGAACTTCAAAAACAATGATTTACGGGTTTATAATAATAATAATAATAATATCTTTATTTCAGACACGAGATCCATTACATTCAATGCACAAAAAGTGCTAAAAACCTATAAAAAAACTTAAATTAATATAAAATAAAAAATACAAATAAAGTATTAGGTACATAACAAATACCTAATAATATTAGGATGCCAGCCGCACCCACCATCTATACATGCCTGTTTGAGGGAGCCTGTCTGACAGACTCGCTATGATAGCATTTTTACACTTGCCAACCCTGGACATGAATTTAGCGATGCGATTTCTTTGGATGGCATTAAAGGAGTTAACTCGCGCCTCTAGGAACATTCCGGAGGCGCTACAGTATCGTTCCAACCCCATGAGCTGCCTAAAAATATGATTATAAGCAACTCGTATACTATCATGCGCTTTTTTAGTGTAGTTTGTCCAGAGTTGACAAGTGTAAAACGTCTGACAGAAAGATCTAAACAGAGTCAATTTTACATCAAGCGACGATTTATAAAACTTTCTAATAATCATAATCAGTTTAGATGTGATACCTGTGTTCAAGATGTCCCGGAGTAGCAGACGGCTGGAACGGTCCCTGAGCTGGTACAGTAGACGCATGCACAGTCTGTCTTGACACCGGCCTAGACTCATCCTGCGCGGACACTAATCCAAGCGTTTCGTTTTTAAGCTTCTCCAATGATATCGCGTTGTCATCGTCACTTTGGTAGTTCTCGATAAGATCATCCAAATCGTTATTGTCTTAAAGAAATGAAGTAAATATAGATAAATAAATCAATATTGATATAAGTGTATGATGACACAACGCCATCTAACCCCGAACTTAGCAAACCTTGTACTTTGGAAATGTTTAGAACACAAAAATACAGATAGACGTTTTATATGTGTATATGACACATAAAAAACATCTACGTTCTCACAAATGTTTGCCCACAGTGGGGATTGAACCCACAACCTACAGCTCAAATGATAGAGCTACTACCAACTGAGCGTAACATGCTTAGGAGACGTATGTTTTTGTTTAAGACATACCATTGTTTTAGCGTTACTTGTTTTCAGAACATTTTGTATTAGTGATGCACTCTTACACATCATTATCATCGACAGTCTTTAGAAGTCTGCTGCTGGATAGTGTAGCACTAATTCACCTTTACGCACTGTTATTTCATTTCACGGTAATATTTTCAGTCTGACCTACCATCAGCTCTTTCCACCATTTCCACATCATCCTCATTGTTACCGCTGTCTTTGCCATAGCAGTTCACTAATGCCCCAAGTTGGCCGGCCACATCACAGTACACCAAAATTCCATTCCCTGTTGATAAAAAAATAAATTAGCTGTGAGGACGTTGACCAATATCAGAACAATAATCCATTGAAATAAGTAGATCAGAATCATTGAAAGCAATGAACTTTATCAAAGCTAGTTTTATGTATTGGGTACGAGTACTAATTACCTACGAGTGTAATATTCCATCAATGTCAGTTTTTGTTTATATTTGCTCTTTAATCATTATCAGATGTTTTCTGGGTTGATATGACTATGTAAACGTTTATTGTAACAAAAACAATAAAACAACGACGAAAGTATTAAACATGTGTCTATAATTTCACCGGCACACCACACCCATAAAACCGAAACAGAAATACTGCGTGGCGGTAGAAATATGCAGGATCGTAGTACTTCCCCGGACGACCCCCGGCTGCATCATTGGCCTGCATAGGTTCACTGCAGCCCGACTAAGATGTAGAGCGCGACAAAATGTTGCCTACTCGTGTTATCTCGTGCAAAATAGAGATATCTCTCTATATCTTCCTGTGCTAACGTGGCAGTGCCATAAATCTAGCTCGGTTTGTCAAATGAAGACTTTAATAACGGAATAGGTTTAATATCGCGTATTTATGCGTAGCACTGCTAACTGCTGCAAGCGTCCAGAAGTGAATTTCTTCGGGCTGGTAATGATGTTGAACATGTCTAACATGTTACTAACCTTTTGGGTTCCAAGCCATAGCAGAAACATTATGGCTTGTAGGATGTTCTATAATCCCCATGCAAGTGCCGGATTCTATTTCCCAAACGGCTATTTGACCAGCCACTGTGCTTCCGGCAAGATATTCACCACACGGAGAAAATAAGCATTGGGAGATTGCACATTTTATCTAAAAAATATTGAACTTAGAATTTTGTTCATAATTAGAAAGAAAGAAAGAAGAAAGAAAGAAGAAAGAAAGAAGAAAGAAAGAAGAAAGAATCCTACACGGGGCCATAACTTTTAGGATAATATTATACAATCTTTGTGATTTATTTAAGTGCAGGGAAGCACTATAAAAAAATTATAAATTATTCATAACTGTTATCATACTAATATTATAAATGGGAAAGTATGTATGTTTGTTTTCACTCATCTCCGTAACAGCTGAACTGCAGAGCGACCGCAATACCGGTAATGGTAATCAAAACTTTGATGTTAGTATTAACAATAGTAGCATCAGCATGCAATACCAAGAACGTTGATAAATTAATAATTCAAATAAACCACCACTTTGTAAAAACTACTTTGTCACCCGGAGACAGTGTAGTTTCCCCATAATGAAAGAATTTTTCAAATCGGTCCAGTATTTTCGGAGCCTATTCAATGCAAACAAATAAACAATCAAATCTTTCCACTTCATAATATTAATATTATTAGTATAGAAAAACCAATAAACTTAAAAGGTAACTCACTGAGCTATGTGTAAATGCCATCCTCTGACTCCAGCTCTCACAATCCAGTAAAATTATCTCCCTGTTGTTGGGATATGCAAGGTACTTTCCATCTGAAGGCTCAAAATCCATGCGACCTGTTGAACAAAGACCTATCACATTTCTAATTTATTGTGTATCATACTGCCCTCATAGCTCAGCCAAGGACTCATGACCATCTGGGGAGGTACTTCCACCGTACCTATTTCTGTAGCCAAGCAGTGATGATTGCAGTGATGATTGCATTGCTGTGTTCTAGTTTGAAGGGTGTCTAGGTGCTGGCGAAATTAGTCACATGCGGCTTAACACAAGTATGCCTCAGGTTGGTGGACGAAAAGTAGTGCCTTGTAGGGCACGTACGTAACGTGCGTGTCCTACAAGGCAATGCTATGTGCAGCTATTCATGCATATGCAATTACAGGCACATGACACAACACCTTTATGCTTCAAAGTGATGGCCCAGTGCAAGTTTTTGTTCTGTAAGTTAATTATTATATGCAAAGGTCCACTCAACATCAAGAGGACCATGTTTGTTTGTTCTAATAAATTGCTATATGAATTTTAGTGGTTTATGTATGTTTGTAAACTTGTATAACTGTCATAGCTTAAACACACATACATTTCAGATCTATCATAATTCATGGTAGATGGTTCCCAGCAGAAGCTAAATTGGGGGCTTTGAGAGAAATATTTATAAAATTTTTTTAATTTTTTTAATGGATTCTCAGAAATAATGGTGAGATGGAAACTTACACAAAACTTTAGCAGCAAAGAATGTGTTAATCTTTGGCACACAAGAAATCTCCTTGATCATTTTTT
This sequence comes from Electrophaes corylata, assembly GCA_947095575.1. Lineage (NCBI taxonomy): Eukaryota > Metazoa > Arthropoda > Insecta > Lepidoptera > Geometridae > Electrophaes > Electrophaes corylata. Next base: position 10,506,184 of record OX352699.1, on the reverse strand, counting down.
GATTATCAATATCCCATATCCTAAGCATGCCATCTCCACAGGCAGTACTTGCATACTTCATTTGAGGACAGATTGCAATACTGAGCACAGGCCCTTTATGTTCTGACATCACAAAAAGAGGAGCACCTCCTTCGAGACTACAAATCTTGGCTTCCATGTTTTCCGATGAGCAACCCAGAGCCTGAAAATATATATGTTTTAAAAACATGTTTTTGTGTAGTATTGGTCAATTTTAACATACATTTAAAACAATGTCAATGATTCAGTAGGTACGCAGCATTACAAGTTATGATGCCGTCTCTGTGACACTTCAGATCCAACCCACAAAATACAAATCCCATCTCCTCTCTCGCGCTCATGAGCCCGCGCCGGCGTCCGGCGGCGGTGTTTAGCACCAGGCCGGGAACACGCCTGCAACTTGTCATTACTTTCAGAGGATACCCTGTTACATCCTGTCTTAGAAACTTGTATTTTACTTTTCTCACACCACAGGGTAAGGTATTATATTGGGATGGGCGGGATCGAAATGGTCTTCAGACAAGACCTACACATAACTAAGAACTTAATAGTTGATCTTGAGAAGATCTTACCTTATTTTTAACAAGGGTCATAACAAGCAAAATAAAGAGCTACTTAAAGCAAGATAGTTTCCCCTCCAAAGTGTATGCTTCTAGCCTCAGATCTATCAAAACTGGTAATGGATTATTGTCTATCAGTCTCATAACAATTTTGGTATTTAGTACTTATAATCATTAATCAAGTCAACCAGGAGAGTCAGGGATTGGTGTCCATAACTATTGCTACTAAATCAATCAGATTTAGTAGTAGTAGAGCTCTTAGTGAATGGTGTCCCGAGAAATACAACAACCATGCCTATTTCAGTCGCCGAGCAGCTTGTTGTGCTCTGGTATGAAGTGTGCGGACGGACACACACCAATGAGATTACAGCACATGAGGCTTAACATCTGTATGCCTCAGGTTGATGGACACATATAGATGCATTGTAGGGTGTGTTCCCAATAAACATGACCTGTCAGGCAATGCTTTGTTATACCAATTAACAGTTACCGATTAACAACAGGTGAGCCATCTGTTTGTTTCATCTGCAAGTCATATAAAAAAAAAAATAAGCTCTAAATATAAAAGAGAAAGACACTCACCTCAATATTGTTTGTGGACTTAATATGAGTGACAGGAGCAGTAAATCTTGTGACAATACCATCTTTATCAAAAGCTGGGTAGGTGTATGCTTGGACAACATGGTTATCAGTAGCTACATAGAGACGTTTCTCTTTAAAACAGACAGCTAAGGCACTTTCACCGACGCAGTGAGAGTTCGGGTCATCATCTTCTATGTCCACCCAAATTCTTACATCTCCATCATGCCCACAGGTTATGATATGACTGAAACCGGAAAACACGCATGGAGCTCAAGGATCTAGGAACTTTCCTTGCTTCAATTAGATGTGGGTTGCTTAGTCAGAGAACAAGAAAATCTATTTTTCGTTATTACCACAGCAAAACAATTGCAAAGTTTACCTTCCATCTTCACTGAAACAAACATCCGTATGGCCTTCAGCGTGAGCATATCTTAGTGGTTTGCTATCTATTTTCATGATTCCAATGCAAAACGTAGATAACTGTTATTCAGAGGTACCTAGTAGCACAATTTCGTATCTTTATTTCAAACTGTTACACATGACGAGCAGATCAGCAGAGCACACAACAAAACAAACAAATCACGTAAAAACTGAATTGTATTTCTAAATTTAATTTGGCGGGAAAACAAACGTCACTGTCAACCACTTCGCGGAAATTTTATTCATTCGTTCGCTCAGGCTAGTAGGATTTTATTTAGCACGGAGAACTTCATGACTGATTTTACTCATAGAAGTAGGCAGCCTAAAACTTATAATAAAAATATTTTTTTAATTATAAATATCTCGAAATACTATTGTCACCTCTTACCAGTTGATCAGATTCGGAATCTAAAGTAAAAACTTTGGAAAACGAACCATACTCATTCAAAAACTACAAGCCAACTTATAACCATGCATAAAAACGTTATCTATTTATTTATTGGGTACCAATTTCTCACAATTTCTACTTGACAATTTTCGGGTGACAATTTCTGAAGTATTATTTTATCTCTTGGCAGATCTTGTACGTGAAGCTATTAGTGGCTATTAAATTTACTTGTGGCGTTAACAGTAGTACTATTACTTTACTGTGCAAAGACTTTTGGTGCTACTTAACCTACTTACCTCATATTCTAGACTAGACTTTCAACAGTTTACAGTAAAGATTAGTTGGATTCTGATTTTCATACACATCAATTGACATCTCCTTGCTTGACGTATGAGAAATTATTGTCAAAGTTGGCGCTCTCACTCAGTTTCAGTTCATCTTGCTTCAGTTCAGCGCATAAAGTAACTTTTATACTGGAGATAGAGGCATCATTCAAAGATTTGAGCGTGTAGCGACATCTCGTGCTAATTTGGGCAAACTTTTATCTATAGAAACCTACCTACCCAGTACCCTATCATATACCTATATTATTTTCTAGTCGTGGGGTGGGTTACTACTACATACCTACTTGGGAATGCTATGAAAACATAAATGCACATTGTTCATAATTATGATATTTATTTTAAATTTACACCTTTTCCGTAGCTAATAGGTAATCATAAGATAGTTTTGCACACACAACACGTTTGATCAGCTCTATTCATCGCTGGAGATCGAAGTATCGCCGGTAACCAAATTCAAGCCAAATCCAAGTCCAGGTGGAAAAGCAGTAGTTTATCAGCAAAGGCCGAATATACGGAGTCCAAACACAGCACAGTCATCGTACAAATATCACTAATATTAGCGGGAAGAGCATGTGAAAGCTTTTTTTAGGAAAATGTAAAACAAACACAGACAGAGCAAAACGGTAGACATTATTAGTGTTGCCAGCGTGTGTTTTCAAAAAAGACCGAAACCCAATTTGCCAGAGACCGATTTCTGACTGCAAAGGCTGAAATTTCAAATAAATAGTAAAAAATCTTGCATTAAATAGCAAATGATTATCTCACACAATTAGTAGTGCGGGACACTTAAAATGCCAATATTATTAATATAAAAACTTTCTAATTACTTAACTTATTTTTGCGACATCTATTGATAATTTGGACAAACTTTCCTCAAATACGGCACATCACATTTGTATTGAGTGATAACGCCATGGTTCAGCGGCCCACCCCGCCCACCCACCCAGTCAGCTCAGCACGGCACGGCATTGAGTAGTGGAACCTATCAATAGCCGGTAGCGTGTTAGATTTTAAGTTAGACATTTTACGAAAGTGATAAACTAAGGTAATGTACTGTAGTATTATTTGATAAGTACTGTGTTATAATATAAATGTACTTGTGTATATTATTACGGTTGTTTCATCATCCTGTTAGTGGCCTTGACTTTTATGCGCGTTTTTTAGAATAATACGGGATTGATTCGCAAAAACATATTTTTAGCCAACACACGCCGCACTGTGTTAGTGTGGTAAATCACTTCATAATATAATTGGTGGTTATAACCTATAATAAATGTTATTTAATATATAAGTATTTTACCTACCTAAATAAATAAGCACGGGTGGGTAAAATTAATTTATCTTAAAATTGTGTAAATGTTAACGTGCCTAAATAAAGTACTATTATCATTTATTCTCGTAGATGGAGAACGGGTTCTTAGAACAAAAACCTGGTTTTGCCACCATGGCAATCCATGTGGGTCAAGACCCGGAAAAATGGAACTCTGCGGCTGTTGTGCCACCCATAGTTACGTCTACAACATTTAAGCAGCCAGCTCCAGCTGAACACACGGTATGCTAAATACAATTAATATAATTTTATACCCAGGCAGGTAGGTACCTACCTACCTACTCACACGTGTTACTGTAGGATATCATTAAAATTATGAAAATGCCTACCTAGGTAGTAGGTACCTACCTAAGATCGACTAACTAGGTAAGTATATTCTTGTATTTCACAAATACAAATGTGGAATATAATAATATAGAGCCGATTTTTAATTATGTACCTACTTAGATAATGAGGTTATAACCTGAAATACATTTTACAGGTAGACCTAAAGTAGGTACCTACCTAGGTATGTAAATTATTTATTGATAGCTAAAATTAAATAGGCCTCTCAAGCCACTGTAGGTCCATCCACTGGGATCTCTTTGGAAGGTACAGTCGTTTGCATTAAGATGGTTAAGTAGGTACCTACACTCTATAGGTAATTTTTTGCCAACGTCTTTTGTGTGACGTATTTGTACCTACATCTACCAACCGTGAATAACGGCGTAAATTTTCAAAATTACGAAGCCAGCAAGGGTAAGCAGTTATTTGAATAGCTTAGCTAAGGTTTTTATTTAGGGTTTGCAAAATATAAATTTACCGTAGGTAGGTAGGTACTCAAACCCATTTTGATGTTTAAATATAAATTATAGTAGGGCTTATATCCGTATATTCAGGTAAATATTTAACGAGATATCCCGGAGGGAGCTTAGCTATCTTAATTTTCCGAACACTTAATTTAGCTGTGGCGCCTTAACATAATAGTGTTTCAGCAATTGTTGCGTGTGGTAGGTATAGGTACATACCGCTTACACGATTTGATCTGATCCGATGGAATTTGGTATTATGCAGATCCTATAGATGTTTGAATGTTATACTAGTTCTGACTTACTTAAATATTTATAAACATAGTACAACACTGTTTGGTCCCAGTTGTCTTAAATGATCGTTGACCATCAAAAGTTGTTACATAAAAATAAATGGATTAACATCTAGTATATTAACTAATAAGAATATTTTAGGGGTTCGAGTACGGTAGATCAGGAAATCCAACAAGAAACACTCTAGAAGAATGCCTTGCTGCTTTAGATAATGGAAAATACGGACTAACTTTTGCTTCTGGTCTTGGCGCTACGACCACCATAGTCTCATTACTTAGCAATGGCGATCATATTGTGTCCTCTGATGATCTGTATGGTGGGACAAACAGACTACTCAGGTAATAAATAACCGTAAATTGGTCTTACTTTAACATAAAAATATCTTATGTTAGTTTAGGTACACTAACCCTTAAATTTAAATTTTCAGACAAGTTGTAGCAAGAATGGGTATTCAAACCACGTTCGTAGATTTTACTGATCTAGAAAAAGTAAAAAATTCTATTCAAGACAATACTAAGGTAAGCGTTATTTTTAAATAATAACAGTAAAATGAACATAGACTTTTATAGTTGCATTCAACAACTATAAAATAATTGAAAAGTAATAATTCCTGCCATCAAACTAAACAATTTGCACTGACGTACATTTTGTTGATATGGCACGCAGCAATAATCGTGTTGTGTGTAGGTATGTGGAAAGTAATGATTTAAAACCACATCAACATTGCAATAGCTACCAAAACCACACAGTTTTGTTTAAGAAACATGTGCTTGAAACCAAAACAATCTTTATCTGAAAAATACAAGTACCTACCTATATTGTTTCGTTAAGCGGCAGAAATCCTCTATTATTACTGAATAATCAAAGCAATATAGATAAGAATTGCAGATAACGGGTACTGCACTATTCAAATTTATTATATGTAAAAACCAAACATTATTTTTTTAACCATTCACTTACCATTATTTTTTTAGATGATTTGGATTGAAACTCCAACCAACCCTCTGATGAAGGTGGTTGATATAGCAGCTATTTCCAAAATAACTAAAGCCCGTGGCAATATCACTGTAGTTGTAGACAATACTTTCTTGACATCGTACCTTCAAAAGCCTTTGGACTTCGGAGCCGACGTAGTAATGTATTCCCTAACAAAATACATGAACGGTCATTCTGATGTTATAATGGGTGCAGCTATTCTCAGAGATGAAGAACTTGAGAAAAAACTCAGATTTTTGCAAAATGGTAAGTTTTTTATAGATACTTAATACTTTTTTTCCACCAGCGTACATAACCATCGTACATTTTATTATTTTTCGTCTTTCGTCGTAAGTCAACCTATAAACTAGTAGGTAGGTATCTTATATCGCTATTTTTGTAAATATTTCAACTCTTATTTGTTAGGTGCTAGCACAATATGTCAGTCGTTCAAGCTATAACTATTGCTTACCTATAGTATACTTTAGTAAAACACAAATTGGAAAATCAATCATATACCTATGATCGCGAACCATAAACGTCAGTCATTCTATTTTGACTCATGGTTTGCTTAACGATTGTGCCGAGTAATCATTTCACATCACCATGACAATAAGTGAATACTTTAGTAAACACATCGGGAAATTAATCATTATACCCATGATCGCGAACCGTAAACGCCAGTCATTGTATTATGACTAATGGTTTACCCAACGATTGTGTCGAGTAATCATCTCACATCACCATGACAATAAGTGTAAAAGACGTGATAAATTCCCCACAAAAACCCATTGCAAATAAATCACATAGGTAATTGAAACTTTACGTTGGAAAATAATGTCTACTTAATACTATGGTAGTATTTTGTAACTAGGTATCATAAATATACACGCTATAAATAAAGATTAAAATACGTTTAACGTCCTTACTTATTTTTTACCTGCTCAAACAAAGGTTTCATGATAAGATTATGCAGGATACTTACCAAAGTTTATTGTGTTGCTTTAGGTTAAGTAGAGATTGTTCGAAACCTTCCTAGGTTTCGAACAAATATTTATTTACTTTCTATGATATAAAGGTATTAAATGCTTCGAAAAAAAAAACATTATCATTGTTCTATAAGAAGCATAATAAAGTTTTATGATAATCCAAAAATTTTGCTGGAGTTTTCAAATAAAACTATACTTCACTTTCACTATTTCTGTGTTCTGTGGCTAAATGAATACCCTGGAATATAGACCCACGCATACACTTACACACACGTCCTACTTTTTTATACGAAGTACTAATGGAACAAGCTGGTGGCCCACTTAATTTGAAGTGGTAACCGTCACACAAAGCATTGCATTCATTAACAACGTGCCCTTCAAACTGGAACACAGCAAGCTGCTTGGCGACAGAAATAAGCATGATGGTAGTATTTCCCTGGATGAGCCCTCCACTAAGACCTCTGCTACTAATAAATATTAGTTTAAATATATCAAACAAATAGAATTGTTCTAAACATATTCAAGCAAAGGTAACAACTTTGCTTGTGCTAAAGTGTACCTTTGCTTGAATCTGTTTAAAATCAACTGCAAGACTATGCAATAGTTAGAAGTTAGAAAATACTTATGCTAAAAGTGTATACGTATGCTAAACACTTTTAGCATAAGTCTGTCCAAAACATTTTATTATTTTAAATTACCTTCACTTTGTAGTAGTTACATTTAACAACACAACAACAACAACAATGCTGGACAGTCCACACAGCATCATCTAGCCCCAAGCTAAGCAGAGCTTGTGTTATGGGTACTAGATGACTGATATACTTAATACAATACATTACATAGATATTTTTTATTATACATAGAAAACACCCAGAACACCCGGAATAAATATTTGCAGATCGTACAAACATTTATCCCAAGGCGGGAATCGAACCCGCAACCTCTTGCGTCGCAAGCGGACATTCGCCCGCCGTACCACATCGGTCGTCAATTTAATCGCAACCATATCAATAATTTTATTGACTCCTAGTATTATAATAGAATTTTTTTACAGCTATGGGAATCGTTCCATCACCGATAGATTGCTATTTCGTCAATAGGAGTTTAAAAACACTGGCGTTGCGCATGGAGCAGCATAAGAAATCATCCATGACTATTGCAAAATGGCTACAGAAGCACCCTAAAGTAATCGATGTTCTTCATCCAGGTAATATATTTACAACTAGGAAGAGGAGATAATTTTAGTCAGGTCAATATTAGGACGTTTGCTTTGATAATTAAGCTAATTTCAAGCACCTTTTCTCCAGGGCTTTTTTCATGGGTACTGTACAATTTTCGGGATAAACAAGCCTTTTATATTTTCAGGTCTTCCAACACATCCACAATATAACATAGCGAGAAAACAAATGTCTGGGCATTCTGGAGTATTCAGTTTTAAGCATACTGGAGGTTTGGCCGAATCCAAATCATTCTTAAGTTCTTTGAAAGTTTTCACGCTAGCTGAAAGCTTAGGAGGATATGAGAGCTTGGCTGAACTACCGTAAGTTATTTTTGTACTGTAGGGGCCTACCTACCTCAACCTAACCTTAAAATGTATGCTTACTGAGTATCTTGAATACGCCGTGTATAAGTGTAGGTATATTCTACATAGGTACTCATTGTGGAATAATGGCATTCTTTTTTTATTATTTACAGATCTCTTATGACACACGCTTCTGTGCCGGCTGCACAACGTGCTGAACTTGGCATTACAGATTCCCTCATTCGAGTTTCTGTTGGACTAGAAGATACTGAAGATCTTATTGATGATCTAGATCAAGCATTTAGACGAGCGTTTAAGGCCTTTTAAGTAATAATTTAAAATTATCAAAATGTTATACCTAATTTACAGTGTTATCAGGTTTCTTAAACTAATACATAAAAAAGTATTGGAGAATCTCTATGAAACGATCGAATGTTTTAGGCTCCTCTTGATTGAAATTGCAATCAATTTATTTCAATCAAGCTCTGTCGTAGACACAATTACAGTTCTCATAACAGTATGGCTAAATAAAACTAATTTATATTCTACCATTGCGCACACTAGATACAACACAATAGATACACAAAAGATTATATTAGGCCGAGAAAGGTTATATTATTTATGCATGTGCATTTTTACCGTTCCTCGTCAATGCACTATTTTAACAACAGGATGATAAAGGTCTACCTCATTTCGTGATAGGTAATTTTATGGGTATGAGGAAAGGTTAATCCGTATCGATTAATTAAGACTCGTAGTATCCATGGTTTGCTATCTTCTTATTTGAAATAACAAACATATTTGTTTGTTTACATTGTTCTAATAGATATGAGTACTTACAATTATTATGTATGATAATGTGCAACATAAAAAGATTTAGATTATAATATGTGATGAAGCTATTGTTTCCTCGGACGTAGGCGCCCTATGTGATCATAAAATAAAGCCTAAATGATTTTATTTGATATTGCTTTCATTTTAATTATATGTCAAGTAGAATAATTTATTATAAATATATACATTTTATAATTACCTATCACCACAATGTTACAAAATATTTATAGAAATAATTATTTGTATGCGAATTAATAAACTTATATTTTAATAATAAAACTGTTAAGGTTCTCTCTTCGTGTGTTTTATTTAGATTTTTATTGTTTTGTGAATTGCAGGATTTTTTCTAGTTTCTTTTTATTGCCCAGCAGATGAGCTAGATAGCAGTATGATTTAAATCAAAATTATAAGAAGAAATTATGTAGGTAATTATTGCTAACTTACTACCTACCTACTAAATACCTACCTAGCTATAGTTATTATTTTTCACAACGTCATATACCTTGAAACTAAGCAAAGCTGATGGGAATCTAGACACCAAAAAGGTGATACAAATGTAGAGGACAAGGTTGGAATGTATGCCCTCCAACGAAAAGGAAGATTCATCCACTGAGCCTAGGACCAACAGATTACCAAAGGTATTCGGAAGTGTTTGGTGTAGGTAATCAATCTCCGTCATGTAAACTTCGTAAGCGCGTTCCAGGATAGTAGGTAGATTAATACCTACCAGTCAAGGTCCTAGCCCATTATGGTTAAGTACATACAATGTTACACCTACTAAGTAATTATATCCCAGAATTGATTATATTACAGTTTTTAGGCCATCCCACGGTATTCGTCATGCATGACTTAATTATCTACCTGCTAAGCTTTTGTGATGTTTTCGTGAGTGATTTCACAATAAGCGCCCCTGTTCTCCCTTAGATATTTTGTGACTTTGTAAAATTATGGTTTGATTGGGTCTATAAAAGTAAAAAAATATGTTAGGTAAAAAAATTCCTTCGCTCTTTCACATTTTGATCTAGATTGCAACAACACAGTTAGATTATCATGGGTTTACTATGAATAAATAAATAATAAATTACCTACTTATTTATTTATTGATTTGTACGTAGATAAAAATTCGCCCAAATTAAATGGGTTGGTAAGTAATGAATAGGCCGTCATAGGTAGACATTCTACCTACTCATTACCTATTTAATTTTGGCGGATTTTAAGATGGCGCACTTGGCCTATTCAATAAGCCCAAAAACTGAGCTCAAATTAGGATGGTCCATTTACTCTTTAGTTGCATCTAAACAAAGCATACTTAAGCTTTCATTCGAGCAATCAGAGCAAATCTCCAATTCCCAGGTCATGCAGTCCACCATTCATTTCGTGTAGATTTTGTGTTCTGTCTGTGCTTTCCATGGCTACGAATTGCCGGGCTGTGTATTCCACAGAACATATATATATCCTTACGGAGTGTAGGTTACCTATTCCATGTTCGTCGTAGTATAATATTATAATAATTAACCGGACCGGACCGGACCGGACCTCCGGGACCTCACCTCAGAGAAGAACCAAGCCTGTAGGTACCTAGTCCTGCCTGAGAAGAGAGCCGGCCATCACAGAAAACTTTGTAACATCGGAAAGGTCTCACTTTACTTATTTTACTGTACCGTGAAGTTTCGTTAGAAAAATGTTTTCAGGTTTAGAGCAAAACTTTGTACCTATAACGTTCTAACGAAAAAGTCATCGATGTGACTTTCCTACGATGAGATGATAAGATTCGTAACCCTGACATAAGAACTTATGTGCGTCTGCGCTTTAGTCTCCACGACAACTTTTAAAGTAGGTAAGTAGGGTAGGTACCTACTAGGTACCTAGGTAGGTACTTACCTACTTTTATAAAGTAGGTACCTAGTTTGCTCCGAGTTTACAGTTTCTTCTATGAATCTCGATCATATTATTTCGAAAATCAGAAACCTAAAATGAAACCAGACTACCTACCTAAGTGTCTCCGGCCTTCGCCGCCGCGATGAGACGACGCTCATTATAGGTAGGTAGGTAGGTACCTACCACCTAAGTAGGTAGGAAGTAGGTAGGTGCCTACCTACCTACTTAGCCATTATCGCCAGCACAGTAAAATTTACAAGATAGTGACTTGCCAGTGTACTTATCTTCTAATTTCTTGCTCGAGTCATTGTTGTTGTTGAGTAGCCGGCGCAAGTGGTCGCTAGGTTTTGCAAAAAACTCATTTTATTTCTTCGCTTGATTTTTTTTTATAAAAGGTAAGTTATCAATCTGTTATATTTATACCTTTGATTATTTAAAAGATTTATACCTACCTAATGAATGCGGCCATGTAAGGCCCATTTTATTATAAACAAAGATAAAATTATAAGGTTGTAAACTTAATAATCTAAAGCATAGCTCACTGTGTGGCTCATGACATAAGTAGGTACCTACCTAGGTATTTTTGTATTGTCACACCTATTACCTATTAATATTTAGGTAGGTACCTGCCTACCTACCATTACGTCTAAATCTCACGCGCAAAATTTAAATTAATAGGTACCTAATAATAGGTAATAGGGTAGTGGCACCAAAAGATGAACGATTAAGGGTTTTTGACAACTTTGAAAAGCTTTTCCTCCGTTACTTCGTGACATTATCGTTTGCCGATACGATTTGTGCATTAAATAAATACTCAAGATTCGATTTATGCAAGAAAAATGCTTCCTACGCCTATAGTTTTTTTGTAAAATCACTATTTATCGAAAATTTTGGATTTTTCACCTATAGTTGAACGCTGAGCCCTTATTATGAACAATTTTTTCATAGGAATTAATGCACCTAATTTAAGTTACATAGGTTCTAATTATTTTATCTATTTGTAAGAAATAAATAAATAGCATCTATAAAAAAACACATAACTATCAAAAAGAAAAAATATTAATTGTCCACAATATTCTGGGACAAATATCCGTTCATAAAATCTGAACTAAGTAAAAATGAACGTTCATTTTTAGACACGTTACCTAATAGTTGAACGAATAAAATGTCAGCATAATCCTCAGTTCAAGTTTTGGGCTTGAAGAAACCTAAAGTTGAACAGTATAAGATTTCGTTCTTAAATAAAACACTTAAAATAATAAAAACATGTTCAACTTTTGGTAATTAACTTCATAGATTCACTAAAATTCATATGTGCGGTTTTATGTTTCTGAGTTATGCGGCCTGTAAAATTATGCCGTTTCTCCATTAGTTGAACGGGTTGTGGGGACCAGTCATTTATTGGGTCAAGTAAATGAAATTGAATCCATTACTTGAACAGTAAATTTCTTTTAAAATACTTTAAATATTGTGTATCTGTATCAAAACAATCAAAGCTTAATACATCAAAATTTAATTCAAAACAACAACCACTGAAATAGATGATTAATTCTTGCTGTAATCTGACAAAATGCTTAAATTTGGAAGACACTTACCTTAAGTAGGTTTCCATAGAAATTTGGTTTTTGGCGGGAACTGGTCGCGCAAAGTCTGATACGAGAAACTGTTGATGTTTTGATTGAAAAGGGCCGACAAAATGCTACCATATGCGGAAAAAAATACTGCACATACGTACTCAGCGGAATATTTTTTATTATTTGAAATTTCGTACTGTCAGTCAACTTTTGGGGGGCAGTCAACTTTTGGTGCCACTACCCTACCTACCTACCTACTATTCTGACTGTGGGCAAAAGACGCGAGGATGAAGTGCGGATGAGATGAGATGAACTGTATCTTTATTTGTTTGAAAATCGATTTGATTCTTAGCTATGATTTAAGAACATCTGACCTTTTTAAGATCATCGAGGTTTCGCCTTGACCTATACTTATCTACTTACTTACGTAGGTATCTTATCTTATCTACTAACAAAAGTTGTTTTTTCTGTAAGTATTTAATTTTGAGAAAAAACGGGATTGGATAACTAGAGTTGGTAATTTGCTTTGTCGCTGACTGTAGGTTTAGTACCGTTTGGTAAGTTGAGTTTGTACCCAATTTCATTCTCAGATGACTATCCGCTGGGGAATCGTGACTGCGGCGAAGATCTCCAATGACTTCGTAAACGCTGTCAATACTTATCCAGACAAGGGAGACATGGTAATAGCAGCCGTGGCAGCCAGAGACAAGACGAAAGCAACGGCGTTCGCGAAACTGCACAATATTCCTCAAGTCTTCGAATCCTACCAGGCACTGGCTGTTAGTGACGCTATCGGTAAGTTCAGAGGGCGGATTCTGAGTTTTTTTCGTTTTGCGGATATCGGATTTCGGTTCGCGAGCTCGAACTTTTTGTAGGTATGAAGAAATGACAAGCGCCCCTAGCGGCCCATGGGGGTACTAGCGTATCTCCATACAAAAAGTTCGAGCTCGCAAACCGAAATCCGATATCAGCAAAACGAAAAAAACTCGAAATACGCCTACTGAAAATATGTTCAACTTCAGACACATAAATATGGTAGTGCAGCCAGCGCTGCTCCATTTGTAGGTAGGTAACCGTATCGTAGACTACGATTCGTAGTTGTGAGCACTCTATCTGACTAGTTCAGTAGACGGGCGTAACAAGGTGGGTAATGCCTTCTTTTCCAGATGTTGCATACATTGGTGCTCTAAACCCTGATCACTACGATCTAGCCAAACTGTTCCTCGAGCACGGAAAACATGTACTATGCGAGAAACCACTATGCTTGAACTTCAAGCAAGCCCAGAGCCTCATAAACTTAGCTAAGAAGAAAAAACTCTTTTTGATGGAAGCCGTCTGGTCCCGATTTGGACCAGCTTATATAGCTTTGGAGAAAGAAATAGAGGCTGGGAAACTCGGAGACATCCAATTTGTGGAAGTGAACTTTGGCGTTCCCTTGGAAGAGGTTGATAGACTCCGGTAAGTTACATTTATGCAATTTTATGCCCTAAAATGAGTATTTTATTCACCTTTATGATATCTGCAGGGTCCGTCTCTCGCTAGGTCTTAACCACGGAGTATACGTTTACGTACCATAGCATATACGCGTCATATACCTAGGTACATGAAATCAAGCGCTGCTGTGGTGCTCTGAAGATGAGAATATGCGTTAGTTTTTGAAAATTGAGAACTTAGCAATTGATTTAAATACTTAGTTATAATATATTAGGTACTTGTTATTACCCGTTCAAACCATGTGGTTGATTCGTTGAAGGCAATGATGATTACATGGTTTGTTATCCAGTAAATAATTTGTTTGTCATTTACCTACTTACTATCTACGAGTGATTAGGTTCAATCGATTTTTGCTTATCTACAATGACATTACTTATTAAAAATGTTATAGGTAAGTAATTGTACATATACCTGCCTAAGAACATGACTGACATGTTATGTGTAAACTACTTATTACCTACTCAATCAAGATACAGCCCATTATAGATAGTAGATATACAACGAGAAAATAAATCAACAGAAAGAGATAGGTACCTACTAGGCAAGTACTTACTAATGGGTGAACCTGAACGGCGGATTCGTATCTCCATACTCTCCATACGAAAAATTTGAGCTCGCAAACCAAAATCCGGTACGCGGAAATCGAAAAAACCCAGAATCCGCCTACTGAGTTTTTCTTTCGTTTTCCGCCTGCTGAACCTTCCAAACCAGATATGCGGTGACTGGGTACATCATTTTAAAGTATTAATTTATTTGTTCCAGCCAAAAAGTTCTTGGTGGAAGTGCTTTACTAGATATTGGTATCTATACATTGCAATTTGCGCAGTATATCTTCAAAGAAGAGCCCAAGAAGGTGACGGCTGTCGGTGAACTGAACGCATATGGAGTCGATTTAGTGGACACAGTGGTGTTGGAATACGAAGGCGGCAGAAGAGCAGTGTTAAATATAAATGCAAAACTCAAGCTCTGGAATAAAGCAACTGTTGTTGGAACTAAAGGACGGGCTACGGTACGTTCATTACTTAAGATTTACTAGTGTTGCGCAAAAAATGAAACAAACTGTCATAAAAAAATAAAACACAACGAGGTCTATCCAAGACGTCTACGTATAAATGAGAACTATATAGCTAGAAGAGAATTCTTTTTTAAAATAGATAATCTAGACTAATCTGAATCTAATCACCTATCTAATGGAGTTATTAGTTCTGAAAAAAAGTATTTACTGATAACAACGTCTTCTTTTTCAGTTGGAGGATCCATTCCACTTCCCCACAGAATTGACAGATGTTGAAGGAGTGACGAAAACTTTTCCTTTGCACCCATCCCCACTTCCATACAACTTTGGCAACAGTGCCGGATTGGTCTTTGAAGCTTTGGAAGTTAATAGATGCATTAAAGAAGGTGGGTAATTATCCTGCTACTATTATACAATTATAGGTACTACTAAGTATGAATGGATGTATGCTTGTTACTCTTTCACGCTCTAACCAGTAGATCGATTTGGATGAAATTTGGAATAAACATAGATTATAACTTGGATTAACATTATGGGCTACTTTTTATCCCGCAAAAATAACGGGAAAAACTGCCACGCGGGCGAAGCTGCGAGCTGCTGCTAGTATTTATATATTTTGTGTTAAGGTGGGACTAACCTCCATACATAATACAACCACAGCGTCCACAGCACAGAAAGCAGAGCCACTACTAACTGAGCCGTGAGGACAGTCAATAACGAACCACGAATGATGTATTTAAAAACACTATAAATTAGTTAACAATTATTGTCACTGTTACTTTTTCGTTAAGGTGGAACAAGTCGTTACTATTTTCATACAAACGCTGTAACGTCGAAAGATTTAGTAGGTACTAAATCTTCAAGATAATTCAGTATCAAACTTAACTTCAGACGTACGTTAATAAATAGTAGAGATATTCAGTTACAGCGTTTGTATGGAAATAGTAACGACTTGTTCCACCTTAAAGAAAAGAAACGGTCACTTATATAAGTGCCTAAGTCTAAGTTAAGCGGATAAGGTTAGACACAAAGTAATTTGCAAGACATAAAAGTAACTGACCTGTGTATCACATCTATTGGTAGAATAATGGGAATCGTGCGATATTGCGACTTGATATTTTTATTATGTTCTTTTCTTCCAGGCCTTATTGAATCTCCGCGCATGTCTCACAAAGAAAGTCTTATCTTGGCTAAGCTTGAAGACACCATTCGTCAACAAGTTGGGGTACACTATGACGTTGATGATAAAGAATACCCTTAAATTGACAACCGATGTGGCGCGGCGGGTGAATGTCCGCCTTGGGATAAATGTTTGCACGATCTGCAAATAGTTATTCCAGGTTCTGGGTATTTACTATGAATAATAAAAAATATCTATGTAGGTATGTCATGTATTAAGTATATCAATCATCTAGTCATAACACAAGCTCTGCGTAGCTTGGGGCTAGGTGATGCTGTGTAGATTGTCCAGCATTATTATTATTAATTGCACTCTAATATAAAATATTTTCACCATAAGTGCAAACAATGAAAACTTAAGAATATATAATAAAATATATTTTATTAGTTGATATGGTTTATAATACATCATTATCAATCCTATGCCGGGTATAAAATTATTTTACGCTAATAGAAATTTTCATACAAACTTTAACTTCGAATATACCGTTTTAGGGGTTGAATTTCGGGTATTCCTATCTAACTAAACATCTCTAGGAGCCAAGACAAATGAACCCTGAATATTTTAAGTCTCTACTAGGTACCAGCAGTTTACACTGTTGTGTCTACTACTTTAAAATTACATAACCTTACATTAGATTTAAATTAATCCGTTGAGAGTCAGCTAAGTCATATTGCCTAAAATATCTTCCTACTAAACAAATGAATAGATTTAAAGGACTAGCTAATTTTGCAGCATCGTCCGCTTCTGGATCAATGTGAGACCTGAAAATAAGTAAAATAATATTGATTTCTTATAAACGGATATTTATAGCGTATTACCTTTTTTAATCTATATTGGGATAGTAAAGGATTGATGGTAGGTATACGGGGGTTTGACGACCGATGTGGCGCGGCGGGCGGATGTCCGCCTGGGACGCAGAGGTTGCGGGTTCGATTCCCGCCTTGGGATAAATGTTTGTACGATCTGCAAATATTTATTCCAGGTGTTCTGGGTGTTTTCTATGTATAATAAAAAAAAAATCTATGTATGTAATGTATTATATTAAGTATATCAGTTATCTAGTACCCATAACACAAGCTCTGCTTAGCTTGGGGCTAGATGATGCTGTGTGGATTGTCCAGCATTATTATTTATTATATTTATTTATTTATTTTATTTTATTTATTTATTAATTTTTTTTTTAATCCCTTACTATCTCCTTCACTATAAATCCTTTACTGTCAAATTTGCGATTTCGGATAATTTGGTCCAAACGTGGATGACATGATATCGATGATCGGAGACTTGAGGGCAGAGTCAGCAAAAGTAAGCTTCAATGAACACCGGTAAGACCAAAATTATGACCATCACGGCAGACATTATTCCATCGGCTGCCCATTTACAGAATACGTGCACCTTGGCCATAAAATAACTTTCGGCTACGTAAACCAAACCGTGGAAGTGGTGCGCAGAATTGCACAAGCCTGGGCAGTATTTGGCGCCAATAAACATAACGTGACAAATTGCCACTGCACCTTAGTCTTCGAGCAGTGTCATGCCCGTGTTCACCGATGGTACAGAAACCATGACACTCACCGAGTAATCTACAGAGAATAAATAAATAAATAATGCTGGACAACCCACACAGCATCATCTAGCCCCAAGCTAAGCAGAGCTTGTGTTATGGGTACTAGATGACTGATATACTTAATACAATACTATAATTACATATATAGATATTTTTTATTATACAAAGAAAATATCCAGAACACCTGGAATAAATATTTGCAGATCGTACAAACATTTATCCCAAGGCGGGAATCGAACCCGCAACCCCTGCGTCGCAGGCGGACATTCGCCCGCCGCGCCACATCGGTCGTCAAAGAAGAAGTTCAGAGTAGTACAGGGAAGTATGGAAAGAATCGGAATTACACTACGCAATTGAAAACGTAACGACTGGGTTTGAAGCACTACTAATTTTATAAAGAAAAAACCGGACAAGTGCGAGTCGGATTCGCGCACGAAGGGTTCGGTTCCAGTATCTATAATAAAAAAAAGCAAAAAAATCACGTTTGTATGAGAGCCCCCTTAAATATATATTTTATTCTGTTTTTTAGCACTAGTATGAAATACGATAGAGGTAACTTAGAAACTACAAAATGAGTCATTAAAAGCGTAATATTTCAGTAGAGAATTAAATAAATTAATATGCCCAAATGATGAAACCACCAAGCTCGTACCAATGTTTTTCGCTATACCATACACAACACTGGTAGTATTTATGTAACTACTACAATATACCTACCTATGTAATAATAATTACAAGCACAAACAACGAGATAATTGGATATTACACTTAACTTTGGACGTATTTCGTACACAATAGTACGTATTTCGTAGAAAATACACCACAGCGCCAAAAATAGCGACTAGACTAGTGTCCCCTTAAATACATAGTTGTGTTTGATGATAACAATATTGACAGCGTCTTACCTAATTTTTGCACATTGTCTTGCTATATCTCTTAGTAATCCATGAGTCTCAGATAATATGGGTAATTTTATACACGCCATGAATGTGTAGAGCCATTGCCCTGAAAATTAGGTCGTAGTAAATTGACTACATAACAATTTACTATTTACAATTAACAAATAACAATTAACTATTTACAAATATTTGAGTACATTTTCATTCAAACAGTACTGTCTAGAAACTATGGGTGAAATAAGTAACTAAGTCTAAAGGCAGACACAACCCGTGTGCGGGTCCACATGGGTTGTGTCTGCCTTAATGCGACTGTCTCAGACATTATGTATGAGACAGACAAAGACAGAGGGAGCAGACCTGTGCTATTTGCTCTGATGCAATCGCTTTTACACAAAATGTATGGGGCAGATAGACTTCTGACGAGTCACGCCACACGGCGCAGATGTAATGTGACTCTGCCTTAATCTATTCAACATTATACCAATAGAGTACCTGTCTATGAAGCATGCCTCAGGTGATTTATTTCAATATTTATGATTGATTATAGTTAGCTGATAGGTACAAATCCTATCTGTCTCAGGGAAATTATTCCAAAACTGAGCGCATGTTGCTATTTCATGTACATTTGCTTACACCTATTAACATATTTTAATTGGAATCTTCACAGTTGTAGCTTAGACTGCATAGATTTTCTTGAAACTAAGTGCATAAGTAGCAATTAATACTAAATGAATAGAATTCACATAATTACCTGTTACATGTTCTATGGTCTCACCATGTTTCACATTAGTCAAAAATTTAAGTAGCGTCTCCAATCCATCATTAAGCATTTTTGGTTTCAGTCCTATTACTCGTGACAGGCAAGGCTTGTGCGTTTTAAAGAATTTTTTAAATCCTCGGTAGCAATGGTCATATTCAAATGGTACTATTTGAGCATCTGGGTGTGATCGCATTCGTGAAACATACATTCTGCTCTCTGAAAAGTCTGCTACTTGAACATTTTGCCATTCTATGGTTGGTTTTAGTTTATCTGGCGCTGATGCTACAGGAATCTGAAATGTTGAGAAGATTAGACTTTGAAACAAATAAAACTCCTTCAAAGACCAGCGGATCTTTAAACTTTGTAGATGTGCTGACCTTGGACCTGACTATTATATATTAGATATTGGGTTAAGGATGGGTTCATTTTAAATGTGTTAATAAGCAAACGGTCCACAGAAAACTATATAAATAGTAGTAGTAAAAGTAGTTCTTTTTTCTGTTATGCATGTGTTTTGTTTAAATATTATTTCTTTATTACCTACCTCTTCCATGTTTGGGGTTTGATTTTTTATGCTATCCTCATTACTGTATTCTTTGTATTCAACTAGTGCTGGGATGTTACGGCGCTCTACTATCACTTTTAACAGGAATTCTTCCCCAGTTGATGGGTGCTCTTTTAATTGCACATTATCGCTCACTTGGAGACAGGGTCCTGATGGACCACAGTCATCGTCACAATCCATCTGGCTTTGGAATAACTTCTGAGACATGGCCTGGCCTGTAGAAATACGTATCGTAGCCAGGTCGCACAATACTATTACTTCTAGAGGTAGGTTAGATACCAGTTATAGTGGATTGACAATTATTTATATATAAGATAAACCTGCTAAAACTCCTTGTTCTAATTGTTATTGTTTTATTTCAGTTCAGCGCCTCCGAGGATTAGGTACTATTTTGCAATTAACCACAGACAATTAACATGTAACCACAGACCACTAGGATGCTAACGCATCATTTAACCAAGTCCGATTATTGTACGACTGACTAGGAAAAACAACTCAAAAATTCGCAGCAGTGGAAAGCACAGATAGGACTCTAATATATAGTAATAAATCATTCGAAATGGTTGTTGTTGAAAACCCGATTAAGAAATAGTTTTTGGCATCAAACACCATGGTTGTGCTTTCTAATGATGTACGTGCTTAAGTAGTATTGTCCACAGAGTAGGTAGGTAGATACTTTTTTATAGACTGGTATTGTCTTGTCAAAGTACTCTGTGGTCTTGTCTTGCCGCTTCGGCGAAGCGCCTGCATTGTTTTGATGGTTTTGTTTGCAAGAATCTTTTTCTAGAATCTGTCTGTTATTTAACTGGCTGGGTATACACAACCATAACCTAGATAATCTTCGCTGCATTGCATCGAACAGAACACATTAAATCCTGACGGAATTGCATCGATAGTCACAAGACGTATTATAGACACTACAACTGACTACACATGCTCTTGCTTTGCTTTTGGTGATGTCTACTTCGAGTAATATTTCGCAGTCAACCTATTCTCCTTCAGAACCGGAAACACCGCAGGTGCGTTATAATTTTGCTTTGGTTTCAACCTTTACCACCAACCAAGTAGACTGGTGATTCTGTTAGAACAGTAGGCCTCCACTCCCCTTCTGCATTTTTTTCGCAACATCTTGTATAGAGTGAAGTCCTTAGTGTGCCTCTCAAATTTCCACTTTTCTTCCGTTTGTCTTTGGTGGGGATCAAACCCACCACCTACAGCGCAGAAAATTGAGCTACCATGAACTGAGCTGTGACTTAATAAACCAGTTGTGTGAAGGTTCTTCAAGTTGGATGATATTTGACTATACCATTAGTTAAGGTAATGCTGCTTGGTGTATTAATGCAAATAGCACAATAAAATAAGTTTTAATTGCATTATTGCAGGGTACTACTCAAAGCAAGATTCAAAACTTTGACCAGTCTCTAAATCATTCTGAAATTGGACTTAGTATTGAACAGTCTCTAAAAAATGCTCAAAAAGAAATGCACCAGAAAAGAATCCAATCACTCAGAAAAGAACTTGATTATCTAAAATCTACTGAATGGGAGTTTGAACATGGTTTTATGCAATAATTAAATACACACAGCATATAAAATGTTGCAGGAAGTATCTTTTCTTTACAACTTATTTGGGTTTTTGTACCATCTAATCACAAAAAGTCATGCTGAAGAAGATGACTTTGACACTGAAAAATGGGTGGCAGAGCAAATTATGGAGTTTGAATTTGCAGAACTTCAAAAACAACCCTTTCAATGTGATACACTAGGTACTATCGAAATTCCAAGAAACACTACTTGTTTTCATCGCACAGGGGTTATTACACACATTGAGCACCCAAATATTATGATTGATGGCCAGCTCTACTTTGAATTCTCATCTTGTACAATGCCCTTAAACATCAATGATAAGGTAACTTATCTAGGATACAAAGATGAATTAGACAGAACTATAGTGGTTCGGATATTGGAAAACCAAGGACTGGTTTGGGAAACATGGGATGATGAGAAAGTTGAAGAATCCAGTTTTAAGATTATTGATCACATAATAGTTGCAGAAGTGGACTATAGAAAAGAACGATTTGTTTATCTCAAGGACAATGACCTGAAGTTTAGCCTTGATGATGTAGAGGGCACAATGGTGCCGATTGCTGGCGATTGGTTGGAGTTGAAGTGCTCTGTCCAGTTGGATGAAGATAAGCCTTACAATATAACAGGTTCCCAGGTATCTACAGAAACAGTTTTTTTAATTTATTTAAATTTGCCCCACCAGTCAATAGGTTACCTCTCCCTTAAGGACTTCCAATCAACAAAGTCTTGAACTTGCTTGAGGGGTTAAAGTCATCCCACCAATGCTTACTTATCTGATTTGTAAGTTAGCCTGAGAGTGTGATGTCATAAAAGAAAAAAGAGTCAGTCCTAAAAATTTAAATTATTGTTTAACATGTACAGTTCGCTGCATTAAGTGATAACTTTTAAAATCATATCACAGCCTATTGTAATGCCATCATGATACTAGTTAACAAATTCCCCCATTTTCGAGAAGGTATTTGCCGATTGATGTTCGTTTTTAATTTAATGCTGTGTCACCATTGAAAATAACAAATTGTATACAGACATCTTAGTGCAGCTGATTGGTACCTGATCAAAGTACCTAGTTTAGGTTTACTTTTAGGTAGCATTTTATAAGAAAGATGTATATGGTTTCAGGTACTAAAAGTCATCTCCTATAGTCCATTGCGACGCAAAATAAAGAGTGCTGTTGTGACCGATTGGAACGGCACAGAGGGAACTTGCAATCAACTGATTTACTTTGATAAACACTGTCTAGTCAATGTCACTGATGTTTCAGTTGGACTTAAAGTAAGTTACACTATAGGGGCCTAAGCACGAACTGGCTATCGTGACGCTAGCGTCACGCTAACGTTACCAAAATCTATGAAATTTTGCACAGCGCCTCTATCGTGCGTAAAGAGAACTAAAATTGGAAGCACGAACACTTTTGGCATTACGTACGTAAAGTAAACGATAGCTAGGTCTGTAAAGTAACGTAAATCCATAGGAAGTTAGTAAATCGGTTGTCGTTCGTGCTACCACGTATCGTCTCGGTCCGTAAACCTAACGTGTGAATACGTTAGGTTTACGGACCGTTACGATACGAAAGTGGAATTCGTTCGTGCTTACCCCCCAGTTCCTGCTTTCGCCAATTTTAATCTATTCGTTTTTTAAATTTGAATTTGAGGGAAGATGCCAGATCCAGGCTGGAACTTCCAGACTGCTACTTTAGGATATTATGTCATTGCTGATGGGACAAGCGGATGGCCCACCTGATGTTAAGTGGCTACCATTACCTTGCAGGTCACGATCGATAAAAACGTGCCTTACAATGCGCTGCTCTGCGTCCATCAACCTAAGGCATGCAGGTGTTAAGCTTTATGTGCATGTAACTTCACCGGCACCCATACCCTTTAAACTGGAACACAGCTAGCTGCTTGGCGGCAGAAATAGGCATGCTGGTAGTACTTCCCCGATCATGCACAATCATAATTTGAAAAGAACAATGATCTAATATCATACTTGTTTTAAGGTTCTGGTAGAAGCTATTGAAAGCAACCAAGGTTCATGTTCTTGGAGAGTTATCAAATTAGTACAAACAGGAGAGAGTGTAGTACCAAACAAAATCATTGAAGTTAACAATTCGTCGCCAGAGGATTCATCATTGCTGCTTGAGAAAGAAAAGGGTATAGAAGTTACATATCCCATAAAGTTTGATAATGTTGAATTTAAACAGTCATCTGATATAACTTTGTGTGTTACAAACAGAAGCAACCAAGCTCATTTCCTAAATAAGTGGGTTGTACTCAGTAAGAAAAGAGATTCTCAAATAAACATCTACCCAGTTCTCACACGACCTTACAAAATAAACCCAAACCAAACATTCTCCCTTACTATCACATGTAAACCAAAATTTTTGGGTGCAGCCAAAGAAAATATAGTCATGCTCTTCAGAGGTTTCAAAGTAGAAAGAGTCGTAGAAATAAATGTTGGTAACGCAGACTGGTCGCATGAAAACACAAACCATTCTGATAATTGTTATACGACACACACACGCGTAGATAAAACCTCTCTAATAAATAGAGTCAGACAATATACCCGGGATGGAATAGTACCAGGGCCTAAGGTTGTAAAATCTCGTCACTTTGTATCAGGGAAGCTTGGCCAGTTCCCTATCCCTGATAGAGTTTGGGGTGTGGTCATTGGTGACTCCTCACAAGTGATGCACACTTCAGATTACCATAAAGTAATGTATCAGATTGAAGACAAGCTGCCATGCCTTAAGCAGGATCTTAACATAAACAACTATACAGACAGATGGCACAATTTGTTATTCATAGAAGAGATTCAAGAGAACATTAACATCCGTGTATACGATAGACCTAAAACATTTCTTATCAAGTGCCAAGAATATCTCGGACTGGAAATCAAAGGTTTATGTGAAAGAAGACCATCGCTCATGGTAGGAGACTCAGCTATTGTGAAAGATATATGGGACAATAAAGGATCACGTTACGAAGGATTCATACATGCAGTGAAAGGAGATTTGGTTCTCATGAAGTTCCAAAAACAATTTCAAGAGTCATATTCTGGATCCGATGTATCAATAGAGTTCCACTTTTCTCGAACAAAATATCGCAAAGCTCATCAGGCCACTAATCTGGCCATTTCAAACTTAGGACAAGAAATATTGTTTCCAACACGACTCTTAGGAAAACAGAATCAAGTGCCTCCTGAAAAAATAAACTCAATTCAGTGGTTTAACAAAAATTTGAACAAATACCAAAAAGCTGCAGTAGCAAACATATTATTGGGCCAGTGCCGTCCTAAGCCATACATAATCTATGGTCCTCCTGGCACCGGCAAAACTATAACAGTGGTTGAGACAATTCTACAGATTTTGACGCTCTTACCGGACAGCAGAGTAATGGTCGCCACGCCCTCTAACAGTTCTGCGAACATAATAACAGAGAGGCTCATTGCGTACAAGAAGTTTATTTCTAACTCCATTACCCGAATTGTGGCTTATCATTTGGTTGAAAGTGATAAAATTCCACCTCTGATAAAGCCCTATTGCGCTACATTAGACCTCGCAATAGAAGGTACGGCCAAATCGGCGTACGATGTAAAGGATGGTATCAATTTAAATTGCAATAAATCATTTATCGGACGTCACCGTGTAACCATCGGCACCTGCAATACTTTGGGTACGTTATCGAGTTTGGGTTTCCCGAAGGGTCATTTTACTCACATAGTCGTGGATGAAGCAGGACAGGGAATGGAGCCGGATATAATGATAGCACTGACTTTTACTGATAAAGACAATGGGCAAATTATTCTTGCTGGTGATCCTATGCAGCTGGGCCCAGTCGTGGCCTCACGTTACGCTAGTGAATTAGGACTTGGCGAATCTTATTTGTGCAGGCTTCTTGAGACATTTCCGTACCAAAAAGACTTTGCTGCTTTTGAAAGTGGTTTCAATGATAAGTTGGTCACGAAACTTAACGAAAACTACAGATCGCTAAATGAAGTGATCGCTTTACCGAGTAGAATGTTCTACGATGGCTCACTTGTGCCAAAAATAGATCGGAACCAAGTGTGGGTACAGAAAATTATAGGGATTATGGATAAGATTTTTGATACAAAAAATTCTGGCTCTGGAGGCATTTACGTGAACGGAATAAGGGGTGAGAATGCCAGGGCAGAAGATAGTCCATCCTGGTTCAATCGCCACGAGGCATCCATGGTAGCGATGACAACATGTGAACTTTATAAGAATAATATTACTCCAGATGAAATTGGCATCATTACTCCATACATAGCACAGGTATGTTTATTTTCACGATAAGACATCAGTTTACAATCTATATTACATTTAATTAGCTGTATAGGATTATAATAACGTGTGTTCACTTTCGACATCCCTTACTCAAAAACGATGGCCTTACTAAAAAGTAGGTGTGTAACCTACCATGTCTTTTCTCCTAATAATAGAGCTCCTAGGTGTTCGTCGTTCTACTCTGGCGTTCGGTTTCTTTTATGATAGGGAACAAGAATTGTCCCTCATTGGTGACCCCGACGTGATGATTTCACTTCATTACAACCGTTTAATACAATCGAACAAGGCCAGGAAAAAGAAGAAGTAATTGCGGTTCCTTTCTCTCTCCGCGCTAATGACGTGACAGCGCACTAGGTATGGAAAAAAACAAAATGGCTGACTAAACAATCCACACAAAGTGTCCTCAGGATATTGTAAACCCATGTGCATTGCTCTACATTTATCAACTTGTGGCATATAGGTGTTAAGCCTCATGTGTCTGTCCCCATCACCCACACTCTTCCAAAGTATAAAATAGGCTTAGGCAATCAGTATGAAATGTATACCTATGCATATTAGTGCAGCCGATTCTGCATAGATATTGATTTTTTTTTGTGATTGGTGATAGAACAATCAGATGACCCACCTGATGTTAAGTAGTTACCATCACCTATAACAAGACATTGACTTGCAGGTGACGATCGTTAAGAACGTGCCCTACAATACACTGCTCTGCGTCCATCAAGCTGAGGCATACAGGTGTTAAGCCTCATGTGCCTGTAATTTCACCGGCATCTATACACACTTCAAACCGGAACACAGCAAGCTGCTTGGCGGCAGAAATAGGCATGGTACCTAGTACTGCCCCGGATGAGCCCTTCAATAAGAGCTCTACTACTACTAAAGTCTTAGAGTGCGACTGAACGACAACGGCTTACGTCGTCGTCTGTTGTGTGGTGTCCGTGAGCTGAGCTTATAGTACAATTGAACTTTTTCTTATTTTTCAGATAAGATACTTGCGAATTATTTTCGAATCGTTGGGCTTACCAGAACCTAAAATTGGAACAGTTGAAGAGTTCCAGGGTCAAGAAAGGGCACTGATCATAATATCAACAGTAAGGTCTTCTAGCTCGTTATTAGAAGAGGACCGAAAAAACTTTTTAGGGTTTGTGAAAAATCCGAAGAGGCTGAATGTCGCCCTTACAAGAGCACAGGTGGCGGTCTTGCTAGTTTGCGATCCGCACCTTCTGTGCACAGATCCACTGTGGTACCAAGTTATAAACCAAGCAGTTAATGACGATAAGTACATGGGGTGTGATTTACCTTCTGTGTATGATGAAGATATTAATAAAGAACTGATATAAAATTATGCTTTTTAATAATTGACTTTTTGCAGTACCTAGCCTCTAAGCCACAGTATGGTAGGTAGGTAGTTGTCGTCATGAATCAACAGCGGTGATCAAAGTACTCTGTGGCGGTGATTATTGAAGATATTTTTTTAAACGGTCTAGTGCATAAAATAGTCTAGTGCATGATATTTTTATTGTCTTTGGTTACTTCAGATATTTAACAAGTACCTAAGGGAATTTTTAATAATCAATTAGGGATAACAATGCTTGATACGCTTGCTCGCTTTGTTTTTGGTTGATTGATAAGGTTTGACTGACTGACTGACTGTGATTTGCTATAGAAAATCTGTCATATTTGACACATGCAACTGGATATTGACGCTATCAGAAGATACGTGATCAGGCCCGTATGTAATTTCGATGGTATTTTAACCAACATTATTTTATTATTTTTATAATCCACTTGACATTGGCAAAATTGTCCGAATGACTGACATATGCCACAAAAAAAAGATTGATGGGCTGACGTCAGACTGACTGACTGCCTGAGTATAAAAGAAGAAGAAGAAGAGACTAACTCGAAAGAAGACGAGAGAAGAAATCGCAAAATATATTTATTAGTCGTATTTTGTTTGGAGTTTTGTAGATTTCTTTGTTTTCATCTATTTTCAGCAGAAATAAAATGCCTTTTCATTAGAAGTAATTTTACTCCATTCAAATTAAATCAATCTGGTGGTTAGAAGATATTCAGAATGGAAGCAAATGGTGTACTGTTGTGCGATAATCTGATAAAGTGGCTGCAGACCTTAGATCTTAAAGCTAAACACGGAAACCCTTCAGGTAATGGGCTCATTAAATAGTCTGAATCATAATCTAAGAAGTAGTATTCGTGAATGTTTGATATCTAGGCATATTGAATAAAAAAGACTGGTGATATCGTCGCCCACTCCTTGCTCTGTTTCGTCACATCTTGTGATATTGCTCTTATATTCCTGTAAACTGACATTCGCTCAATTTGCATGTTGAAGTAAAATAAGGTTTTGTTTATGTAGAGTGAAAAGTAATCAAACTTGACCCTATATAGTTCTTTTAAATCCATTGCCTGATAATACAATTTTTATGCACCTAGTAGGTACCATGAAAACTTGGCTGAGCTCTGTTAAAATGTATACTGTTGATGTATTTTAGAACTTTCCGATGGAGTTGCGATAGCAGAAGCATTGACACAAATATCACCTGAATTCTATACACCTTCTTGGAATTCCAAAATAAAGACAGATGCAGGACATAATTGGAGACTGAAAGTTAGCAATTTGAAGAAAATATTAGAGGGAGTAGTGGGTAAGCTATATTCACATACTACACTCTATTACAGTTTCAAATGATATTTTGATAACAATCAATCATTCTTTGACTCTGATTGCAAATCTGCTTATACTTTTATTGATGTTATTGTTGATAAATATTTGTTGTTTTCAAGCTCAAAGACAAACCTTTATACAACACCCTCTAGCCCCAAACTAAGCAAAACTTGTACTATGGGAATTTCAAGTTTGTATGACCCTGCTGGTTTTGACTGAATTGTCTGCCATTCATTAAGTCTGGACAAAGATCTGTTTTATCTGACACATCACGCAATCCTTAGTGTATGATCAAAAAATCAATAAAGGAATATTCATTTCTAAAAACAACATATTTTAGTGTCATGACTTGCTGATGGAACTAACAGGTGATCCACCTGATCCTAAGTGGTTACCATCACCTATAACAAAGCATTGCAGGTTACCTTAGAAAGATACATGCCTTACTGGATGCATGGCTACATGTGTTGAGCTTAATGTGCCTGTAATTTTACCTACGCCCACACCTTTCAAACCGAAACAAGAAGCTGCTTGGCGGTAGAAATAGGCATGTTGGTAATACTTCCCCGGAAATGTTCACAATAACTATGTCAAGTTCACAAACTGTACACTTTCTACTATATTCATCGCTTGAAATGTTGCAAATAATGTTTTTCCTTTTAGATTACCACCAAGACATTTTAAATTTAAGTCTGCAAGAGTTTTCAAGGCCAGATGTTGTAAACATAGCTGAAACTGCTGATCCCACCGATTTGGGACGGTTACTACAACTTGTTTTAAGTAAGTTTTTATATAATTATTTGTTCACTATTTACCCACAAGTCCACTGGACATAAGCATCCCCCATGTGAGGGGGTTTGCCATTTTGCCCTTTTGCCCCTTGACTGGCGTATTTGTGACTGGTGCTTAGGACTCGAAATGTCTATGTGCTTAGAGAATGTTTGTGATTGAATATTTTTAACTCTAGAATTGACGTCTCTTTTATGTTTTCATGTATTTTTTTTTGTATTAGGTTGTGCAGTAAATTGCAACAAAAAGGAGGAGTATATTACCCTTATAATGGAAATGGAGCTTTCATGTCAAAGGTCCCTAATGCAGGCAATACAGGTAAAAATTAAGTGATTAACATGCAAATCATTTCTACTCTGTCTTCTGGGTATTGGAAGGAAGTAGGAACAGTTTACTTTCTCTATGAATACTTATTTTAAAGAACAGGTAGTGCCATCTGTTAGCTGCATAATTGGATGATTTAATAGAAAAACTGAACTAATTTAATAAAAAACAGAAAAACTTCTAAAAGAGGTAGAGGTAGGTAGAGTTGTTTATATTTAAGAATTATTTCTCGGGAGTAAGTAGAAATTATATCTGCGATCAGTTAGGAAACTATGAGCAAATGTTTTGTAGGTTTTTATGTCGGGTAGAGTCCACTCCTGCATTATCTTCTCAGTAGCCACTCTTCTTCATGACTGGTTATTCAATAGCATGACATCTTTTCTTTTGAGTCTCTTAGTTACACTAAACATGAATCATCAAACATGAATAATTTTATGTAGCCATGACCAATTAATTTTTTAATTTTATTCATGCCTTTAGTTCACCCAACCGCACTAACAGAATAATTTCGTAACAAACGGTACCTTTACCTACCATAAGAGAATCCAATTGTTGATCCACCTTTGCGTAATTTTGCATATGGATGTGTAATATGATTTAGTTGTCTATTGGTATTTCTACGAACATCGTAGAAAAGTCCGAAAACTGTATGGGATTTACGCATGTTATGGAAATATCACGTGATCGATTGAAAAATGCCTATAGACATGCGTATTTCAATTTTATGTAATAAACCACCAGCGTAGCGTAGCCTAGTGCCACTTTTTATCTTTAGCTTAGCTTAGTTTTAGATTATCTCTTGCAGTAACTTTCTCTTCCGTAAAAAAATAATTGCTTAGAAAGGAATGAAATTGTGTAAAGGTGTAGTAGCCATAAAATACATGCTAGATAAGTTTCAAATGTATAAAATACATTTGAAACTTATCTAGCTTTCTGTAGATAGTTCTAAACAATCTATTGATCATATCAATCAACTGAGCAAGATGCTGTTGGCTGCATTACCATGCTGAATAGCGATATATAGTCTGTAAACTATAAAAATAGTCAGAAGAAGTCATAATCTAATTTCCTGATATAGGCGGCGCGCTCGGTCATTGAGTCATTATTAATGAGACAAACTCCTAATCTAATATCTATTAATACAGTTTCTAATATCTATAAATGCGGTCAGTGATTGCGGTTAGATAAATAAATGCACATAGGCTGACAATCTAACAACACAGGTGCAGTTATCAACAGAGATATGCACTGAAACATAAGCTCAGAATATAGGTATACAAATAAAAAGTTTCAAGTATCAGATATCCTTTCAATGTACAGGTACTGAAGGTTGTACCTATACGATAGTCATGTACTGGCGGGCATTTTGGTCCCATTAAAATTTAATATGCAAAAAATGGGATGCTTTGTGGGTTTGACTGTAACTAAACTATTTGCATCATGATTATAATTCAACTTGGATGAAACTATTTGCATCATGATTAGAATTCTACTACTTTATTTGATCCGGAAAACTACAGTGGTTTCTTAGATTTTCAGTTTTCTTGCACTGTATTTTATTTATTCTACATTATCTTTGTGTCATAGACATATACATAGAGTTTCAAAGGAAATCTGAGTGATTGAGTATTTTGAATAGGATATATTCAAAATACTTGACACCTACCTACCAGCCAAGAGCACCGGTGGTCTAGCGGGAGTGACCCAGGTCTAAGGTCGTAGGTTCAAATCCAGTCATTCACCAATGGATTTTTCCGTTCTAAAAATGTATGTGCGCAATGCCTGTACTTTTTAGCAGTGAAGGAAAACACCGTGAGGAAACCAGTTAGTATTCTAGCAGCGGCGATGGGTTTGCAACCTGTCACATATGGAATATTAACTACTGCAAAATGTGGGTATGTACCAAATGTACTATCTGGACGTACCTCTGACTACCCTCTTTAGACATCCTCTAAAAATCTCGAGTAGGTACTCGGTACTAAGAGATCGGAGGGGATATCTACCGTGCTTGGGGGTAAAAGCCGTGATGCTATTTCTTCTTTCATTTCATTTCTACAGCCGATTCTCCGCTGCAATGCACCGTCTCATCCATTCACAATGCCCCCTCTATCGTTCCATTATGCACATAGCTCATAAACGTTAGTATTACAATATACCTAATGTAAATCGTTGCAGAATTAACCATATTACTCAACAGCACTTTCGATGTTGCATGCTCGCGAAGAAATTCAGTGTTTTAAGTTTCGGATTTATATTAATGTCCTTGCATCACGATATGAGATGTGTCAGTTGATGTTCTTGCCGTTGCGGCAATTGATGTGATTTTTATGTTTGAAGTGTTATTTTTTGCTAAGTTTTTATGAAGTGGCGATATTTTATACGATATTTTTGAAAAGTGGCGTCTAATGTTTCATCAAAATGTTCAATAAACTAGGTTACAAAACTGAGATAAGGTTCTTTCACGGAATATGTAATGTATACCTATTATGTTAGCACTAGCAGACTTTAAGTGGAAGGTTTGTATTTATGCCTAGTAATAAAATAGTAATTTCTATATTCCGGTGTGAAGGGTGTGTGTGCTATGCCGCCGGCCGGTGCAATTACCTACATGAGACTTCACACTGTATGCAGGGCACGTTCCTCACGTGCGAAGTAATTTGTTATAGGTGATGCTTGTATGCATCAGGTGGGTTATATAGTTGTTCAACCAATAAGAAGTATAAAAAAATCTACAAAATGGCAAGAAAAAGGGTGTTAAAAACTCAAACTTTTATCAATTTTAGTTGCTAACTGTACCTACGTGCTATGGTCATTTTCCGTGATCGGAACGAATTAAAAATAGTATTTGTTTATTTATTAATAAGATATCCAGCTACAGCAACACGAGGAAATACAGTTTTTTTTCACCGTCACAAGTTGTAGGTTAGCAAAACTTTCGCGCGCGCATATTTTATAATACAAATTTGTTCTCAGGAACTGGAGACATTAACTCTCGGGCCGAAGGGTGTTGTTGCTGTAGAACCGGTGGTTGTGGAGTCAGAGGAGGATATGAAAGAAGCGCTGGCGCAGAGGTGTCATGAACTTGACGCACAGGTAATGTCCACTAAGTGGCTCTCAGACTTAACGGGGACAGTGACACGTTACTTTCTGCATAACTTCGTTTATTGTTTTTATGGTACACCAACCAGCCCGGCAAAATGTTGTCTACTCATTATCTCGTGCAAAATAGAGATATATATCTCTTTATATCTTCCTGTGCTAGCATGCCAGTGCCAAAAATCTGTCTCGTTCTGTCAAATGAAGACTTAATGCTAATGTAATCTAGCTTATCTGTGGGTCTTTTATCTATAATTTCTAAAATTTCCATCAATAGAAAAAGTATCTCGTGTCAAACGCGACATATCTCACGTTGCACATCTTAGCCCGGCTGTGTACAATTGTTGCTCCCAACACTGGTAAAGTTTGCCAAAGCACAACGTCAATATTTCTTTTAGTTTTCATACTCATTTAAGGTAATTGGTTTGTAATATGTATCTGCTTTCAGTAATTATAAATTACTGGCTGAGTGAATATTTAAAGTGAGACTAATTAGTGCCTGTATCTTATAAAACAGGTAGTAGAGCTGCTTTCTAGATAAATAAAAGTACTTAATTACGATTGCATAATTATATATCATAAAACTTCGCAGGCAGATAGTGGAAACGTGGATAGAACGTTTGATTATGTACCGTTCTTTGACAAAGGATTATATGGTTTTAATTCTAGAGCTCTGCGATATTATGATCATCAGCCCGAAGAAGTCCACTGCTAGACATAAGCCATTTTTAGATCATGTACTTCCCTAAAGTTTGAGGCTAGATGGCGTGTGAAATGTCCACAAATATTTATTTATTATTATATTGTTTAGTATTTGTTGTTATAGCGGCAACAAAAATACATCATCAGTGAAAATTTCAACTGTCTAACTATCACGGTTCATGAGACAGCCTGATGACAGACGGACAGACAGTGGAGTCTTAGTAATAGGGTCCCGTTTTACTCTTTGAAATGAAATACATTTATTTAACACACACAAAGCAGAGTAAAACAGTAGGTGCAAAAAACAGAGAAACGAAACCTTTAGGTACGAAACCCTGAAAACTATTTACGTTTACCAGCTAGGTCGTTTTTACTCGCTTTTTAATTTATATTTTCACAGGTAAAAGTACTAAAAGAAGAGAAGATGACTCTCCTAAGCGAAGTAGCCCGTCTGACAGCCAGAGCTGCAGCCGCGGAAGCTGAAGAGACAGAGTTAGACGACGCAGGCGCATCCCTAGGCCCCGCCCACTCTGGAACACTACGGTACAGCAATATGAGGGCGCAACTAGACGCACTGAAAGATGAATTAGATAAAGTAGAATTGCAAAGGGATGATCAGAAAGCGAGGGCTGACGTTTTGGAAAGAGAACTAGCCATGGTCAAGCTAAAGAATGAAGAACTACAAGTAAGTTATCTAAACTAATGTTATAAAGAGGAAAGATTAGATATTTTGTTTGTTTGCATTGAATAGGCTCCGAAACTACTGGACCGATTTGAAAAATTTTTTTTACCGTTGGGATGCTACACTATCCACTGGTGACAAAAGCTATATTATATCAAAAAAAATAGGGATCCTTACTAAAACTCGTGTGCGGAACGCGCCGCTTGTTTAAAATATAGAGGTAAAAGACATTTAAACTCTTCACGCGGTTAAGTTACCTGCAAGCCTGATTACAGGCACCGACTCGGACTTTTAAGCCAGGATCACAACACCCAAAAAATTTAAAACGCTATGAAATTAAAATTTTCTTTTATTTCAGACAGCAGCAGCAGAAAATGTGATTTTGAAAGACGAAGTGGACGCGTTGCGGGAGACAGCAGCAAAGGCGGCAACTCTCGAAGCAACCGTCGCGTCTTACAAGAAGAGGATGGAAGAACATGTTGATTTAAAAAGACAGGTATAGATTCTAACTATACCAATTATAAGAATCTTTGTCCTGACCGACTGACGGATAAAAACAACACACAGCCTAAACCACTGGTCGTAGAGACTTGAAATTTTCAAAGTATATTCGTCTTGGTGCTTAGAGTGTACTAAGAAAGGATTTCCCGAAATTCAACTTCTAAACGTGTACAGCGGAGGTTGAATTTTGTATGAAAATAGCTTAGCGTTCCGCTAGTCATACTAATATTGTAAAGAGGAAATATTTGTTTGTTTGTTTGTATTGAATAGGCTCCGATCGATACTGAACTACTGGACCGATTTGAATAATTCTTTCCCCGTTGAGAAGCTACACTATCCCCGGGTGACATAGGCTATATTACATTTTCAAAAAAATTAGGGATCCTTACTAAAACCCATGCGAAGCCGGGACGGACCGCTAGTAAAAAATAAAGTTAAAATAGCAGCACAACTTTAATCTTCAAGCACGGTATATATCCCCAGGATGTCTTTGTACCAAGAATCCACTTGAGATTTTTTGGGAATGTCTAAGGGTCAGAGATACGTCCAGGTACCTCTATAGGTCTAGTAGTAGTCTAGTAGAGCTAGAAGAATATGTAGCGAGATGTGAGAAGCTCCGTACAATGAACCGGGAGTCGACCCAGCGAATAATGCAGTTAGAAGCCATGCAGGACGCACAACACCAACCACCCACCTCCGGCGTCGACGACAATCACAGGAAATGTAAGATTATTTTATTAGTAGAGTAGAGCTCTTTGTGAAAGGGCTCGCCCGGGGAAGCACTACCACCGCACCTATTTCTACCGCCAAGCAGTGATGATTGCATTGCTGTGTTCTGGTTTGAAATTGAAATTGCAGGCACATGAGACTTGACACCAGTATGCCTCAGGTTGGTGGACGCAGGGTTGCGCATCGAGGGCACGTGCCTAACGTGCGTGACCTACAAGGCAATCCTTTGTTAGGTGATGGTTACCACTTAATATGGGTCATATGCTTGTTCCACCAAAAGTAGCATAACAAAAAAATTACTTTCTTATAGTGATTTACTGTACTATTGTTTGACAGGTGAAGCTACTTGAACACGCGAACTCAGATCACTTGAAGCGAGCTATTGAGAACGAGCAATTAGTCGCGCGAGCCAACACGCTCCGACCACAACTCGATATTTACAAGAAACAGGTACGTTATACCATCAACCTCCAAACAAATGGACCTCGGGTCTAACCAAACATTTAATAATAATAGTTACAATAATGCTGGACAATCCACACAGCATCATCTAGCCCCAAGCTAAGCAAAGCTTGTGTTATGGGTACTAGATGACTGATATACTTAATACAATACATTACATTCATAGATATATTTTATTATACATAGAAAACATCCAGAGCACTCGGAATAAATATTGCAAACATTTATCCCAAGGTGGGAATCGAACCCACAACCTCCTGCGTCGCAGGCAGACATTCGCCCGCCGCGCCACATCGGTCGTCATTTGTTGAACATAGATGTTTGTTCTATGTAAAAAAAAATTGTAAATAGTTTCACAACTTTAATCCCCAGGCACTTTAGAAATCCCCTCAGATTTCTTAGTACCAAGTATCTACTCGAGATTCTTTGAAGATATCTAATGAGGGTGGGCAGAGGTACGTCCAAATGGCATATTTTGCAGTAGTTGGTTTTCTATACGTGACAACTTGCAAGCCCATCGCCGCTGCTAGAATACTAATTAGTTTCCTCACGATGTTTTCCTTCACCGTTTGAGAGCAGTGGCATTGCGTACATACATTTTTTGATAGAAAAATCCATTGGTGCATGACCGGATGAACCCGCGACATTAGGCGGGGTCACTCCCACTAAACCACTGGTTCTCTAGCGGTTGGTCTTTGTCTGGGTGTTATATTGTATTCAGAGTTTATTTATAAAAATAGTATAATCATTACTTTCTTGTAGGTGACTGAAATGAACCAGAAACTGGACGCGGAAATAACAAGAGCTGACAAACTAGATATGGAGAATAAGAAATTGACCAATAGAGCGACATTACTGCAGAGAGAGCGAGATACGCTGCTGCGGGAGCGAGACACACTTAAGGAAGCTATGGAAGAACTCAAGTGCTCAACGATGACTACAGGTATTGGTTTTTTAGGCTTCCTTGCTTCTTAAACGGTGAAGGAAAACGTCGTGAGGAAACCAGTTAGTATTCTAGCAGCAGCGATGAGCCTGCAACCTGTCACGTATAGAATACCAACTTTTGCAAAATGTGGGTTTGTATCAAACGTAATATCTGGACATACCTCTGAAACCCCCTTTAAATATCCTTGAAGAATCTCGAGTGTGTACTTTATACTAAAAGATCTGATGGGTTATCAACCGTGCCTAAGGATGCCAAAATTCACAATGCCGTGAATTTTGTTCAATACACGGCCCATACATATTAAAAAAAAACTTGGTAAGTACTTAATTAATGCGGTGTCTTGTATGCGTCCGCTGAAGAGTCTGTAGACGACAACCTTTGTTGACCATGACGACCGATGTGGCGCGGCGGGCGAATGTCCGCTTGCGACGCAGGAGGTTGCGGGTTCGATTCCCGCCTTGGGATAAATGTTTGCACGATCTGCAACTATTTATTCCGGCCGTTCTGGGTATTTTCTATGTATAATAAAAAATATCTATGTACGTAAATATTGTATTAATTATATCTGTCATCTAGTACCAATAACACAAGCTCTACTTAGCTTGGGGATAGATTATGCAGCGTGGATTGTCCAGCATTATTATTATTATTTGTCTAAAACTGCATCCATGAAGTCAAGTCTTTTATCTTTAGTTTTATCCTTTCTTTGTGTGAAGTAAAACTGTTTTGTTAAGGTGCTTTAAGCGAAGACAATGTATCCAGAGAGCTGATACCGACCGACATGAAGGAACGACTGATCCGGCTGGAGCACGAGAACAACCTTCTGAGAGAGAGTCAAAACGCACAGGCTGACCAAGCTTCAGTACGGGTAAGCATATCTATAGCAATTATAAGAATGTTCTGATTGACTGACTGACTGATCGATTGACATATAGACAACGCACAGCCTAAACCACTGGTTGCAGAAACTTATACAAATGCATTTTATTTACATAATACATGGTACACTGTAATCTATCCATAGGCTCCCGAACTAGTTTAGACTGTGTTTCAGGAGCCAGTTGCTTCTCCTATAAAATTAAGCAGAACATTATGTCCTTATAAAGTACAGTTGAGAAAAAAAAAATCCATCTTAATTTTATCAAAATTTAACTTACTGAATAGGAAATACAACCAATAGGAAAAACTAATATTTGTTCCTTAATACTAAAGTACTATACCGGGTGTAATAAGAATACTTCCGAAAACTGAAACTGCGCATTCATACCATGATTATTGACTTATTAAAAAAAAACAAAAAAAAAACCAGAGTAATTTATTTTGATACATTGTTTTTATTGTCAGTATTGCCAAGAGTTAGAAGAGTATGTAGCGAGATGTGAGAAGCTGCGTACAATGAACCGGGAGTCGACACAGCGGATAATGCAGTTAGAAGCGATGCAGGACGCACAACACCAACCACCCACCTCCGGAGTTGACGACAATCACAGGAAATGTAAGATTATTTTATTAGTAGAGTAAAACTCTTTGTGAAAGTAGAAGTTTTGGAGAAGTACTACCACCGTACCTATTTCTACCGCCAAGCAGTAATGCTCGCATTGCTGTGTTTCGGTTTGAAGGGTGTGGGTGCCTGTGAAATTACAGGGACATGAGGCTCAACACCAGTATGCTTCAGGTTGGTGGACGCAGGGTAGCGCTTCATAGGGGCACGTACTTAATGTACGTGACCCTACAAGCAATGGTTTGTTGTAGATGATGGTTACCACTTAACATCAGGTGGGCTATATGCTCGTTCCATCAGCAGTAACATAAAAAAAACAAACATTGCTATAAAGAATTACTACGCTATTAAACATTGTATAGCTCAAGGTGTAGTATCAAATCAGGTGGGTATCAATGTTTGGGGTGGGTTTCGTTTTTTCGTTTTTTCATTTGTGTTAAAACAACGTTAAAAGAACAAATTCATCTATTTTCTTTGTTGCTTAGGGATTTAAATATAGCAGTTAGCACATTATTGGACTCGAAAAACGAATATAACTAAACATGGCTGAATAAAAGAATCTTTATTATCTGTATAATTTGTGTTTTAAATTTAATTTAAAAATATATTACCATAGCACTCCAAATAGAAGAATTACAAAGTGCATTAGCAGAGGAGAGACGACGGATCGCCAAACTGCAAGAGGCGTTGGCGGCGCGTGACGCAGAGATGCTCGCTACAGAGGACCGCTTCAAGAAGACCGTAGAGAAGGCCAAGCAGGTCGTCAAGTCACTCGATCCAAGGGCTACAGGTAGTTTTTTTAAGAACGAGTAATGTTACAAAATGTGCCACCTACAAAGGATAGAAAAACCTCTTAATCACCTTTCGTAGACGTCGTCAGAGGTGACAAGGAACGTGATGGCTGCGCTTTTTATCCTACTTCCTACTAATATTATAAACGCGAAAATTTGTAAGAATGGATGGATGGATGTATGGATGGATGGATGGATGTTTGTTACCCTTTCACGCTCTAACCAGTCGACCGATTTGGATGAAATTTGGAATAAACATAGATTATAACTTGGATTAACATATAGGCTACTTTTTATCCCGAAAAAATAACGGGAAAAGGAAAAAAACTTCCACGCGATTAAGTTTTTTTTATACAACTTGCTGATGAAACAAGTAGATGGCCCACCTGATGTTAAGTGATGTTTATTTGGTTACAGGTCAGTCGCTGTCAGACATCACGCTCGGGTACTCGAGACCTGCGCCCAGTACTAGTGCGGCTACCACTACAACGAATAATAATAAAGAGTATGTACAGTCTATTTTCACCTCTTAATTGTAGAATTACCTCATTTTTATCAATTTTAGTAGTAGTAGAGCTCTTAGTGTGGGGTTCGTCTGGGGAAGTACTATCACCGTGCTTATTTCTGCCGCCAAGTAGCTTGCTATGTTTCGGTTTGAAGGGTGTGGGTGCCGGTGAAATTACAGGCACATGAGACTTAACATCGGTATGCCTCAGGTTGCCTACAGAGCAGCACATTGTAGGGTATGTTCCTAACGAACGTGACTTGCGAGGCAAGGCTTTGTTATAGGTGATGGTAACCAACTTAATTTGACAGCACTAAAGATGTTGCTATCTCTTTCAACATTTATCGAAACAACTAGGATTTCTACAATTTTAGCGCTGTCATATTAATATGATTTAAAGAAAATAGAACAAAAAAATTGGCCAATACATCGTTACTTACGTTATGTCATGGCTATATTATTGGGTTATTGTATAATTGGGCAAATCCACCGAGAACGTGTCCTGTGTGGCATAGCATCATTCTTGAAATGTTTATGTTATGCTCCTATAGTTTCAATCAACTCACTCATTTCAAGATGATCCCTGCGGATATTACTGAATAAATGCTTTTTGATTTTGACTTATTTTGAGCCATATTAACTTTATTTATGTATGTCAGATGGAGTGGTGGAAGCGCGACCAGCGCGACCAGTGCTGAGGGTCGCAGTACATCCGAGCTGCGACTAGTCGCATCCGCGTGGTACACTCTCGGCGCGCGATATCACCGCGAGTCCGCCGACTCGCGTCTGCGTCTACTCTCCGCCGGGCACTCCTTCCTAGCGCGGCAGAGACTACAGGCACCTCGACCCAGACCGACCACGAATACAAGTACACCTGAGGGCTTCATGCATTGATATAAGGTCCAATTTGCAATGATAAACAGTGATATACAAAAACATCTGTGTTGATGAAAAACTATAGAGAGAAACATATGAGCGTCGGTGTAGAATCCAGCATGGTTGAATGCTGAAGAACGGCAGCAAACTTGAGCTCTATATCCACTGATATAAGGTCTAAACTTTATTAAGGACAAACTTCTAACCATCAATGTGTCTGCTCTGCAACGACTACTGCTTAAACTATATTGATATAAATCCTTCATGGTGAGGCCGAGATCGATTAAAAATAACAGCACGCCTTAGGGCTTTGTACATTGATATAAAGTCTAATGTAGAGTGGCAGAAAATAAAGATCAGCTAGTGCCAATGTCAACACGGACTTTATTGGTCTTATTATATTGGTTGCAAATGACGTTGCATTCATACTAGTTATAATTATGTACAGTGAATATCGTCGAGTATGTTACCGATGTCTCTTTATAATGTTATGAAGACAATTCTCCGCCCAATAATACGGCGATTCCACTAGCCTTATTACTAAGTAAGCCTGCATTGATTTACTACATAAAAAGACTATTCATAAAAAGATGTTTTCTAAAAGATTAACCTGAACCTAATATATAATAGTAACAAATTATAAAACTACAATACATACATTACAAAGAACATACCGTCTTAGTATGTTATGTTACGTACATATTTATTTAAAGAAACAAAGAGATAGGTACACTTATTTGGCTCACACACAACTATAAATAGTACTAGACCAACCAACCAACCAACCATTTTTAGCTGGTCTATAGAAGGTTAATTCTTTGGCTGACTAATGGTACTAATGGTGTCTTGTCGATTATGTGCTATGGTTCAGCTCAATGCGATTTCTCGAGATTTTACTTATGTAATATAATAAATACTAACAAATTTATTTATTTGTAGCCAAAATACCACCATTTTTACATAACGGTGCGTTAAGGACATGTAATATTTCCCACCAAGAGATATGCAGACACCCAGGTAATTACATTGATAGGTACCTACCTATTTAGACTTACATGTGTCACTGTATTTAAATTTGACTATTAATTATTAAGCGGGTATTATCGTATTACCTAAGTGTGTCTGCAATCGTACGTCTGCAAACACAATATTGCAACGTGATCGAATTTTCCACTTTCTGCGGTAATTCTTATAGGCAAATGTAACCGCTCAACATTAGGTAGGTCATCTATTTTTTTCAAGCTATTGGTATCATTGATCGAAGTAGTAACTATTCAAAAAGTGGACTTGAATGTCGTTTGTTGTTGCAGTATACTAAAATTTATTTGACAGCACTTTGCCGTCTTTTTCTTATATCGTGGAACAAGGAGGGCTATACAGTTTAAATTGGTAAGATGGTAATAGCGAAATTGATACCATCTCAAATCTAGTGTTTCGACGATATAATTGTTTCTCATTGAACTTTGATAGCCTCTAGAGAGTGATTAATAAAAATAGGTATTTAAAATAAAATGGACATGCAAACGATCTAAAGATCTTAATCTACACCAATCGGTACTGGATTATGTAGTTAGATATTTAAAAAAATCAAATCAGAACTTTATTTAGTTTACAATAAGGGTCACTTTGAAACTATGAATAATGAATATCATCTACCAGGCACGGAGATTGCCAATCGTAAGATTTATTTTCATTTGCAAATTTATTACGTTAGTTTTTAATTCTTTTTATAATCGAAAGTATTATAGCTCAATTTTTATTTTGCTCCTTTATGATCTAATTAAGTGTTTAAAAAGTCAATTAGCTATTGCCTGAACAAATAGATAAGAGAAAAAACTGTAAGTGTATTTAGTTAGCTAATAATGAAAGAGAAGGAAATAGGAATACCTTAAATTCAGAAAAGAGATGAAAACGCATTAGTCCCATATTAGGATATGTGAAACAGTATGTTTGAACCAAAATACCCGTCGGAGTAGTAGGACTTATATCCTAGAACATATTATACACAGGATCAAAAAGGAAACTGCACTCAGGTCACGGCCCTAACGCTCTTTAGCCTACAAATGATTTTAAAACTACACACTTTATTATTTTATACGTCCGGTATAAGAGTAGTTTTAAAATAATTTGTATGTTTTTTTTCATTTACTATGTAAATTACGGTTAGTATTTCAGGCCTTTTCATTCTAAACTGTACTTGTACCAAATATTTCAAGTAGATTATATTATTTTCAATATTAAGTGTATTTTTATATTATCTGTTTAAGTACATCGTAATAAAACAGCGGTAAGCACTATATTTTCTGTAGATAAGATTGATTGGTTAAAGGTCGAAACACACCTAACGCGTCTGTCGCGACATACTTTATGTCGCACATTGCGCTACAAATTCTTCTGCTCGATTTCACCAGCTGGGCTAAAATGTACAACACGAAAACATTTTATCTTGTGCTAAATATAGATATTTT
This sequence comes from Electrophaes corylata, assembly GCA_947095575.1. NCBI lineage: Eukaryota > Metazoa > Arthropoda > Insecta > Lepidoptera > Geometridae > Electrophaes > Electrophaes corylata. The sequence continues at coordinate 10,463,255 of OX352699.1, read as the reverse complement.
CTCTGTGTCTAACACGACAGTGCAAAAAAATTCATCTCGCTCTGAGAAGGCTCTTAAAGTTCTAACATATGTATCATAGACAAGATATCTCGTGCCAAGCGCGACATATCTCATGTTGCACATGTTAGCCCGGCAGGTCTAACGTATTAAAGATTTCTATACAAACTCCGCGAACCTTTAATTCATGTCCCTGATGCGGTCCGTAAATAGAAGCACGAGTGAAAAGTTTCTCTTGCTGCTTTATAAATCTTCGTAAATAGATGTCAATGATTATCCATGGCCGTAAATGACAGGTTTTACTGTCTCGTATTGTATCGCTATTGTTCCTTTCCTTCTTCGAAACTGTTTACTGGATTACAGTTATGCATTTAGTTTAACGAAAACGCGTTTAAAAAGCCATTTACTCGACGAAATTGTGTTTACGCTCTAGTTCTGGCTTTACCGTAAAATTTATAAATTTGCGTACAGTTGTCTTCTGTATTACTGATTGGTCTACATTATTATACTAACATCCAAATACCCGACCCGATATCAACGCGTTTTTTGCAATGAAAATCTGTCAAAAATTCGTCACTTAAGACGTGCTTAAATTTGAGATGCGTTTGAGTATTCGGGGCTAAGCTTATCATTGCTATTAACATAAGTAGTTCAGCTTCGAATTACATTCATTTTTACGAATAATTTAGAGTATATGATTGTGGAAATATCTTTTAAATATGTATACCTATTACTGAGAGTTTTTATTGTTAAACACTTGTTTTTTTATCTTACGATTATTTAATCGCTATGTACGTTAAAGTCAGCAACAAAACTTCTCTGGTTTGTACTGTTTAGGTGTTATTTAGACCAACGAACTTTTTTTCAAAGATTTCAATTAAGTCATTGGAAACCAAATCTGTAATTTCTTTGCTAAATTCAGGGTGTTTACTTTAATTTCACTGCGCGGCGACAGGCAGCGTCAACATGACTGTGGAACAGTTGCTTCGTCGCTCGCAATGTACCTCAAAATTATAGTTTATATTTCGTGTTTTTTGAGTAGACATCCAGAGAAAAATTACATTGTAACTGGAAATGTTAACCTGCTTTGTCGCTGACTACACATCTTTCTTTGCATCATTCAGCGTAACACATGGTGCATGCATAGAACATAGTATAGAACATACAACAATCTTTTAAACATTAATGTGTCTATTCCATCTTTGACAGCGGCGGCCGTGTCGTGCTGAAACGTGCTTTAACATTGTTATTGTAATGTAGTTTGACCTTTATATTGTTTTTTCCGAATAGACCACAAGCCAATTATTGGCACAGTTTATCGTTTTGTACAAGATGTAATCATTATTTATGTTTTTATCGAGTTTTATTGTGAGTTATGTTATATTATAATTATCATGTACGTGTTGTAAATGTTGTTTTTCAAAATAATTCTGTTTTGATAGTTTGAAATTCCGAAAAATTTTTGAAAGTTGGGCGTTCAAATATCGATGGTTTTATTGAATATTTGATTTTTATCAACTAGTATAGCAATATTTACAGTACATACTTGCATTTTGTTATTTAATATCATTTATATCGAAATGATTAGAACAATCATCACAGTGTAATACAATTACAAAGAGTTAACTCCTGTCACGTGATTATATTTCCCTAGGCTTAAGTTGAAATGACAAACTAATAGATAGTAACAATTATTCAGTGGAAGGTGCAAGTAGTGCAATTTATTTGTGTTCTAATATTTAGTAAAATGTGATTATTGTTGATATAATGAACGTTTTGAGATAATATATACATTTTCATACAACTGATGCCTCGTTTTAATAAAAACGCCTCGAAATGTAGATAAAAAAATGTAAATAAATAGCATCACGACCTTCATCCTCAAGCACGGTAGATATTCCCTCTAATCTCTTAGGTTCAAGTACCTACTTGAGATTTTTCTAGGATGTCTGAGGGTGTAGTCTAAGGTACGTCCAGATAAATAATAATAATAATAATACATACTTTCTACATTTTGCAGTAAATAAAAGACAAAAGAAATTTCATAATTTATATTAGTTACTGAGATCACAAGCCACTTAAATAATTTATATCACATCAAATTAAACTACACAACCTAAATAACGAAGGACACACAATTTAGAACACAATGATTAGGAAAGCATTTAAATAAATAAAAATTGTAAACTTTTTACAAAATAAAATACAATATTTTTAAAAATTAATGTAGCGTTTCTGAGTCCGATTTTTATAATGAATTATCGCTAAAACACGGAACTACTAAACTAGTTACCTATTTACAGCTTTGTTCACTTTTATTATTTACTTTTTAAATTCTTAGACATACTCATGAGAACTTTGTTTTGCAACTAACGCATACGATGATTTCTAATTAAATGTATTTGAGTTTTGAGGATCGGCTGTTGAAATCAAACAACACCTTTAGTATACATATTCAGGAACTTATGTTCTGAGTCAGACATTCATATTTTATAAACAAAAATTATTGAATGACTATTCGGATCGTCATAGAATCGTCGTGTCCAAGAGACATTCAATGCAACGGATAAATGTACGAATACCTATGCAGTAGAATAACTTAGGTTTTATCGCTCGAGCTAGACATGACAATGAATTCCGCGGTGCCCGCAGATGCTTGGCGCTGCGTGAGTTCAAGAGCCGGTTTTTTCGATGAGAGCACTTAGCCTATCGTAATACTACTGGAGACTAATCAAAGTCTTCGTCGGAGTCTGTCTTGAGGACGCTGTCCGAGCCAGAACCAGGTTCGCTGTCCACCGCAATCTCGCTGTATAACAAACACAAGGGCTTAGACAGGTTCGTTTGCATATACATCGCCACCGTTTAGACGTGGAGAGTTTTAGGGCGAGAATGCATGCGATTAATAGAATTCGAGAAGTTCGAGTTGTTTACACGTGGCAAGATTTTTATATCCTTTTTATAATCTTATCTTCGAGGAGAGAAACTCTCATCATCTAAACGGCGCATGAGACTCGTGCCCTCTTGCATTTACCAACCAACGTTAGCAAAATTGTAGTTTTGATCCTGTAATAAAAATCCAATCCAATCCAAGAGCACTTAGGTACCTAGTTATTGTAAATATTCAGGTTATGATCGAAAATATTTAAGCTTACGACGTATCTGAGGTTTTGTATTTAATTTTTACCCCCTTACTACTCGATCTTTTGGTCCACAAAGATGTCTAAGGAGGGTAAAATTGGAGAGTTTACAAAGTTGTTGCGTCAAATGCGTAGTTCCACTTGCGTCTACGAATTAAACAATAGTAAACGCAAGTGGTGCTAGGCATTTGCGTGTTTACGCAACGGGCTTGTAGTGAATTATTGGGTCATCCACTTAATAATTCGCCAGAGGCCCAACTACTTATGTCCTTGTGATTTTGGATACTGTTATGATTATGATCGAAAGGATAAAAAAACACCGAGCGCTCTCGTGTTTGGTGTGACATTAAATTTCACGTGGGGGAAAAACGCCTACGCACTCCGATCACAACATGCGTTGTAGCCAAGGGTTTTAGTACCAATGAATTATTAAATAACGTAGGAGTGCACTTTTATAACAATCGGTTAGCCAAGTAGTCAGGTTATACACGCGCAGAGTCATGCAAGTTGTTCATTCGTTGCTCTCAAAGTTATGAGTTATAAAGTTACACAACATGCGTTTTACATATCCATGGCTCGTACGGAATAAACTTGCCTGTTAATTTCTGTGTTGTTCATTTTAATTTCAACGATATTTCTGTTAAAGAAATTAACACAATTAAAAGGAGGGTCAGATAAAAATATCGTTACCTACTTTCAAATATTTAAAGCTCCCGAGTTACAGTTTGAAGCGAGTACAGCACAGCTTAACTAACGTGGTTTCAAAACGGGATTCAACCAACCATTGAGTAAGGTGACAAGTATACCTAAAAGTACAAAACCAGCCGGGCTAAGATGTGCAACGCGAGATATGTCGCGCTTGACACGAGATAATTTTTCTATTTTTTCTATTCTTTTCTTTCCTTTTCTATTTTAGAAATGATAGATAAAAAACCCACAGATAAGGTAAACATTAACATTAAGTCATCATTTGACAGAACGAGAAAGATTTTTGGCACTGCCATGTTAGTACGGGAAGATATAAATGTTGAAATGTGTTTATATAATCTATGCAATATCAATATAAGTAGAACAGACTACACCTAGCTAGCTGTCAGGAAGTGTCAGTGTCACATTCCTTTTACGATAGATTGTATGCTAGCTCTTTCTCTCTTCTTTCTGTGAACCCCTGAGGTGTAAGTCGATGCTGAAACCATTTAATGTTAATTAGTAATATTATTACTGTTGGAATTGTATTGTGGCCTGGTTTATTGTATGTAATAAACAGGGACAATCGACGCTGGTGTTTTTTATTACTTCAAGCCCAGAATACCCACTCCTTGATTGCTCTCGCGTGTGGACAACCTCAGCCACGTGTGGGCAGGGAGAATCAGGTAGACTCCCATCCAGTATCTCACAGATCCACCTTCTAAACTACAGGTTACGGGTCCCAGGCACTACTGATACTGTGACTTGGATGGTTGTGGTAAAATTTTGGCGATCTAAGTGCGCACATTGTGCACGTGTGTGCACGTGGCCGTCATGGAAGATACCGTGTCTACTGAAGTTGGAGTTTTGGTGCCTAGTGCCAGTGGAGCAATGTCCTCGCTCGGCGGAGGCATACATATAGAAAAACTTGATGGCGTCAGCAATTACAATACATGGAAATTCCAGATGAAAATGGTTTTGACCCTTGAAGGGCTTTGGGAGTGCATCGAGAATGCGGACAGTGTGACGGATTTAATGCGAGATCGGAGGGCTCTGGCACGTATATGCCTAAGTGTGAAGGCGGCGTGTTACCAACATGTGAGGCACTGCGTCAAGGCAAAGGACGCATGGCAAAAGCTTGCCAATACCTTTGAGGACAAGGGCTTGTACAGGCGTGTGCTATTGTTGCGTCAGCTGCATCATACTGAGTATGGTCAATTCACGTCAATGACTGATTATGTCAATGGAATCATGACACGTGTGCAGCAACTTGCGGACATAGGAAAAAATATTGAGGATGCTGAGGTGGCAGAATTACTCCTCAGTGGTCTACCCCAAGAGTTCGACGCGCTGGTTTCTAACTTGGAAACAGCATGTATTACCAACACTTTGTCTAGTGAGCTTGTTCGAGCAAGATTGATACAAGAGGAATATAGAAAAAACAATTTGAATGGCAATGAAACTGCTTATGTATCAAGAGGCAAGAAAGAACAGAGTAAAATTATCTGCCATTATTGCAAAAAGGCTGGTCACATTAAATCTAAATGTTTCAAGTTGAAGAAGGACAAGGCGAAACCAGAAGATTCATCGCTTGTAGCAACAGCGTTCATGGTCAAATCGCAAGATGGTTGGTTGGTGGACTCGGGGTGCTCCGCTCATATGTGCAACAGTAAAAGTTTCTTTACAGACCTCAAAGACTGTAACAATGTTATTAGTATCGCAAATGATGAGAAGTTAGAATGTTTAGGTAAAGGAACTATTCACATTAAGGCTGGAAATGTGGTAAGAAAACTTGTAGATGTTTTGTATGTTCCTAAACTGTCTCATAATCTACTGTCTGTCAGCTGTCTTACGCATAAAGGTTACACCGTATTATTTAATGATAAGGGATGTTTTGTTCACGATAAGAGCAGTAAAGTTTCTGGTAACCCAATTTTAAGTGCTATAATGGTAAATGGTCTGTTTCGGATTCATTTGGGGGTGTGTCTATCTAGTAGGTATTCGCAAAGGGTGCATTCTAATCTCCTGTGTGATAGACAAGAGGCAGAGAGTGCACAGGTTGCTGCTCAATTTGTGCCTGTTGATATTTGGCACAAGAGGCTTGGTCACATTAGTTCACAAGGTTTGTGTACTTTAAAGAATGGTGGTGCAACTGGTGTTCTGTTTCAGACTGACAATGTACAGGATCTGAAGGAGTGTGTACCATGTTTGGAGGGAAAGATGGCTGCCAAGCAGTTTCCGGTTGGAAAGGCAAGGCGGGCTACCCAGTCCCTCGAGTTGATACATTCTGATGTATGTGGGCCGTTACCTGAGAGCAGCTGGGGTGGTGCGAAGTACTTGGTAACGTTTACTGATGACTACACCAGGAAGACCTTTGGGTATTTGATGAAGCACAAGTCTGAGGTAATGTCTCATTTTGTTAATTTTAAAAATCTTGTTGAGAAACAAGTGGGGTTACCAGTTAAGGTTCTACGGTCTGATGGGGGTGGTGAATATTGTAATAATCGTTTTTCTAAATATTTGAAACAGCAAGGAATTATTCACCAGACGTCCGTACCATACTGCCCTAGCCAGAATGGCGTCAGTGAACGCCTTAACAGGACTCTTTTCGAGAAGGCTCGGTGTATGCTGAGAGGTGCTGGTCTCTGTAGGCGCTATTGGGGTGAGGCGGTTATGACAGCAATTTATCTAAAAAACCGGTGCCCTACTTCTGCTCTTTCAGGAAGTACGCCAGAGGAGATTTGGACCGGATCTAAACCAGATCTTAGTCACCTCCATATTTTTGGTTGTGTAGCATACTCTCTAGTTCCTGAGCAGAAACGTCGTAAGTTAGACCCTAAAAGCAAAAGGTATATATTTGTTGGGTACTCTGAGACTTCTAAAGGGTATAGGTTGTTGGACCCATCAGTTCCTACGAAAGTTGTATTGTCCAGAAATGTAGCATTTATTGAAAATAGATTTAGTAAGGATTTCAATGACATGGACAATACTAATGATAATGAATGTATTTATTATGAATTTTATAATGGGATGGATAGTTTGAATTTTAATAATAATATAATGAATCGAGCAAGTGAAAGTCTCTGTGATATTAATATTAGTAATTCTAATTCCATGAATGATAGTGTTACTATTGTTAGTCAGAATGTAGGTTCAGATGAACAGTCTGTATCAAGAGAAATTACAGGTGACACAATGATTTTTTCAGGTTCGGATGAAGAGTACTGCACAGGTAGCGAGGACGAGGGTGTCCCTGCTGCGTCGCCAGTGTGCGGCGTCCACGAGCTGCGTGTGACGCCTTCCCACGAGGCATCAGTTGAGGGCGGAGGTGATCGTTCACCCCCGGTAGCTACGAGTCAGCGTCCCGTGCGTAGTACAAGGTCCAGGTTGCCGGTAAAGTACAATGACTACGAAACAGATTTCTCTTTGACTGCACATGATATTCCATTTGCTGAACCTCAATCCTACAAGGAAGCAGTAAATTCTCCTGATAGGTATGAATGGCAGGCTGCAATGCAAAGTGAATATGATGCACTGATTTCTAACAATGTATGGAAATTAGTTGATAGGCCATCTAATGAAAATGTTGTAAAATGTAAATGGATTTATAAGGCAAAATATGATGCAAATGGTAATTTTGATAAATTCAAAGCACGTTTGGTTGCCAGGGGTTTTACTCAAGTGAAAGGGTTAGATTATAATGATACTTTCTCCCCTGTTGTGCGTCACAGTACTATGAGAATATTATTTTCATTAGCTACAGAATTTAATCTAAATATTGATCATATTGATGTAACTACTGCATTTTTAAACGGTGACCTTCAGGAAACTATATATATGGAGCAGCCTCCAGGATTTAATGATGATGACTGTAACAAGGTTTGTTTATTGTTAAAAGGAATATATGGCCTCAAGCAGGCCAGTAGAATTTGGAATAATAAGGTACATAATTTATTGTCAAGTAAGGGTTATATGCAAAGTAAATGTGAACCTTGTGTGTACATAAAAAGATGTGATAAGCATATAACTATAGTAGCTTTGTATGTTGATGACTTTTATGTATTTTACAGTACTAAATGTAATGAAATATTTCCTTTGCTTGAAGATAATTTCAATGTAAGAAACTTGGGAAGTTTGAAAAGTTGTTTGGGAATTAATATTGAAAGAGACCAGGCAAAGGGAATAATGAAAATAAATCAATCTGAGTATATAAAGAGATTGTTGAATCGCTTTGGTATGGAAAATTGTAAAGTTGTAAAAACTCCTATGCCTACCAATTGTAAGCTAGTTAAGGGTGAAACTAGCTTAAGTGATGAGCAGTATAACTATAGGCAGCTCATGGGATGTCTTATGTATTTGTCTGTATGTACTAGACCAGACATCTCATTTGCTTGTAGTCAGTTAAGCCAGTTTAACAACTGTTTTGATGTATCTCATTGGCAGGCAGCTAAAAGGGTTTTGCGTTATTTAGCAGGTACAATTAACTATTCTTTATATTTTTATAAGGGGAGTCAATTGAGTTTAACTGCTTTTGCAGATGCTGATTGGGCCAATGATCCCAATGATAGACGGTCATACACTGGGTTTATTGTAAAACTGGGTAACAATGTTATTAATTGGGAGTCACGTAAACAACGGTGTGTAGCACTTTCTAGTACTGAAGCTGAATATTTAGCAATAACTGATGTATGTAAAGACATCTGCTTCATAAGAAACTTTTTGTATGAAATCAGACTGAAGCAGTGTAGTGTAACAATTTTCAATGATAACCAGTCTGCTCAAAAATTGTTGCAAGTGGCAGAATATTGCCATAAACGTACTAAGCATATAGACATAAGGTACCATTTTGTAAAAGACTTTGTTCAAAATGATTCTGTATCAGTAAAGTACCTACAGACTGATTGTATGACAGCGGATGTTCTTACAAAACCACTAAGTGCTGTGAAACATAATAAGTTTGTGATAGATATGAATGTAAAAGTCTGACATAGTAATATAGGTAAATAAATGTATAAGTTTGTACTATGTCATGAATTATTGTATTAATATATTGATTCATATTTGATGACTATCTATGTAAATAAGTTGTTGACTAGATATTGACTTTGTTATATAGGTAGAACAGGTACTTACCACTGTATTTAATTGTAATAAATTGTAGAGCTATAGAGCCTTAGATAATTTGTTATATAGAGTTGTAGAGCACTTGTGTTTATTTGATGTAGAGCTCTAGAGTAGGTACCTAAATTTATTTCTTTGATTGTGTTATTGTGATGACATGATATTGTATGGATTAAGGGGTAGTGTTGAAATGTGTTTATATAATCTATGCAATATCAATATAAGTAGAACAGACTACACCTAGCTAGCTGTCAGGAAGTGTCAGTGTCACATTCCTTTTACGATAGATTGTATGCTAGCTCTTTCTCTCTTCTTTCTGTGAACCCCTGAGGTGTAAGTCGATGCTGAAACCATTTAATGTTAATTAGTAATATTATTACTGTTGGAATTGTATTGTGGCCTGGTTTATTGTATGTAATAAACAGGGACAATCGACGCTGGTGTTTTTTATTACTTCAAGCCCAGAATACCCACTCCTTGATTGCTCTCGCGTGTGGACAACCTCAGCCACGTGTGGGCAGGGAGAATCAGGTAGACTCCCATCCAGTATCTCACAGATCCACCTTCTAAACTACAATAAAGAGACATCTCTATTTTGCACGAGATAACGAGTAGACAACATTTTATCGCGCTGCACATCTAAGCCGGGCATAATGTCAAAAATAGTTGACCTTTCGATGCGGTGAAAAAATTTCTTACCCGTTCAGATCCTTAGTGAGTTGAATGTCGACGGTCGTGTTGCTATCATTCAGACCGTTGAGGGCTTCACAGAAATCGCTCCCTACGTTTTGCAGGTGCTGTGTGTTCAGGTGGAAACCCTGCAAGAAAAACAGGCCCTTTTTTATGGCGTAAAATTATTCAAATATTTATTATTAGCAATTAGGTAGGTATGTAAGTATGTAGCACACAGTGTACCTACTTCTGGTCAGTTTGAATTAGGTACTTTTTTAAAACGGGTTTACTTATATTTTTAATAGGTAAGTAGGTAGGTACTCTTGTTTTTTAGCGTGCTAATGTATGTTTGGTTATAGCGTTTGAAAGCAATTAAAAATTCATTCAAAATCATCATCATCAGAAAAAATTTGAAAAGTTAATAGGTAGGTACTAGCGCACTTGATAGCGCCCGCCCTAAGCCCCCGGATGGCAAGTCTTAAAACATGCGGTCACAGCACAGATCCTGCGTTGGTCAGTTGAAAGTGTCTGACGATAAAAATGTTATTATTATGACTTATTCAATAGTAATAATTTTACGATATGGATTGCGTGGGCACTGTCTGTAATGTGACTAAAAATAACGGTAAGTATACCTATATCAGTAGAGCAATCCTATATGGTTATAATAATATCGATTAGTGTACCTATATATTACTCAGTAGGTTGGTGGTTTTCTGAAACCACCACTGCCTAGGTATCTAACTAGCAGATTATCTTAGATCATGATAGATTAATTGATTTATTTACAATGACATTCACGCTAGGATTTAATCATGACTTATATCATTAATTATACGACACGCACATCGATGTCTATCCAGATATACTGATTCAGGAGCACTAGAACCATTCGTTCACTGGATGCGAAATTTCGTCCACAGTGAGTTTTTACATAAAATTACCTACAGATTTTTCTTTTTCTCTAAACGGTAAGGAAAATATCGTGGGGGAACCCGTGGCTTATTCAGCTCTGCACATTCCTATTGACCATGTCATACCTGTGGTGTGGTGTAGGCCTAATAATAATGGTAAAGGTGCTGGGCAAGACTACTCCTTCTAAAATCCTGTCTCTGGCACTGACTGACTGACTGACACATAGCGTCGCGTAAATAGAGGTAAGAGTGATAAAAAGTATATTTTTTCAATTTGATGTTTTAGAGCAGTAGTATACCATGGTCTTAATAGTAACGTGATCTTATAAACTAGAGCTTAAAATTTACCGTGTAAAAACCAGTTTTTTTAGTACCTACCTATCGATGCACTTGCCCTGTGTCCATTAACCTGATAATTATTATAAAAGTGTTAAACCTCATGTGTTTGTACACATACCCTTCGGATCCAAACCCAGCGCGACGAGAGTTCTACTTCTACTAATAGTCCTAGCTAGACATCTCGATACCCAAAAGTCCTAGGCTAATCCGAGATTTGTTGCATCTCAGAGGCTTATCGGCCTGATCTGCCGATGTCAACTACGACTGGTTACGATGGTTAGTATAGTATGGGCACCGCTAGATGTAGGTATTAGCCCACATGTCCTGCTAAGCTAAGCATCGTTATCAGTGATCTTGAGATAAGCCGTCATTTCTGCTTGGAATTTAAGTAAGGCGGGATATACGTAGTTAGGTTTATTATTATACGCGGGGTATTTGCGGGTAATGTAGCGCGTGGGTGCTTTTATGTAAATCTAAATAAAAATGATAAACGCCCTTACATTAGAGAACACACGGCTACTATCTTGGTCGTTCGATTGAATTGCCACAGAGCTCGGACAGAGGTGTCTCTGTTCTTGATAATTTAATTGACATGTGAAAGGACCACCATGAACGTAAGAGCATTGGTAAGAAAGTTTTTTAAGTAAACGTAATGCTCTTATTCTTAAAAAAGTATTGTTCGTTGCTTTTTTAGCAGGTCATAAAGCCGTTCTCGAATGAATCTTCAGAACTTAGGCTTCGGTACATGTTAAAGTTGAAAAAAAATATTGCAAAAGTGTGGTAAGTAATAGGTGAGGTATACTTGATGTATAACCCTGTACATATTAAAAACATTTTAAGTCCAAAAATCTGATTGAAATCTCTTGTTTGGGTTACTTTTTGCCTTTACGATGTTTGCTACCATCTGAAACTGAATTACCTACCAAGGGACCTATGCGTGAAAAGAGGTTGTTGACAAATGTTATAGACTCATTCAATGTAAAAAAAAAATGCAGTTGTTAGAAAACCTTAAACGGTCCTCTGTCGAAGCCGCAGAACGATGCCTCCATAGTGTAGGACCTGGTGACTCCAAGATGCCTCCAGACTGTCACCCGAGCAGTGCTCTCTCTCTCTCGCTCCACACGAAAAGAGCACGAGCCCAATGCGAAAGCTGGCGATATCCGATGCATAAGAGCGGGCAGCATCTAAACAAAAAATAATAAAGATATACTTACCTTATTCTTTGTCGGTGCTCACCCATGTCTTTAGTTGAATTAAAGCACCAAACAAAAGGATAAGATATTCAAGATGGAACAAAACAAATGATTGATTGTTACAAGGGCATGGGAAGTTTCGCCGATGAGTCATAGTGGCTGAATGTTTGCGATTACGGAGGATCGGCAACATCGTAACCTGGTTATACCAACCTACGTAACTGTATGCATTAATTATTTTTTAAATTAGGTATGTACTTATTTATATTCGTTGTAGAACCTTATTTCTAGGATAGAAAAAATATTTGCATTAACTATAATCTGCAAATATTTGTTCCGGGTTTGTGGAATCCTTAACCACATAATGTGTGGAATCCTTGCGTAACATCAGAAATATAATTATGTGAGACTTTAGGAGATATTTTAATGTGAGTTACTTACGAGGTACTTGACAGGCTCATCCTGAACGAGGCGGTCGTTACTACACCAGCTTTCTGCGCCGGCGCATCCATAGAAGAATACGTTTTTTTTGCGCGAATGCCCGTGGTAGTCACAGTACACCAGCGGAGGTTTCTTCCATACACGGACTAAGTACTCTATTAGACCCTGTAGAAAAAGATATATAAGTTAGCCCCACCTTTTGCAATAGCAGCTATAAAAATACTTTAAAGTCTGAAACTGTTACAGACGGGAGTCTTTTACATTTTAAGTATCATGAATATTATATAGTGGTACTATAAAGTATGATTACATAGTAGTCAAGTTAATATATGCCTATGAGATAAGCGGTTTCGTAACGGATGTTGTAGAGTTGCAGCGCAGCATACGTGCATAGCACATTCAATAGGTCCTCTGAAACTGAACATTAATGTGGAAATATCATATAGCGTTACTTCACCTTGGTATGGTAAATAGAAGGATGTAAAACGGGACTGGGCTTGCACCACCGTCGATTTAAATCTTCATTAGTCAGACCGCATCGATGGCTGCAACAAGAAATGATAATTTAAAGGTGGAGATAACTAAGGAATCTCGTGAGCGATAAATTAGTGTCGACATAGCTAGTTGAAGATATTCAATTGAAACGACACTCGGATCTCCGTCTCCACTGGGCGTCATATCACCCAGTCAAGATTTGCGCTGCATGCCAGCAGAATACCTCACAGTTACGTTCCACCGGATCCGCATTTACAACTTAATACAAGACTGCGATCGTGTTGTGTTTTACATGGCTCTTAGCTTTGAATTCCACCTTCGCAAGTACCCTTGTAAGCACAGCACACAATGTAGTGTTTTAAGTTCAAACGCAGTGTGGTTGGGATGAAACCTATGGGTTGTTAGAAAATAACATGGTCGCTGCTTGTTGGTGTCTGATAATCTTTATACGATGAAAGAGCTTGCTTACATTTCAGTTAGAGAGCCTACCAAAAATGTTAAACTATTACTCAAAGACGATAATTTCCAAGAGCAATCTTTTTATCTTTTCTCTTTCGAATAAAATACGCTGGCACATAGATATTCGTGTCTCCATTTAATTAATTAATAAATAAATATAATACGAGAGCACATCTCTGCAATTGTATACTGGGCTGGGATACCGACTGCTTGCACAATTCGCATAATTTTGCTAAGCGTAAAAAAAATCTTGGAATGGAGATTTAGTCCTCAAACAATCTTCAACCTATTAGTTAGGTAGACCTACTCTTTATAAACTAACATCATGTTATTCTAGCATTGTGTGAAAATTGAGCAGTGTTATCATAACATGGTATGGGTACAAGCACAAATTGACGCTTGTTTTGTTTTGCATAGCCAAGATACGACTTATCTTTAGATTCTTGTTTCTGGAAATAGTGGAAGTCTAGTCACACAAAAGTATACAAAATAAATAGAGTTGCGCAATTTTATTGTAAAGAATTTGCGTTTATTTTCAAACCTAAACATAATTAAATTGAGTAACTCTAGGGTTCAGTGGGGCAATACTAAAGTATTGTACAAAGCACCGATCTACCAAGGGAATCTACCTTAGCTTGGAGATTAAAGTCGTGAACCTTTTTACTTTCTTCTTTTTATTTTCTTTTGTTATTGCACCGATTATGGAAAGAACAAAGTCTTCAATTGTGTCATTATTTACAGCTAGGTAAACTTTAGTGCGTCTGCAATCAACGACAATTGACTACACAACTCTCCCGTTATTAAAGGGCAATTCTTATGTACGTGCTTCCGACATAATCGCATTCAGCAAGGCACCCGACGGAGCATAGAAAAGCACTTATCAAATGTAACTGTACTGTACCTACCAGTTAATTTTGTTTATCTACATTCAAACTAGTAGTACTAGTAGTAACATGGCTATGTGTAATAGTAGTCAGGCTCTTTGTGAAGAGCCCGTTCGGGAAAGAACCACAATGACTACCACCGTGCCTATTTCTGCAGTTTACTATGTTCCGGTTTGAAAGGTGTAGATGCCGGTAAAGTTACAAACACATGAGGCTTGTATACCTGTATACCTGATTGATGAACACAGGGTAATGCATCGTAGGGCACGTTCCTAACGTGCGTGACCTTGGAGGCAATACTTTGTTATAGGTGATGGTTACCACTTAACATCAGGTGGGTCATCTGCTTGTTTCGTTAACAAGTAGTACTTGCAAAAAAACATTGTCGAAAAATTTTATGTTCTGCAGTTACAAAAAGTCCAGTTCCCGAAGTGTCCGCAGGCAAATTTAAAATTCACACCTCTCAGATCAAGATATGGGGTAACATCAACAAATTACTTCTGAGACAAGGGCGTGCGTTTCGTGTGCCGCTGACTTTAATGATGGGGTCAATTTTATCGGAATTTGAAAATTCGTTAATTTGTATGATTTAAAGTATCGTATCTTATGTCTATTTGCGGTTCTGCGGATCGAAGCGTGTAGCGTACAATTTTTTCCTGGAGAGCGGTCTGCCTTTCGTCCAATTAGTGGTCCGGTGGAGGCGCATCATTAGCGGCGATGGCCGGGGTCCTCGACTCAGCTCCGCTCGGGCACGGCCCTACTGCCATGGCCGCGGTCGCTCCACGGCCTTCGCGAACCGCGACCGGTTGTGCATCTTTTACTCTAATCAGGAGAAAAAAATAACATCCAGGTATCTAGGCGAGCACGCGCGAATAAAAGCGAATAAGCGAGAAGTTGCACTCCACCCGCCGTGTTTTATGGTGGATTGTTGCGGTATCGAACAGGGCTGTCCATAGAGATATTGGTCAGTTTTACGAGGAAACTAAATTTTAATCCAAAATAAGTACTTTACCCGCCTACTGACATTTAACTTTAGAATAGTGTTTATATATTTATTTAAGCGGTAAGAAGCCCAGAAAAATTATTATTATTATCATTAATATTTTAAAATTCACTCTACAAAGCATTATCTTCCGGATAACCTTTGTGTAATATGGAAAAAAATGAGAAGGTTGTTCAAAGTAGAAGGAAGTAAAAAATTGTTAAAAAAAAAACAATATGATTCAAAAATATCAAAACAGTTCTAGGTATAGTACTAGGTTAAGCAACAAATTGTGCGCTTTTAAATAAATAGTTTTAGTTTTATTGTGATCGAATGTGTTCATAAAAGATTCATTTAAACATTCTCTACTTGACGACTCTAGAGAGTTCATGATTATATCAGAATTAGATATCAGAATTTTTCATCAATGTGGCCTCTGAGAGGCTTAGTGTCCGGTGGTGGCGGCAGTGCGGCGGGTCGCGACTGGTTCAAGGGTCTGTTCGTACCTAAGTACCTACATCTATTTATAGCCCACGCCGCGCGATGGTATCAGACCTCGCCGTATCCCTGCCCTGCTTCCCCGATCCACCCGCCCTCCTGCACCCTTCGCATAACGTTCAACCGGCAAAATAGACCAAATAAACCGAGCCATTTTATATTTATTCCACCTATTTATATCATAATGTCCATTGTCTCTACCTCAGCTGGAATTCATCGCCAGAGGGTAATTCCAGACTTTTGCCCAGAGAACATAATTAATATCATCAAATTGCACTTTGGAGAATGCGTGTATGGACAGGTATGTAACTAGTATTTGTAACAGTAGCAAATATTTTACTACAGTATAACACAACCATTTTGATTTAAATATACGTAAATCGGCAGGTAGGTTAGCTAACTACCTAAGCAATAAGTTTTCAGAGATAAAGATCAATTTAGGAGAGGGTTAGAGGCGTTACTTGGGCTCACACGGCAGACGTCACGCTCATCCGTATTCAAAGTGCGGAGGCTGCTTCCTGCGAGCGCGTAAAGAGCGACACAGTCGAGAGCACTCGACGACGACAATCTTAGGAAATATTAGATCGCTCCCGCAGGCTAAGCTGCGTGGCAGGATCGCTAGCCAGCACGCGGCGCCGTCGCCGCCGTCGATAACTCTGTATTCCGGGCCTGCACCGGACACGATGCGAGTTATTTACGACTAGCTGACCGGTGCCCACTTCGTTGGGCGGTAAACATGTTTACTTACAAATCTTAACTGAAGTAGTACTCGATGTCACCAACAGATGGCGTTAATACGGCATAAAATAGCGGCCGCTCGCAGTTTCGCCAGCGTGGCAGTTTATATCAGTTCCCGTTATTTTTTCGGGATAAAAAGTAGCCTAAGTTACTCCTTGTTACATTAGCTATCTGCCAGTGAAAGTCCCGTCGAAATCGGTCCAGCCGTTCCAGAGATTACACGGAACAAACAGACAGACAGACAGACAAAAATTTAAAAAAATGCTATTTTGGTATATGTATCGTATATACATTCCTATAAATGTAGTAAAAAGCGTTATTTTAATATTACAAACAGACACTTCAATTTTATTTATTTGTATAGATTTTGTCATAAAACTATATTACCTACATTATGAATTAATGTCCTTTTTATAAAACACCTGCGTAGGGAGCCGACCTCGCGTCGGAGCCGCGCGGGTACCTAACTCATAGATCTAAACTACTCCCCTGCACGCGCACTCCCAACTTGGTGACGCTCACTTCGCAACGGGCCGTGCAGCAGAAAACGTAATATTTTAATTTCGCCATAACTTCAAAACCAAACGTCCAATTCTAATCATTTAAAGACCAAATATTATCTACATGAACTGTACTTAGTGATAAAATAATTTATTTCGATAAGGATTAATAGTATGAGTAAAATAAATGCGTTTAAATGTAGTCCAAAAAAAATTGAAGATTTTTAAATAAAAAAATGGTTGTTGTGCCTCACTCGACATAGATAGGTATAGTGTGCCGCTGACTTTTTTGTAGATATTTATAAGATCTACAATTATGTAGAACATTTTATGGTTCTATCTTTTATAGTTTAGGCAGCGTACGCAAAATAAGTAACTTTTCTGGTTGATTTTTTACACCTTGTGTCTGAAAAACCCAAATATTTTACGGAACGCTATTTTTTTCCAAAATAAAATATAGCCTATGTTACTCAGTGATAATGTAGCTTTCTAATGAAAAAAGAATTATTAAAATCGGTCCAGTACTTTTTGAGTTTATTCATAACATACAAAAATACAAAAATACAAAAATACAAAAATACAAAGCTTTCCTCTTTATAATATTAGTGTAGATAGTCGCGAGACAATCGTCCGGTCGCCGCGCTTATCCGGTGCACCCTGACAATAACATGACGTGTCTATCTTTATTAAATAGCGTCCTCTGGAAATTAACACGTGCCTAGCTTGTATTTATAGCATCGCTGAATCATTCGCGAGGAATGGCGACGAACATTAGTTTGAGAATGTGGGAGTTGTCGCCGTACCCCCGGTCTCTGTGAGGTACTAATTTATCGTCTCGGTGCGATGTCGTCGTCTACATAGGCAGGCGAGGCGAAGGTTAAGTATCTCGTAGGTATACTTAGGTAGTTGTTTAGGTTCTGCCTGCATATGGAATTAACCTTTGAATGGTATCGGTGATGGCCCCGATTGTCCTCGAGCGAGGTTCGCTGCGCTACTGTGCCCGAGATGAAGTAACGGTGTGCGCTTCGCTAATTGATTTTATTTGCCGGGTGCTGGCGGAAGCGGAGCAATTCGCCACAAGACGGTTCAATGACACGGCTCTCTGGCGACACTCCTCACAATCGGAATGCAGCCACCATTAGCCACAAGAGCACTTTCTTGCAAGGGTATTTATTATTTTAACAGTTCTTTTAGCCTGGATTGTGTCGACAGACTCTCACGGCGAGATATGGTTGGGCTAAGTTGGTGTACCCGTAATAATTCATTTTTGGAAGTCAGTCAAATATTACGTTGAATTTTGTTCTTATATGGTTTTTCTTTAAAAGGTTCTAGAACTCATATTCTGCTCGTAGATCTCAAAGTAGAAGTATTGATCGCTTAGAAAACCTATTGTTACACGTATGAAACAACAATATGAAACTTTTATATTGATTATGAAAGTGTGACCAACGGGGGTTTAGTGGGAGTGACCCCGTTTTCTGATCCTAAGGTCGTGAGTTTGAATTCCGTCGTGCACTAATGATTTTTAATGTGGGTATGTTCCAAATATAATATCTGGACATACCTATGACTACTCCCATAGACATCCTCAAAGAATCTCGAGTAGATACTTAATACTAAGAGATCTGTGGGGATATCTAACATTCTTGGTGATCAAAGTCGTAAAGCAATTTTTTTTTTAAATTAGTTTTATAAAAGGTTTATATTATACTAGTAAGTAGTACTTAAGATAGCAGTACTTAAGATCGACTAAGTTTCTCACACCCATATTTTTTGTGTCCCTCTCAAGGGAACAAACAGTTTCACTAGAGATATTTTAATTAATATATTATTCTTTATTGTACACCATAAATGAAATTTGACTTAGACTTAACCATTAGACATGTACCTAAAAAGAGTTCATGAATTCGGGAGGCCACGTGCGAAAAAACCTAGATTCCTCAAAAAAATATGCAACATTTTAGCGACTACATTAATAAAACTGCTTTAACACAAACTAAAGATAGGAAAACATATCGCAAACTGAAATCCTATAAAAATACAAACAAAAAAACGTCACTGGTATGGAGCTGACTGCTTAAGTAAGTAAACAGGCGTTTGCATAATAACATAAACAGGCGGTTGTAGATGATTTATACAGCGCCAGGAGAAACTTTTTTACTCATACCCCTATTTACGGGACGCTGTAGTGCCTGAGACAGTTAGATAGAGTAGGTTTTCTCAGCACCTATACCATCCTCACAGCTTAGTCGGTTTACATGCCTGTGGATTAAACTGTAAATCTAGATTCGCTTGTTTACGCGGCGGAGGCGTTTTGAACGATATATTTGTAAATTTGTGGAAACAAACGCGTCTTCGTCCACGAGAAACTATTTTCATACAAACTTCAGTCATGCTGTCAGTTAGTCCTTCACGATAAAAGAATCTTATAATCAGATAAGTATAGATATACAAGTAGTATTAAAAAAGAGTAAGCGATTCCAAAGGCGATGTGTACCTACAAGTTTTTGTTGAATAAGCTATAGGCTATCTGCTTACCTACTGTTTTTTAAATAGTTTTAAATATATACCTTTACCAAACAATAACCTGAGTTCATGATTCGTGGTTAACGTGAACGTCGGTTTGTAGTGGGAGACTAATTGAATGAAGAGACAGTAAATACAATCGATAGGTACAATCTAATTCACGAATATCGTGTTCGGTCGTGCTGCGGCGTTGACATAGATAATCCTACGATAAACGCAGCCACGAAGACGCCATCGCCGCCGCCACCATAGTCGTCATCACTGCCAAATTATGGACTGTGCACTGCAATAATATTAAGCTATTTCCAGTTCGATGGACCGATTCGATGACGTGACACACGAATATCGTGAGCCCTCGAAAAATATAAAATCCTATTAGCCTTTTTGGAAGTTCTTAAAAAGAGTTTAAATTGTAAATAGGGTAACGTGGCTACGGCTAGAGGTTGAGCGGATGAGCAGGTAATGGAGGGTCGGCGAGTGCTATACAGAGGGCACCGCGCGGAGTGCATTATTTACATAACAGCGAGGACCGGGCGGCCTTGGCGTATCGCCCGCTTCTCCGCAGCTTTAAGTTTGCTCATATATTTAAAGATATAAATTATTATAGCATTAGTGTCAATAGGCTGCAACGCGACGCGCGCGACGCAACATCGGTTATGCTCATGAATCTTCGAGGTTTGAGATCGCGGTTCAAGTTCAATGGTGTCAGCGATGAGTCGTCGGTCGCCGCGTCGTCGCCGGGTGTCGTTGACTCCGATCTATTAGGTACAATGATGCAACGCAAGAGGCAGAGCGTGAACTATTCGCACGAGAAGAGGCTCCGCGCCGCAGAGTGCAGAAGCGGCCGCGTTGTATAGGTACATTGCCCGCAGGTAGAGCGCTGCATTTAGTGCCGCCCGAGAATTGCGCTGTGCCATCATAATTCATTAGCTCGCTCTGTTCACTCGCATTATTTATGACCGCTTAAGTTTTGTGAACACTTTCCTTGCGGGCTTTCATAGTTGCATAAAAGCTTAGTCGAGTGCTAAATAATGAGGACGTTTCAATAGAATATCCGAGGTCAAGGTTTTCTAAGATCGTACAATGTTTCTTTGTACAACATTTCAAAGGATTGCCTACATCAGTACCTACATATGTTCATCTTTTGATCTATAGGTTGGTAATTAGGTACCGACCTAACAACTTATTTACGAGCTGACTGAATGTGAGGTTAGTTGGTGCTAGCGACAACAGGACTGGAATGTAACAATTTGACAGCCTTCTATGAAATTATATTCTCCGTTTTGAATTAGTGTTACTACTAGGTTTTAAAACCCAAGGCTTCAAATGTATATTTAAAAGTAATGAGTTAGTGGAGTTAGGGCGGTGCTGGGAGGCGGACGAGTCGGGAACTCGCTCCATTTCCCGGAAGGACCGCAGTTGTAGTTTAATTGCAGCGCTGATATTCTTATCCCTGTATAATATAATAAGTCAAGATGCGATCTGAGCATGCACATGATCGTATAAGAGCGTGTGCGCGCATCACTTGTGAAACTGACGTTTTATACTTGACCGCTATCGATTCGCAACTAATATTAATCACGTGGTGTAAAAGTTTACGACAGGTATTTATGGCTAGCGCGTGTGAAAGAGCAATGGAGCGAACGATTAATGGCAGAATACGAGGAAGATATGTGCTGAACATGTCCGTCGCAAAACGTTGTGTGAAAGCAATTCTGCAGGGAATCCGGAAGCGTTGCGGTGCAAACAATAATTGTGTAATTGTGTTGGGTACGGCTTTGCGCCGCTATACCCATGTACACTCCTACGCTGTCTTGTCACCATGCTTGGCAGTATTTTACTTTCAAAGTTCAGAAGTAAAGAATAGGCCAATATACTTTAGATCACAACAAAAGTTTTTTACTTTCCAGAACCTACTCCAAAAGTACTTAATATATCAATACTTTCTCATTTCCTGCGATGGAAACCAATAAAAATACTCTGAATGCAGCGTTCAAACAACCTTAGTTTGGTGTCAATATTGACACAGTCAATACAGATAACAAAGAACGGCACAACTAGTTGCTAAACATAAATCTATACACGAAACGGTTTTTTCTACAATTGAGTTTTGAGAAAACAACTCTTAAAATTGATTAAATAAGAGTGATTTTATCGATAAGAGAAGCTTACATCGTGAGAAGCGATCGGCACCACAGTTGAGCCATTCAGATTCGATTTACGCCATTTCTAAATCACGTTCCCAACCTTGAACCTGTGAGAAGGATATGGCACCTCTGTAATCAATACGTAACTTCTAGGTATCTCGCTAGTTATGTATTTATGGAATATATTGTACGTGGTCTTATAGTAATGCAGAACACCAATTTCGTTCTTAATCGTCGCTATAAATCAATAAATACTGGAGGACATTTTCTCGAAACGTCAACACGCTACACATAGTAAACATCTATAGCCCAAAACCGAGTAAAGCTTATAATATGGGAATCAGATAACTGATAAGAATATGTAATAAAACATGCTTATTTTTTATAAATAATACAATGAATGAATGAGCAGAGCTACTACATATTGAGCTGTGAAGCCCCCAGTCCCGAAATGCCGTCAATTACTCATAGGTACCTACAGGTATTTACTTTCATAATGCCATAGTAAATTTATGAAAATTTACTTATCGAAGTCAACGTTTCCTAAAAAAATATCTAATATAGGTGTAGGTAGCATATTATTGAAATTGTCAGTCTTTTAAAGCATATTTTTCTCGTAGTAAACGAATTGACAAGAGTAGTGTTTTTTGTTATCATTTTAGATCTCACTATCGTATACGTAATAAGTGTATTTAAACCGTACTCGTAGCCGAGCACTTCGAAAACTTTCCGTATGCGTCATAAGGTACGCAATTTATTGTTTTATAAAATACTATTTGTACTTTGATGTACGCACTTATGTAAGTAATTGTTTCCTAGAAATGATTCAATGAGGATGAACAGTTTTCCCACAGCTATTTAGGTCCAGACAAGACACCATCTTCTGGAAAAGTTCTCACCGTGAGCTTATTTTCATAATAAAGCATTGAACCTGCGCTTATTCTACCGTGGATGACCACTAGCCCACACTAATGGTAATGATCTAACCCTCACTTTGTGTTACAAAACTTTTTACCTGATCTAATAATAGGTTGATTCTGATCAGTATAAATACTATGAAGATTCAGTTGACTGATTGAAATAAGTAAATGTATTTTACATAAGTGCCAATGTACTATACTCGTATATATATCGTACTGCTGAATCTACATAATTATGCACACTGTATCCATGATGCTCTCATATTAGGTACATGGTTTTTCGTCCCAAGGAATCATTAAATCTACTTAATTTACAGTCTTATTATCCTTTGACACAACATAATTAAGATGAGAATGCGTCGTCTCATTCAAATTTATAAAATAATTTAACGTGATCGTTATTTTTACATTTATTGCTGTTAATAAAATCAAAGGGTAATTGATTGTTCAGATAACGTTCCGAGAAGAATTTATTAGTGTTGCAGATTGCGAGTGTTGAAGATAGTGATTTCACTAAACATATTCTTGATGAGGGGTTGTCGGCTTGGGCATCGCCGAGGAAATTATATAGGAACGCCAGGGCACGACACACCGTGCCCTGACACCTTGGCCGGTGTGCTACACCGTCAATTACCTATAACGGGAAGCGGCTGAACCCAAACCTAGAGTCGTGTCCGCTGCCTCCAACCCTCCCGCTCAGCTACCCACAGTAATTGCTTAAACACATAACCGCTGACGTCGCGTACACGCCACGCCGCTGCGTCGAGGCAAATCAATAACGCTGCCTGCCTATCCTTATCTCGAGATCAAATATATTGGAAACTGTTGGTATGCTGCTTGAGCGAGCTACTTTATTGTACTTAGGAGGTAGTAACGTAAGCGTTTGTGCTTATTTACTTCTTTGGAATGTTTTGTTAAGATAACAAATATATACCTAAAGGCGACTTGTTAAGATTTTTCAATGTGAAGATGACTTACCTCGTATGAAAATATGCTGATATTTTAGTACTATAAGCATGTCATCGTTAGATGAGTTGAGGAACCGAGTTTGCGATCAGGCTGCGTGCAGTATGTAAATGAGACATGTCAGTGCAAGATAGCGTCTCGTCTCGCGACACTTACGTATCGTGTCGGGCCAAAAAACTTAAATTGCACCTCAAACCGGTAGGTATAACATGCTGATTCGCCATGAGTTACGGCAGTGAGACGACGCCGACGACGCAGCACCGCGAACGATATCAATCAAATTCCTCTTAAAATGAGTTTTATCGAAAATCAGATTACACTTTAATATTTTGAGATACTGATCAATCACATAATTCATCGATAACGGAATTTTGTTCTGCTTCAATCACTTTTAACAGGATAAATATGGGATGGTGGATATTATTCTTAAAATAACACTCAGCTAAAAGTAGTATTAAAAAAATTATATCCGAGGTGAAAAATGCGCAGAAAAACAAGTAAAAACCAAGAAGAACATTGTGGCGATTCGTTTTGTAAATTTTACGGTGTGTCAAACAGGTGAATAGCATTTAGCTAGCTAGCAAAATAAAAAAAGTAAGGGTAATTGAGCTTTTGGTTCAATAAACTTGTCTAAAGTCTGGTTTGTTGGTCTTATAATAAATTGGTTTAAGAAACCTCCAGTACTATAGAATTTTAAATAAACCCTACACGAATTACAAATTTACAAACAAGTTTATTTCTTATTACATACAACTATAATAGGTAATAACATATACGTGCATTATGTCACCTTATTACATGGAAAACTAATATTAGCGTATATTTTTAGACTAGAAAAGAACTAGTATGAACTATAAGCTACCTACTTTAGCTGATATGAAGACAACTAAGTACTCGCTTGCATTCTGAAACTTTATCTTAGGTTGCCTATTAAAATCCTTCCCCCACTCACGACTGCGGATATGTTATGGCAAATGCAACATCACGAAGGTTTCATTTTATCCAAAAGTCGATGGATGATTATGGTTATATCAATTTTGTATATGGAATTCCTTTGAATAAGGAGGGGCATTATCGAGCGACGGTCACGAAACACGAGCCGTGACACTCTAGTGGGAATCCTCCTATTCTCTGATACAAAGGTCGTAAATTTGAATCTATTACCAGGCTTTCACTAGTAATAGATCGAAGAACCTCAGTTCTTTTTTATGCTCAAAAATAAATCAAAAGTGAAGGCTCAAATCTAGAGAGCAGTACTGCTAAGTTTGATGATAAAATTGGGAGGATTGTATCAATTCACGTTGACAAAATCGTTTAGAGCACACGAATAACAGCGTTAGAACGTAGATAATACAATGATGATGGCATCGAACAATGAAGGAGGTTTGTTAAAGTTAGTAATCGCGATCACAACTATTGACCACTCGATTTGCTAGAACGTGACCACTCTTATTTAATGTTGCATTCAACACCGTGCGCATTCTGGGCGGATGAGTCCATACAAAACAGTCTTGTTTTATTTTGTCTGGCTAGTTTTATTATAGTTTACTTTCTATTGAATACATTTACGCATTAACAACTCTCATAGAGCGTCCATTAAACTTTTTAATTTTTAAAACAATTTGAATGCTAATGCTTTATTTTTCCAATAGGAATAATCTGTTTCATAAATATCGATTTTTATTTTATTTTATTCTGCTAGGTAATAAAGATTTGAAAAAATTGGTACATTTTAAACGCAATGTGATTAAATCTTGGTCAAGTAAAAATTATTTTAAAATATTTTGCAAAATATGTCAGTGGGTTTTATGTAGGAATAATGGAACAACAGTGTCTTATTTTATTTTCAGAGGAGAGCTCAGATTGCGCACACGCATTTTAAAGTAAAAATATTTGCCGTTAATACCTACCAACCTAAACGCAATCTTGCACATTCTGAAATAAGAGTACTTTTATGGTTTGAATTCCAGGATTTTGTCTCATAAATTTCTTGTCTTACTGACCTTGATGTACCTTGAAGTTAAATTTGTCTAAGTTTTTATTACTATTTTATTACTATTCGTGTGTGTAACTATAAGTAATAAATTGTTACAGTTTTCAAAAAATAAAGTAAGTCAAAGCATATTTATTGCATGAAATACATGTTGAAAATATGTCGATTAATACAATGTATCATGTGTAAAGTTGAATGTATTTTGATTGAGCCTAGGCATGCAATATTTAAATTTATATGATAGTCATGAATCATCTGTAAAAAATATCAATAAAATTCAATAATTTGGATATACAATAAAAAATTTACATTAAAAAAAATCAATGAGAAAATGTATGTCCTTCATAAATTCATCACATTTTTAATAAATAATAATTGATGTATTGATAAGAGGATCCTAAATATCTTGTACGCACTATCAGCACAGCAAGCTTAATTAAGGGAAGCTTGTTTGAAACAACAACAAAAATAGTAAACACTGATACAAAGATAATCGCAAATACATTGTTAGCCCTGAACATAGGCGTACGTTTACTTTTAACCACGCTCCAGGTTGTGTGTTAATTTAATACGAGACTATTCCAGAACACGCGACGCTGAGTGTTTTATTTATTTTGTGTCGAGTGCATTCCTATAAAAGTATAGCAGGTCAATTATTTACGGTTTTAATAATTACTCTGAATACGTTTTGTTACACTTTAGCTAAGGTTAAAGTTGGTTCGAGCTTCCGAACTATTTGAAGCTAAAATTTTGCCATCTCATTCTTGTAAGTGTTTGTTTAGTAGTAGTAGTTGAGTAGCTTTAGTGATGGGCTGTTCCGGGAAGGTAGGTACAATTTTGTATTTAGTATCAATCACCATGCTTATTTCTGCCACCAAGCAGCTTTGCTTTATTTAGGTTTGAAGGTTGTGGGTGCAGGTGAAGTTACAGGCACACGAGTATGCCTCAGGTTGGTGGATGCAGAGCAATGCATCGTTGGATACTTTCCGAACGAACGTGACCTGAGGCAATGCGGCAATGCTTGTGATGGTTACCACTTAACATAAGGTGTGCCGTCGGCTTGCTCATCAGCAAGTAGTATAAAAAAACCCATGTCCGTAGGAAGTAAAACGTTGGTCAGGGTGCAGATTCATGCATCACCAGAGTTAAAGAGGACACGTCATTTAAGTACTAGTGAAAATGTTAATCTTACAGCAGAGTAAACTTAGCAGTCATTAGGCAGTTTACTTTATAATGGCTTGGGCAGTGTATTTTAATAGCATGTTCTATGTAAATGCCAAAACGCGTCTCGCATCTCGGGTAATGACCATGCAATATTCCAAATGTTATTCAAGTCTCGGCGGGCTGCACACAGCACACGTAATTATTTTATTTTGCTGCCATTGGTATTGCGGTTGCCTATTACGAGGTTATTTTTAAAAGAGGCATTATAACGACAGCGAGGATCGTTTTTATCGTAATCGTGGTAAGCGGAGAAGCGACCACCGAGGGTGCACGCATTACACGCAGTTTACGAAGCATTAGAATAATTACTGTAGTTTCCCATGGTGATGGAGACAATGGTGGACCGCTGCCAACTCCACGGTTTCGTAATGAACATTTTAATTTAAGAATATGCGTAGTCCGCGTTGTATATATTATTCTATGGTATACTATGTTGTATGTTGTATATATAAGCGTGCCTCTTGTCACGTGTTGAGTTTAATTTGTAATCACTAAAGTACGACTGATTGGGTAAATTATAACTCAACAACAAAGTCATCATAACAATCATATCTATAAGATCTTTTGTCCTGACTGACGGATAAATAAATAGACAACGCACACGTAAAGACTTGAAATTTTTAGGGTAAATTCGTCTTTGTGCGTTGAAAAATTCTTAAAACTAGGTTGAGTTAACGACAAACGGGTACAACAGGGGTTGAAGTTTGTATGAAAATAAATTCACGCGAACGAAGTCACGCGTTTCACTAGTCATACATAACTTTTAAGTAGTTTTGCCTTAGAAGGTTAAAGTTTATAGGCAAAGTTAGGTTTTAGGAACCTACCTGGGCTATGTAGGCACGTAGCGGTTTCGGCTACGGCGAAAATACTTCTACCTACTATAATAATAACCGCTCCTGTACCACTTAGTACCTACCAGAAATACTTTTAAAACGGAATTATATTTACGAAGAAATACAGCCAGATTCCCAGAACTCGTAAAAAATACCCGTGTATTTTAAAATAACTGACATTTTCATTAGATTTGCCGGTGCATATTATGATTGCATTTTATTATCTACCTACCCTATAATAAACATACTCGTCGAGAACCTGCATAACTAGGTACCCGTAAGAGTAAAAATAGATGATTTAAAAATAAATATTGCATTTAATTACATCAAGGAAATCATACAAGGGACGTAAGATCTATGTTTTCACGCATGAATCTGGTTGACATTAAATCCACAGATACATTGATTTTTCACAGTTAGTTGAGTACTTCTATACATGCTCACCTAAGCGGTTTTTTCCTCAGATACCGCTAATGCCGTTAGGTATCCCTTGGAGACAGATGAGCGTTTTTCAAATCGTTCTACGGAATGTTTGGAGCCCATAGCGTATTGTTATAGGCAATACTGGAGGAGTGATTGCCGCAATAATAGTTTAGTTTGAACGGCATAGTGCATGCGGTTACTATCATTATTATTCAAAACATAAGGAGTCATGCACCCGTTCAATTAAAAGCTACCCGAAGCGGACTAACTTATTTTTTATCTTCAGATAAAAAAAGAAATGTTTATATCGTTCGAATCTCTACGCTCTTTCTTCTTTTGCAGCTATTATAGTAATACTTTGACTTTTTATGAAAATAAATCATGAATTTCATTTTATCGAACCGCATCTCTCTCGGACGTAACTCATCGGATGTAAGACAATACTGATAGGTATCGGTTGAATGCGATTAAAAAGAAACGTAAAACGTTACATACTGCAGGCTCTTGAGTAATTCAACTTTTGCATATGGTTCATTTTAAGTGCTGTATCTTGTATTGCAAATTCCGATGTGATGTTTATGTAAGTGTTCTTCAGTCGATACGAAGGGTCTATTCATTGTTGTAAATGTGTGAAACTATTGTATTATCTTTATAGATAGCGTATAGGTATGTATAGCGTATCAGTACTCATGTTGGGCTGGGAATAAAGAATTCAGTGGACACGGTAAATGAGCGAGGCGTGTGTTTTATAATAATGATTAGTTCGCAGAATATCATGTCTGCCACGCCTGAGGATAATAGTCGTGAACTTATTTCATTTTTGTTTTGAGAATTCCTGTTATTAAGATACTTTTATAATACAGATAAAATTGCAAAATATCGGTCGGTAGGTTGTGGGTTCTATACCCACACAGAAATAACATTTGTGTCATGAGTACAGGTGTTTGTTCTATCTCTAGGTGTTGTAAGGTATTATTCTATGTACTCTATCAGCTACCTATCATTTACTTATTTGCTTAGTTCGGGGCTTGATGGCGTTGTATCAAATGTATGTCAGTATTTATTTAAATAAAAATAAAATAAAAAAATAATATTGCTGGACAATACACACAGCATCATCCAGCCCCAAGCTAAGCAGAGCTTGTGTTATGGGTACTTGATGACTGATATACTTAATACAATACATTACATGCATAGATATTTTTTATTATACATAGAAAACACCCAGACCACTCGGAATAAATATTTGCAGATCGTACAAACATTTATCCCATGGCGGGAATCGAACCCGCAACCTCCTGCGTCGCAGGCGGACAATCGCCCGCCGCGCCACATCGGTCGTCAAGCACATATTTACTCCATAAAAGTATAATTACCTACTTATAAGAATGATGTCGTTCTTATTTACTACCTCCTAAGAAGTATGAACAATAGACGGTAATGTTATTAAATAAATATAAATACAAATATGTACATGTTTGTACTGGTTTTGTCAGTTCCAGCTGTTTTCTGTACTTCGTGGCTGGTAGACCGTGGGCAGGATAAGGCATAGCGCGCAAAGCAAATAGCGTCCCTCCAATTAACGTGACTTTGAAAGCATGTTTAAGCGACGGCGGCTTTCAAGTGCCTCATCACAGCTCGAATGATTGCTTTTATTTTCAGCAAAGATCTAATGAAAAAGCTTATGTTTAATGTGTTGCGTTTAGTTTTACGCTCTTAAAAAACAAAGCTTCGTTTTTTAACGGGAAAAAAATACAAATTACTTAATAAGTTACGTATCAACACAGCTTTTTGTTAAATATTCCTACTTTGTGTTCATAGCTGGAAGTATAAAAACACAACTAATACATATTAGTATATAGTACAGTCAGCGACAAATGTAGGTGCCATATTTGAGGGGGTTACCATGACTACCACGATTGGCAGGTTGATTATTATTGGTGTACCTACAGTTCTGTCTCCTACAACCATGGTAAATTTATAGAGGTGTTCCATTTAAGCCTCTACCACGGCTACCATGTTCTACCATGTACCATCATTCTGTTTGTATATTGTGCTAACAGTAGTCTGAATCTTAAGGTGGGTAGATTTTGGTTGGGAGTACATTTGTATATATGAATTTATTAAAATGGATGTGGATACGAATTACAATATACACCTATGTGATTACAATTTCTTCAGCATGGGATGCATAGACACTTACTACTATACCATAAATAGTCTGGAGGTCTACTCCGCAAAACAAACTTACAATTATCGCTTTGTGGAGTAATTTCCGTCTATCCACAGTAATCTGTCTGGCAATACCTTCTGCATACCCTGTTATTTTTCCCGCCACCCCTAGTAAATTATGCAATAAATCACCAGTATAAAATACCCGACAGAATCATGGCAAATTGAATACCAAAATTAATATAATGACAGATTGCTTTATCCTTAGGCACTATGAAATCTTGTGAAGGCTGTTGATGATAGTGTTTCTTATTTTACCGTGTGCAGTACAAAGTATCGTCACGTCGTCGATCGTAAACATCGTGGATGATGAGCGCGTTTATGTCTTTTGTATAACGCTTATTCGATTGCATTTTTATCAGCTTCTAGATTGTTTGATTATTAAACGACTAAAGACCTCTTGAGCAACCTGAGAGATGTTGCTTTGTACGTTTGTTCGAGCATATCTTTCAAACCGTTTATCCTCAGTGATGTTGTTTGAGATTTATTGGTACACATACAATCGAACAACGGGTTGCTAAGGTATGGGGTTACAAACGAAACAATCAAAAAACTTTTTTAATTAAGTACTTAATAAAGTGGAGGTGTTAAATGCTTAGTTCATATTATTTATTGAACTGAATATAAGTAATTCATGCAATTTGATGTACTTATTTGCGATGACTTTTTATATGATTGCCTAAAAACAAGAACGCGCATTCGTTATGAAACTTCTTGACCTTCTGAACTCTCAGAGACTATTGTTAAGACATCGCGAGACCTCAGTTTGGGGCAAATTACTAGTGTAATTCATTAAGTATATCAGTCATCTAGTACCCATAACACAAGCTTTGCTTAGCTTGGGGCTAGATGATGCTGTGTGGATCGTCTGGCATTATTTAATTATTTATTTATTATGTATTGTCGTTGTGCTATGTGCTATTAAGTCTCTGTGTCCTGCCGAGCTCTTTTTACCGCTTTTACTCGTTTATATTTTGGGTTTTCCGTATCCACGTTTTCCCCATTAACTGGACAAACTCATCACTCTTGTTCATGACGCTTATTTATTAAATTTTAAATGAATAATCATACATGCAATGTCATGTATCAACTTAACAGCTTTTTTAATGGGTAAATGTTTATGATCAGGATATTATAATATTTGATCTTATGCATCCGCAATAAAAGTACAAACGACAGTAAAAAGTGTCAAGTTGGTAAATATTTATTTAGTAATGAACTTCCTATACCAAAATTATAAAAGACTAGCAAAACGCACGTGACTTCGCTGGCGTAAAGTTATTTTCATACAAATTTCAACCATCTGTGTACCTAATCAGGTACGTACACAGCGGGTTAAATTTCGGGAATTAATTTCTAAGTACAACTCTACGCACCAAGACAAATATACTCTGAAAATTTTAAGAGTCTACGATCAGTGGCTTAGGCAGTGCGTTGTCTCTATGCCAGTCAGTCAGTCAGGATAGAGATTCTTGTAATTAGTAATAAATTATGAGTAGGTAATAAATTTTTCGGGGTTTTAATTAACAACAAAAAAAATATTTATGCCTGAGTAGGTACGTGACTCTCATTGATACTTAATACATATTATTTTTATTGCCATTTGCTACGTATATAATATTCTAAAAAAATATATGCACTTAATAATCTGCAAACTAAATTCGTTAGAGTACACATGGAGATTTGTTAGATACCAAATTACCTGTGTGTGTGTCGTTGAAGTAAGGATTCTGTATTGTATTTTGTCACTAGTTAGATCCCTATGACTGCCGCGATACCGTCATCCTAGAAAAAACGACAACAACATCGACAACTTAAAGGACAAGAGGTAAGAATTCACGTTCAACCGCAACAAGAACAAATTGAGAGCGAACAATTGTGCGGTACGATTTGCCGAGATAACTCCCGTGTCGAGAGCGCGAGCGCCGAACGCCCGCCCGCCGCCGGACGTCCGCGACTGACGACACACCACTACGCCTAAACCAAATTATTACTTTGCGTGCAACACATCGCTGGGTTTGCTTGATCTAGTTAGACGACTTTCTTCTAAGGTAGCGATGGACTCTGCGCTGGGGCGTCGAACCGCAATAGCGGTCCCTGCTAGTGGTGCACGCGGGACTCGTCTGTTATAAGGGGGGGTCCCGAGCTGCGCGCGCTCAGTGCCAGAGTGTCCCGTGTTAGTGCGCACTCCTGTGTCCGCGATCTCATCTATCCCGAACTACGCGCAATCATGCAGCTCGTTTTAGCAACCTGCTTCGTGCTGTTCACAGCCATCCTTGCTCCATCTGCAGGTATGTAATTTTTATTTGAACTTAAATAGGTCATCAGTGTTGACCAATTCGTACCTACTAATAATAACGCAGCAAAATAATCATAAATTGGTAATTGGCCAATTTATTATTATTATAGTAGTTTGGCAGATTGAAAAGGAAGAATGAAGAACGAAAGTCTGGAATAAATTTAATATGTAACCTCTAACAAAAAACATAACAATATTTATTACAATTTCTAGTACCTATTTGACTCAAATAAGTACTTTCCTTACTAACTTTTGTTTATTACGAAACAAATCTAATAAAATTTTTCAGGACACTTTCTCGATGAACATAATAACTTTCATGAGTGAACTAATTTGCGTTTAAAAACCATTCGGTGTTTGGTTATACGATACTTATCTAAATTACTTTAAATGTCTGTGAAAAACGCATTAAGTCCGTTTTAATAAACAGGGAACAGACAGAGCAAAAATAGTCTTGAATGCAAAGAAAGTAGGAGACATGGGCACACGGCGGCGGCGACTACATGCCATTCTATGGCGAAGTATAAACCACTCTTCTTCCGTTGTAATAAAGACTGTTTTAGCTATTTCCAGTTGTACACGTAGCATGGTGGCTGTTGTGACCTAAGGGTCTACGACCTTCATTGTTCAGCTTTCATTAGAGTACAATGCCTGCTTGGCCGCACCATCACCTTACCAAAAACTTTACTATTAAATTTGATTAAAATTTCAGTTTAATCTGTTTTCGTATTTTTCATAGTTAAGTCAAACGAGTTTCAACGTAAGGAACAACTCCCAATTCTTGAATAGTTGGAACAGAGCCTACTTAAATAAGTTAAGGGATTTTAAAATAAGGGATCAACTTGGATACCTGTTTGTAAAATGTGGGTCAAATCCTAAAAATTAAATAATAAGTAATGATTTCTAAAATGCACTTAATGTTGGGTTGAAATATACAAAAGCTACAAAAAGTCGTTGTTTGGCATTTTTAATTATTATAAATTAAATATGCAAAAAGATATGACATCATACTATCAATATAGAGTTTTATATTTCTTCACAAATCTATCTAGTATCTATCTCAATTATAAGAATCTTTGTTCTGACTGATTGACTGACGCACAGCCTAAACCACTGGTCGTAGACACTTGACACTTTCAGAGTATATTCGTCTTAGTGCGTTAAGGTGTACTGAAAAAGGAAATCCCGAAATCCCACTAAACGGCTACAGCGGGGGTTGACAATAATATTATATAAAAAATAACATTATAATAATAACAATAATATATAATTTTACGCGGACTATGTCGCGCGTGTTTTGCTAGTGATAAATGAAAACCATGTTATATATTAATATAATATACCAAAGATTTAAAGAATCCTATATCTGACCACAAGCGCAATTCTGTTGGTGGCCTTTATCGAGTTAACGCTAAGGTGTATTTTCAGTTACATTTGCAACTAAAAATTACAAAATTCAAAGCAAAACATTCAAGAAATTGTGTTTTGACTAGAATCAATGGACTTACGATTACATACATGGGTATATGCATTCGATCAATTGCTTTACGACCCAAAGCATACGTGTAAAACAAAGCTTTATTAAAACATAGAAATTGTGCACGACAACGTAGTTCTTAAGTTTAGTGATAAGTTGTACATTATATCCTAGTAGCCCTAAGCAATGTAACATATGAAAAGGTCAGGTAGGCAAGCGCAAAATAAAGTTATTTTTTAAGGTGTTTAAATTAGATAAACCATAGGCAGGTAGAACCCTACACTAAAGAACAAAGAGCTAGGCCTAGTCAGGAATTTGTATACCAGGCCTAGCTAGGTAGTTAGAGAAAGTTAGGGATCTACCGAAGAACAGAAATAGAGTTAGGTATGCCCAGGGACTTGTCAGAGTTAGACCTGACTAGCCTCAGAACGAGTAGGCTACGTACCTATTCAGAGTCGAGTAGGTACGAAGAAGAGTTAGGTCTAGCTTCTGTAGTATAGACAAGTTTCTGGGCCAACGTAGTTAGCATTTACATGTAGCTTAGGTACACTGCACGCACATAAGTCTATAAAACATTGTAGGTACCTAAGCATAAGAATCATGGTATTAAATAAAGAGACGCGCTTCCGTCAATGTGCGGGCGGCAAGGGAGGACGACGACTTGTATAAATAATAGGCTAAAATCGCCGAACAACCAGTGCTCCACTACCCGTCGTCACAACAACACCTACCTGCGCCCCGAGACAAGTCGTCGTCGTCCCTTCGCCCGGCCTACCTGACCTCGGCCGTTACCCGTTACCCGGCGTTTTATTACTCCACATCTGCAGACCATCCGCAGCCCAACTTTAAAATATACAGTCCACTGAAATCACCACGAACATTGGTCCTTCGCAAGCCGGATCACTGAAGCAGCCAAAATCAAAATGCCGGTTACACGGAGTATGCAGGGTCGAGAAGTGCAGGCATCCGCTAGCACGACGACTGCGACGACGAAGGAAAATACCACGGAGACCACCACAAGCCAAGCTACCGCTGAAGAGGTTGTGCGGGCCGGGCACAGGCCCTCGCAACCGCGGCCCAGGAGGTCTGGAACCTCGGGAAAGAAGAGCCGCTTGTGGGCAGCACGTGAACACCTAGCGACGGTACGCGCAGCGCAGGCAGACGCGCTTGCGGCGGCCGCGAAAGCTGCTACGGAACTCGCTGAGATTGCTCTCGAGCGAGTGCTAGCAGAGGAGCACTCAAGCACCGAAGAGGACGGAGAGCAGTCTGAGCTGGCATCCATCCGCATCTCTACGTGGCTGCAGCAGCGGCCAGAGGAAGAGCCGCCGCTAACCGCTGGCAACAAGGGGATCCTAGGAGAGGCGCCTTCTGTCAAGGAGGACCAAGGAGTGCGGGAGAACCGGGTTACGGATCAACCCGGTCGGGCGACCGATCCGCCCACCGTGCAGAGGTCCGTCATCGGCTTTGAGGAGCTGACGGCGGCGCTATCGCCGATCGCGACGAGGAGGGATCCGCCGAGGTACCTACAAGAACTTCCCGCCTACAACGGGCAGGTGAGTGGGTGGCTGGCGTACAAAGCAGCATATAGAGACAGCGAGACAGCGTTTTCCGCGTCCGAAAACGTTGCACGAATGCGTAAGAGCCTTAAGGGCGCTGCGCACGAAGCGGTCAGCAGCCTTTTGGTAGGCCAACCCGACCCGGGAGCTGTGATGGAGGCTCTTGAGAGGCGGTTCGGGCGGCCCGAGGCCCTGGTGCTGGCTGAGATGGAGAGACTGCGTCACCTGCCCAAGGTAAGCGACGGCGCCAGGGAAGTATGCGTCTTCGCGGGGCGAGTGGCCAACGCAGTAGCCACGGTGAAGGCTCTGGGGCGTGAGGCGTACCTTAAGGTCGTACCAATAGAACTGGTAAGTCTGAACGCCAAGATCAGTACGTACGCGCTCCTAGACGACGGCAGTACGTGTACATTTATAGAGGAGTCCATCACTGAGCTTTTGGGTGCCGACGGGCCGACAAAGACGCTATGGATAAAGGACGCTAATGGTGGTGAGGCCGAGCATAAAAACAGTAAGATGGTCAGTGTCAGAATACGCGGCAGGAACGAGAGGCGCGAGCATGTGTTGCGCGAGGCGCAGACAGTCAAGCGCTTGAATTTTGTCACGCAGACCATCGAGCCCGCAGACATAAAAGACTGCCACCACCTTAGGTCGATCAAGGAGGACCTAGTCTACGAAAACGCGTGCCCTAAAGTCATCATCGGGCAGAATAACTGGGACCTCATCGTGTCGAACGAGGTGAGACAAGGACGGGACGATCAACCCGTCGCCTCGCTCACACGTTTAGGATGGGTGCTTCACGGCTGTCGGTACTCCGATGCGGCGTCCGACGACGACGGAGACTTATGCGGGTGCATATCGACAGTAGCCCAACGAGCAGAGGATTTTGAAGAAAAAATGAAAAACTTCTTCAGACTAGAAGTCGTGGGGTCCCTCAACGCCGACTCCGCTATCTGCGCGCTACGCCGGTTTATCGCACGGCGCGGCTGCCCGAAGGAAGTGATGAGTGACAACGCGACGTGCTTCAAGGCCGCCGATCGAGAGCTACGAGCGGCCTTACTGGAAGCCGTCGAAGAGGAGGTGAACAGCCGCTACATCAAGTGGCGATACATCCCACCAGCAGCGCCGTTCATGGGCGGCGCTTGGGAGCGCTTAGTGCGCTCTGTCAAGGAAGCGCTCACAACGACGCTTCAGGAGAAGAGCCCGAAAGAAGAAACCTTGGCCACCCTACTGGCCGAGGTTGAAGCCACGGTCAACTCACGGCCGCTCACTCACGTGGCCGTGACCCCAGACGACCCAGAGGCCCTGACACCCAACCACCTGCTGTTGGGGCCTAACAGCCACGTCCCAGCCCCGGGAGAGTTCAACGAGAAGGACGACCATGCGCGACAACACTGGCGGCGCGCACAACGACTGGCTGACGAGTTCTGGCGCCGGTGGCTGCGCGAGTACCTACCCGCACTGCAGCACCGGCGGGAGCCCCACACCAGCGGCGACCCACCAAAGGTCGGCGACCTTGTCGTCATATGCGACGAAAACCTACCCCGCAACACATGGCCGAGAGGACGAGTCACGGCGCTGTACCCAGGACGAGACGGCGAGATCCGAGTGGTGGACGTCATCACCAGCGCCGGTCACATCCTACGGCGTCCGACGAAGAAGATTGTCGTGCTACCGATTCATCGCGAGAC
Organism: Electrophaes corylata; assembly: GCA_947095575.1. Classification (NCBI taxonomy): domain Eukaryota; kingdom Metazoa; phylum Arthropoda; class Insecta; order Lepidoptera; family Geometridae; genus Electrophaes; species Electrophaes corylata. The sequence continues at coordinate 10,425,914 of OX352699.1, read as the reverse complement.
AGCGACGGCGGGAGAATGTGCACGACAACGTAGTTCTTAAGTTTAGTGATAAGTTGTACATTATATCCTAGTAGCCCTAAGCAATGTAACATATGAAAAGGTCAGGTAGGCAAGCGCAAAATAAAGTTATTTTTTAAGGTGTTTAAATTAGATAAACCATAGGCAGGTAGAACCCTACACTAAAGAACAAAGAGCTAGGCCTAGTCAGGAATTTGTATACCAGGCCTAGCTAGGTAGTTAGAGAAAGTTAGGGATCTACCGAAGAACAGAAATAGAGTTAGGTATGCCCAGGGACTTGTCAGAGTTAGACCTGACTAGCCTCAGAACGAGTAGGCTACGTACCTATTCAGAGTCGAGTAGGTACGAAGAAGAGTTAGGTCTAGCTTCTGTAGTATAGACAAGTTTCTGGGCCAACGTAGTTAGCATTTACATGTAGCTTAGGTACACTGCACGCACATAAGTCTATAAAACATTGTAGGTACCTAAGCATAAGAATCATGGTATTAAATAAAGAGACGCGCTTCCGTCAATGTGCGGGCGGCAAGGGAGGACGACGACTTGTATAAATAATAGGCTAAAATCGCCGAACAACCAGTGCTCCACTACCCGTCGTCACAACAACACCTACCTGCGCCCCGAGACAAGTCGTCGTCGTCCCTTCGCCCGGCCTACCTGACCTCGGCCGTTACCCGTTACCCGGCGTTTTATTACTCCACATCTGCAGACCATCCGCAGCCCAACTTTAAAATATACAGTCCACTGAAATCACCACGAACAGAAATAAAGGAAACGAGCATGTTCAATACAAAGTTACACGCAATAAAACATCGCGTAATTCCGTTTAAGTTGAGCTTATATCAACAAGGGTTACGACATCGGATGGCGCGTTCTTAGGGCGTCGCTACACTGTAGGCAATAGCTAAGTTGCATTTTTTTTCTTCGAGTTTACAATTCGCTGTAAAAATATTTATATCTATGTTTGTGACTATAAACAGCCAGCTATCAGAATTAAGGTCTAGCAACCGATCAAACCTTACCTGCGTAGTCTCAATACAAGCAATCATAATGTACAAAACTCAACAGTTCATTATGTAATAATTTACTACCAGTTTTAGTATTTTATTTAGTTTTAGTAGTATTTAGTACCAGCTTGAAGGAGTTCAAAAGCAGTGTCTAGCAAATCAAATGGTGAATAATAACGAGCTATAATCTGCTCTACCATTGTAATGTAAGCTCTAGGACGGTATGAGTTGCGGTTTCGTGTGTGTTGACTCAAGTGGTTGGGAACAGCGGACGCAGAACAATGCGACATCCCATGCATTCTACGTCCGTAAGGGAACTGATAAAAACTACAGGCTTAGGTCACATGCCACATTAAATAAGGACTGGTATTATTATACTGGCCTATTGGATTAAATTAGAATTCAATCCGAGAGCTTTAAAAAATTACGAATATTATTTCACTGTCTATCAATCAAAATTATTACAACTGTTTTGAAACAAAATGAAATATGCAAAATTCATTTTGTTTAAGTTTTATTGAAATCGAACCTTTTACTGATTATTATTGAGCACAGGGGAGAATTTGATGACAAAGTTTGATTTTTGTGGATAAAATTATATCCTCGAAAAGCGTTTCCCGTATTTATCCCAGGGATTATGCGCTGACATTTGTGAAAGAAGAAAAGACTTTGAGAATCCACGCAATCAACGAGTAGAAACAATTCCGCTAATGAGGCGTGTCCGCGGTTATCGGGCAGGTTACCGACAGGTCGGCAAAAACACTGCAACGGAAGTCAGCGGTGAAAAAATAGAACGGGGGTGAGGCAGGGGCGCGACAGGTACAGAGGTTCATCGGCCTAGCGCAGGATATCTAGCCAGGCGCTAGCAACCCAGTCGCCACTTCCAAGGAATAATATTATGGATTGTCCGAGTCCGCATCTTCAAGTACCACTGACTGGTAGGTACCGTAAACGACACGAGATTCTTGCAAGAATGTCGAAGAAAGACACGGGCGAAATGTCGCTTTTTACATTCCTACTTAGGTACCAGTACTTAGAGCGAGCGTCGCTGTAATAGTTTAATCAACTTGCGCCGGTGGTACAGGTTTTTCTTGTTGCAAGTTTCCATAGGTATTGTAAGTTATCCTGATAACGTCATAATGACAACTGAAGTAATAAAATAAATGTTTAAATGCTCAAATTCTCTTGTTACTTTGCTTCCGTAAAGTGTTCGAACCCTCAAAGGTATATTATGCTAATAATATTAATTCCATTGTAATAAGAATCAACAAAAGCCTATGTTTGAAAACATTGTTTCGACGAACAATCTATGTTTTGATGGTCTGCATTTGCTATGCGCAAAGATGAATCATGTTAAAATAAAATAATAATTGAAACAAATCAAGATAGTAATCATATAGTTATTGAGTGAAACCGTCTGTGGTTCGACTATTATTCCACAAGAAATCAGGTGAGGCTGTCGGAATGTGCTTCTGTTTTTTTGGTACAGCACTTCAATATTTTATTGATAGGAATTTTAATATCAAAGTTTATAGCATCATAACTATTACATGAATCGTTCCGAAAAAAACATCAAGCAAGTTAATCTCCGTGGCGGTGCCGAAAAGAACTAAGTGTTATTTATTGTTATCCTCACATTTTGCGTTTTTTGTTGTAATAATCTTGAAAGTAATGTAGCGAGAGCTACACCAGGTGGTACTTTTGTATCAAATTACGATCGGATGGGATCAGTGCAAACAAAAAACATATTTAGATAGGAACCTACTTCTGTAGTAGTAGTCCGCATCGTTTTCATAAAGCCACCATACCGCTTATGCTATTTTTACATTTGATTAAAATATTAAAAATACCTGGCGCGGTGTGGTATTAGAAAATAATAAATGGTAATATTATATTATCATCGCGAAGGGAGAAGCAATTATCATTATTACGGTATTTTGAATGAAAATAACGTTGTCGAGCCGAGCCTAAGGTCTGTTTATGTTTACAACAGTAATAACGTGGAATTACTGGCTCGTTAGCAAGACGCCGTACGTTTCAGTTGTAGGTAGATAATACTGGTTTTTGCGAATGATTCAAAATGAGATCTGAGGGTCTTTGAGGGCACTCTCTATAAAACTATAGGCAATACATATTTATATTTTGAGTTTCACTGCGTAGCAACGCGACTGAGTTATCGTTGACATGTTAACAACGTGAACGTACCTAAAAATGACAGTACGAAGTTTCGTTGACCGTTTGTTGGAGTAAAACCCTCCTCGGTTCAATTGCTAAAAATAATGTTGGTTGGCAACGACTATTCCTGCAGAGAGAGAGCGGGATTGTAACGTCCTTGGTTTGCCTTTGCCGAGTTCGCAAGTCCCGCGGGTCGGGACGTATGTTCGATATTATCTGGAACCCTTTTTTGCGTTCCGATCGTTATCCGACCGCGAACACCCCGATCGATGTTCCCACGCTCGTCAGACATCAAAAAATATCTATTCTATAGACAATAAAATTGCATTTTTTACTCTACTTTAATTTAGTTTAGACAATTTAGAGGCTATATTTGAGTCATCAACGGCAGATTACATCGGAAATGGTTATTGGTTAAGCTTTGAAGTGAGCCGATTTTGAGTTATTATGGTTCAACGACTTTGTGTAGTTTTGAAACATAAGTTTTTGTTGACTTTGAACTTGCGGTTTGACCGTGAAATAAGGTTGTGTAATGTAAGGCAGATCGGTAATGTTGCGCTCGGTTACGACTGGTTTGTATTATGCAGTACACTGCATTTCGCACGAAGCCTCCGGCGCTATCGCAGCCGTTACTGAAATTCACACAATTTTCTTCATTTGAATTCAAACTTATTCCTTATAACAAAAAAAACTTTTTAACTTCTTACATTATTATTTTACGAGCCACTTTGGAATCTAAAAAACTGAAAGATGATATTTTTTTCCAACATGCATTGTAAACTTTTTACCCAAATCTTATAAGCTTACGGGGGTGTAGGGTATCTTATATGAAGTTACGAGATATTCGAGGCTATAAATATTTTTTTATAGCAAAAGGCCGATTCAAACGAAGTAATTTAAGGGTTTTGTAAAATAATACCAGAGCAACTAGTCCAACATAAATTAATTTATTATTAATTTATACTTTTATGTTTTAATTTTTATACATATTTAAGCTGGAGTATAAGATCCAGTTTAAATACTGAGCACTTCTGATCTGTGAAAAATTTCAGCCTATTTATAGAACCAGTCCCATTAACGAGTGGATAAAAAACTTGTGATATAAACATTCAGCATTCTCGTTTACTTAATAATGGAAAGAACATCTCTACAAGAACTCAGGCTTATAAGTAGGTACTAATTAAGGCAGATATTGACCCTGGGCACTCGTAGCATGAGTAAGTACTGCAATTACGCTGTCATTCCAGGGGTGCTAAAATTATTACTGCTTCACAAAGCTCCCTATAAAGAGCTTGATGGGGCGTGAGATGTCAGTTTTTGTTTAGCTACAGAGATAAATTATTTAACGCTGATAATTATACGTATATGTAAAGGTGTCTAGGCAGCACGCTATCCTTATTTCACGAGAGATATCGTGTTATAAGATTGATATTCTATCCTCAAAGAAACGTTTAACTTTGTAGCGTGTCAAATAACATCGAGCCGTTTTTTATTAAGAAGATTTTTAGCTTGTTTTTTTCTTGACTTATGCTGGCAAATGTGAGTGGGATGCATAGCAATAATATAACGAATTTCACAAGACGTCTATAATACCAGGCGCTGTATCAAAATACGTGAAACATGACGTAGCTGGAACGAGATTTAAGCAATCATGTCGTAGGCCAGTTGAATGAGAGGAAGTGGGTTTTATTAGTAGTAGTCATAAATCTAAGGCAATATGTGTTTTAAACGAATTGAAATGAGAGGCAAAGTTTGCAGAGTCGTCTCCACAATGTAATAAATACGTGTTCTGTGTACGTAAATGTTCGCGTAACATCTGCTCACTTCCGACAGGCGACGGTTGATAGCTGATTGACTAATGATATCCGAACAACATTACGTACCTTGAATAATTTACTTATAAAGAGATGACATAGAATAACGTACATAAAATCTATAACAATGGTAATAATCTTCTGATTGTCTAACTTTCATGTAGACAAATCACAGTATGTAGTCTTGAAATAAAGGTATATTTGTCTTGGCACGTTGGGGTGTAATAAATAAAGAAATAAATATTTGTTTGAATTAAATAATATAATTTCACATAACACCATTTAGCACCAAACTGACTGATAGAAATAACACCCCCGATCGAGACCAAATATATCTGTATTTATCACACAAATGTTTATCTTCGGTGAGGATCGAACCTACAGTACAGTCAGGTCAGGTATTCCTTAAAATTGAACCCATAGCAGGGTACAGCGCGAGTTCAAGAAGTTGTAGTTGGGGCTCAATGTCCAGCAATTTATGATGATGATTATTTAGATTAACCAAAGGCTGCCAGGAGCCTGACTGACTGGCATATAGGCTTGTACTAAGGGAATCAAATGACTGATAGAATACATATTATATACGTTTTTTTGTACATAAATACTAATAATGCCTCTATATACTTAAGTAATAAGAGAAAAATGAGTTCATTCACAGTTCAGTTCTAATAAAATCATTTATTTCTATGACAATTTTTTAATCGTATCTGAACACACGAAAACATCAATATTGTGAATAAACATAGTTTTATTATTTTACACAACACAACCGGGTTGGAATGGACTCTTAGAATCACGAAGAAAAATTTGCTGCCTGTGTTATAATCATGTAATTACGAAGGTAATGCAGCCGTACAGTATCATTGGTTTATTTCCGGTACGTTTAAGGTATCGCAGTATTTTCGCAATGAATGAGTCAGTTGAAATTGGTACTGTAGTTTGTATTTGTCACAAGACGTGCTTGACATTCGCGAGCTTTGTTCCTCGTCGACCGTTACACACTTCCGGTGGATGAGCCCGCCGGATATATTCAACACAATGCATGCACCCCACACTTTACAAAACGTATTCACTCCGACTATTGATCACGGTGTCTTTTTAATGATACATTGTTTACTAAAGTTGCCTAATCGCTTGCTATTGGAATAAACAAACGAGGGAAAGAAAAGATTGTTTTAATACACGAGATATTTTATCTATTGGTGCACATGTTAGAAATTGGTGTACATGTCAGAAATTATAGACAAAAACCCACAAATAGGCTAAAAATTAGCGCTAAGTCTTCATTAGACATAATGAAATCGGTTTTTAAAACTGCCATGTTAGCACAGGTAGAAATGAAGGGATATCTCTATTTGCATGAGAAAACGAGTAGACATAATTTTGTCGCGTTGCACATCTTAGCCCTGCTGGTGTTACATGCTACATGTGCAGATAGTATCGTTGCGTTATCTCGAGTTGGTCGCCGCAGCCGGTCCCGACTGGCGCGAGACATGCTTAGGCGATGCACCTCCTGCCTCATCAGTATGCGACAGGCGTTCCGGAGACGTGACTCGCCTCGTCGACCACCGTATACGACTACACGCCTGTCTTACTTCCAACCGCCACTTTCCTATCTATCCTCCTTCGTAAATGTGTGCGTTTAGTCGTTACTCAATTGTAACCAATAATGATTTAGCTTTATAGCCATTTGTATGAAAAATAATAACAATCTCAACATCGAACACACGTCGATGGAAATGGTAACCGTAATTTATTATGAATTGGTATTAAGAAACAGTGAACACAATGGCCATTTATTATGTGGATAAAACACTCATTACAATCTCAATGGTATATAAAAGGCGTCTAAGTGACAACGTACTCGTAGTGATAAATTGCATCGCTATTAACTGACTGCAGAAAGCAATACAGATTCCTGTATCAGAGGAGTCTTCGCATAAGAAGTAAAAGCGAGTAACGTGCGACATCGTTTATGCATGAGGCCACATTATGCATGGATTCCAGTCGCAAACTCTTGAGCATCTAATAGGCCAGTGCAGAGCTCACTACTCAACAAACTCTACTAACAAACACAAAAGATTCTCAGTAACCTATTTGAAAGCAATACCATACTTTTAAGGGCATAAAACGAAGCTCGTTTGCTTTGATTATTCCCCATATCTGGATTTATCGATGTGAAATATCACGGCGAGCTATTAACTTTTTTAAAACATTTTGAATAGCAAATCAAATATTTATAAGTTAAACTAATACAAAACGATCCAGTGATCGTTAAAGCGCTATTGAACCCTATAGTTTCTATAAATTTACATCTCTGTATATGTTTTGTAGTTCCATATAAGGCAGGATGTATTTAATTAGATGGTACTAATCGCTTTCGTGACGGTAAAATAAAACTGGTTCGAGTAGATGCTAATTCTTAGTTCCACTGGGAATCGTTTTGGATGCGCACGCTCACAATAAGACTACAATTTGCGCGTCACGGCTTTCAGATCTTAAAATACTTGTATCAGTCGAATACCGTCGTTAAACATTGTAAAAGGAATGGAATCTTCTTTTTGTTAGTGGCCGTGGCCTTGTTTATTATGCGAATGGTCGTGGAGAAGTTTATACGAGTGTTTTAATTTAAACTTCTTTCTCATCGCAGACGAGAGCTCGAAAACGTAAAATTATTAAACTAATAAAAGGAGATTTAACTAAATGGAGTAAAAAAATATGTAAACAAAAAATAAACTTACCTATACATAAATTATTTGTTTTATTGTAGTATTCTAAGTGCCAATGGATAATTTATACCTTCATATGTTATTTATTTTGATGTGTGGCGCCACATAATACTGACGTATTTAATATTCATAAAACAATCCATTATTGTAATCCTCATTTCCGAATTAACGATTATGCATTCAAACGTGAATGTGTACTGCATAAATATAGGTACGTAAAAGGACTACAAGGGTTGCTACTTTGCAGTCAGTGTCGTTAAACAATTAGTGAAGTCGATTTACTTGTGTTAAAAGTATGCAGTCTTTCAATAAATGTTTCACTCCAAATTTGGGAAGTAATAAATTTTTAGTGGACCTACTGGATATGGATCTTGTTTATATACACATCTACAAACAGTTGTGGTGGTCTGACCACAAACTTTTGCGTCGTTTTATATATGTATTCCACGTTTTACCGACGCAGCTGCCGTAGTAAAATGAACGTGCGAAATTTGAATATTCATACAGCAAAACCGCCTACTCACTGAGAAATGGTACTGTCTCGTAATTTAATAAACAAGTCATCAAATTCAATTGATTTATTTCTCGGACTTTATTCGTACGTCCTAGTTTGAGTGTGTGAAACAAAATGTATGCGGTGATGATATAATTCAAGAGTAATGCAATGTCAGAGTCTGCGGAGGCGTCGCCGATCGTTACGTCATATTAAGCGAGATAAATGATTGAGGGGCGGTTCATATCTCGGGGTCATATTCATTCTCAGTCAAAATCTATTGCCGCTTGTCAGTCTTTACGATAGCTTGCATTAAATTCTATTATTACAGCTTTCTATTATAAGGCCTGAATGAAGAAATAATAGGAACCGTATTTTCATTGGATATTTTCATTGTTACAGCTCAAAGGATAACGACTATACAACTAGATGGCGTGCAGTACTTTATCTCGCGAATGAACCCCTACAGCCCGGAACTCAACTATTTCCTAGCATACCAATACTGCAGGTAAGACACGGATTAGCCAAGCTATAATGTCATGTAGGTCTTCGATGTGGTGTAGTCTCACGAGATAGCGATTCCAGAATCACATCGTGACTTGGAATATCCTTATCTGCGGCGCCCGTGTCGGCGAGCCTGTACGAGTCCTGGCATAACTACATTCAGATCGGTACTAACGATACTTATGTGGATTCGTTTCAACGCCTCGGGACCGGGAAGTGTTAGGACATTTGCATACACCCTACAGGTTTCTGATAAAACGCGGTAACAATATCAACATCTTGGATTTAGATATTGAAATTGTAAGCTGGCGGGGTAAATCATTTCCGCAGCTACAAGAGGTTTCTACTAAGCAATTAGAGTAATATATTTTAGAGTTATAGTCAGATCAGGTAAAATAAGTTTAGATGTTTAGAAATTAGGATGTTTGTTTGTTTATTTGGCTCAATTACGCTCTAACTACTGAACAGATTTGGGTAAAGCGCCTAAATATAGATGTAATTAAAATTACCACCACGGCGCGGGCAAAGCCGTCGCTGCTAGTACTTTATAGTCAGATTCTTACTACTTAATTTTTATGCAGTAAGCGGTGATCACTTTATATGCCATATTTTTAAATAAGTGCTTACGTGTCCTATTACAAGAGACACGAAAATATGGTAAACAAAAGCTCATGTAAAACGCAGGAAGAGGCTACAGTTTCAACTTTTGGAATTAGGTAGTATTCTTCTTTCAAAGGAAAAATAACCTCATGCATCTGTTACCATAATAATGATTACATTTCCATGGAGATTGCTGCGGCATGATATTCCGCGATCTAGATCCCACCACGTGCACGTTCATTGCTGTGAAAGGTCACTAGCCTCGTTGCTCGGTCATCAAGTCCTTGTCGTTGCCGCATCTTTGTCACGACCCAATTTACAGTTTCAATTGTAAGAGACACTGAGATTCTTCATTCTATTCTATGTAGCAGCAAGAACTCGATTAGGGTCGTTTTAAAATCGTTATAAAATACGTTGCCGATTCGTCAACATATACGAAAGGCGTGACGAGAGTGGAGTTAGTGTGACCGATAGAACCTGCCATCTTCGCACATCATGGTCGCAATAACACCATTGCACCCGTGGATAATGCATAAAGCGTACAAACAGCTTGTTGGACGTGTTACGGTTTACTCAGATCAAGGACAAAAACTTACTAACGGTATATCCCAGTAAGAAAGTTCAAGATGGTCATCAGCGTTTTTTTACTGCGTAATCAGAAACGTTTGTTGGCCGATAAGGGCCTTTATTTGCAGTCAACATCAAAACTTATATTAAGCATAATGCTTAAGCTTAAAGTGCCACAACTTGTTTTGAGCGTAATGGGGAGTCTTAAAAGCATCATTAACTGTTCAATAACGTAGTTAGGTTATTAAGGTCATGTTTAAAAAAAGTGCTGTATGGCTTCCGGTGTCCACAAGTGAATTGGAGCCTAAAGAATGTCGAGGAATGGCTCAGGCACTGCAAAAACTATAGTGAATTCAAGGGGTGTATAATTTATGATGTTTTAATTCACCGTAAAAATTACAATTAGGTGCGAGACGTGTTTTAAATTTTAACGAAGTGCATTAAGTTCATGAGTATGAATGAAACAACGTGCACTGATTGAAATTTAATAAATTATTTGTATACGTTAAGAGGAAATAAATCATGAAATATTTATCTATTCATAATTGGGCGTAGAGATACGAAAAGCATTCATTATAAATAAATAGGCCTACGGTCGTTTTATTTCTCCTCAGTTCTCTTGCAATTCTTAGATCCGATGTCATGTACTATTTCCAATGTGTCCAAAGTCATGTAATATCAAATAAAACTGCCACATGAGTTAGATCTTCTGTAAATAATTATCATTGATAATCAAAAGCAGTATTTTCCATTGAAAATCTTGAATTGAAACTCGGGGATGAGGTAATTAATATTTTAGGACATTTTTATAGAACTTCATCTAACCCCAAATAGTACTCATATAGGTTCCCATATAGTACAAGCTTTGCATGGGAACCAGATGACTGATAGAATACTTATATGCTTTTTTTTCTAAATACATACATACTCGTAGAATACAATATAACACCCAGACGCAATATAACAGACACAGAACAAACATTTATGTTCATCACACAAATGTTTGTCCTCGATGGGGATCGAACCCACCACCTACAGCACAGAAGGCAGGGCTACTACAAACTGAGCTGTGACGGCTGTCAGTTGAGTTAGTGGGTTTTATATTATGCGACGTCATCGTTTTTATCCCTGAGAGTTTTCTGAACTGAGTTGGAATGCAGTCTGGCAGTGGCAAGCAAGGCCACGGGCAGTCTTTAGCGAATAAATTGCCTCCCGATGTCCCGACAAACTGGCTTCGCAGTGTATAGATAGATAGCTTGCCGGAGTAATAGCCGTATAGTACGATTAGCCAGTTCGCCATTTAGATAAATCGCGCACCCGTATGTAAGCTTGTTAACATTTCAAAATAAAACGATTTGTCTTAAAGTCCAATTATTCAGCTTTGTAATAAATAATTCTCGTTTTTCAGATCATTAGGTCTGCAGCTTGCTTCGTTTGAGACGAAGGAGAAGGCTGACTCTATAACGACATACTTGACGAATGCAGGTAAGAAACGGTTGTTTATTTTTGAAAAGATGAATGGGTTGAGGTTCAGACAGTATTGCTTTTAATGTGTTTACTTTGCAATTTTCTGAACTGGTAATTTATTTTTATCTTCAGCTCTTTTACAATTAAATTACATATTTAACTAATAATTTGGAATAAGGATGTATTGTAAATAAAAAACTTAGGACTAATAAAGAAGCCATTAAGTGAAAGAAGAAGAAGGTTTAATAGCGATATGTTATTTTCAGGCTACAATAAATATGATTTCTGGACGTCGGGCAATAATCTCGGGACGGACATGTATTTGTGGATGAGTACGGGTCTGCCATTCAATGCGACATTCAACTACATGCGAAGGCTTCCTATGGACGCGCCGAGCCAGCATGCCGACGATAGCATGGATCCTCTGGATGTGCCTCAAGGCAGTACTGCCCCCCAACGTACTGCACGCCATGGGTACGTTTCTACTCCTAGCATAAGGATACATTCGCTTTTATATTAATGGACATATTGCAAGATCCGTCTACTATAATTGTGTTTTTGATTTTGGCTCCAGTCTCACAATCGATTCAGAAATATTGTGTCTTAAAAGTTTTTCATGCTTGCTCCCTGAAATTAACCAATGCTATGAAAAACTTTTCTATCATAATTCAGATTCAATCACATCGAATCTGAATTATGATAGATTACGCAAGTATCAAATCATGTAGTGATTCCGTTGAGATCTGGTTTTGGCTAGGTGGCAAGCTAGTTATAATGTGTTTGGTCAAGAGGGTTTGACCTCTCTTAACGTGCTTTTTCTGTATAATAGTGACCTGATCAAGCAGCTTACGCTCCAAGGTTGGCAGTCAGCTAAGTACCTAAATTATGCTCGCTGACATGACATGGCGATATGGTCCTTTTCAGTATCCTTCCGATCGCTGTATTATATCAAATTTGATTCATGAAAGAGTCTTGTTTGTCATTATACAACGGGTAGCAATTGATGTATCAAAGCAAACTGGCGATATCCGTTAGTTATGCCGTAGGGCTGTAAAACACCCGGTGCCATAGCCTTCGTGCCATTATTAGTCCCATCTTGTTTTCTAACTGTAGAATAATTTCCCTACTTGTATTGATTCCGGTTATGTTTATAAAAACGAAAAGACGAACGGGATTTTGGTTTACGATAGAAATGATGTGCGAGAAACTTCCTGTCACAGTTATAATTAGAAATTTATAACTTTTATAATTTGTTTTACTTTTGCTTATAATAATATCATATGTTATTTCCTATTTAAAAAGTTATGTCCCTGTTACTTTTTAATCACATAGATTTATGTAAAATGGCTTGTTCCCACGGTTTGCACCGCTGGCTAAGATAACTGGTTTGAAAATAGCTCCCTATCAGGAATAATGAATGCTCATTTCCTTGCACCGGTTCTGCGATATGTCCTCATCAGACTATTACGTTATTACAGCTGGGGGGTTTAATCTACCGCAACACATGGACGGCATGTTGTAGATTTGTAGATCAGATTTCATAGGCGCAAACACATATTGAAATTCAGCAATTACAATGTTGTACATCTGATTCAGGTAGTCTTAAGGTCAAGTTTAGCTGTGCCTATTAAAAAGCAAAGTTCACTGCTGTTCATTGTGGACATCACAGATTTTGTAGCACTTTGCACCTTCGTTTTATTTTGTGCCCGATATTCTAATAATTCTTAGAACATTTAAAAATATCTACACTAATGTTTGTATAACTGATGAAGGACACAGTTTTGTAAAACAAAGTTGCCAAGCTGGCCAAATATTTTCTGCATAAAGTAGACACCCAGTACTCGAACTTTAGTAATCCGCCTTCCTCAGACACACAACCAGGATTGTATTAGCGATGTTTTGCATAAAAACTAGTCGGTATTCCAGAACGGAGCATGTGATGACCAACGGCTGCGTGTCACTGAAGGCACCGACCTTCCACTGGGAGCCGCAGCACTGCGGCGAGATTAAGGACTTCATCTGCGAGCAGACACGTTGCTACTACTACAACTACGGCTCCATCCCCGTCTCCTCCGCGCAGGGGTAATACCAGGTGAGATGCCAGCCGTCTCCGGAGGCCCGCTCCCCAAGCCGCGCACATTATTAACTGGAGCTTTTTGTAATATCATGTCAATGGACGACATCTTGGGGTATGTGTGTAGATGGTATTTGTGATAATCCAAGTTAAAACTTGGTTTGTTTAGCGTGCGGGCCCGTGGGATAAGGCCTCTGCGCAAGCCCAACCACCAAACAAGAGCCCTACACCCAGAAAACACAAGTTTGGCTATTAAATTTACCTCGTGTTAAAACCGTCAAATTCTTCAAAATTTTTCATTTTATTTGGTGGGTGGGTGAAGGGGGCTTAGCTTGGTATCTCTAGATTAAGATTCGCACTAATCATTTGTTTTAACAATTAACTAACATCTCATTTTTGTTTTTACTAATCATTATTAAGTATGCTAATAACATACAAGTGGATTTAATCTCATACTACAATGTTTCTTACATCACGTAATCAATTGGGTTGCATAGACATTGAAGAGCAATACAAACATAATTATTTATAATATCGATGTGTTACAAAACATAGTCTATTAATAAAAAAATAAAATATGATTGGCTACCCAATATTTTGAAGAATTGCTCTCCAATGTTCTATACCTCGTGAGCGGCTCTCTAACACGAGGGTCGTGTGTGTGTTTGGACAGGAAGCCGCTCTCACTGACGACAACGACGACCGCCCACCCGCTGACGTCATCGTCGCCGCTGCCGCCGCGCTCCGAGCACCTGCCCACCCATTTCACCCTCAACGACCTCATCAAACTTCGCCCCTCTTCACTCGACGGCCTCCAGTCACCGCATCTCAAAACCAGCGGAGAGCACAAAGCTCCGCCGCAGATCGATTCTCAGTACTCGCGAGCGGCTGACGCCCATCCTCATGAGCCTGAACACGAAGTCGAGCCAAAAGAAGATAAAGAGGAGGCAACGCAGGGTCCGTACGAGAACGAGGAGGGCATGGTAGGCGACGACCCGGCCGCGTACCTGAGCCATGAGCCGCGTGACCTGGCGGCAGACGACGCGCCCTCCACCGTCGAGCCGGACGCTACAGAGCATTCCGTCCATGCCAGCGGCATGCTGGCGCCGCCCAAGTTCTAACTTGCGTCCGGCTCACGGTGGATACCGTATATCTCCGAAAAATTAGCTATTGACTCTACCAAAAGTATTATTTTTTCTACTTTTAAACGTTCGTAAGGCGTATATTACGTTAGCGCTCGCTAGGGATGAGATAGAGCGCATAGGCTCAACGATGTTTTGCATAGGAATGAGATTTCGAAATCGCACTATCAGTGGTGCCTTTTTTAGAAATGACAATGGGAGCTTCAAAGGTTTTAAAGGGGCAATATGTATTGATATTATAGCCTGGAAGGTGCTGGCAACTCGTTCCCACGACTTGCCTCCGTCTTCGCAGATTTTGAATATCACAAATTTAGGTAGATGTATTCCACGTTTAGTTAGGACCTTATACAACGATAAGATAAATTAAGTATGCGACGATCAGATCTCCAATGTTTTCGAATAACCGTAAATTGTGTAACTAATGTATTTTAAGCAAATTAAGCGGACTCTCTGTCGGGATATATCAATCTGAGTAACTGAGTAGTTTATGATAGTGTTTATACGTGACGTACCTAGATAAGTTTATAATAGTGACACGTGAATTTAAATAGTAGTGATGTAGAGGAGTAAATAAAGTTTTAACTTTGTACGCGTTGTTTGCTTTCCTATAACCTTTACAGAGCAATGCCCCTAGGATGTAATCATCCCTAGGAAGTCTGTGGCTTAGTTAGTTCTGGAAGTATTGTCGTTCCTGTTAATGAGGCCGATAAAGCCGTGAGGATGGTATAGATGCTGGATTAGTTTCCTCCATCTAAGATACTATTCCAGTCACTGTATCGCAAAATAAGGGAGTGAGAGAAGAAAATAAATGTTTGTCTGACGCTGAATAAAAATCATCTACAATACTATTACTTCACAGTGAGGCTTCCAGATCAAGTCAGTTAGGTTTACAAGTAAAACAATAAGAGCTTCGGAAGGTACGTTGAATTGTTAGTTTCATCTAAAATCCGTCAACAAAGGTGACCACAAGCTAATAGTAGTTAGAAGGTTTCTACGAGGTGATGCTTAATGATTATCATAAGGTTATAATAATAATAATGCTGGACAATTCACACAACATCATCTATTAACCCCAATCTAAGCAGAGCTTGTGTTATGGGTACTAGATGACTGACATACCTACTTAATACAATACATTACATAGATAGATATTTTTTATTATACATAGAAAATACCCAGAACACCCGGAATAAATATTTGCAGATCGTACAAACATTTGACCCAAGTTTGGAATCGAACCCGCAACCTCCTGTGTCGCAGGCGGACATTCGCCCGCCGCGCCACATCGGTCGTCGTTCTTACCAGTAGGTACTTACCAGCCGTTGATAACTCCCTCCACGTTGAGCATGGGTATGATCTTGAAGACGTACTTGGCACGCAGAGCGGCGGCGGCGATGGAGTCTCCCAACACGCAGCGAAGAGTCCCGTCCATCACCCAGCTGGCGTTGCTCTCACCAGGGTGCACGCGGGCCGTCAGGAACACTATCTCGCGATCCTATTAACAGCCTACCCGTTTTAAAAAGAGTTTGAATGCCACGAACTATACATAGATAAAAATATAAGTGTCAATAAGATGGACTCATGGTTAGATAGTTCTAATTTTTTTGAGTTTTTACATAAATTTGTTTCTTGTAATGCTGTTAAATGATTTTGAAAGTGCGAAAGTTGCGTTGCGTATACATCTTAGTGCGCCGATTGTTCATAGTAAGTGAGGAGGAATACGTTAGGCGAAGGAGGTTAATGTTATGGGTTAACAGTCTGAAGAAGTCTACTGATGGATATAGGCTCTCTCTCTCTCTTGGTGCTTCCTTAGTCGCCTCTATAACACACATTTAATAAAATTGGACTTCTATTCATGTCGGAATTCTTCTATTCTACTACAGACTAGTAAAGATAGGTCAGCTTTTTGAAGCTTTAAAATAATTTAAGACACTGATCTTACGAGTAAATGTAAACAAGGTTTCACTAACCACAATAGGATTTGTAGGAATATCTTCAGCTGATACAGTCAGCATAGGTACTTCATTGTTGTTTAGAGAGTAGCACAGCGGTTCAGCGCGTAAGTACGAACCAGGTGGCATCTGTAAGCTCCACTGCCAGATTCTGGTCTGAAAAAATAATTTATAATTTATCAGTATAGATAATGCTATCCCGGAATGCATCCCGAGAAATGGATAAACTTGGTGACAACCTGGCAACCAGATGGAAAGCGAAGTTGAGGTCGGCCAAGGAGGGATGATTTAGGAGAAAAATAGAGGAATAAAGCTAAGGACAGAGAATTGGAGAGTTTTAAAGGATACTTTTGCCCAGCAGTGGGATTTTAAAACTTTCAACACTGGTTTTTAATAATATCTTGTCAGAAACTGGACATTTATTGTTTTTCAATGTAATAGCACAGTAATTGCACACATAATTACGCAACAAACTCAAAAATCGTAGTAACTAAATATCCGGATTCAAGCAAAAATCGAAATTAAATCGCTAAAAATCAAAGTCAGACGGCGTTTATTCAATAGAACCCTCAGGATTACTTCGGATCGTCTTAAAGCTAGAGCAACCCAGATATCAGTTCCTCAGGACCACACTTGGAAGAATAGGCACGAAATTTACGAGTTGGTTTTTACCATTTTTGGATCCATCCTCGGAACCCTTCGTGCGCGAGTTTGACTCGGACTTGGTCAGTTTTTCATTATGTTTTGGTCAATTAACACACTATCTTTATTTTTGTTATTTTTGTTATTCTGATGTATATGCTATTATACTGTAAAGTTTCATTAAAATCCATTGAGTAGCTTTTGCGTGAAAGAGTAACAAGCATCCATACATACAAACTTTTACATTTATAATATTAGTAGGGTGTGTGAACTCCACTGCATGTTCATTTATGACCAAAGTCAAAGTCAAAAATCATTTATTCAGTAATATCCGCAGGGATCATCTTGAAACGTCGTAAATCTAGGTGAATCTAAGCGCCAGTTCCTCGCAACCAAGCCTAGAAGAACCGGCAAGAAACTTACGGCTTGGTTCCTTAGACGAGTAAACCACGGGACACGTTACTAAGCCGTTCTTGCCTTTACCCCTCTTGCCACGTATGGTGCTTATAACCCATGGTAAACGAACTTACCCAGTCAGTGTAACCACGGTTCCCGAAGACAACACAAGGCGAGAAAAATGACGAAATGCACCGTACTTAATTGTTAAAACTATAGTGGCCGCACAGTTGATGTTTCTTATCAAACATGAGTACAATTTTATGCCACCAAAGCGGCTATTTTTTCATAAAACCCAATAAATGCGATACGATCACTGCAAACAGTACACCATTTTAAGAAGCACTCCTTTTTTAAGGTATTGTAACCAAAATTGACGAACAACTAAATAAGTCGAATCACACTGTTCATTTTTCATTCGTTCCTACGTTCTTCTTCCAAATAGGGCTTGAAAGTATCGATAAAAAATATCGATGTAAATGAATGAACAATTCAACACGATTTTAGATTTCTAACTAATCTCTTACGGAAAATAGAGTGGATGAAAGCAATTCGTAGAGAGCGGATATGGATCCCATAAAACAGAATATGAAGTTTGCATTTTGAGCCAGAGTGCTATAATACAAATTCTAAGAAACAGCGAAAATTATATAAAGATGCTGTTCCTACATTAAATTTTCCTGAATTTGTAAGTAGAGCTTAAATTTCTACATGCAGTTCTATAATCATCATCATCATAATCATCATTAACGAGTTCTAAAAGTCTGCTACTTGAAAAAGGTCATTAAAAAACCGAATGCAATGGCAAACAATCTTGAGCTACCTACAGTCATCGACTTTCCTCGGCCTCTGCGTTTGCCGTCAACGTCAACCGGTATGGGTGCGACACGAAGATTAGACAATATGATTTTTGTTTTTTTATTCATTTATTTCCTTGGCTTTTATAGTGAAGAATGAAACTGTTGTCGTAGCATCGTAGTTATAGCAGATTTTATAAGTCATCATCATCATCAACCGATCGCAGTCCACTGTAGGTAGGTAGGTTTCAGTGCTGTATACGCTTAACAAAAATGTATTTCTCAGCAGTCTTCGCACTATACAAGAATGTATCGTGAAGACCAGTTATGTTACTCAAAAACCTGAGCCAAAGAGTGATTATGAACAAATAACATGTGGTTTGGATATACTGTTTGAACATTAGAATCTTCTACAAAGCCCGATCTTCGGCTTACTCATTCAGTTACTGCCAGCATCCTACACTACATTTGCCAAAGACATAAACGGTGCCACTTCAGCTTGCTAGATCCTTGGGCATGTCATCTAAATTTATCATCATCATAATCTTGTTCCATGAACAATTGATAGTGATGTTGTTTTACAAGATGGTTGTTAGTACCTATTATAATTATACATCATTGGAAAAGTAAATGATTTATGTACTTATACTTTCACTCACATGAAACGAAAAACAATGATATGAATATATCACACATGCATAGTCCGAAAGTACCGAAAAATTACTCGGATGAAAGTACTCCAGTGTGGCTAGAATAATCTTAGATATTGTCAACATAAAATGTTATAGCAAGTGTATTTATTTATTTATTTGGCACCCTAACGATTTTATTGGAATATAACTTATGTGGTTCAAATTTCGTTTCAGACCAGCAGAATAGAATTGTTAGATCAATGGCTTCAGATACTTGTTTCTGTTGCTTTAAAGTAAACGTGGCGTATTCTTTTGAGGTCTTTTCGACGACTTGATTTAGTTTAATTCAGCTGGGCTAAGATGTGCAACGTGAGATATGTCGGGCTTGAGACGAACGAGATACTTTTTCTATTGATTGACATTTAAAAAATCATAGATAAAAAACTCACAGATAGCTAAACATTAGCATTAAGTCTTTATTTGACAGATCGAGATAGATTTTTGACACTGGCATAATAGCACAGGAAGATCTAAAGAGATATCCAAGAAGATATAAAATTTTGTCGTATTTTGAGTAGAAAAAAAAGTGCAGTTTAGCTTAGTTATCTCCAAAACATGTGCTAATAAGTGAAAAGGTATGTTATTGTAAGATACATTACTTGAGACATTTTTGCAAATGACTTGGTAGAAGTTTCTTTTATTGTACTGGCAATACTGACGGAGATTGACGGTAGTCTGCTTGACAGACAAGATGGGTGACAGTCTGACGTTCAGATAAGAAAGAGCGGTAGGAAACGTCTTGTCTGTCTTGGGATCGGATCGGAGTCGTTCGATAGTTTTGTAAAGTAAAGGAAGTGAACATAGAAGAACATAGAACATAGAAATGGACATTTTAGGGTGGTGATGATAATGATGAAGTAGTAGTAGTAGATAAATTTAGATTAAACCATAGGCTTTATTTTAGGCTCTACTGTTCATGTCGTAAAAGATAAATAATTTCGTAATTTATGAAGGTATTTTAAAAAAACACCATAGTACTTTATTACAAGGTAAGAACGATTTTTTTTAATAATAAAAAACAGCACGCGTCTTTCTCTATTCATACTTTGACGGAGTGAATGATGGAAAATCTATCATTCATTCATTTTTATCGATACAATTTCATCGATTGCATCAAGCACTAGTCTAAATCAGCAGGAACTTTTAGATAGTGACAGCGCTATCTGTGGAAGTAAAGCAGAAATAGACCCTCCCTCCCGTGCTCCGCAAATATTGGTTGATCGTGATTTCATTAGATTTTCGAGCGTATCGTGTCCCCTGGTTTACTCGTCTAAGCTTGGTTCCTACCGTTTTTTGTATGATTCTTTTAAAAAGTAATAATAATGTAAATAATGAAACTCCAGTGTGGAGCCAATCTAACTTTATAAGGTGATTGCAAGGCCTAATTACCATCGCAACATATTAATGCACATTTATTTCTGATGGTAATTTAATGGTCTTGAACCACGTGAGTTTATTGTGCCAATTGCATAGTTAATCTTGGCAGGGTCGACCCTTCATAATTATGTATGATATAAGAAATTTAAATACATTATTCCAATATTGTAAGTATTCGTAGTAGCGAAGTAAACAAACAGGTATAATACATTCCAACCCTGCATAAAATACCTATAGAATTGTTTTATGCTACTGCTGGTGCGACAAGTATATGGCGCACCTGATGTTGTGGCCACCTATAACAAAGCATTACCTTGTAGGTCACACACGTTAGGTACGTGACCTACGATGCACTACTCTAAGTACACTAACCTGAGACAAACTGGTGTTAAGCCTCATGTGCCTGTAATTTCACCGGCACCATACTCTTTAAACCATAACACAGCAATGCGAGCATTACTGCTTGGCGGTAGAAATAGGTACGGTGGTAGTACTTCCCCGGACAAGTCTTTTCACAAAGAGCTACTACTAAAAAACTACTAAAATATTTTAGTAGAGTTCTACTTGAAGCGTAGCGTGTATTGTTTTTTAACTTCCGTGGTATATAATTATCTATGATTGCCTTTACATGTTTTCTGTCTTGCCTTCACCTTATAAGGTTTGATTGGCAATATATAAATGTAGGTAAGTATATTTATTTTGTTTAGTTTGTAAATTTATGTATTTATTTATCTAAGTATTGGTACTTATGATACAATTTGGTTATTTTTAATACTTTTGTATGTGCACGATCTACCTCTATAGTGTGTCTATAGTCACCTCTCTCTAGCCTCAAAGGTTTGCTGGAAGAAAACTCTTGTTAGGGTTAAGCTCGCCTTTGTACATGGTCTCTATATAATAGTATGTATTTTTTTCTATGTATTGTTTGTGTGCAATAAAGAATTAAGAATTGGCACCACACTCGAACTTCATTATTATTAAAACGTAAACGGATCATAAAACAAAATGGTAGGAACCAAGTCAAAAGCTTCTTGCCTGTTCTTCTAGGCTTGGTCGCGGGGAACTGGTGATTAGATTCACCTAGCTTTACGACGATTCAAGATTATCCGTGGATATTTATTACTGAATAAATGCTTTTTCCTGAACTTTGAGCTTTGTGGGTTGTGTTGTAGCAACTGTTATAGATATCCTTCAAAGGTAGGCAACTACTAGTTCAGCAACTTTTTCTCATGAAAATTAATCACTTAGTATCACCAAGTCTTACCATCATCATGGAGTATGTAAAAGGGAAGTGATACGCGAGGTAGCAGACGTCATTGCTGTGCGGGAACTCGATATTGAAGGTGACAGTGAGGTAGCATTTACTTTGGCTCCTCTGATTAGCGTAATGATAACTGTTCCTGTAGTAACAAATATCTGAACCAGCTCTGATCCAACCTGGAATCGATTAATTCCTATTCATTTATTGTTAAAATATTCATTCAATCAATGAAAATACTTTAAATGACACACCAAAAAAACAGCACGCTTGGCAGGGAGATTGGTGACTGCAGTATTAGTGTTAAGTACTCAGAAAACCTTTTTTGGAAACATATAATTTAGAAAGGAATAAAAATAGCATCCCAACTTTAATCTCCAAGCACGATAGATATCCCCTTAGATTTCATAGCCCCAAGTACCACTCGAGGTTCTGCAAGGATGTCTAAGGGGAGTCGTCAGAAGTATGTCTGAATATTACATTTGGTACATATCCAAATTTTGCAGTAATTGGTATTCTATACGTGACAGGTTGCAAGTCCATCGCCGCTGCTAGAATACTAAGTGGTTTGCTCACGATGTTTTTTTTCACCGTTTGAGGACACTGGTATTGCCCACATAATACATTGGTGCACGACCGGTTTCGAACCCATGGCCGCACTAGACTGGCGGTGCTCTTAACATAACATTAACAGTTCACTGTTTTTCTACCAGATACAAAACAAAAATCCGTATTCAACACACATTTTCCCACACACATCCAACCCATAATTTAAAGCGCAGAAGGTAGAACTGACTGGCCTCAAGTCGCATTGTGTCACTTAGAAAGGGGTCACTCATAAGACCAGCGCTAGACTTCTTCTTGCTAACAGTGTAACTAACCTGGCTTCCCCAACGCGGCTTCTTTAACTGAGTACATGACAGGTTTCATGCCAAAATTAAACTGGCTATCAGATTTCTCGCAGTTGACTATATTGAAGATGTAAGGGCGGCCTTGTTGCATGTTGCGCACTTCAAAGTAGAACCACTGGTGGCGCTTAGATGAGTTTACATCTGGCATCAAGATAAGCTCGTATTCTCTAGGGCCTACCTGTAAATAACACCGGGTAAATAAGACCATTCTCGAAAACCTGGAGGGTAAGTACCCATCGATATAAAAGTTTTTTTTATGCTACTGCAACAAACATATGGCCCACCTGATATTAAGTGGTAACTGTGGTGTATCAGCCCTAGTGCAAGAGTGCACTTGCCTATGTGTGCGTGAGGGTATGAGTGAGCGAACGGTTGGGGCAGTCTGTTAATAAACGCTAATACGGAGCTGCGTGTTTCCTTGCCCCTACATAACAGTAACCATTACCTATAACAAAGTATTGCCTTGTAAGTCACGCATGTTAGCTACGTGCCCTACGAGGCACTTCCCTGCATCCACCAACTTGAGGCGTACTGGTGTTAAGCCTTATGTACCTGTAATTTCACCGGCAGCCACACTCTTTAAATCGGAACACAGCAATCACTCGAGAACCGAGCATCACTCCTAAGCTATTTTAGCATATTCACCTGTATAGCTTTCCGTAGATTGCCGGACTCGAATCTCGACTCAAAAGACAGCCGTGACGAAAAATTGTTTGTTTTTGTGATTTCTTGCTCATCGTTGTTGCTCAGGAATAAACTTTCCATGCTGAAACTGAAACATAACATAGCGTCCATTCCATTGGCTTTGATTATGTTGGGACTTAGCGGTGCTGTGTGACATTCACACTAATATTCTTAATCTATTTACGATTAATATCTTATTCACCTCTTTTGTGATGTTGCTTCTGTTGATGTGGCTGCGGCACAGCAAAGTGTGTCCAGGTCGTAAACAACTTCATTCATATAAGCCTCCGGATTGATGGCTCTATCCACGCAAGACAGAAGCTTCATCCTGGAAAAACCAACCCATGTACACCTAGTTTAAATGTAAATGTAAACTGAGACCCTAGACAATATTCATACACTTTAAAGCGACTGTTTCTATGTTTGTTAGCGCACTATTTGTTAATTGAATGTAACTTTATCTAAAGACTCTTTGCATCTTACGAAGATGATTATACTATATTAAAAAAATTCAAGGCATCATACCCACAATAGTATAGTCTGTGATGAAATGACCAAGAAAATAGTGACACTATAAACAAGCAAATAGTCACGTCATCATCATTAGCCTAAATAAGTCCACTGCGCTGGACGTAGGCTTCCTCGGAATTGGGGGGTTTACCATAGTCACTACGCATTGTAGGTGGATGGGGAAGCATAGTGTTACATCGGTGTTTAGTACACAAGAAATTCGGTTGCAGATTTCCTGGTGCGTTTCCTTAGTCGCCTCTTACGACATCCATGGGAGATAATCGAGAACCTAGGTCCTATTAAGCCGGTAAGCCGGGGCCAACACGGCTACAGCAAACAAACAATGTAGGTAGTGTTTAGACATAGACATAAACATTTGTTTGTATACTACATAAGCACACACAAGCCAACAAAAACACTAAGACATCAGAGAAGAAAGATACATAGAAGAGAGACCGTTGCTTGAGTGTGTGTCTTTGTGTGCTACAGCAGTACAAGGGCTTTGACTGAGCATGAGGCATAGCTATTGTGAGGAAGCTTGGCGCTGATATTCTGTTGAGACTTTCGATCGATAAAAAACCTCACAAAGAGATTTTTTTGTAAGTGTTGTGTCAGAAAAATGAAATAAGAAGAATAGATACTTCTATATTAATTAAAATAGCTAAACTTAAAAAATATAATATACAATACCTAATCAATATTTTTAAATAAATAAAAATTGTATACCTGCAAGCAGTTCTTTCCATTTTGTTCAGTGGTTCTGGTTGATTGAAGCCGTGTCCGCCCATCATATCAGGGTATGCCACTTTCACAAACGCAATGACGCTTCTGACTCGTGACGATATTGTGCTGTACACAGATGCGAATGTACTGTATTTCGATATATCTTTGTGTATTTTTAAGGACGAACAGGATGTTGTAGCTGGAATAATTTTAAATGTCTTATAAAATATAAAAGTCAAAATAAAATACTTGGCAGTAATACTGACTAAACTAGTGGTTGCTCCGAACTGAACTGGATTCTCGCAAACTCTGAGATATTTCTGTCAACAAGCATGTGGATACAATATTTGGATTTGCCTTTAACTACCTCCTACCCACTTACTTAGTATGGCAAGTGCTACTTTGCAGGCTTTCAGCTCAATCGGCCTATTTTGTTTAAGGAACTACAGATTTATCACCAGACTTTATCATCAGATCAGCTCGGTGCCACAATATATTTTTCGATCAATAAGTATTGGTGGATATTTTCACAAATCTAGCAATAAACCAATCAAAGCTTCTACTATGGGAGCTAAATACATTAAAAAACCACCTTATTTTTATAACAACCATGTAAACTGCAAATATCTATTATAAATAATTATATTTGATATACTGGTACCTACATGTGCTTTCATGAATTTTATGGTATCCCAAGTTAAACGAAGCCGTTTGAGAAGTTCCCATCACACTATCATAGTCCGTGTTTCCCAAAACCGCTGTCAGTGACAGGTTCAATGGAGATGACATAGCTCTGACGCCACCACCAGCTTGAGAGACCAAGAAGTCCTCTAGAATGGACCCTCGGGAATTAGAACGGCTCTTTACTAGTTTTACTTGCTTATTGTAGGAACCAAACTCTTTAAAATAAATAAAGTACCTGAAACAACAAAATTATATATATTTTACCGATTTTCTTTAATCTGCTTATAGTTTTACTTCAGGAAAGGTTCTTACTTTTTTAAGTCTTCGATTTCTCTCTCATTTGGATTTATCCAGAGTGATGTTTGCAAACTGTCACCACTTTTCCCGTGTATTTTATCAGCTTCTTCGTTGCTCTCGTTTTTGCTATCTTGCTCATCAAATTCTACGTCTGGGAATTCATCGATGGCTTCAGGGTCTGTATCAGGACCATCATCCTCTAAATCAGAGTTAACTGTTTTGGAGTCAGAATTGGCTGCCTCTTCTTCGTCTTCATGGCAGGGCCAACATGTGTTCGTACCTAGAAATACGAACAAATAATATAAAACTACCTTTTGTAAGCACTGAGTTCTCAAGAAAAAAATAACTCATAAAAAACAATAGTAGCGCTAGATTAAAGATTCTGATCTGAAAGATTTGGAGATCCTGAGAAGTGGGATAAGAATATTCATACTTTAATAATGTGCTATAACGCAGCTAGTACGTTGTGCATAAAAGCAGGTCGATTTATGTGCGACCTACCTTTCAGAATGGGGTTGAGGTTGAACGTGGCCGGGCTAGCAGCAGGTACTGGTAGGGCTTGGTGTTTCAAGCAGAGGGTGATGACAGAGCAGACCCTTGCTAGCAATCCGTCAAATTCAGGCTCATCGGGGCACTGTGAGCAAAACCTATGTAGCGTTTGCACGTGCTTCTTAGTGCATAAGGCTCGACGTCCAGCTTCTGAAATTGTACAAAAAATATGGATACAGAGATGATTTAGGATTTTTGTACTTAAAAAATTGCCAATACCGAGGCTTACGAGGTATTTTTTTTATTTCATGTGTTTTAGTTAATTAATTAGCCATTTAAATATGCATAAAGTTTAAATTATAGCTGGCACTTTTATTAGGAAATTTTTTAAGTAAAATATATGCCCAGATTTCAATCTTCCATCTACAGATTTTAGTCTAGTCTAAATCCACGACATGACCCTTCGGTTTATAACGGTTTTATTCCAACATTTTATTAATCTATTATTATAATCTGGTCTACAAATATTTCTTTCGATCCGATAACACGACCGACCCTCCCCTTTTATATTTTTTTATAACAGTTTGTATTCTTATGATATATCTTATGATTGACAAAAGATATTTATTAAATTGGCAGCTCACTGCAAATATCTCTATGTGGTTTAGGTGTGCCAGAGAATTTTAGTTGTTCTTGTTTACAAGCAATTATAGTGTGCGTATAACAGTTGAATGTTTTATAACAGCAGAGTGAATTTTAAACAAAAAGTATGGTATACGTACTGATGTTACACAAATGTTGAAGGGTCTGTAGAATGTGTGCGCATATCTTGAGCCGCATACGTCCTTCATAGCGATCCCAGCGGTCGAACACCCTAAGGAGCACGCCACAGAGCCCAGTCTTCACAATCTGCATGCAGCACACCTCTGTGTGAGTTACGCACAAGTGAACTTGTATTATTGACACGTATGTTTGATATGGAGCTAAACTTATGACGTGACGAAAACAGGGACCAGAGAGCCAATTTCGAACAAATTTTACGTTCGTAACGTAAACGTATCGTACCGTTTACCGTTACACTGCTCGGCAACCAAGCAATACTCCGCAGTTGAGTAATCGATGCCGCGCAATGTAATTCAAATGTGAGCATATGTCAAACTTACGCTACATAGGTATATCAAATTTCTCCGCGTTAGGCCCCAAATACTACGATTCGTAAATTCACTTTGTGCTTTGCGTGATGCGAGCTCAGTTTCCAAATGGATTTTGTATGGAGTTACGATAAGGACCCCTAGCGGGCGTATTGAGAACTCTCGTAGAACTTAAGCGTAGTTTTAAGATTTTATGGTTTCCTTCGCTTTACATCCCAAATATTATTTTCTTAAGAACTTTATGAATACACACTGTAAAATGTAAATGACATCCCGTCCAAGAGATTGATGATAACACGGTTTTACATCCAACAAATATATTTAAACATAATGTTTTGAAATGTATTTTGTTCAGTGATCTTGCCATGCTACAAATAGTTGAGATCGTTAAACCCAGGTTTGCGCACTGTTCTTGAGACACGTTGCATACGTGCACTACATTGTTCCTGAAATCGATCACATGGCATAACTATGAATTCTTTGCATTTTCTTTGCCAAGTGTACATATAATGTAGTATTTGGCCGTTAGTTAACCTTGTTATGCATGATTGTGTGTGGGTGGGTGATAAATTAGAGCAGATGAAATTGATCATCTAAACAAAAGATCGAGGTTTTTATGGATACACATACATAGAGAATTTAAAAGTAAACGTGTATGTGTGTTGACTTAACTGTTTTTGCTGAAGTAGTCAATAGCATCGAGACAAAGTCGCAGTCTCGCCGTGGGTATGAAGCCAAGGCTCACCAACACTCGCTCATAGGTTGCTATCACCCCGTCACGAATTAAAATGGATGTTGTGACAACTGTAATAGAGCATAATAAATCATAATAATTACACAGATAATTGGGATTAAATAAATGTTTAATTTGTATACCGTTCTTTGCTAATTGCTTCATGATGACTAGTAGTGGAAATATCAGCTTGTTGTCCGTGAAGTGCCCTTTCAATATAAGGTGCATTGTCCTCACACAGCCGAGCATTCGTACTTTTACTGCGAATTTTGGATCTGAAATCATGAGACAACATCAAAACAGTGTTTTATTTCATTCAGTATTACAAATTGGAGGACAGTGATTTATCATCAAAATTGTAGACATCAGCTACGACATACACATTAAATTATATTTAGCGTCTGTAACCTCGTGAGCCAAGCGGGGCTAGGATCCAGACGAGATCTTGCAATATCAACTCTGTTCCTGCGTGGCGGTCTCTCTTTTCGTGGATCGTGTTGATGACTTTTCTGATGATAGCTTGGGTGCCTTTGATAGTGATGAAGTCTTGAGCAGCTTGGTGGCGGGCGAGGTTGTTAGCTGGAAGAAGCGAGAGCGATTGATGACAATACCTCTAGGTGCGAGCGAGGCGACGATCCACACGAGGTCGTGCAGCATGAGCTCGGTGCCGACGTTGCCGTCCCGTTTGTTGTGAGTAGCGAGCAACGTGCGGATCACCACCTGCGTGCCGTTTATCGAAATGAAGTGTTGGGAGCACTGCTGCCGCGCAATGTTGTTCGCTGAAATTTGCCGATCACTTTATTCATACTAATTTCGAAAAATTTACATTTTAAACTTGTTTTATTTTATTGCATTTAGAAATATATACAAGATCAATCCGTGGTATAATATTACATTTGCTATTGATGTCAAAATTATGTTAATTTGATCGAATGAAGCAGTGCAGTAAAGTAACAGTGAAATTGACAATAGCAATTTTACACATTGCAAGGCTATCGTCAACTGGTCCAATGTCAAGCCGCGCGTTAGTAAGCTCGTCTTAAATGCCAGTGGGTAGGACCGCTACTTGTAGAAGGAGTAGGTAGGTACATTACTTATTTGAAATGCCAGTGTGTCGCAATAGTTGACATGCAATCATCTATTTCGTTTAAAATGCAAATCATAGTGCTTTAGCATTAGGGTGACGCATCCACAACACGCAAACAGCCAATTTGTTGGATAGAAAACTTTCTTTAGTTATTTCCGATTTAGGTTTCCCAAAAGTGCAAAAAAGCGGATTCACCAAGTATTTAGAAAAACTGTTTTAGTGGGTTATTTTATAAGCTATTTGTTATTTTTAAAACGTTTCGGCAAATCTCGTCAAAACCACCCACCCTTTTTGATAAGAGATGCAATGTTCTCTTTTCCTGATTGTGGAGCTTTGTTTTCCTTGCCTGTCTTTTTGCTATCTTTCTTCTTGACCGCTGCTTCAATGGGAACTGATTCACCAAATTAAAATATTTTTTGTGTTTATTGGTTGACGTTTATAAATATCAAGGTTGTATTTAGGAAGATCATTGAAATTTGACAGGATTGTAAAATGCGTACCTGAACTTTTCTTTCCTTTTCCTTGTTTCAAACATAAGGCTTCTCTAAGAATGGAAGTAATGTAGGTAGATGTGGCGGAGTCCCTTGAAGTCTATAAACAAAATCATTATAATTTTGTAACCGAAAAAAAATACTTAAACATAAAAATTTATTGTTTGTAACATACTTCTAATATGGATAGCAACATCTGTACAGCCCCCGATTGTTTATTCCATAGCTTGTCCAATGTACCCTGGCGGATATGTTTATCTGAAAAAAAAAAAATACTTCTGCAAATACACCACATTTAAACAGACCGTAACATTTAAACTTATTTCCATTATAAATGTATTAACTGTTAACATACGCAGGAGCATACATCATGTCCACTACTCAGTTTAACGCCCTTCCGCGTGATCTTTTGTTCTGAACTGGGACCAGTAACTAGGGTATTGGAGGCCATCTAGTGGTATTTACCCTTAGCTTTAGTAATTACTGCTTAATCTGTAACTTCACATCCACATTCTTGTTTATTAACGGGCTTGACGAGAGTTGAATTAAATGCGTCAGTCTCAAAGTAATATTAACCTACCTACGTATGTCTAAAAAGGTAACGCTTCGTATAAGTAAAGGTACAATATAAGTTGTGTCTCTATCTCTATCTCCCGAATACAAATCTTAGATGTAAGCTCGTCTGAAGTCGCGATTTTTTGACAGTTTGCAATGAAAATCTGTCCAAAAACTCGTCACTTGAGACGTGATGAAATCTGAGATGCGTTTGAGTATGCGGGACTATAAGTTCTTATTCAGTCACATAAGCGTATGATCATCTTATTGTACCGTGATTAACGTTCATAGTAACGTTTGATATTAGATGTATTATCTACACTCTGAGACCGTAGGTCAGAAGCAATTACGTACAATAAATCTTTTAGACAAAATTATAGTCCTGTTATGCAAATTAATATTTAGTTTTTGAAGTAATAATGATTGCTGATTGGATTGATAGCTTCATATTTAATATGGAGCATATTTAATTTCAAATCAAAGGTAGGCGCTATTAATAATATTATGCTATATACCTAACATAATACTATCTATTTATTTCTGATGGAAACTGTTTGCGGTATGGTTTTCCAATGGTTTAAGAGCGATAGAGGTAAGTATCTTTTGTCTGGCCTCACAGCTCAGTTAGTGTAGCTTTGCTTTCTGTGCTCGAGGTTGTAGGTTCAATCCCCGTCGTAGGCAAACATTTGTGTGATCTATGATCATGTTTGTTCTCTGTCTGGGTGTTATAATATATTGTATTCTAAGTATGTATCTACAAAAAAGTAAGTATTCTATCAGTCATCTGGTTCCCATAGTATACACTATGCTTAGATTGGAGGTAGATAACCACAAACATATATTTTATCTATGAAGGAAAACATAAAGGTGTTTATCGATAACTAATACCGCAACTTGAAGTAAAGTACAATGCAGTTTTTTACCGCCATGATCACAGTATATAACTGACAATGACAGGCTCAGTTGTAACAGGTTGGCAACAAGCCAGAGAATCACACGTCATACACTGGAATCACGGCCTCTCTAGCCAGCACAAATTGAGTAAAATTGCTCTAAAAGACTGCCTGACCAATGACAACTACTGCTGGAAATAACAAGTCATAGTATTATCAATGCAAGCGGAAAGGCTATGCAAAATACTACAGTGTAGCTTGTATGCAGCTACAATGACGCCGTCTCGGTCGCAATATTTGGCTGCAAGCCAGCACACGCGGACGTCAGACGCTGGCCCGTGGTTTCCCGTGTTCTTTGAAATACTGTTTTTAAAAATGCTGACGCCATGGCAACTAATAGAGAAAAGATTTTAGGAACGATTATATCATACTACTTGGTACATTGCAGACTGACAGAAAATCTAATGGCTCTCCGCCACAAATTTGTACTGTATGCCATTATTCTTAGTTTAAACGTAGCGTCTGCTGTCTTTAGGGCATGCTCATTGGATGATTGTCTTTACATAAGAATATTTTTATCTTGTCTATGCTTTACTGTTCGATTGACTTCCAGGAGTTCCACTATTTTATTATTTTATAAAAAAAATAACGTGCAAAACGGTACACACCAATCCGTAACTATCTTGCCTGTTTTTAGGTATTTTCATGTAACCTTTCAAATGAAAGAAAGTATATTAACCTAGCTTTAAAGCTTTTCAGTGTGATCCCTGCATTATTATTAAATATAATTAATAATAATAATTCTTTATTTCAAAACCAGGACAATTAGTACATATATGAAACAAGTTTCAAACATGAATTTTAAAATAAGCTGTTCTATAGGATAATCAGATATATTTGCTTTTTGATTCTAATATATTTTTTTAGTGTTAAGCAATGTTTTCTTTGACTTGACTCTCTAAATATTAACCGTACCTGATAGATAAAATAAACAAACTAGGTATAACGGGTGTAATGATTTTAATTCAACAATTTTTGTCCGTTTTTTCTGTTTTCGACATCAATATCGACAATACATCATAAATTAACATAAATCTTATTAAAAAACGCGTAAAAGTCTAAAAGAAATCGGCGATCATCTCGCGACCGGTGTGTTGCCCTCGCGGTCGCCCATACCACGCGGTCGTAGACAGCTGTACGGACTACATCGCTGGTTTATAAATAGGAATTTCAACAAAATAATCGTATTACTTTAAATATATTTGACTGTCAGCCTAATGGTAATCTATAATACCTTGTCGTAGGTAACTTTTCACATTCCTGGAGTAGTCGGAAGTGGTCTTATTACCCCGGTATATATTTGATCGATTCACCTTAAGGAAAAAACAACGAATATTTATTCATACTCAATATGTTATTGAACTGAAAATAAACAACTTTCATTACCATATTGTTGTTTACAATAAAGACGATGATATAAATAGAGAGACCATGATTTACAAAGAAGCAAGATCATAACAGATCAAAACCAGCTTGATGGATCGCTTGAACAAGCGGTCAATGAAGGGTTTTCACAACTCATAACATTGGATTCGCTTTGCCAACGACATATTATTCTTGTTCCGGCCCGCAGCTGCCAAATTAATAATTACAGTTTTATATCCAGATTGGCATAGCAAATCAAAATAAGAAGTTGGCCAATAAAACTACCTGTAATTTGCCGGCTCATTTATCATCAAGAATGCTTGACACTTTACGGCGTATATAATTACTGACCGCATCATCGCCGTTATGACAAAACGCCATCAGGAAGAAAAACAAAAATAGCTTCACAACTTTAATCCCCAGGTACGGTAGATATTCCCTTAGAATTCTTAGTATCAAGTATCTTTTCGAGATTATTTGAGGATGCCTAAAGGGGATAGGCAGAGGTACGTCCAAATATTAAATTTAGTACATGCCCACGTTTTACAGTAGTTGGTATGCCATACGATGACAGGCTACAAGCCCATCGTCACTGTAAGAAAACCAATTGGTTTCTTCCTTCCCGGATTCGAACCCATGACCATAGGATCAGAAGGCGGGGTCAGTCAGTCCCAATAGACCACTGGTGCTCACTTCAAATTTGTATTGACAGATGTGATAAACTTCAAGATGGATTAGATATTTTGCATTACTGGCATAGTAGCATGTCGATATACAATATAACATCCCTAACATTGAATGTTTGGCCACTGTTCAAATATTATATCTAAATAAGTATGTTTAAATTGGCGTTTACTAGCTTTTAGATAAATTGGCTAATTAAAAGGGGCACAACATATGTGGCGTTCCAAATCAGTTGTCCTGGAAATGCACCTATAGTCTTACGTCCAGCAGTGCTACACTTCTGTTAGTTGATGATAATGATGGTGGTGGTGATAAATCATGTGGCATATCTACATCTATTAATATTTACTAGTTTTAAGAATATTTGTCCTGATTGACTGACAACGCACAGCCTAAACCATCACACTATATTTTCATACAAACTTCAACTCTCGTCACACCAAGACGAATATACTTTGTTTTGTAAATGTCAAGTTTTTACGAACTGCGACCAGTGGTTTAAGCTGTGCGATGTCTATATGTCAGTCAGGACAGAGATTCTTATACATAACGTACACGTTTAGAGGTTGAATTTCGGGAATTCCTTTCTTAGTACACCTCTACGCACCAAGACGAATATACTCTGAAAATTTCAAGTCTCTACGACCAGTGGTTTAGGCTGTGCGTTGTCTATATCCCAGTCAGTCAGTCAGTCAGGACAAAGATTTTTATAATTGGTATAGATAAAGATAGATTGGTATAGAAAGATTCTAAATACCGTTTACTAATTACATGTTACATGTTTCTGTTCTCTATATCTGCTCGGTTTTACTGCCCCAGGTTTTATAAACTATACAGGTATTAAGCTTACGGTACTTTGGATTAGTTTTTCAATATTTCGAGTCAGAAACATTGTATCTGGTTAACCTAGTTATGTACTGTGTTGAACAGTAAACTAATGACAAGATTTACGGTTCAGAAATAGAGCGTGGCTTGCGTAAACGTCAATTTAATTATTCTACATGAACAGTCTGTTTTAGACCACCAAGAAGACGTCTGAAGTACCTGTTCGCATTAAGCTTGTTCGTATTAGGCTAGTAACGTGTTAGTTGTAATTCACTAATCTTGGCACTGTTTTTGTTTCCTAATTTATTACCTTCGAGTTAATTTTGATATGAACACTTGTATTTACTTCCGATAATTATATAAATCGTACGAGGCTGAAACGTTTCATTACTCATTATCATCATTACTGAGCTCGTCATTTTACAATAATACACTGTTTTTTAATTTAATTGTAGTGGCTATTATATTTTTACAATATATTAATAATAATAATAATAATGCTGGACAATCCACACAGCATCATCGAGCCCCAAGCTAAGCAGAGCTTGTGTTATGGGTACTAGATGACTGATATACTTACATTACATAAATAGATAATTTTTATTATACATAGAAACACCTAGAACACCCAGAATAAATATTTGCAGATCGTACAAACATTTATCCCAAGGCGGGAATCGAACCCGCAACCTCTGCGTCGCAGGCGGACATTCGCCCGCCGCGCCACATCGGTCGACAAATATAATATCTATATATAAATAAATCATCACCACCTAGTCAAAAATTAAATAAAGCTTGTACTATGAAAACAGATTCCTGATACTTTCCTTCCTGAAACAGAATCCTTATAATATAATACCGAGATACAGAATAAACATCTATGTTTATGACATATATGTTTGTACACGGTCGGGATTTTGTGGGTTCGATCCCACACAATAAAAAGCAGCTACTAACAATTGAGCTGTGAGGTCCTAAATGAATGAATACAGTAGTGTTATTAAACAAGTTCCAAGTTTATTCAAATATTTTGTAATTAGGTAGCTGAAGCTTAGAATTAAAATAATATTACTCAAAATAAAGTAATCTCAGTGTAGAAAAAAATTGTGTTATAAACGTAGTTCATGCTTTTTGGTATTCAAACTAGAATAGTAAGTGAAAAAACACCCTCTGGTACTGTCGGTACCAGTTGCGATAATCAAACAGATAGACTATCGTATAAATTAATGGTAACACGTAGTGGGCCGGCACGGGGAAGGGACACTTTGGCCGAGGGCCCATTGCACCAAGTCTATGGTATAAGCTTTCTGCACGCGATACCGTCGCAGTAACACATAAGCACCAAATTCAAGCAGAATAATTTGGATTTAGCACTAACATGTTGTTGCTAACCCACTTTTAAACTGTGAATGATATCAAAGAGCTATCTAGCATCGACAATAAGCTTACAACCTGTCACGTGCCAAACGTAATTCTTTTTTTGTATGCCTTTGACCACCCCTATAGATAGATAGATAGATAGATAACTCTTTATTACCACAAGTAAAGTACACACATTTATTAAAGAATATAAAGTAAACAATGCAGTAATACAAGGTGGCCTTATCGCTAAAAGCGACAGGCCGACAGCGGAGCCTTAGTAATAGGGTGCCGTTTGCCCTTTGTGTACGGAACCCTAAAAGTGGTTTTTATGATTCATAATAAAATATTTGAAAAAGAAACCAGCTTGCGTTTGAGAGCCAGCATTGAGAATTCTAGCTGATTAATATTTTGAAATTATGTTCAGGTTCAGAAATAAAATTTCATCGACAAAATAGCGTCATTTTATTGCCGTCATAAATCCTCTAATCGCTTTATCAAACTTAATGTGGTTATAACGGTACAGAAAGAAATAGGATCTGCGTAGATATTGGACTAAACCAACTTATACCGGTGGTTATTGCTTTTATTTAAAATCTATAACAGTATATAAATATTTGGCATACCTAAAACTATGCTACTTCTAGGCTTGGAATGGCGCTTAGATTCACCTAACTTCAAGACGCTTCAAGATAATCCCTGCGTATATTACTGAATAAATGCTTTTTGACTTTGATTTTGTATTTGACTTTGACTTAATGCGTAGGCTAAGCTGTTCGAGCGCTGGTCGTCGAAATTTGAAATTTTCAGAGTAAAATCTGTTTTGCGGCGTGTACTAATACTTAACCAAGTTAAATTAAGAAAATAACAACTAATACTAAACCCTTGTTTAAATAAAATAACTTGGCGCGAACGAAGTCGTGCGCATTTTATTCCACTTGTGAAATAATAAAGAAAATAGACCAAAGCAAGGCCGTTTACTCAAAAAACTTCGATAAAGCAATTCAATGAAGGCAATAATGAACGCTACTGAAAGTTCTAAGGGCCTGCCTTCATGCTAAAAGCTATTAACCCGCAAACGACACGCAAATTCCGAAAGTTTTCCCGAAGTTTTATTTAGTTACATTGGTTTTAGTAATTGTAGCGTTATCATGAAGGTTTTATTGGTTTTGAAACTTTTTAATGAAAGAAAAGTGTTTTATGACATTTTCGTGCGATGCAATACGATTTACTTTCTTAGTAACAACATTGAGTCCAATAAAAAGAAAATGTAACATACAACTCATAATTTACCGTAGTTCCAGACGAACTTCCCGTTTTGTTGATTTGTATGGGTTGTAAAACTTGCATGTAAACTCTGATGCTCTCTGTGCTCTGATGTATTCTTTTTATTACAAAACAGAACATTTAACTATAATAATAATGCTGAATAATCCACACAGCATCATCTAGCCCCAAGCTAAGCAGAGCTTGTGTTATGGGTACTAGATGACTGATATATTTAATACAATACATAACGCACATAGATATTTTTTTTATTATACATAGAAAACACCCAGAACACTTGGAATACTTATTTGCAGATCGTACAAACATTTATCCCACGGCGGGAATCGAACCCGCAACCTCTTGCGTCGCAGGCGGACATTCGCCCGCCGCGCCACATCGGTCGTCAACTATTTTACTAGTTTTACTGTTTGTGAATAAATAACTCCATGCAACCAGTCATGTGTAATAAAATTAAAAAATGTCATTAGCAAGGGATTTGCTAATAGACAGATCCATTATGGACATCTCCATTAACACTTTCTTTCTGTAATCTGTGTAGTAGTGAGAGATGTTTACAAAAGATGTTGCTTGGCAAACTGCCAAAAGTAACTTTTTACCGTCCGTGGATCGTCTCAGAAACAGCTGAATGAATGGATTTATCTACAGCTGTGTCTCATCTAGATTATTTATTACAGTAGCAGAGCAAAAGTAAAAGTGTTTCAATAATTCTGTGTAACTAATTCTCTTTCCCTCGTCTCATTTTATCCTAAGTTAAACACTTATACACCCATTACGAAGGGTTAGGGAAGGGCCTCATTACTGGAAATTTTACGACTCCTGCCTGGGTCTTCGAATATCAATCACCTTGCGGCGTTACAACTTATGCTACGGGTTAAAATGTAAAATAACTTAAAAGATTTACAAGGTAAAATGTGAGTGTTTTTTATTTTGTTGGATAAATATTTACAATTTGTTTTGGTAAGGCAAGTTCGATGTGGCCTAATTTGGGCTGTCTGGATAATTATAGGTATAAATGATTTGTCACCATAGAATTTGCATTGAATTATCATGTTATTTTACATAAATGGGCAATAAAAATACAATTTATGGATCAAAACATCGTTTTGTTCCTATAAACAAAGTTAACGAAGAACCATGTTTTTATTGTAGTTACTTAACGACCTTACAGCTTCGTTAGTAGTAGCTCTGCTATTTGTGCGGTTTCGGTGGGTTCAATCTCCAGCAAGGATAAATATTTGTGTTATGAACATGTTTGTTGTCTGTCCGGGTGTTATATTGTATTCTAGATAGATAGATTATAGCTTTATTGTACACCACTAAACACAAAAGTAGAACAATTAAATTACAATTAAAAACCAGAGGTACAATGGGTGGTCTTATTGCTAAAAGCGATCTTTTCCAGACAACCTTTGGATGGACAGAAATTTATTGCAAAGAAAAGGATAAATACCTAAATAAAAAATGCTACCAAAAATATTACAAAATACATAATAAATACTAATGGTATAAACCTAATACTATAATAAGCCTAATAAAGGAAAGAAACCTATATAAGTATTTTATCAGTCGTCCTGTTCCCATAGCTATGCCTAGTTTGGGGCTAAATGACATTGTGTAAATTGTCCACTAATCCTACTAATACTCGTATTATAAATGCGAAAGTTTGTAAGTATGGATGGATGGATGGATGTTTGTTACTCTTTCACACTCTAACCAGTGGACCGATTTGGATAAAATTTGGAATAACCATAGATTATAACTTATTTATAGGCTACTTTTTATCCCGAAAAAATAACGGGAACGGGAAAAAAACTGCCACGCGGGCGAAGCTGCAAGCGGCCGCTAGTATTTTATAAATGCATTTTTACTTTGACTTATTAAACAAAGGGTCTCAAAAGAGATGCTATGCTGATATGACGACCGAGGTGGCGCGGCGGGCCAATGTCCGCCTGCGACGCAGGAGGTTGCGGGTTTGATTCCCGCCTTGGGATAAATGTTTGTACGATCTGCAAATATTTATTCCGGGTGTTCTGGGTGTTTTCTATGTATAATAAAAATATGTATCTATGTCAGTCATCTAGTACCCATAACACTAGCTCTGCTTAGCTTGGGGCTAGATGATGCTTGTGGATTGTCCAGCATTATTATTTATTTATACTACAAAAAACTAAATGCACATATTAGCGCCCACCTCCAAGATTTAAATTCACAAAATACGATAGTGTTGACACACTGTATCGAAACGTTTTATGGATATTAGATGCAATGTGATTTTTGATTTTACGATCATCCCAATTTTATTACTACTCAAATGCAAATGCTAATACGCCTTAATAAATAAAATAACTGTGAGACGAAAAATATTAAAATGGTCTATTTTTGTTGTTAGTACTTTGTTGTTCCATTTTTAGTTCCAAGCCAACGCATGCGAATTGGCATAAAGCAGCTAAACCCCCTATCAAACTACTGGTCTACGCCATTGTGTTATATGATACTACGATAGCAAAATACATATTATATCACTAGCTTTTGTGCAGCTCGATGCTACCGTGCTTCGAACGATCGGAAAAGCCTTCGAACGGCCTTAAAACTTTGACACCAATTCATTATACCATTCGAACTTACTGCAGGGTAGTTACATAATTTAGATATTGTGGTGGGAGCCGTAATTTACCTCGTATTTTTATATGTAAGTAGTAATTTACGAAAATTTAATGATCAGTGGAAGGTTTAATGCCTTGGACTAGTCACTCAAATGGTACCGAGTGTACTATAAAAAATGTGATATGCTATCTCAGTGTAGGCGAATGGACCTAATAATATGGATCTGAAATAGGTTTCAGATTCATTATTATAAGGTACAATCTAAGGCTTAACCTTACCGTGTGACGTAAGACGCGCGTTGATGCGTGCTGTGATAGCACGGGCCACCTCTGTCGAGTCCGGCGCTCTTTGCTGGTGCAGTCTTAGCCGCTCAAACAAGCAGTCTGCCGCCGCTTCGTCCGCCATACGGAAAGCTATAACAGTAATGCAATACATCCTTCCTTTAAAAATACTTCATAACTGCGATAATGATACGTAAAACCGCTTAGTACGCAATCCATGTGATAAAGCATCTTCAAAACCAAAGCGACAATTTGTCGTGGGTGGTAGGTAAAATGCTGTAATTAAACGGATTCATACTAATCTCTTGGCATCTAGTGTGACATTTATTTTTGAAACTATTGTTAACTTTTTGTAGACAAGATCAATGTCGACTCGGTGCATCGAGTAATAAAACCTAATCTAAATATTATACTCATATACACAATCTTCTATCGTCTGAAGTCACAGTTTCATATTTGTTTCAAACATCTGTTCTTAACGAGCAACCTACGATTACGCATGGATTTTGCGGTATTTGTGTTTATATTCCGATTGAGGTTAAACAAACCGGATTGCACCTAAGTATTTGGAATCAAAATCGTAAACATTGTCACAGCGTATTAGGCTGACCAAAACATGAAGGTTCGGAACACCGGTGAAGCCACACATGAATGAAGTTCAACACAATTGGAACTGTGGGGTAATAAAAAGGGTAAACGTACGTTTAGGTGAAGAGGGGTCGACTTCTATCAATAGTCTATTTGTAAACAAATAGGTGTGGTGTGTGCGAGCAATATGCCGAGCTCAGCGCCCCGCACTGGTTGGCGGCCGACTGACGAGCAATCGGAAAAGCGACGCGCAGGGAAACGCCGTCTGCCGCCGCGGAAAATATTTCCCTCTACTTTGCGCATCCATAGGTTTAACTCT
Organism: Electrophaes corylata; assembly: GCA_947095575.1. Taxonomy (NCBI): domain Eukaryota; kingdom Metazoa; phylum Arthropoda; class Insecta; order Lepidoptera; family Geometridae; genus Electrophaes; species Electrophaes corylata. Next base: position 10,385,630 of record OX352699.1, on the reverse strand, counting down.
AATTAGCTTATTGACAATTAAAACTGTTTTTATACGCATAAATAATTATAAATAGATAGTTATGTCACGATTTTTGCATCAGAAAATGTTATGTATTATTGAGATCTATTAGTAATTTTGCAAAATGTTTGTAGTACATTTACGACAGGATGTTTTAGATGCTTAAGTGATTTTGTGTAATTTGTCTGAGTAGGTAATAAAGATTCAGTGGAACAGAAGTGTTTATAGGTACTTTGAAGAGCTACGTCAAGAAAGATATGAATTTGCATGTTTACTAGGTACCTTACTATCTTTGAATTAATACGAAGAAAACTCACATTTTCTCTTTGGCTTTTTATTTATTTCTTGAGTTTGTGCGGAGGAATCGGTTGCTAAAACATTTAAATCTGAAAATCATAGTAATATTTCAGTAACGTTATAATCCAAAGGTACTGTAAAATATTTTAATATTGATTTTCAAAAGAATACACCAAGAATACCTTCGTACCTGACATTTCTCATACATTACAAAAAATGTAAATAAACTAGGTCACGTGTTTTTTAATGTAAAAAGAGTACAATCCATTTCGATTTAAATAATAGGTAAGTATTTTAGTTTTAACGCACAAATTATAAATTTTTGTCAGTTTATTTATAACCTCAAATGCCACCTCATGTCATAGCTCATGTTTTTTTAGTTGTCATTTCTATAGAAGGAGGTTTAAGAGCAATGAACTCGTCCAAAAAGGTTTTAATGTTAAAACATTATGGCCTTATAGAGTTGGGAGAAGAGATATATACGCCTCAGTTTCTAATATACATAGTTACTTTTATTAGTCCTTATATTTGTGTGTACATTTTCTATGTAAGTATTCTATCAGTTAGATTTGAAGTTAGTTACTCATATTTATTATATAGCTTAGCTTAGTTGTTTGTTTTTACCATTATTTCATAATTATAATATAAATAAAGAGAGAAAAGAAATATATACGCGACTTTAACTCACAGGCAAAGTAAAAATTCCCTCAGATCTCTTAGCACTTAGTAGTACCGACTCAAGAAGGTTAAGGATGTCAATTAAGGGTAGTCAGATACCACTGACTACTCATAACCAAATAAGTACCTACTACATTTGGCACATACTCTTATTTTGCAGTAGTTGGTATTCCATACGATATTTCGTATGCACGCCCATCTCCGCTGGTAGAATACATTTTTTTTTTGTTATCTGTACGTTAATCGACAGGTAATTCTGCCAATGTCAAGTGGAATATAATAAATAGTTTCTAGTCAAGTCGAGTCAGTAAAAAAAAGTAAACTCGGCTGTTGTTGGTTTTGAAGAAAAAGGTGGCGGCTTTCTTCAAAATGCAAGAAAATCATTTTCAGTCCATTCAGAATGCCACATATAACACTTTTATTTTAATGACTTCAAATAATTTTGAAAAAATACCATCGAAATTACACAACAGAACTTAAAATAACACTAGGAAAAAAAACATGTTTTTTCTGAGGATGATAGAAAACTAATCTACTGATTAATTCTATTTATAAGTTCCTTATAAGCTTTATATCGACAACATTTAATCTCATTGTCTATACTAATATTATAAAGAAGAAAGATTTGATTGTTTGTTTGTTTGCATTGAATAGGCTCCGAAATTACTGGACCGATTTAAAAGATTATTTCACGGTTGGGAAGCTACACATTATATCCCCGGGTGACATTTCAAAAAAAATAGGAATCCTTACTAAAACCCGTGCGAAGCCGGGACGGACCGCTAGAAATCAATAAATAGACATAGACATTTGTTTATTTACTACCAAGACACACACAAATTAACAAAAACACTAAGGCATCAAAGAAGAAAGATACATAAGGCTACTGTTACACATGCTCATTACTAGCACGAAAGCATGCTTTTATTGAGCAAATGCACATTAGTAGCATGTGTATTGAAAACATTGCTAATAATGAGCATGCTCATTTCGAGCTTGCTCAAAAATCGGCTGTCGTGCGATTTTTTAGCATGCTCCCTGCAGCGCGGGTCGAGGGGGGCGTGCTTTTAGCGCATGTGAACAGGTTTGCTTATTGAGCATGCTAGTATCGAGCAGTCGTTCGCAACCCAAATCTTTCTCTTTCTTTTCTTTTTTTGCCGCGCTGATATAAGCTTCTGGATGCATTGCATCGCCAGCGAAAGGATGAGCTTATTCAGCTCCATACGGATAGCTGTTTGGTTGTCCATGGCTTTGTTTGAACTGAGATAGAGAGCGAGAGAGCATGCTATAAAATGGCATGTGTAATTAGAGTGTTTGCTTTGAGCATGCTTATTCAGGAGCATACTTAAAACAAGCATGCTAATTGCTAGCAAATGTAAACTACTCATCAGCATGCTCATATTGAGCATACTCAATAGCACGCTTTTTAGCATGCTATTTTAGAGCATGTGTATCAGTACCTAAAGAAAGATCGTTGCTTGAGCACTGTGTCGTGTTTCTGTGTCAATTATAAAATCAATTGCAATGTTCATTTAAACCAGATCGATTTCGTTTTAAGTAAGAAGCAATGAGAAGGCCCACAAGTAACTTACAACTTTCAATTAGAAATGTCAATGTAACAGTATTACTGTTTTAAATGTCAGCTTAGATTGAAATCAAAAAGTTTTACAAATCAATAGCAAACGCAATGAAATTACAGGCACACTCGTATACCTCAGGTTGATGGACGCAGTGCAGTGCTGCGTAGGGCACGTTCTTGGTGAATGTGACTTGCAAGGCAATGTTTTCTTAAAGATGATGTCACCACTAAACATACGGATCAGGTGGAACGAACCGAATGATGCCGCTGATCTGCTAAACACACCCAATACTTTAGTGGAACAGCTGAAAAGATCAACTATCCAACTGGATAATTACTGGATTATCACAAACTTTAGGTAATGTAAAGTAGGTAGGTTAGGGAATTAAATTATAAAAAAGCAGATACACATACTTACTAGTTCACTCGAGTTAGTTGTTCTTTCTTGGTTGTCCTGCGTTTGTTTAATGATCTGATAGAGAGAAACAGAGAGAACTGGAGAGAACGAAGAGAAACCTATTTTTTATGTTATATAATGACTGAACAAGCAAGTGGCCCACCTGATGTTGAGTTACCTCAACCTTTTGCACACCACCGCACAGAGTAAATTGATACAGTGACGAGCTCTAAAGGATGACGATGCGTGTGCAAACCTAAGACCTGAAGCTTGTTAAACCAACAAGCTGTTGTTGTTGTTGTGTGTTGTTGTTGTTGTAAGTACCAGCTCTACCAGTAATCTTTATATCTACTTATACCGATAATAAGAATCTTTGTTTTAACTAGGTGACTGACTGGCTGACATATAGACAACACACAACCTAAACCACTGGTCATAAAGGTTTGAAATTTTCATATTTGTCTTGGGTGTGGAGGATTAGTATGTTTGAAAATAACTTCACGCGGACGAAGTCACGCGAGTTTCGCTAGTCATACACAAGATAAAACTATGAATTACTAGAGACTGTTAATTCATATTTTATGAGTTAGTCTGGGTGTGTACTCCGGAAAACGATGAACAAAGCTTCGTATTATCGTTTCAAGCCTGACACGTAGCGTAACTCAAAACTATAACACGAAACTTTTTTATCGTTTATCGTTTACTGGGGTATACCTTGTGCTTCTATCTTAGATCAAGAATGATCTAAGGCTTCTATCAATCTTTTTATTTTGTTTACAAAAAAGTATTCTATTAGTCATCTGATTCTCATAGTAGGTACAAGCTATGCTTAGTTTGGGGTTAGATGATGTTGTGTAAAAATGCCCACGAATATCTATTGATTATTTATTTATTCACCTACCTACCATTGTAATGTAACCGACGTCTGGTTTGTAATAAGGCTATTTTGATAAACAAATATTACTATTTCATCACATAGTCCAGTAATCAGCAATTATGGTTACTCTTTTTTAATTTTAAAAATGATTTTTATAAGGTAGATTTACCAAACGTGTAGGCATAGTATAAAGAGAACAAATGCGAGTGAATTAATTTATTGTTTGATAATAATATTTACGCTTAAGAAATATTTATGAAAATATCAATATTATTTTATGCGGTATGCAAACATAAACCTTTTTATAAGCCAAAAACTTATAAATAAGTCATCCATGAGTTCCATTCACCGAAATTACTCTTGGACACTTGTACAATGATTATCAAAATTGCATTTTCGTTTGTATTAATATCTAACTTATATATTATTCTTTCTCTACCGACTACTACAGGGTATAGAATAGAAGAACGGGTATGTTTTAAATATCATATTATGTATTTCACTTCGGTTATTTTAATTTGCACAGTCAGATAAAGTAGAATCTATACAAGTCGTAACTCGCAAAACGGTATCACAGCATTACAGTAAACTTTTACACAACAAAAATCCAAAATATATGAAATCAGTTGATGAATTCACTTATTTTCGTTATCCTGTAAATATTTACAGTACCGCTGTGCCACCATTTTGAATGTTAAGAATCGTGTACATTCCAGTACCTACAGCTAACTATAACTACTGTTACTTGACATCCAAATAAGTAACTCATACCTCTGACTACCCCTAAGATGGACATCATAGGGGTAGTCAGAGGTATGTCAAAGAATTTTGAGTAGTTGTAACAATAAATCTGAGAGACCGCCAATTTCAATTTAGTTTAGTCTTCTAGTTTAGTTATGCGTTATTGAAAAATTCCACAGAAACCGCCTCTAGCAAATACGTTACTAAATAACGCTATAGCTGATGATGGAAATACACCCGCAGACAACGAAAACACCGTTAAAATTCGAGTTAAGCGAAAAGGTAGATATCATATTCATTATTTAAATTTGCACTACTCAGCGTCCATCAACTTGAGGCATACAGGTGTTAAGCCTCATGTGCCTGTAATTTCACCAGCACCCCATTACCCTTCAAACCAGAATACAGCAACGTTGCTGCAAGGTATTACTTAGGACGAGCCTTCACAAAGAGTCCTACTACTATTAAGAGTCACTACTATTAAAACTCATGAGGGCAAACTCACGGGCACCCTCTTTGATAATCTGAACTTACCAAATTATATTTCAAATTTACAGATAAGTTTTCCGATGCGGCTGATATGACTGATCAGAAGATGATGCAGAATTTTCTTCGTACGTTCACAAACATATTCACCTCAGTATACGGTGGCCATCCCTTATTCCCTGGTCCCCCTAAACCATTGGTATATGGATTCAAACAGCAATTTTTGGAATATTTCTACCCACCTGTGAAGAAAGAATAGTGCAAATCATAACCTATACATTAATTCATATGTTATATACTATGTTATATATTATATTTACACATAAAACTAGAAAAACAAGTGCGAGATCGATCGAGTGAAGCTATTTTCTTACACACTTCAACCCCATCACAGGAATTATGTTTTAGCACACTCCTAGCATAATGACTTGATTAAGATATCTAGCGCTTGTTTTGTGATGCATGTGTAAATATTATGTGGTAGCTATCAATTATTTTGATAAAGAACAGATGTAGTAAATGCGAGAGGGTGCTAAAACTATAAATTATTTAAATGCTGTAGCAATGCAACTTCTGTAAGTACGAATATTCAATGTAGTATTTAGATAGGTTTTGATATCGAATCGCATACTTGTTTGTTTATTAGTTTTTATATGCTGAAATATCCGCCTGCTTTATTATTGATCCGATTTCAGTATTCAGTATGTTTATTGCCTTATTATGTAAGTAGGTTTAACATTGTCAGATCTTAGGACTAGATACAATTATTATTACAGTTGTTAGATTTATTTTATTTTATTTATTAGACAAAATCCACAGCTCTCCTTTAAATACAATTGAATCTTAAAATTAAACTTACAGCCAATTACGGATTTACTTAATATACATTTTTTTTATACAAACTGAATGTCGAATATGAAAAACCTTACACTAATTATAATTAAGTTGCCCACCACCTCTAACAAAAACAAACAAATAACAAACAAATTTATTAAAAACTATATTTTTCTCATAAATGGTAAGGTTTTTTTTCAAATAGGGTTCTTTAAGCTGTTTTATAAACTATTATGAGTAGGTATGTGTGCAGAAAAGACATTTAGGATTTTCTATTTCACAGTACCGAATTCGCTTTCGGTATTTGCTTAAAATGATTACAACTTTTAATTTATTTTTATTTATTAAACTCTTTAGAGTTAATGAAGCTTTTCATTGGTTTTTACTGGAAGTCCAAACAGTATTTTTTAAATGTACTTAGTTCCAACAATCATCGTCCTATCACCATCAACATCTCCGGTCATGGGTTTGAATCCTTCTCAGCTCCATAACTTTTGGAATATATCTCTATATGTCATATATCCCGAGGCAAATGACTCGTTATATCTGTTATGTTCTTGGTAGACGTAAAGGGCGAAGGAACAATGCAAGGTCATGAATCTTTTTTATTATTTTTAACCGAGAATATTACTTATTTTAAGCTTAATTATTGTAAACCAAATATAGTAGTTTATTATTTTTTTCTGTTTACATACACTTTGTAAAGCAAGTAGGTTAAAACAAGCACAAAATTATCATTTACTTTCAAAGTGAAGATAAATAAGCTTTAGGCAAAGCTGATAATGTCAAAGCTATTGTAACAAGACGATTATTGTTGCATAAAGGGAGTAGAAAATGAAGCCATTTCCGCAGCAAAGCTGTGTTATTTGATCATAAGTTACTAAACTCTACATCCTACTAATATTATTATAAACGCGAAAGTTTGTAAGTATGGATGGATTTTTGTTACTCTTTCACGCTCTAACCAGTAAACCGATTTGGATGAAATTTGGAATAAATATAGATTATAACTTGAATTAACATATAGGCAAATATTTTTATCCCGAAAAAATAACGGGAACGGGAAAAAATTCTACTTGATTCAAAACTATAAGAACAAACTGGAAGAGGCCTAATAGAAGTCCAGTAAGTACATAAGTAGTTAATTTTATTTATAATTTCTACAAATACACACTAGTCAAACCCTGATAAACGTTAAGTTAATGTATATTAATGTATGTTAATATTACTGTAGCACTTAAATTTGATTTCGCTAACGAATTTTTGTGTTGTTTTGTGCTCAAATAAAATTATTCTACGTTTTAATGATTCTTTTTCTATTAATAAAATAAACATTTTTAAAGTTACTTATGCAGAAATATGTTTTTCTTAAAAGGTTTTCTGTAATTTATTGTAGTGATGTGACGGTTTACAATAAAATAAATTGCATCTAGTTTGTGACGTAACTACGATCACGGCTGCCGTGGTAATGCATACAAAATCTGAGACACATCTAGTTACATACTTTCCTCTGTGTCTGTAGGCGGGGTGCTATTTAGTATATAAAAGAGTAGTCAGAGGATCGACACGCGTATTATAGAGATATCTCTAGCCCGGTATGAAGGTACTGTGCTCTTAACCTTGGACTAAATACTTACACATCAAAAAGCTTTTAGTGAAAAGTGATCTTATTAAATACCTATTAAAAAGAGAGATAGTGTTGTTTATAGTGTTGACAAGTTGTTCTATTCAAATCAACGATTTGAGTCAGTGCTTTACTGGATTAAAACCTGTTACTGATGATCGAACTAGGCTATAAAAATGAACATTGTATAGTGATGATGAAGTTAGTTTTCTTATAAGTGCTGAGTGACTAACTACGCGCCTTTTGTATATTTATAAAACGCTTATAATTTGGTTAAGAAGTGTAGTAATGTTCGTAATATTATGCGAATATTGCTAGGAAATTCTATTCCATATAATTGAAAAAGTTTTTATCCTAAAAATTCACTTCACAGTTTACAATAAATCTCTGTTTCTCGCTAAAGTGTGTAATCTTTGGGCAGGTGCTAGTAGTTACAACGATATTCGCGGTGCTGTCGGGCGCGTCTGCAGGGACTGCCGTGGCATGGCCAGGAGCGAGAGTAGTCTCCGCACAGCCGACCGTCTTCACCGCAAATCCGACGGTGATACCAGCGCAAACGAAGGTCTTCGGTTTCTCCACCACGCAGTACATAAACTCAGTGAGTTGATAATTTAAGATATATTAATACTACTCATGAAAAATAATAAAAAGAAAATTAAATCAGTGAATCCCTTTTCTCAAATAATTTTCATCCAATTTTACAAAGGTATAATCAGTAATCAATAACTGGTATATATCAGTTATTCTTTGGATGAAACTCAGAATAAATATAATATTTCATAAACTTGAATAACATTTTCTAATTTCTGTTTCAAAACTGGAACGGGAACCGGGTGCAAAAGGCCATAAAGACCTGGAGTGCCCAAAATAAGCGCCTACATATTTATAAAAGCAAAATCACATTTACCCCACGGGCAAAGCCACAGGTGGCTGTTAGTATAATTTGTATAGTTTTTATCATATCCTTCTGATAGTTGTCTAGGTAGCTGAAAAGCGCCTTGGCCAGAAAGTGCCTTACATATTCATGCAATCAAATACCGCCACAAATATGATGGGCAAGACTACCTATTGCGCAGCACAAACAGCTTTATTAGATCACAGGAAAGACATGGTCAGTTAATTGTACGCTATTGCGTACAATCCAACTTGTCCACGACCGGGCTTTAAACCGCGACCTTAGGATCAGAATTCGGGCTTGCGACCGCCAAAGTCATCATACTTTATACGAGCTACCACATATGATCGAAGAAGCAAACATACTCTACTTATTTTATTATTTACTAGCCAACTCCCTTGCGACTCCGTCCGCGTGGTTAGTACTGTAGTTTTATTATGAAAACGTCACCCACCTTTTTTTAGGAGTGACAGCTCAATCAAACCCATTCTAAGTTTAAGCCTACTAAATCTGCAAATCGCATCAATATTAATTCAGTAGTTTTTGTGTGATGCGTGTACAAACAATCGTACCAAAATACAGACAGTTTTTTTATAGTCGTTTCCGTCTTTTTGCTTTTTAAAGTAGGTACAGTTAGCAAGATTACAGAAAAATATCTAGACTTTTATCATAGTATAGATTTTGTTCCAGGTTCCGTCAGTAGTACCGTTTGCTCTGCAACCCCAAGTCCACTACCAACTGCCACACTTGAGCCCTTTCGCACCAGTGCAACAAACCGCCTTTTACCCCATACCTGAGAACATAGCTGGAGGCTCTTACTACCCTAGCCACATTTTCTACCCACCCTTTGCCGTTGCACCGTCAGCACCTGGATTCCCAACAACACCGATAGCCTCAGCCCCACAACCACCAGCACAAGATACACCTAGTTATCCACAAGGACCGTCCGAGTTCCCTTCTCAAGGTTCACCAAGCTTCCCTCCGCAAGGAAACCCAGGCTTTCCTTCACAGACGGCAGGGGACGCTGATACTGCAGTCGTAGACTCAGCAGATTTTCCGCAGCCACCTCAGGATCAACCTCAAGATCAACCACAAGATCAACCACAAGATCAATCACAAGATCAACCAAACGATCAATCACAAAATCAACCACAAGAACAGAGTCCATCCACTGAAGCACCTCAGCAAGACCAACCTACAGTTCCTCAATTCCCACCTGCAGATAACTTCCCATCTCTACCTCAAGCACCTTCTTTCCCATCGCTACCTCAAGAACCTTCTTTCCCGTCGTTGCCTCAATTCCCTCAAGGATTAAACCCACAGTTTCCTCAAGGAGAAGCTCCAGCATTCCCACCCTTTCCTCAATTTCCCCAGGGTGTTGGACAACCGGCATTCCCGGCCTTCCCACAGTACCCTCAAGGTCCTTTGCCGCAATTCCCTCAGCTGCCTCAATTTCCATCTAACCCTAGCTTCCCCCAGTCACCCACATCCACTCCACCCGCTTCATATCCCGCTGATGCTGGGGGTGATAGGGGTCTAAATGATGAAGACACAATTTCAGTAGAATCCGCCTAATTTTTATGGATAATGAAAAAACGAGATACAACCAAACCAATGTGTTTTGAACGTTTCGGGACCCAAAAACCACAGATAAAATAATATTTCATTGCAAGTAATTATAATAAATAAACAAAAGTATTACACTAAATTACAAATAACAGAAATTTTCTCATTCAGACTATATTAAAATATTTTTCTAATGTTATTTTTAATTTTACACACTACACGTCACCAGGGTGTGAATAGAGGGCGCCAGGCTTCAAAGTTTTTTTTAGTGGTGTTCTTTCCCAGTAGTCCCAGTGTATAGAGAAATTGTTGAGGGTACCACTCTGTGCTAAAACGAACGCTGATGTTGTAGCCGCCGACACCCTTGACCTGCAGATTTGTTAATCGGCTCGGAAGAAGGAGCCGAGCGCACACTATTGTACACTCTAAACCGGCAGAAATCTAAAATAAAAAGTTTAGTAGTTTAGTCTAGTTTAGTAGTAGAAAAGTTATTAGTGAAAGACTCGTCCGGGGAAGCCACCACCATTCTACCACCATACCTATTTCTACCGCCAAGCAGTGGGTGCCAGTGAAATTACAGGTAAGTACATCAGGCTTAACACCTGTATGCCTCAGGTTGATGGTCGCAAAGCAGTGCATTGTAGGCCAAATACCTAACAAACGTGACCTGTGATGGTTACCACTTAACATCAGGTGGTCCATCTGCTACCATCAGCAAGTGGTGTAGAAAAAAAAATAGGCGAACACTGCAGACTTCTATTTTGAATCAGTACCAAGACAATCAAGTAGCTTCAGAAGACCAAAGGCTTATAGCAGGCTCACAAATACACCTGCTTAGAAGTTCAGGGCTTCATCTATCTACATATATAAAAAATAATTGCTGTTCGTTAGTCTCGCTAAACCTCGGGAACGGCTGGACCGATTTGGCTAATTTTGGTCTTGAATTATTTGTGGAAGTCCAGAGAAGGTTTAAAAGGTAAGAAAATATAAAGAAGACAACTCTTAGTAGCAGTAACGAAGTTCGCCGGGTCAGCTAGTCATAAATAAATCACTGTTTGAAAGCATTGACATTGTGTTCGTACATTTTTTGTATAGAAAAAATTATCGGCACATGGCCGAATTCGAACCTAAACCTTAGAATCAGAAAGCGGAGTGAGCTTATGTTATTGTTGAATACCTACCTTCATGCTTACAGACAGCCTTGTTTTGTCTTCAGAATTGACTAGAAACACCTCCGAGTAAAATAGAGCAGCTTTTTTCAGCTTTTTGTGGCTTTTGTAGCAAAAGTTTCCGGACAAGAAGGTACGGCCGCGCCATCCTGATTGCTGGGTCTTCTTTTTTCTTAAGAAATCTTTATGGATTCCAATGTCTGAAAGACAAGTTTTTTTAGTTTTATTGGTTTCAAATGAGGATAGTGAAGTATTTGCAGTAATTTATGTGTTTCTACCTAGCTAAGTTTATCCCTGTTTTTGTCTAGAGAATAAGTTGTTCAGACCATGGTCTAATAACGTCCCTAAATAACCCTAAGGATACTGAATTTATCTGAATAAAGGCTACTTATAAAGATCAAATCAACTTCAAATATTTTAACTTTTTCGAATGCGCCTTGTATGACATTTTATGGTAAAATTTACTTCGGTACTACTACATAACGTACTGATAATCTGACATAAGTGTTTCTGTCAAATTTATGGAATACTGATGTATAAAAAAATCTAAATATAAAGATTTAAAATCCAGAGTTACCTGGTGGAAATCACACCACTATCTATCCACAAACTGAGCAAAGCTTTACTATGCTTACCAGATAATTGATACCTGTAATACTTTTGACTTTATACATATTATTTTAAATAGATATTTGTGGACATTTTTATACAACTCCAAACTAAGCATAGCTTGTACTATGGGAACCAGATGACTAAAAGAATACTTATATTCTTTTTTTTATATATACATATATAAAATGCAATATAACACTCAGACACGAAAATATAGTATATCGTAAATCCAACCCCACCGAACACAGAAGACAAAGCTACTACAACAAACTGAACAATGAGGTCAGTTGACAGAACAGAAAACCTACTTACTAGATCCACTATCAACCGTTTTAAAGCTTTGGGGGTACGCCATGGGCAGCTCATGAGCAGTGATGACGTTGGTTAGCCATGTTGTGTAAGGGTATACGTCGATGTACAGCGGCGGATTCTTGGAAAGACGCCAATGACGCTTTGATTTTTTTTCACAATAAGCGCCACCTATTGATACCCCTAAAACAAAGTGTCTCAAATCGTAAATGGTCCTTATGTATCGTTCATATTTTTGTATCAGTCTATGCTGTCCTCTATCTTCATACCATCTTAAAAATCACAAATTACCTAGATTATGTATTTACATTGTTTTGAGTAGGTACCTATTTGTAGCCTTTTTTGCATTCGGCTGAGAAAAAAGTTAAATAATCTCTATTGAGAATTACCAGACATAAAAAATAGTAGACATGTACCAATTATAATGTGTAGGCTAACCTTTACCTCCTTAAAAACTTACCTATAAGCTCGAATCCGCCCTCCCTGTTTTGGCTTACGATAGGTGCTCCAGACCTGACTCCGCATCCTGTGCTGCAAAACATGTTAGACACGCCTTCGTTGCTTAATCTCTACAAACAAATAATAAGCGTATCACATGCTGAGCTCTTTTTGGGTAAAACCTCACCTTTTTGCATTTATTTATTAATAAACACGGGAATTCATTGAAAAATGGACCAAAAGAATACACTAGTCTAATTGTTAATAGGTAAAACCCAAAGATATGATACCCGTGTGTAGAAAAGGAAAGGGAATTCCAAAGAGAATTCTTTGAAACAGCACAGGCCAGACCCAATTTTGACAATAAAATTTTGGTTTCAATCTCGATTACGAGAATTGAGCCCCTGTACTACTCGCGAAGTTGCTTTAGCGAAGTACTTGTCAAGTTGACCGAAGTAACCGACTGCGATCGGAAGTCGCCCAAAGTGACGTGAAGATACACGAAGCGAAGCGAAGTAGCATTCTACCCCATAGAATAAGAAGACTTTAGTCCATATTCTTAGTTCTACACTCTCATATTCGCCTAACTTCGATCGACTTCGAGAGTAGTATAGTGTAGGTTTTAAGCCTGCGACAAATTAGGTTGCTATTTACAACTGGTTACCATTGTCCGCCGATGTGCCCTACACTCTACGTGAGTGTACAATCTTAGAGTTTTCTTTGCCATCCTTTCTAAATCAAAGTCTACTGGCACTCCTAGAATTAAAAAAAGGTAAATTTTCATTAATTTAAAATAAACTTTCACCAACGTTTTTTGGATCTCAATTTCAATAATAGTAAACCTGGCTGTTTTTGTTTTATTCAAAAGATACGCTTTATCCAAAAACAACAATACATATTTTAAGCAAAGATTGATGCGTATTTAATGCATTTTTTTTCTTACATAATTACATTTTTAAATAAATTGAATCTCTTATATATATCTAAATAATAAAAACATTATACTTTAGTGAAGTTTAAATATGTATATAAATAATTATAAACTTAACAACGAACAGTAAGTTAAATAGTATTTAACTTACTGCTCATGTAGTCTACCATGAATACCAGCTTATTTTTTCTCTTTCTCATTCTTTCTGTTATAGATGGCATGCAAATTGGCATCATGTAACCTGAAACACAAATTTACTATTGAAACATTTGATTAGCCTCACAGCTCAGTTATAGTATGTAGTAGCTCTGCATTCTGTGCTGTAGGTTGTAGGTTCTATCCCCTTCAAAGACAAACATTTGTGCGATAATGTTTGATCTCTGTCCGGGTGTTATATTGTATTCTAAGTATGTATTTACAAAAGTAAAAGTATGTAAGTATTCTATTAGTCACCTGGTTGTGCTAAATTTTGTGTGTAAAAATGTCCATAAATTGCATTTATACTTACGTGATTTTATAGGCTGAAAGAGTTTCCCAAGAGCCAAGCTGTTTTCTACACCGAATCTAAAAAAACAAACGTAGTTATTTATCCTCAAGATATCAACAGCACGTATTCAGCATTGTTTACTTAGTTTTTAGGGTTCCGTACCCGTAACGTACCGTTTCCGTACCGTACTACTTCTCCGCTGTCTGTCCGTATGTCACCAGGCTGTATCTCATGAACCGTTATAGATAAAGAGTTGAAGTTTTTACACATGATGTATTTCTATTGCCGCTATAACAACAAGTACTAAAAAACAGAATAGATAAATATTTAAGGGGGCTCTCATACAACAAACGTGATTTTTTGCCGTTTTTATTATAGACTAGCGGTCCGTTCCGGCTTCACACGGGTTTTAGTAAGGATCCCTAATTTTTTTGAAAATGTAATATAGCCTATGTCACCCGGGGATAGTGTAGCTTTCCAACGGTGAAAGAATTATTCAAATCGGTCCAGTAGTTTCGGAGCCTATTCAATACAAACATATTATATGATGGTACGGAACCCTTCGTGCGCGAGTCCGACTATTTTAATTTTTATGTAGCCTGGAGTAGATACCAAGGACTGGTCACAGAAATGTGGGCATACCTCAATTCCTCAAATGAGATGCAATGACGATAAACCGGGCTAAGATATGCAACGCGAGATATGTCGCGCTTGACACGAGATACTTTTTTCTATTGATGGACATTTTAGAAATTATAGATAATTGACCCACAGATAAGCTAAACATTAGCATTAAATCTTCATTTGATAGAACGAGATAGATTTTTGGCACTACCATGTTAGTACAGGAAGATATAAAGAGATATCTCTATTTTGCACGAGATAACGAGTAGACAAAATTTTGTCGCGTTGCACATCTTAGCCGGGCTGGTTAAAGTTGTGGGAAGTAGCTGGATGCAAAAAACCCAAGAAAGAAAGAAATTAATGACCTTTACTCAGCATTGGGTGGATATATTGTTGAAGAATGTATAGCCTAGCTGACGCCCGATTTTAGTTACAAAACATGGTCAAACTCATGTTTATAGACCGTGACAATCTCCAAAGGGTGTGGTAATAGTATTTTTTTCGTTCGATTCTAACATAATTAGAGACCTATATATATATCAAACTATTTATTTACTCTATTACAATTTTAATAATTTTTTGTTGTTACATAGCCTAATTTATATTTTACTTTTATATACAAAATGAAAACTAGGATAACTTACATCTATTTGCATTATTTTACAGTAATGTATTGAAACTGATAGTTCCAGGTAGGTCTAACTTTGACAGTCAAATTATAGTTTCAAACTTGTCTCATCATCCAAAAAGTACGGAAATTAACGGGAATTATCGAATACGTACGTATCTACATCATAATTAAAAAATAAATTGTAATTGGAATTTTGAAAAAGAAAATTAATTAGTTATTTATTAATTTATTATTGGTAGGTACTTATTAAATGCAAAAAACAATATTTTTTCATTTAATAATTAAACAATTAAATCACGAGTCTATAAACACGCCATAATTGATCACCATAATAGTTGTGACGGCATAATGTTATAGCTATTTAATAACAGTACAGCGTTTACGGCTATTGCAATGAGTGAAAACTAACATTATGACCTCACACGCGCTCGGGTTTGTTCGGGAGCTGTCAGCGTGTTTTCGGTACTGGATTCAAAAATGAATTTTTATTTTGAAATAACTTTTGAGTTATTGCGAAAAAAAAAAACTGGTTTGCTATAAAACTTACATGATCTTTCCATTTACCGCAAAAAAAATCAAAACCCCAATTGAGTCTATCTTGATGGCATTAATGATCGTATGACCTCAGACGGATATTTTACCTTGGGTACTCCGGATGTGGAGTTATGTCTAAAAGCGACGTCTCAAAGTATGCGTAGGGACACCTCTTTCCCTCTTTCATCTGAATCTGCGTCATACCACATTCTTTCTCTTCTCTATCGTATTCGCCGAATATCACGTGGCCCCTGATAATAAATAAATAAACAATGCTGGACAATCCACACAGCATCATCTAGCCCCAAGCTAAGCAGAGCTTGTGTTATGGGTACTAGATGACTGATATACTTAATACAATACTATATTACATACATAGATATTTTTTATTATACATAGAAAATACCCAGAACACCCGGAATAAATATTTGCAGATCGTACAAAAATTTATCCCAAGGCGGGAATTGAACCCGCAACCTCTTGCGTCGCAGGCGGACAATCGCCCGCCGCGCCACATTGGTCGTCAATTGATAGATAGCGGTTTACTTACTAGTAGTAATTAATAAATAAATACTGGCAATACTGACATAACGCCATCTAGCTCGAAACTAAGCAAAGCTTGTACTTAGGGAACCAGATAACTGATTTTTGTTAATATGTATACATACTAAGAGCATACATATAGCACCCAGACACAGGACAAGCCTAGTGTTGATCCCACAATTATTTATTTTCGGTGGGGATCGAACCCACAACCTACTGCTTTCAAGGTAATGTTACGACCGACTGAGCTGTGACGGCTGTCGATAAATGGTGTCCCATAGAGGTCATCTTATCTATTGGTTGAAATTTTGTTCTACATTGAACATTCAATGTCTCACTAAAGCTCGCATGCACTATTACTAAATTTATTTAACGAGCCCCTAAATGCATTTTGAAAGCTAATTACGTTTTAGTTTAATTTAGATAAACTTTAATATTTAACCTACCTACCTACATATTATAAAATAACGTTTACGCTAAACATGTTTATCTTGGTAAACGTGATCAGCTAACTAAAATTAAATCAGATTGTTGTGCAAGTGGGCCTAAGTGTTTATACAAGGTTCAAACTTTGCGAATAATGAGTATACTTACAGCTTATGATATTTAGGCATTGTAAGTAGGTCAATGGCCGTTCCAAGCACGAATTGTTTATGAATAAGCACGACCCTGGGCGCTTTAACCAGATATGGCAGTCCAGTAGTTACTTTAAAGAATAATTTATTATTTGTTTAATGCCACAGAATACAAGTAATAGGAGTGAGAATAGTGTAGTTAGTAAAATGTAAAGCCTACATTAGAACAAATCTTATACGAAAGGCATATTATTTTTTATATTCTATCTATCATCTATCTTGCGTACAGTACACCTCATTAAGTTGGATTGGTACCACATTGTATTGGTTGGATTGGAGGCTTATGTTAAATTATGTAAAATAATCTTACAGAAAAACGAGAGGAATCAAGCAGTAAGTTTCTTACCAGAGGGCGGATTCTGAGTTTTTTACGTTTTGCTGATAACGGATTTCAGTTTGCGGGCTTGAACTGTTTGTATGGAGATACGATAAGCGCCTCTAGCGGCATATGGGAGCACTGGCGTATCTCCATATAAAAATTCGAGCTCGCAAACCGAAATCCGATTGTCCAGAAAACGAAAAAAACTCAGAATACGCCTGCTGTCCTTTCAGGCAGTCGCGAGGAACCACTACCTATTCACCTAGAATTACGAAGAACAAATGTCAAATGTCTTTTTGACTTTGCATTGACTATCATAACGATAACTTATTTTGAGTTAAACTTTAAACCAAGAGTGAATGTGTACTTTGCATTCATTTTTTTTTCTCGTTAGTATATAAGTTTTTTTAATTAAATAAACGTACCATGACTGTATTGTACAAAACCGAGCCAATTAAATGTATTTTTCTTCAGAATTCCATCCGCAGGTTTCAGACCAAAGTCGTCGTGGCATATCGATAAACCACTAAATGTAAACACAGGTCTTCGAACTGTAACTTTAAAAACAAAAGCTGATGTCTGAAAAATCATCAAACCGCAAACTTATAATTCAAAAGTTCCAACAAATATTGTTGAAAAATTACACAGCTCATTGTTTAGGTCAAAATGATAATAAAATATTGGCAAAGTGTCAACGTGTACATTCATTTTTATGCAGTTGTATAAAAAAATTAAAGAAATATCCTCACGACTTTAATCCCCACGATAGCTATCGCCTCAGATCTCTTAGTACCAAGTATTTACTCTTCTTTAAGGATGTTTCATAGGGGTAGTCATAGTTTAAATAAAGTTTAATACTTATCCACATTTTGCAGTAATTGATATTTCATACGTGACAGTATTGCAAACTCACCGCCGCTGCTATAATACTGAGTTTCCACACGATTTTTCCTTCCGTTTGAGAGAACTGGCATTGCGCACATATTTTTCAACACGAAAATTAAATGGTGCACGACCGAATTCGAGCCAACAATCTTAGGATCAGAAGGTGGAAGTCACTCCCACTAGACCACAGGTGCTCTAATATAAAAAAGCTAATAAGAAAATACTTACAGATGATAAACAATGTTATAAAAGTGAGTGTGTTCATAGCACGTGATTGAATCTGTAACTGCTATGAGACTGTCTGATATTGTTTTATTGTCGTATTGAAATGAAACATTTGTTGATATTCGATTCAATGTTTGATATTTAATGCGTTCAAAGTTATTATACAATATTTATTTGCTTACTCATGAATTTAAAAATAATATCTAAAAAAAGACCAATCTAGGTATATCACACAACTTTTAGTTTCTAATAATATAATATCACCAGAATCCTGGTGATCGTTCATACAGCCAAGCTAAAAGATCTCTTTCAGATGTCATCCTTCCGGTTAGCCCGAGTGTGTAGAAGAAGGTGTAGGGAAACCATTCTGTGTTGAACTTCACACTAATGTTATAGCCACCGACACCCTCGATAGTTGGTTTGATCATTCGGTTGGGCATGAGCAGACGGGCGCACATTATCGTACACTCCAAGCCAGCTGATACCTATAACAATACAAATTATCGGTACCCAAAGTAAGCAGTAGACACGACACGACAGTAAGTGCTACTTTTTTTTCTACCAATGAAACAATCGTAGATGATATATGGCCCTGACAGTGGAAACCTTTACGTATGACAAAGAATTGGCCCGCAGGTCACGCACGTCACGCACGCTCCCTAAGATGCTCAATCGCCATTAACCTGAGGCATACAGGTGATAGGCCTCATGTGTGTGTAATTTCAGCACCGGCAAGTTGTCGGCAGAAATAGGCATCGTGGTAGTACTTCTCCAGACGAGCCCTTCACGCACTACTACGTTACTGGATAACCAGTTAAACTTCATGTGGCTCACCTAGCCTGAAGCAAACACGCTCAAATTTCGCACCTAGTATAACATTAGGCACATCTTTTAGTGGTACTATAATATAATCTAGAGTTCTCTCCTACGTGTGATGGGGATTGATTCTTTTATTTATCTTACCTATTAGGTGGAGTGTCAGTTTTATATATTTGACTGGTGGAAACTTGACTTACCATCATTTTAACAGTTAATTTAGCCGGAGGATTGGCGTTGACCTCAAACCTCTCCGAGTAGAAGAAGAAACCACTCCTTTGTTTCTTCAGACTCTTGTAACAGAAGTTGCCTGATACGAAGGTGCGTGCACGCCAACCTGATCTCTGTCTCTTTCTCCTTCTTAAGAAATCTTCGTGTATTACCATGCCTGACGAAATTATAAAGTTTTTTCAGATTTTTTATGGTGTATTTGTATGCATTTCAGTTTATTTAACCCGGAACCGCCGGGACATGTCCGGTTTCTATAATACACTAAATATCCAGTAGTTTGTGTCTAAACGTTTGTTATTTTTACAGAATAAGATGCAGACATGAGCTAAACACGGTTGAAGAAAGACATACTCTCTGTAATATTAAGTTATATCTACCTTCTTATGTCAAAGGGAGCGTCAAAGTATAATTGAAAAATGTTAAAACTGTAGTTAGGTCAATGTCTGTAGAAATTGGAGGTACCAGTACTAACATACAGCAGTGACTTTACACCACAAGGCGGCGGCTTTAATAGAAAGAACGGACATAAGCAACTTTCCATAGGTTCACAAAAACAACTTACTGGTTCCTCCTTCAGCCCGTCTAAAGTTCAGGGGGTACGGCAGAGGCAGCTCGTGAGCGGTTATGACGTTCATGATCCAAGTCGTATAAGGGTAAACGTCGATGTATAACGGGGGTTCTTTGATGAGACGTCTCCGCATTCCTCGTTTAGCGCAGGGGGCTCCACCTGCTGCCACACCTTAGAAAAAATTGGGAATTAATAATTTTTATCGTAAGAAACCTATCTCTGTTTATCTCAATACCATTAACTCACACAGTATTCACTTCCATACGTATTAGGCATTGTACTACGTCATTACATTGTATTGTGAAGTTACAAGACCATGAGGCTTAACACCTGTATGCCTTAGGTTGATGGACGTAGAGCAGTGTATTGTAGGTTACGTTCCTAACGAACGTACCCTACAAGGCGATGCTTTGTTATAGGCGATGGTAACCGCTTAACATTAGGTGGGCCATATGCTTGTTCCATCAGCAAATTGTATAAAAAAAGCAGTTTAATGTCCGGCGCATAAATGCGAGCATCATCGTTCTGTGACAGAAATTAGTACAGTGGTAATACCTCTGGTTTGTCCTAACATTTACAAAGAACTATACTACTGCTGAAAGTTTTATGAAATAAACAGGATATAAAAAACCATCTTTAGATAAACTTACCAATAAGTTCGAAACCGCCTTCAGAGTTCTGGCTGAGGATAGGTGAGCCAGGCCTTACTCCGCACCCTGAGCTGCATAGCACGTGGGTTACACCTTCGCTGCCCAACCTCTATAGACATGGTCAGGTAAATTAATAATGATAATAATATTGCCGGACCATCCACACAGCATCATCTAGCCCCAAGCTAAGCAGAGCTGCGTTATGGCTACTAGATGGCTGATATACTTAGGTAATACTATACATACATACATATTTTTTTTATTATACATGGGAAATACCCAGAAAACCCCGAATAAATATTTGCAGCTCGTACAAAAATATATCCCAAGGCGGGAATCGAACCCGCGACCTTCTGCGTCGCAGGCGGACATTCGCCCGCCGCGCAACATCGGTCGTCTTATTTTAATACTTCATATTAGTCGGTAAGGGATCTAGTAGATATTGTCATCCTTATCTTTTCTTTTCGCTATGGCATTTACCCGTCATTCGACAGAGAATTTTGCCAGTGTCCCAGTCTAAGAATATGAACTAAAGGTCCCAGTAAATGAATTTTAACAGTTGTTTAATTGGGATTCGTTTTCTGTCATCTTTGAAAGCAGCATAGTCTTTTCATTTTGATTGTTTTTCTAACGATTAACGACCAAAAGGCTAGCGCTTACCTTGGACAGAGAATTAGTTTAGCCATCCAAAGAGGTAGCGTTGCCAGCCTCTTAGGCACATTTCCTGCGGTCAGTTATTTAAATTCTGTTTTCGACCTATATTAAGGACCTGCAGTTATAAAACAGGGTTATTTTATAATGTATAGGTAAGTTAAATATTTGATGTAAAATATTTGTCAAAAAAAATGTGTATCTAGTGATATATAAAGTTCTGATATGTAATTTCGGTGGTACTCGTATTTTATACAACATTACTTGTCGTCCAAGTTAGCACATTATGCAGTTGAAACGAAAGTGTAATACGTGGCATTCTAATTTAAACGAAAATGCTTCCCATAGAGCACGTTTATGAGTATCCACCAAGTATCGTCTTTATTATCTAGATAACAACGCTCAAACTTCTGTGAAGCGGCCGCGTGTTAACCGCGTAGTGACCACGTTAGATAACGCAGCCTAAGCACTGGTCATAGAAACTTGACATTTTTAGGGTATATTTGTCTTGGTGTGTAAAGGGGTTAGTTTGTATGAATATAACTTCGCGTACCTAACACGTCGCGTGCCTTTTGCTAGTAAGTAAAATATAATAAAGTCATTCACCGATTTCATCCGATGTTTTCTACAATCTTTGTGAGTGTACAACTTCAGGGTTTTCTTTCCCATTCGCTCTGAGTTAAAATCTTGAGGAACGTCTTGAAAAAAAAAACAAAAATGTAAGCATACACGTAACATAAAAAGTACTTAAAAAGTTTGCTAAATTGACGAATAAATACAAAACTTACTGCTTAGATAGTCAACCATGAAGACATAATTATTTTTTTTCTTTTTTGTTCGTTCTGCTATTGATGGCATACAAATCGGCATCATATAATCTAGAAACAAAGTCAAATCATTTCGTGAGCTGTAATTATGTTATATGTAAGCATATAGATATCGATTTTGATCCTTCGTTGTCTACAACAACAAATACTTAAGCGCATAAAACTTACGTGATTTTATAGGTCGAAGGAGTTTTAATAGGGCTAGGCTGTTTCCTACACCGAATCTAGAAAATAAGAATAAGAAAAACGTAAATGTGGAAGCATTCAGTACCGGTCTTGTATCCTAGGAAGTTTTATAAAATTGGGTGTAGGTACGTGAACTAACCTTGAGTACTCAGGGTGTGGGGTGATGTCCAAGACTGGCATCTCCAGGTAAGCGTCAGGACACCTCTCTCCCATCTTGAGCTGAGCCTTCGTCATACCGCAGTCTTCTTCGTCTCTCTCATATTCGCCAAATATTACGTTACCGCTGATGAACATTACAGCGTTAACTATCTTTCATAGCATTTTCTGAGCATCTTGTACAATTTTAATACGCACGATACTTACAGCTTGTAATTCTTGGGCAAGCGCAGCAAATCAGTGGCAGTTCCGATGACAAATTGTTTCTGAATGAGCGTAACTCTTGGTGTCTTACTGTGATGCGGTAGCCCCGTGGTGACTAGATCAAATTAATCAAGTAAATAAGCAAAACATTGGGAGATTAGATGGAGATTCCTTACCAAGGGAAAGAACTTGACCAAAGCATTAAAAACTGTTCAGCAATTATGAAAAATGCAATCATCGAAAACCGTAATCGGTGGAACTTGTTAAAAAAAACATTGTGGCTTTTCATAAACGTATCAACAATTTTACAAACCTTTGTAAAATTAGACAGTTACATGACAGAAGGACGAAAAAACAAAAAAAACAGTCAAAGTTTATTTTATCATTTTAACATACCGTGTGTGTATTGCACAAAACCAAGCCAACCAAATGTGTTTTTGTTCAGCACACCATCTGGAGGTTTCAGACTAAAGTCGTCATGGCACGTTGAGAAGTCACGGAGGGCACCCACTGAACATTGGGCTGACGATACTGAAAAATTAATAAAGTAAGTGTCTATCTTACGATATAAAATGTACACATATTGGGTTGCAACTTTGAGACGGTTGACTAATTAAGGTAGGTGCGAATTCGAATACGTTGCCTCAAACTATAGTTTATTTATTCTTCTTGCTGATGGAACGAGTGAATGACCCGCCTGATGCTAAGTGGTTACCGTCACCAATAACAAAGCATTGCAGGTCACGTTCGTTAGGAACTTGCCCTAGAATACACTGCTCGGCGTCCATCAACCTGAGGCACAAGTATCTCCTTCGCTTATGTTTTTTAGGTAAGTCTATTCAAAAACAAAACTTACTAATCAAATAATATATTAGAAATTTAAAGGTGTTCATATCACTTGGCTCAATCAGATACTGGTCAATTTTCACTTACTTACTATGAATTTCCGTTGCTGTTCATAAACCGTGGAATGTTGTACTTATGATCTGCTCTTAATATTGTCATTCTTCCATGAGATATTTGATAACAGTGATCACAAAGCACAACAATCTGTATCAATTATAAGAATTTTTGACTTGACTGACTGCCTAACTTACTGACTGAACTGCTGTTGACTGTACTCTTTCCTTATTGTTTTTCGTGCGGTATTTGCCTTTAATTGTGCAATTCGAATTTCTCTCATGAACCTATTAAGCTTAGAACACTGTAGTAACCGTTGGTAAATCAAATAAATAAACGACACACAGCCTAAATCGTAAAAAATTCAACCCCTCTACGCAGAAGGTACCTATGCGAGGCTTGAAGTTTGCGTAACAATAACTTCATTTGGACAAAGTCGCGTGCTTTTCGCAGTGTAAACGCAGCCATCGTTTAGAATACTCGTTATCTGGAACCTTTTTATATTTTAAAATTTTTCTTTTTTTTTTGTTTTGTCGAGCGTAGTCACAGCTCAGCTGGTAGAAGCTCTGCCATCTGCGCTGTAGGTTGTGGGTTCGATTTTTACCGAGAACAAAACATTTGTGTGATGAATACAGATGTTTGTTCTGAGTCTGGGTGTTTTATTGTATTGTATTGTATTCTATATTATGTATTTACAAAAAAAAGTATTGTGTCAAATGTATATTAGTATTTGCTTGTTTGGCACACCTATTCGCTTCGAAGCGTGTGTGTATATTATATAATGGCATTATGTATCCGCGATTGCATATTATAACATTCCAGTAGGATTAGGTCCAGAGAATATGTGTACCTAAGTCCGAAATACCTCCACAATCTACATATGTTATACTACTTGCTGATGGAAGAAGCACAACGTTACCTCGCAGTCTTGTGCACTAGGACTCTGCCCTTACGGTGCACTGACCAGCGTATACCTGCATAACCTGACGAATATATCCTGAGAGATTCATACATGTGTTAAACCTCCTGTACCTGTAATTTCACTGGGCACCCACGACCTTTAAGCCGTTATAGCCGTTATACCGTTATACGTTATACGCTATACGTTATACCGTTGTAACTTACGTAGTAACTTGGACATTATAATTTTGACATTTAATTTAAATTTATTTTGTGTTTATTAGTGATTTGTATGACTTGTTTTAAATATTGTTAATCAGTAATTGGTTAATCATTAGTTGTTGGTCAGTAGTAATTGCTGTGTTTTGTGCCGCTCTAATTAACTAACGAAATAAATAATTAGCTTCACTAGTATATCAATTAAGCGCGTTTTGAAATTTATTACTGCGTTGTTATTATATTCTGTAGACCGCAGAAGTAGAAGTACAAAATAATAATACGATTTACAAACAAAACTAAATTTTATTGATTTGTACAAATACTTTAGGCTTGTGTCTCATCTCTTACCACGGAACTAGCATTAGGTGCACTGTGCCAACTATTAATCAAATACAAATTCAAAATAACTTTATTGCGAATATGGGTGAGAAGTACATGTTGGGATTTTTATATTATGATCTACCATTATTCCACTGTATAGCATGTAATATTAGACAAAGTTCAATAGCATGTTAGATTCAATTAAGTATATGTCATGAAATTCCAAAAGAAAATAAAAACAACGATAGGTATGTACCAATCTGTGGTATGTACATAGTTAATAAAAATCGAATAGGTGAGTTCAGTAAAAAATAATAAGTCAATCAAATCAAATTTCAAGCTATAATATGCTTTTCCGTAAAGTAAATTTTTTACACGATTCCTAAATACATTTATAAAAGGGGAGGTCAGCGTTGCATAAAGAAGCTTAGTATACATTTTTGTGGCCATGCAAAAGATGCTATTGTTAAGTTTCGCTATTTTATTCATAGGACAACAAATTTTATGTCTATGTCTTATGCTTTTAAACGCATCAAAGAAGTGCATCTATAAGGGAATCCAGTCCACATCTTATAAATAGTCAGGATGGTAAAACTCAAAATATATATCCACTGGCATGTTTAGTTTCTTAAATAAATAAAACTCGTGCAAGGCCAGGCGTTGCACGGTGTTCATCATGTGGACATACAGCTGCCCTGCGCAGTAGTATAATGGAATACGACTCTTCCAGAACTGGAACTTCACTGGAGTGTAGAACTTCATGACAATGCATTCCAGCGAGTACCTTTGTGTGCTCATGTCAGATATTACCTAGAGAATTAAAAGAATCGTTTGAAAATGTGGTCAGTAGTATAACTAAGTACGACGATAGATCAATCTTTGTAGAACATTGCAGACAAGAGATCAAAGAGTTTACGTTGTGCCTGATTTAAAGCGTTACAGTAGCTCATAGACACCGCCGGGCTAAGATGTGCAACATTTCATTTTATTTATTTTTTTATTCCAGTAAGATAACATTTAAGATACACTTGGAAATGACAAAAAAAATACAATAAAATGTCAAACACAAAATTAAATTAAGAAACAAAAGAATTAAATTTAAATTAATTAAATCACAAAAAATTCAACGAAAAAAAATAGATTAGGTACATCACAGTACAGAGTAGAGCAAACCATAATAGTCTAGTCATCAGCTAGAGCTTCGTCAAGAGTATAATACCGTGACGAAACGTGAGATATATCGCGCTTGACACGAGATTTTTATCTATTGATAGACATTTAGATAAAATACCCAAAGATAAGCTCAACATAAGCATTAAGTCTTTATTTGGCAGAACGAGATAGTTTTTTTGGCACTGCCATATTAGCACAGGAGATCTCTATTTTCGCACATGACAGCGAGTAGATAAAATTTTGTCGCGTTGCACATCTTAGCCTGACTGCGATACCTAACAGAGACAACACGTATGCATAGGTAATAAATTAAATCTAAATGTATCATAATTATTGTATAGCTAGTTCTAGACCAAATGTGTTGAAATATTTGCTTGGTCCGTTCTCTCGATCAATACGCAGAACTTACATATATGAATGTTGTCAAACTATCTTCTCTGTCTGCAAAGCTCATGTTGACTCTCGTTCTCAGGTATTGCCTTTTCGTTACTTGAGGAGTGCAGTACCCGAATTTGTATGTACTGTGTAAGCTGGCTAAAAATATTCACGATGTTAAATATTTGTGGACATTTTTACACAACATCATCTAGCCCCAAACTAAGCATAACTTATACTATGGGAACCGGATGACAGATAGAATACTTATGCATGTTTTGTATATACATAAGTACTTAGAATAAAATATAACACTCAGACACAGAACAAAACATTTATGTTTGTCACACACTATGGGTTACTACGAGCTGAGCTGTGACAACTGTCTGTAAAGAAAGCACTTTACAAGAGATTACTAGATATTTTACTCGAAACACTATTTTATAAGTTTCATTAGCACCGTGGTGAATTTATTTAGGTACTTCTAGGCAGCAGATGGTCTTCCAAAACGTTTGGATCGTCAGGTGCGGCTCCTGCGTCGGCACTCCTCAATGCATACATGGCTTCGTTGGCAGGAACAGCTCGCCAGCCGTCACTGAGTCCTTTAAACAAGGAAAATAGGTATATTCAATAAAACTTTACTTACATTATTGTATACAACATAATAATATGGTGTTTTTCATATACCGTTCCAAAGACAAAAAAAAATGCAGCTATATAATATTTTTTTCATGGTAATGAAACAGATCTCACACGCGTGCTAACCTATTTGATAATAAGCGGATCGGCTATAAACTGACTTTGTACTGCATTCCAATTTTGATACACATCCTGTTTTGTTTTTTACATCCAGTTGATTTTTGATACATTCCATAGAAGTAAATTCACTCTAGAACTTGATATTACGGCAACTAATATTTTCTTCTATGTCAATCTTGAAGATGTCAATAGAACTTGTCACTAAAAATTATATTTTTTATTTATTATTATATAACGGAAGGAATGTAGTATACTTATACAAAAATTTTACATTTAATATTTAACTTATCTACCTTATATCTACATATTTTATAATAACTCTAAAAAAATTCTACCTATAGTAAACTGCGGGAGTAGTTTACATCTGGATAGCTAAACTAATTATCTATCCAAGATAAGCACCAGCCCTTTGTCACTTGGTTTCGGTTTTCCTATGAATAAAATACTGCTCCATTCAAATGAGGTGAAGTTATTTACGTAAAATTACATAGTGGCACAGGCAAAGTGCATGCGTATGTAGGTAGCATTAAACTTACATTACTATATACATTATTATACTAAGAGGTTTTACAAATGCCTACAACTAAGCGCTACGTACAGGAAATAAAACAACATTGTATTTTCACGCATAATTAATTAGTTTTATTTATATTTATTTATTTTGTACAATAGGAGTTATTGAGCGAATTACCTGAATCATTATGGCCCAATGTGGCCCAAGTTATATTTGCAAATAATCTAAAAAATATATTTTGACTTGACTATATTAGCTTTATTGCGTAAATTATACCAACAGGAAAATACAGTGTGAAACAGAACTATTGAGAGTTTAAACAAAACTTACAGACAATTAATTCGTTTTATAGTGTATATATTTATATTATCCCAAAATATATCCCACTCGGGGCATTTTTGGCAACATAAAATCTTTATCTATATATTTTTTGACATGCGAAATATTTAATCTCATTATTTTTAATTTATATATTGACATTGTGAAATAGTTAGTGTAATTGGATTAACCCGTGCTAATTATTAAATAAATAAATAAATAATAATAAATAATACATAATTTATTCTGTATAATTTTTAATCATTCAACTATTTTATGAACTAAGATATACTTGTTATACTATTCCTGGAGGAAGTAGAACTTAAAGGTGTTTTTACTAACTCAAACCACATGTTTCTAGTAGCTGGATCACAAACTATAAAATATACAAACAAAACAAATCCTTGCAGAGTGGCAGTTAAACAAAAGAGGTAAGACCACAGTAAGTTACTGTTAAAAGAGAAAATTCCGAAAATCCATGTTAAGCCCAGCAAGAAGAACAAGAATACAGATAGTCTCAACTGAGCAAGAACAAGATCCATATCTGTTGGCTTCATTTTATCATTCTTTGAACCTCGAGATATAGAATACAAAACCATCATGAAAAGAACTACATTAACTAGCAGAATAATGCTAATTGGTAGCATTATACCCAGTAAAAAGAAGTAGCCTTTTGGGTAGCACAAGGGTTTATATGTTGAAGTACTGGGTATATAACTTTTAAAATCGATTGACAAAACTATAATTACTGGAATCAGTGGTATGCCCCATCCTAATATCGCGAACTTGAACATGAATCGTGATGGTCTACTGACACCTAAGACCTGAACGTATCTAACAAATTGAAGAACAGCAGTTATCAGCATCCACATGAAGCTTGCAAGTATAGAATAATGTAACATAGCTCCCAAAACAACACATCTTGTTTTATTATTTTCAGTGATTACATAGCCTTTGTCAACTTTTACAAACATTCTATCGTCTATATTAGAAATTATTATGAATATAAGAGGTAGTGCAATGGCAGTAGACAGTTGCAATAGCACTTTAGTTCCAGCTTTTCTTCTCCAATTTGAAAACACCATTGCGGTTATCCATATTCCTATTATGCCTAACAGTGAAAGGATGCAGCCCACCAAAGTAATTGTATTCAAAGCCTTGATATGGTTGTAACCTGAATAAGTTTTGTTATCTGTATCGGTTTTTTTACTAGGTATGGATATTAACTGACTGAAATGAGTAAGGTGATAACATTCACAAACTGTAAAATTATTCATTGTATGAAATTGACTTACTGGATAACATCCGTTAGTTTTCCATAAACCAAGTGATTGTGTTGAATTTGTCGATTGAAAATCCCAGAAACTGCACATTTTATGAGATTTCGTTTGATTAATTTGCCTGAATACGATTGGTAAAGGATATTTTAAATTAGCTATGTATCCTGGTATGGAAACCCCTACTATACGACTGTTTATGACGCGATTCTGTGGTTCAAGTTCTTGGAAAACGACATCGTTTCGAAACACACTAACTATAATGTGCAAAAGATTGGTTTCTATAGTTTGTTCCTCAGTATCGTGATGATTAACTTTAAGATGTTGTAAAAGTTGAGTAGGCAGCCAAGTTGCAATTTCCAAATTTTCTAAAGCAAGAACGTCATCCAAAGTTGTATTGGCATAGAGTGGCTTTATTACCATATCTGTGAATATATCTGACGAAGATACTCTGTGAATAGCCAGGCCTGTTATATTAGTGAGTTCTGGAT
The DNA here is from genome assembly GCA_947095575.1 of Electrophaes corylata. Classification (NCBI taxonomy): domain Eukaryota; kingdom Metazoa; phylum Arthropoda; class Insecta; order Lepidoptera; family Geometridae; genus Electrophaes; species Electrophaes corylata. The sequence continues at coordinate 10,355,778 of OX352699.1, read as the reverse complement.
AGGAAATTTGAACAATAAATTGAGGCTTCACAGCCACTTGATAAGCGTATTCGACCAAATCTAATTTTGAGTCAAACGTTTTTATTTCTAAGTTATTCGTTTGGCTTTCGTTTTGAATTGCTATCATTTCAATTATGTCACTAACTGAGTTAAGTATAACGTTTGTGGAATTAAGTGTTTGAGCAAGATGCATGTAGTCACAATCCAGATTCATAACTCTATCCATAACCCAAGCCATATTTTCAATATCACCAATATCAACACAAGTTTCATTAGTTTGAGCCTTATTTAAAATCTGTTGTAGTGACATTGAAAGGTAATAAATGTCCGCAGGTATTATTGAATTAACATCATTCAGAACAAAACCTAGGCCGTCAGTTAAAAAGTTAGTTGTATAGTTTTCTGGTAACTGACCCTTTACAACATTGTAAAGAAAGGTGGTCGTTTCTGAAGGCACATAGTTACCGTCGCATTGACCTTCAACGGGACCCCACATGCCACCTAAATGATAAGACCCTTGGCACTGCCTTTTTACAGGCAAACCATTAGATTGTAGGCAAAATTGCTTAGGGGCTGATATATGACCTATTGGAGTCAATTCCCAATCAAGAGTAAGATAGTCATTTGAAGTGGTTGGCAAACAGTATACCGAACTCGTCAAATTAACAAAAGAACAATTTACAGAAGGTAAGTTTTGTATAGCGGTTAATTTTAAATAATTGTATTGTTCTACTATATTAAGAACTTCATCTTTATATGTATTTGGTACTGCTGCATGGATATGAAGTAAAACCGTAATGTGCTCGTTTGTGAGCTGAAATATGTCCATCAACAAAATATTTTCAACTTTCAATACATCATTAATATTAGATAAAAACCCATCTATATCTGGTGGATTTTCCGTTTCGTTGGTATAGTTATAACAATTTAAGGTTAATGAATAGACGTGAACTTCTTTGCCTTTCGGATTTACTATAAGTTTATTGGTGCTTATCAAAGAAAAATTAAACGTATGTCCTTCACACCAGTATTGAGCCGATCGATCGGTTACAAGATTAACCGTATAAACAATTTTTTCAATATATGTATCATTAATTTCTTGCTGCACAAACATGTAAGGTATGTCACTAATGTGTACAACCCTTACAAAGCCTTGGGCATCAGAAAAGCATTGAACACCTTTATCGTTGTAATCGTATTTCCACAGACCGGACGGAAAATAAATTGTGAGGTATATTTTATTTTCTTCAGAAATAAACTCAAACATTAATTCTGTTTTGCCATAAATAACTTCAGTTTCACAAGCCATACAAGGCAAGTTTGACGAAGAGTTAATAAGTCCTAAAGATCCAATTTTATTAATGATTCCTTCTAGATTTAAGCTTGATAATTTGTCTCTTGTGTCTTCATTATTGTTAGTCGTACTTTTAAGCCAACACCATACATCTTCAGGAAGGTCGTATTGTTCAACGATTTTTGTAAAAATATATCTATTTAACGAATTAGAACTCATTGGTTTTTTACAGATGTTAGTTTTAGCGAAATCAATAAATGATAAACCCATTTCAGTATCTGTCTTTTCTATGCCAAAGCATGTACCATCATCAAGCTTGTAACGAAAAGCATGATAACCTTCCGGACACATCGCAGGGTAATGATCGTTGTTTATATAAAAGCATAAGCTGGGATATGTTTCGGCACATGCATCTGTTAAAATTAGTCGCTGTTCTATATCCAAAGCCAAACAATTTTTCCAGAAATAGTTTTGAAACTTTAAATCATCACTGGTTTTTACCTGCTTTCTCCAATAAGGACCTGGAATAGCCCATACAACTGGATTGAAAAGCTTTTGTCTATGCGCCGGGAGCCAAAAATACCTAGATATATTAATGGCAACCAACGAGTCAATCAACGAATCAAATTCACTTTTATCAAGATCTGTGATAACGGAGGCACCGCCGCTTGTAAAACAAGGATAATTCCAGTGGGAAGCGATGTCGGTTTTGTAGCAATAGTCAGTGTTGTTTTCGGATACTACGTGAAATCCTGACGGACACGTTGTCTTATTGTAGAACGTTTCGACTATCGCACATGGCTCTACATCTTCAGCAGCGGGTACCCATTTACCCTCTGTACAGTTTCTTCTCACTAAGTTATTTTCTCTGTAACAAAGCGGTTCGGACTCGATATTGTATGCATTGGGAGTTTTGCTCCATTTTACCTTAATTCCACTTGGGGATTCTTCTTCGGTACAATCCTGAAAATATTATGTTATGTAATGTGACTTTTTTTATTAAATCACCACTAAGCTTCGTGATTTTTCGATATAATTTTTTACCTGAAAACTCGGTAGAACGAACACAAGTAAAAGAAACAATCTCAGCTGCTGCCTCATTATGACTTGAGCTTTATATAGTATTATTAAAAGTAATACAGCAAATATATTGGTCAAACTTTGTATTTCAGCGCTAGCCAACGCATGATGTACAACTGTGATTTCGAGTAGACACGGCCACCAAAGTATTATGAGATAACATGATGGTGGGTGATATCTGTTTACTCATGTCTGTATACATGATGTTGAAAAATTACTCGCATATATTTTTCTTAGTCATGTTTCAGGACATCTTGAATCAGATAAGTTTACAAATATAATAGCATAAATATTTTCTTTGATTTATTATATAGTGCTAGTACATTATTGTTTTAAACACTACATGTTTGCTTGTTATAAAGGATTTATTTGCTTAAAATGAAAAGAAAATTGATCAATGTACTTTTATTACTAAGTTTTGGTAAATTAACTATTGATATTAAAACTTAGTTACAGATACTGATATGCCTATTATAAATATAATTACAGGCAGGTCTACTCCTAGAAACGGTAAACGAAATTTCGTATTGCCGTTTTGTAATAAACTGCGGGGCAACTTGGTAGCCGTTAAAAGTCAAGTTGACGCTGCCTCATATACCGCGTAGTGTAACTCAAAACGACAATACGAAACTTCGCTTATCGTTTTTAAGAGTAGACCAGCTGGTACACCAAATAGATAATACCTAATTTCATATTAAAATTATAGTGTTTATGAATTGTGTCTCGCATTGTGAGTCGTGAAGTTACTTATACTCTTTTCTTTTTATGAATTTTCAGTTAGTTCAGCCTGCTCAAATAACACCTCGGCATCGTTCGAAAAATTAATCGATTACGTACAGGATATAAATTCTAGGCTTATATATCCAGATCCAGGTAATCGTTCGTTTTACAGCAAACAGGTAATGATGATGACTAATATAATTATACTAGCAGAACGCGCACGACTTCGTTCGTAGTTATTTTTAAACAAAGTTCAATTAAGCCTTTCGACCAGGGGTTCAGGCTGTGCGTTGTGTGTATATAAGTCAGTCAGGCTAAAGATTCTTATAATTGGTATAGATTAGTGGATATGTTACCACACTTGTGATAAAGCACTATAGGAATCAGGTACCAGATAGAATACTTTTATCATAGGTTCACGACACAAACATTAATTTTTGATCTCTATAACTTTTTAGATCAACTTTACAGTGAGTATGTTTATGGTGATTGTTCTACAAATACATCAACAATATTTTATGCCAGTGTAAATATGCCCTATGAAAAACTTAAGGGCAAAGTTATTTTAAGGGTAAGTAAAACATTTAAAAGCACTTTTTCTTTAAAACCATGTTAACAGCCTTTCCTTTTTTTTACTGACTCAATTTGGCTAGAAATTTGGTATTGTCTTTCGAATGACAGAAAGAAGAAAGAAAAATTTGTGCATTACTCAGACAAAGACTTATTCGACTATCCGATAAAAAACGGTACATACGCTTATAATATATGGAAAACTGGGATTTAATGATAGAATAAGCCAATGCCCCACCTGATATGAAGTGGTTACCATCACCTATAAAAAAGCGTTGCATCTCAGGTCCTGCACGTTAAGACCGTGACCTACGGTGCACTACTCTACATTCATCAACCTGAGGCATACTAATATTATACGCCATGTGTCTGTAATTTCACTGGCACCCACACCCTTCAAACCGGAACACAGTAAAAGTACTTCCCCGGACAAGCTCATTACAAAGAGTTCTAGTACTACTACTACTTCTTTTCTAATAGTGAATCGAATATTCACTATTAAATTGTTGTGGACCAGTAAGTGGAGACCTCTACACCATTACGACTACTAAAAGCTTTTACCTACTTACAGTAACAGAATCTTAATTATAATGTGCTAGTTGCTGCTAAATTATAATAGTCATACTTGACGACCGATGTGGCGCGGCGGGCGAATGTCCGCTTGCGACGCAAGAAGTTGCGGGTTCGATTCCCGCCTTGGGATAAATGTTTGTACGATCTGCAAATATTTATTCCGGGTGTTCTGGGTATTTTTCTATGTATAATAAAAAATATCAATGTATGTAATATAATATTGTATTAAGTATATCAGTCATCTAGTACCCATAACACAAGCTCTGCTTAGCTTGGGGCTAGATGATGCTGTGTGGATCGTCCGGCATTATTTATTTATTTATTTATATATTTGTGAAAAACTATTCTCAAGCTTCACTACTCTATTAAAACCGTAGGCTACAAACAACCTATTTGCAAGTCCTGAATTGTTTCGTTTGTTTTTTTGGTTGCAGGGTTGGCTAGACATAAAACACTTGCCATCGTGCATAATTTTAAGAGCTACATCGTTTGAAGAGGATAACTACAGAGCAACTGTCTTCAATTTCCAAATCTGCGTAGCTCGGCTAACATACATACATACGCAAAGGACTTGGCGTTACTACTACTACGAGTGGTTCATCCCTCATGATATTGCTACGACTATGAACTGGGATATTTACTTCTACGGGCCTAATGAGGAAGATTGGTGATCTACAGAGTTATCTGGGGCCCAATTCTTATAACGACAAACGATAATTCAGATGAGCCCAATTTTGACAATCAAGTTCTTGTTCAAAGCTCGTCCCAGCTTAAAAAAAAATACAAGGATTGAGCCATTATAAGAAAGAAGGCAGTCTAATATAATAACCAGCCTCAGACAGTCTAATTATTATAAGCTTTGTTTAACTAAACATACCAAAAATAAAGTTTCTAACAATAAAGTTTTAACAAAGATTTTATATCATCCCAAAAATTATTTCTTAGAGTGGGATTTAAGCCCACGACCTTCCCCTTGACACGGGGATGCGATAACCAACTTCGCCACCGAGGATTCAAATGACTTAACGAAAATAAGATTTGGAATGTTTTTCATACGGTACTGTAGCGACCGTGGTTAGGTCTAAGGGAAGGTCGTGGGTTCAAAAACACGAAGAAATAATTTTTGTTTGTGATTTCCTTAAGTGTAGGTAAGCACTATAAAAAACTAATAAACAATAAAGTTTAAGACTCTAATGATTTCCCTATTAACATTGATCCTATTGTGCGCATTATGTTAGTAGCCATGCAAATTCTCATACGCTAAGAAATTCTAAAAATTGTACGAGTATCCGTAGTGATACTAACGAATATTCGTAGAATATAAGAATAAGAACAGATATAATTAATGCAAGTAAACATATACTTTGTAAATAAACAAAAATGTCGTTTTGTAAACAGGCTCGGGATGTTTCTTTAAACCTTTGTGTATACAAAATAGTTTACGTTTTTATGTGTAGAACTTTGCAACTAAAGTTTAGTTGCGTGTTGAGTGTTTCTTACACCGTACTTTATAAAACATGATTTTCATCTTGGAATGTTTTACGTTTTGTTTTTTATTACGTAAGTTGAGAAAACGTTTATTTTTTATATATTTATTTGGGTAAACAAACAGTAGCACAATATACATAGCTAACAACAATTTAATAATTGTGAAACCAACACCGTTTACCACAGATTATGTTAAAAGTATTACTATACCTGGATTATAAGAGATATTATGTACTATACTAAACTAAAATCTCACGAATCTTTTTTTTGAAAGTGCTAGGACGCGCGGGTGAAATTGAAGTTGGAATTGTAAGAGTGAACCATACGGTACATAGTAGATCGTTTGCCAGCATTAGTACGGCACCGAACTGTTGCAAATAATTGACAAGAAATTTTTTCTAGTATATTAAGCCAGTATTTTCTTTTTTACCTGCTAATAAAAAAGAGATTTAATTATTTATTTTTTATTTGGCTTACTAATGGAATAAGCAGAAGACTCACCAGATCTTGAGTGGTTACCATCTATTATAGCAAAGCACTGTCTCGTAGGTGACGATCGTTAAGAACGCGCTTTACTTTTCACTGGTCTACGTCCATCATTATCAACCTGGGGCATACAGATTCTAAGCCTCATTTAAGTTTTTACAGATCTTGTGGTTGGCTACACACTTCACAATGCATTAGATAGCATCGTATTTACTACAAATGATATTCCAACAGGTAATACCTAAGTATAATATAATAATAAGACCTTCACGACTTTAATCCCCAATCACGGTATATATCCCCTTAGATATCTTAGTACCAAGTACCTATCCGAGATTCTTCGAGGATGTCTATGGGAGGGTAGTCAGAGGTACGTCAAAATATTATATTTGGAACATACCCACAGTTTGCAGTAGTTGGTATTCCATACGTGAAAGCCCATCACCGCTGCTAGAATACTAACTAGGTTTCTCACGATGTTTTCCTTCACCGCTTAAGACCACTGGCATCACGCACATAAATTTTTTGAATAGGAAAATCCATTGGTGCAAAGTCGGATTCGAACTCACGAGCTTAGAATCAGAAGGCGGGGTCATCCTAATGGACCGCCGGTGCTCTTCTTACGAGTATTTTAATTTTATACTTATAAACCGTGGTTCGTATGAAGTTATTTTCATACAAACTTCAACCTCCACTACACTCCTTTAGAGGTTGAATTCCAAAAAATAATTCATTAGCACAATACGCCAAGACTAATTACAATACTAGTGAAAACGCACGCGACTTCGTTCGTGTAAAACTATTTTCATACAAACTTCAACCCCTATGCTCTTAGGATTAGGAATTTAATTTCAGTAATTCCTTAACTAAACTCTCGTAACGAAATATCATTAAATTCAAGTTTCTCGTGTCAATCGCCAAATGGTGTTTTTCGAAACTGACATTTCGACAATCAAATTCTAGTTTCAATCTCGTCTCAGCTGCAAAAAATAGAAGAGTAAGGCCACTGATATTAAGTAAAGTCTAAGATTCACAGAGAATCACATTATCATTAGTTTAGGTATTATTAGTTTAGTATTAGGTCATTAGTTTGACGACCGTTGTGGCGCGACGGGCGAATGTCAGCCTGCGACGCAGGAGGTTACGGGTTCGATTCCCGCCTTGGGATAAATGTTTGTACGGTCTACAAATAATAAATATTTGTAGACCATGGGGGTTTGCTCTCTCTGTCTCTGTCTGTCCTATACAAAGTGTCTGAAACAGTCGACACAGGTCCAGGACACAGGACACAGGTATAATGCGTTATTGCTATTGTTTAATCCTAATTAATCATAAATATGTATTTGTACCTACTTTTTCAGGGGACATACACAGTGAATATTACTTCGGTAAATGTGCTTCACGAGAAAAAGAATTGTTCGATAAACATACGTTTAAGTACGAAGAATTAAAAGACAGAATGATTATTAGGGTAGGTTCATAAGTATTTAAGGTATTCTTTTGGTAAGGCTTTGCAGTCTGAAATCATATTGTGTGTATTTTTCCAGGCACGACTTTCGAACGTGACAACGGAGCCATCATGTGTATATCTTCGAGCTAAGTCAGAATTTAGCGAAATAATAAGATACCATGCCTATAAGTTTAATATTTGCTTATGTCGCTTAGTATACAACTACGGTGGAAGAATGTTCAAACATTTCTATTATGAGTGGTATGCTCCCGTTGAAATGATGCCGGGTATAGTTTGGGAACTGTATTTTTATAGATAAAAACAAACAATTCAAATATGTATACCTAGGTGTATATATAAAACTACGCCTATATAACAATAAGCGACTTTGTTTACTAAATGTTTTTTTTCATTCAATAACAAAATGCATTAAATATCGGAAAGGGTTCGGAGTTATTGTTATACATAGAACGGTTAACAAATGTATTAGATGCATAATTTGTTCGCATTTTATTGAGGTTGGAATAGCTGATATTTTCTAAATCTGACTCGAGGACATCTAAACCTAATTTTATTTAACAAATAATGGCTGTCAATATTAACTATTAACTAATTTATACAATAAAATTTGATCACGTTTGATATTAATTGTTTATCTAGGATTAATCTTTTTATTGAAGATCTGTAGACTAGGTGTTCGACAAAATCTTTCAGATTTTTTTTCAATTTGGTTAATATAGACATTATACTGTGGATTCCAAACAACAGAGGTATATTCTAAAATGGATAAAACGAATGAGTTTTACAAAGTTTTTAGTGTAGTTCTGTTTTTAAAATCTCTACTTACTCTCAAAACGATTGATTCAATATGCTCAGAACCCCAAAGTATTCCTAGATCACGCACCATGGTTACTTTATAAAATAACTGACCATTTAAAGTGTAGAAATACTTTACTGTGTTTTTTTTTCGGGAAAACGATATGATACTGCACTTTTTAACACTTAAAAATAACATATTAACGGCACAATGAGAGGATAGTACATCCAAGTTTTCCTGAAGCTGAGCACAATCTTTCTAATTTGAGTATTTTATTATCATCTGCATAATATGTTGAATAAAAGGGCACCCAAGTGTGACCCTTGTGGCACACCAGAAGGTTCAGGGGTAAAGATGAACAATAGTCTTTGACTGTAACAGCCTGACTACGATCCCTCAAGTTTGACTCTAGCCAACGTAAGAGATCGCCATGGATACCGATACCCATAAGCTTCTGCAATAAAATATCATGTAGTTTTACGCCAATCATAAACCATTTTCGATGGTATCGTTCTTTTTGTGGTTCTTTTATGGTTTTATAGGTTTTCGGTAATTTCGTCAATCGTGACAATCGATAAAATTACCAAATTCCTAATAAAAAAAAATTACAATCACGTTAGCTATATTATGTATATTACCATGCTATATTATGTATCTACTTGAAGAACGCATAAAACATGGGAATGCATAACACATTAAAAACTGCACATAGTAATTTGAATTTCGTGCCCGAGCAATACGTATCTCCGAAATCGAAGATTTTATCTGGGGTTTTAAAATAGAGGCATCAGTGTTATGATTATCGTATATCTACAATAAACGCACGCATACTATTTCTAGTTGACTATTACTACATTAGGAATTTATAAACAATGTATTGTTTTACAAAGAAGATAATGTGTTTGTATTGTTAGAAAAAAGAAAATAATATTATTCTCACCAGTGGCTCAAGAAAAAGTATTTATTAAGCGTTTGCCAATTGACAGTTCTATTACTGCTTTTCCTAACTCGGTGTCAACTACCATGAAACCCAATACATATATTCCAATTAGTTTTTTATTATGTTTTAGTAAGTACCTATTTATAATTATGTTTTGACAGCCGTCACAGCTCAGTTCTAGTAGCCCTGTACTGTTTTTTGTCTGGGTGTTATATTGTATGCTACGTATGTATTTAAAACAAAGTAGATAAGTGTTCTATCAGTCATCTAGTTCCCATAGTAGGTACAAGCTATTCTTAGTTTGGCTAGATAAAATATTAATTTAAATTTTTATTTCAATATATTTTAATTATTTATTTATTTTAATCTATAAATATAAAAGAAAGTCGTGTTAGTTACTTCACTTATAACTCAAGAACGGCTGAACCGATTTAGCTGAAAATTGGCAGGGAGGTAGTTTAGAGCCAGGAGAAGGACATAGGATACTTTTTATCCCGAAAAAATAACGGGAACGGGAAAAAACTGCCACGCGGGCGAAGCTGCGGGCGGCCGCTAGTATGATATATTTTGTCGTTGCTTTGAAACAAATAATGATTTTATGTTACAGTTAAACATATATCGAGCTGGCAGTTTTTTACATCGCTGGAAGATTATAGACTTACCAGATATGACCCTGAAAAAAGTAAAGTATTGTGACAAATTAACAAAGTACTTTCTTGTTAATTTGTATTTTATTTTACTTTTTGAGATTACATTGGTTGTATTCCGACAAAGCCCATTTTTGCCTCTCTATCTTTTTTTGCAGGAACAAGTCACAGCCAGTATACTTATGGTAATTGTAAGAGAGACTCCGATATGAAGCTGTATGCACACGTTTATAAAGACCACATCGATATTCTTGGGAAGACCATAATACGAGTAAGATTTTTCTGCTGCTGTTGCATTGATAAATCTTTATAATTTTTATATAATAATTGGGAGGGTGATAAGATAATTAGGTTTATTTTATTACGTATTGTCGCTATTTTTTTGCGTTTTTGCTGCGCTGTTCTAATTGCGCAGTTTCAGTTACAGTCTATTACATTCGGTATAAACTAGAAACTTTAAATTGTAATGTATTGTTTAAAATATTGGAATATGATAATAGCCGTACCTATATTCTAAATTGCATCCAAATCGGTCCAGCCGTTATCATTTTAATATGAAAATCTCGTGAATGTCGTTAGATGCAACTAGTACCCGATTCTTATATCCTACTAGTGCCCGTTAGTAGTACTACGGGTCGTTGCCTGTCAGATAAGCTCTCACCTCATTGGCCATTGTAAACAGTTACTATAAGTAAGTAATCTGTAAGTAAGTAGTAAGTACGGGCATATGAGAACGCACCAAGAGATGGGCAAGCAGCATCTCTTGTAGCTTGCCCATCTTGCTTAAATCAATACCTTGGTCCAATCGTGCCTACCAAACAGGGTGACTATCCTGCTAAATATGGGAGAATCTACACTGAGAAAAATGAAAAACCAAAAGTGCCGTAAAAACCGACCAAACGTAACAACGAACAGAAACGCCTTATAAAGCCGGAACAACTTTATAAGGCGTTTCTGTTCGTTTGTTACGTTTGATCGGTTTTTTGCCTTTATACGAACAAAATCGCCGTAACAACGGCACTTTTGGCTTTTCATTTTTCTCAGTGTGTAACTTATTTTGGCTGACGGGGATGCATAGTTGTGTTGTGTTGTTTTCAGGGTTGGCTAGATATACATCGAATTCCTACTTGTATACTCCTCCGAGCTACATCATGGCCAGAAGACTTATTCCGCAGTACTGCATACAGATTCCAAATATGCGTGCCACGTCTGTCTTACTGCCACACACATCAAAGGCTTAAGTATTACTATTACGAATGGTATATTCCAGCAGATTATGTCGGTGGTATGAACTGGGATATATACTTCTATGGACCAAAGAGTTATTCGTGGTAAAGAATAAAAAATGCTGAGTTTCTGAAGTTTAGTGAATACTTAAAAAGGCTGAAACTACGACTACCAGGCTAAGATGTGCAACGTGATAAAATTTTATCTACTCGTTATCTCGTGCAAAATAAAGATATATCTTCATATTTTCCTGTGCGTTAGGCAGTGTCAAAAATTTGCTTATTTTTGGCAGTGGGTGTTTTATCTATAATTTCTAAAATGTCCATAAATAGAAAAAATAGAAATAAACGCAATTCATCAAATAACAAATCTTTGTTTTCGAAGTGTCTGGAGTTAAAGAAGGAAACATCTTTATCCTAACATAAAATGATCTGTCAAAAGATAAATTGCCATCTCTTACCAGTGGGTACCTTGATTAATAGTGACAGGACTTCTTCTAAACCATATTTAGAAAACGTTTATAAGTATTGGGGGTTATATCTGACCTTTGAGTTGATCAATTTATCTGAGTATCTGGCGGGTAACGTAATCCAAAGTTTGTAAAACATTAGATGGAACATAAATTAAATTAGTTTTACTCAATAACTAGTACTATAACCAATTTATCTGAGTATCTGGCGGGTAACGTAATCCAGAGTTTGTAAAACATTAGATGGAACATAAATTAAATTAGTTTTACTCAATAACTAGTACTTAATTATTAGCGGCGATGGGCTTGCAACCTGTCGCGCATGGAATACCAACTACTGCAAAATGAGGGTATTTACCAAATGGAATATTTGGACGTATCTCTGAGAACCCCCTTAGACTTCATTAAAAAATCTCGAGCTGGTACTTAGAGATCTGAGGGGATATCTACCGTGCCTGGTGATTAAAATTGTGAAGCTATTTTTTTATTTTTTCTAAAGTATTTTCGAACCTTTTCAGGCTTAAATCAACCTGTATATTAACACCAAATATATTAGCACTGGTACGTGTCAATCCATCCTAGGTAAACTTTGATATCATATCGCAGGTACAGGAATATACCAAAGTATATTCATTGATTTTACTCCATACATGTCATATAATAAGCATATCTATCCATCACGTGTCATATCTGCATTGTAGTTATAGATGAAAACCTTTTATCTTAGTTGCTAAAGACTACGCGATCATAAGCTTTTAGCTGTGTCAATATTACAAGGGAAATTGTTTACATCACTTCACTATAGATAATAGATATAAAAGTAGGTAGGTTTGTTTTGCAGCAAAAGTTCAATGGCCCTTTTTCACGGTACGGGCCAACCCGCACATTCATATTGTGCAAGTACTTTTCTTTTACAATAAAATAAGTTGCAAGCATTCAGCGGTCGTTTCAATCATTTCCCCGGTCCCATCAACCATCATAACAGTAGTGTCCCCGTACAGTACTTACATAAAATCTGACTTATGACTGATTCTAAGTAACCACCAAAATAACCACTTAACTTGCTGACAAGTTAAATGGTAATGACCAGGCCATATAGCACGTAGAACTGATATAGCGGGGAATAAAGGTTCCCGAACAGCGGCACGCCCAATGATCCGTTGATATTGCTAGGATTGCGGGAAGTCAGCGGATCGATGGATCGGTCGGTGAAAAAAGCTTAAAATCGCTCTTCGGAGACGTTGGAGGGAAGCCTTTTGTCCAGCAGTGGATTTCGTCATCATCAACCTACAATTCATGTAATTTTATTTTATTTTTTTTATTTTATTTATTTAACAAAATCCACAGCTTATAGAAATTACATAACGTTTCATACATACATACCCTATAGCCAATAACGGATTTACATTTTTCTAATGTATGTAATGTAATGATGATTATTTATATAAAATCACGTCTGTATTCCATAGGTGTAGGTAGAGTAGAGACTAAAGATTTCCACTTGCTATGATCCTGACATACCTTTTTTGATTTATTTACTCTCATAAAATTTAACCAGAACTCCATTAACTTACATATTTTTTACATAGAACATGATACGAGGTCAACCTTTGTTACCAAATTAACGTCTAGCCGTAAAAATTAAACAGCATATTTCAAGATAAAATTGTATATTATCCAAATTATTAACTTACTTGATCATATCCCTATTCAGATTTATCAGACTTCAGGCCTCCTTGAGGAAGAGGTGGCGGTGGCACATTGGGTATGGCAGGGTCCTTGGACGAGTAGTTGAGGACGTTAAGATCACTGGGCTCATTGGGTGGAGTCTCTCCCGATGGACTAGCGGGGGCTGCTGCAGGGGCGGAAGCCGGAGCTTGTACAGGAACTAGAGGAAAGCTTGGTGGTGCTCCATAGTTGGGAACACCTAGGCTAGGGCCTACAAAGCTTGGTCCTAAACTTGGGCTCAACACGTTCGGGACATGCCGGTAGAATGGGTAACCATAAGGACCCAGACTGAACGGATCATATGGATCGTACAATCGCACTCCTGGGTAGGAGTAAGCGTAGGGTCCTAGTTGGGTAAAACCGTTATATGCTGGGTTAATGCGTCCTAGAGGTAGGACCTGGGATGGTAGGCCAAACTCGTTTAGAGGGATAGGTGATTCTGTGTTTGGTGGCGGAGGAGGTAAGGTGGAACTATCGGCGTCAGTCGGACTGGCCGAGCTCGGTGGCTCGACTGAAGGGAGAGGTTCCTTGGCAGGGGGCTCTTCAGGCGGGGCGTCTGTTGCTACTGGCGGCGCCGGTGGTGGTGCTGTGGGTTCAACAGCGTCTTTTGGTGGCGCGGGCTGCGGAAGTAGGCCCTGAAACATTTTATGAATAGTTGTAAGAATACAAGGGATAGCAAAATAAACGAACAAGCCATTCGCTCACACAGAAAAACAACGATGTTTTTTAAAGTGATGTTGTTCTATCAAATTTAATACCTACTCACATTGCCAAAAGGGAATTCCCCTCCATATAGGACTGAAGGGTGAACAGCGAAGCCGAATGGATCGTGGAGTACTGGCTGGTAGACAGGGTACGACTTGCTAGGCTCCAGGTTCTGATTCGAGGTGATGAGTGCATTGTAGACCTTCGGGATCCGACCGGGCGATGGGTCAGCGGTTACTGCCAGCAATAGTGCACTCAGTAACTGAAAGAAAGTTTGAAGCTAGAAGGTGTTGTGTAAGATAAGACGCCGCGCCTTTCAAAATAGCATGAGCAAAGTTAAAAAAGTTTTTACTGTGATGCTAAATAAAATCAGGTGCCTTTATTTTAAGTATGCTTGCTGTCCGCTTTAGCAAATAAACAATTTTGTTTTCATTATCACAACATGCGCTTAGCAGAACGCAATATTCTATAATTTTCCTATCTACAAACCAGTTTTTGAATTGCATTAAGTGTTGACTGTAAGATAGCAATTAGGATTTGCCTTGAACGTTGCTAGTGATTCATATAATATATACATACGATCTTTCCTACCTATTCATTTGGTTATACCTATTATAACTGCATAATTGGTCGCAGGAAGCCGATGCTATCAAATAATAAGTATTTTTACTTTGCCCTTGTATTTTTTTCTTTGTGCTTATTGTAGGCTGCAGTAAAATATTGCCTGTTTAAAAATGTAGATTTTTAGAACTATCGATCTCAGTTCTAAAAATTTTTGTTTCAAGAGAAGAAACATTAGTTTATTCGCGCTTCCATTAGTGTTTAAACTGTTGAGTTATAACTTCATTACGTAATTATTAAATGTATAAATTTTTCAACTAAACTAATCACGTATCTCAGAAATGTTGTTACAATACAGTAGGTACTATAATATCGTCACATGTGTTGAATTTTATCATGGTTCTTTTACATTACTAATGATTCTTAGGTGCTTTGCAACGAAGTCCACACGTGTCCACGTTCACTTTACCATTTATGCTCCAATTTATCAGTAACAAGAACAAGGTAAAAAATTCGCACTTATGTATAAATATTATGTAGGTACCTGTAATAATATGTTGCCTTAGGATGTTATTAGCAAATCTATACCAGTTATAAGAATCTTTGCCCTGACTGACGATAAATAGACAATACTACTGTTCGTAGAGACTTGAAATTTTCAGGGTATATTCGTCTTAGCACATATAGATGTTCTAAGAAAGGAGTTCCCGAGGTTCAACCCCTAAACGCATACAGCGTGTGTTGCAGTTAATTTAAAAATCAGCGTCACGCGGACGAAGTCGCGTGGGTTTCGCTAGTCGAATATATAATCGATTCAATTCAAAGTACTATGTCAGTACATACCACACAAAGTAGTACCTATTTAATCTTTATATCTGAGTAGGTTTGGTATCTCATTTTCCGATTATGAAAATATTATTATCGTCTATATAGATCAAATCATTCGCAAAAGCTAGGCTTGTACTTGGTAATTGGATGGACATTTAAACGATTTTATGACTATGATCCGCAATTTGATATAAGTAGTTATGTAATTTTATATATAATTCTATCCCTTGCTCTTGCTTATTCATTGTATCCAACAGATGGTTCACCTGATGTTTCGTCGAATACCTACTTATAATGATGGTAATACGCAAGTGGGATGATTAAATGTAACTGTATTGTCTACTAAACGAGGTATTCGAGGTTCGATATCAACATATTTGCCCGGTAACGCCGTCGGAAATCGCTAGGCGATTGACTAGCTATTGATTATGCCAGCATTTTAGTCTGTCTGAAAAAAATACATCTTTAGGTATTTTGATATTATTTAAATTGTGACAGTTCCAGAGCAGTAGAACCCAAATTTGGGTTCTACTGCTCTCCTAGAATAAATTAATAACTGCCTAAAGTGTGTTTTCTAGGAATAAGGTATATGTATCTGCGCACAAAATTACATCCAATAGGTAAATCAAAGTTTAGGATTGAAATCGACCACTGCTACTTCATTCGGAGGTAGACAATCTGCAGAAACTTTGTCATTGTAATTTGTCACACCAACGAACTTGCTTGAATTAGGTACAGCTGGTCATCCGGAACTATTGTCTTGAGTACTCAGGTACTCTCTTAAATGTGACTTAGGTTTGTTCAAAAATATGCCGATCAATAAAACTACTGTGTGTAAGAAATGCTGACAAAAGGAGCATGACTTAAACATCATTAAAGTACGACAAGCTCTTTGATAAACAGACTAGAAGTCGCTAATCTCAAAAGGTTTCTGAGCTGAAAATCCCATAACTTAGATCATAAACTTTTAAGTCACATCTTGAGGCCCAACTCTCGTATTTTTTTGGAGCTGTGACGAGATTTAAACTAGAATTTGATTGTCAAAACTGAGCGTGTCTGAAATGTCAGAAGTTCGAAGAATACCATTTGAAGATTGTCACAATCAAAACTTGAATCAAAACAAAATTTGAGCCTTTGGTGTTTCCCGAAATTAGCTGTAATAGCCTCATACAAAATACACAGGCAGCGATCGGTAAGTATCGTAGAGATGCAATGAATAGTGAATGTAAAGTAAAAAAAGTACATAAATAAACTGATAACTGGAAATACTGATGCCGGTAAAGAGTTCCAATCCTTGGCGATTTGCACTAGAAAAATGGAAGCAAAACGCTTCGTGCAAAAATGTAAATGTATACAATTCGTTCCCATGCAGAAAATCATGTGAAAACTGTACGTTCATCTTCAATCTACCCGGACCGGACCACGTTTATTGCAGGTATTTATCGTGTTGTATCCTTTTCATTTATTTTTATAAGCCTTTGAAAAAAATTAAAAAAAATACACGATAAATATCTATGTAATATAAGTGATCAATAAAAATAAGTTACCGATTTGAATAGCTTAAAAACTTGATCATAGACCATGACTCGTTACACCACATTATTGTTCGTTGACTAAATTAGTCTAATTCAGACAAGTAGTTACATTCCATTTCTTAGACCTTGAAGTTGCGACTGACATTGGATGTCTTCCGGTACAGTCGGACATGGCCTTTGTTCATTATACTGCGAAAGAAGAATGACGTGCCCCCGACCCTTGATTGCCCTTCAGAGAAGTTCGGTGAAATTGTAACATTTTCGTAATTCTCCTCATGAAATGTTGATTTGACATTTAGTTTAATCTCAATCATACTATCAATAAGTATATAAAAATAAGTAGTTATAGCTTATAACTCTTGTTAGAATTTCATGCGCCAAGGGTCGAACAGTTTGCTACTAAGCTTGTTAGCGAAACGCGTGCGAGTACGTCCGCGTGAAGCTATTTTTATACAAACTTCAACTCCCTCTGTACACGTTTAGAGATTGAATTTTGGGAATTCCGTTCTTAGTACACCTCTACGCACCAAGACGAACATAATATTCTGAAAACTTCAAATCTCTACGACCAGTGGTTTAGGCTGTGCATTATCTATATCCCTGTCCAGTCAGGATAAAGGTTCTTATAATTGGTATAGATATTGATAGATAGTAAGTAGCCATATAATAATAGAATTATTAGGTTAATTTTTAAGATGCTTTACCTATATTTATTTCATAATAATATAAACTCTTGACAAAACTTACTTTAGATAGGCACTCTTATATATAGTTATGGGATCTATGGACTTGCTTCTATTTTATTTTTATTACTTGCGAAATGTATTTCTACCGAGCAAATCGAGTGCAACAACGAAAGAACAAATTTATTCTTAGATTGTTCTTTGATGTATTGGCATATGTCAATACTGTGAGATAGCTGACGCTGGCACATTTGCCATGACCTCCATGTATTGTGTTCCTCACGAGACAAAGGACCGAAAGTCTTGGGCATGATAGGCTGGAAGCATTTCGTCTAATCCAATGTATGAGTTAAATTAGAGTTTCATAGATTAGAAATATGATGTCCATCAGTGTGGATGAAACGTTTAGAAATCCATATCCAGCAACGGACTTCTACAGACTGATGATGAGGATAATTAGATGAGATCTTGTTCTCATAAAAACAAAAATCGAATAGCAAACGGTTTGAATAAATGTCCTTTCTTACAATGTAGAGATGTCGTACTACGTACGTATAGTCTAGACTGCACATCCTATTGCAATGATATTTGTATTGCATGCAAGTGAAAGAAGCGTTGACATTAACAACGAGGTCTGTGAGTATCATTGTGCATTCCCAGTAAAGGCTGCAGGGGTCAGTCACCCCGCTATTTCTATATGTTCTCTTATTTATACTGTATTATAACAGATGAACTGTTCTTTTCTTTAGTGTACCTAGTGAAATTGTTTTTGTAGAGCGCAGAGAATTTTACATAACCTTTGTTTAAGAGTGTTTGGAATACGTAAATAATGATTTCCTTGGAAGATTGTTTTCACCAGAATTTGCAAACCTTAATGCGAGTTGGTAGGTTGAACGAGATGTGGAAATAATGCGAGGATAAAACTATTGGTAATAGTTTTGGTAAAAACCTGCGTGGCATATTAAAGGCGAATAATAAATAGATGAACTCATAAATAAATAAACCCACTAACAAACGAGTATAACATTTAAAATTATTTGCCTATAGTTTTTTTTACTTTTAGAGACTTCTATAAAGATTGAGTGCTTTTGTATTGTTTATACGTTTAATGGTAATGAATAAATTATTTGACGAGCTTTTAGTGTTCGGAAAGAATATTTGTCGTTGACTGACATAATAGACAGCGCATGGCCTAAACAGCTGATCGTAGATTTGAAACTGGCTGAGTTTAGATGAATATAGTCTTAGTGTGTTGTACACCTTCACACACCAAGGAGGAGGGTAGTCTCTATAGACTACCCTTAAACGGGTACGGCGAGGAGCTAGGCTTAAAAAAAATAGCTCGTCGAGCTAGTTTCGAATAAATCTCTATCGTTAGCTTAAATTAGTCTACGAGGTAGTCCACGGATGCACGAGGTAGGTAGGTAGAGAAGTTGAACTAAACCTTCTAACTGAACTGATTGAGTGAGCTCATTATTAGTTTCTATTTGCTTTTCATCATAAGCAGCTCATGTTGAGCCACTGCGCGTCATAAACCTCTTCCTCAAACGTTGGTTATTTCACTTTGAACGCTATCTACGCAATTCAACTTGCACTTTTGCTAATTTATTTTGCAAATAATATGAGCGATCTCTTCTACCTACGAGAATTACTCATTACTAAGTGGGCAGGCAATTGATATAACTAGTGACAAAATTACAAGTCTTTACATTGAATTCAATCATATTTGGAAGTGTCCACTTCGGGCATTGCGGAAATTGCGATCGTTGTTCAAATCGCGAAAGAATAAATATAGGACCTAATTAAATAATTTGGAAGTACCGTAAAGTGTAATGTCAGAAATTACAATCATTATGTTTAGATTAGGAACAGAGCAACGCTGCTTGGCGGCAGGATAACTATGAAGTAGTACTTTCTAGTACGGCCCGCTCGCAAAGAGCTCTAATACTACTAAAAAAACATGTACCTCGGACTCTCACTGCCCTCAACCAGCTCCTAAGAACCAACCCAAACTGCGACATATTCGCAAACAGCTGGACGAAATTGTTGTCAGAATGCCTAAAGTACTGCGAGGCAGATATAATGACGTAATTTATTAATGACTAGTTATATATAAAACTTTTGTTTTTTGTTATTATTATTTTTGTAACAATTTGACATTTTTATTATTTAATTTTGTGTACATTTGTTATTTCTGTTCTGTTTTTTAATTTAATAATTAGTGTAATTGGTTTCTTAAACCGTTCTAATTAAATTCAATAAATAAAAAATAAATAAATGTTTCCAGTACCTATTAGACAAGTGGTACCAAAAAGAGCTATGAGACAACTTGACTGTGAAATAGACACGCATTAAAGGGACAAGAGGTTTTAGCCAAAACCCATGTAATTTACCTAATTTTTAGCTCGAGCCCACATCTTTCGACATGATTACTTTACGTCACAGACATACCGCTAAGACTATTTTATCTGACGAAATAGATGGTATGTGGCAAGTCATCAGATGATTCGGTAGCTAACTTGCTTGTTTCCGAAGTTGTGTTATTTTTTGTACGAAATTGACACCAGAGGGGTGATTGTGTAAGTGTTCTTCTTATTTTTTTCATAATGGTATCTGACCGTCATTAAACAGACAATTTCGAAAATAACAAGTGAATTGAATAAATTATTTTTCGTCGAGTCAGTAAAATAAAGTAAAGTCGGCTTTTATTAGTTTTGAAGAAAAAGATGCTGAACACAGCAGACCCTAAACACTAGATAGGTTAGAAGATATGCTACCAGCAATAGAAGATAAGCAAACACGGGGCTGGGGGCAAATTGCGCGTATTTTCTGTCGCTAGCAGAATCCTGTTGCAAGTGTCATAATGACAGCGTTGTTAATTTTTTTTATAATTGATAGACTGTCCTTTGGCTTCAAGCTTTGGTGGTAAGTGACAATGAAGCAGGACGGTCTAGAAGACATCTATTTACTCTAGCCTCTCTAGCCTAGAGATTCAGATTATAGTGTTTAGGAAAAACAGACGCTGGCAATGAATTTTCACTCCTTAGCGGTTTGCATGATGAAGGTGGAACCGAAACGGTTGGTACAAATGGAAGGTATATTTATCAAGTAAGGGTGGTACTGACTTGTACGTCTACTCGTCGGACGATGGAAAGGAGATGGTGGTATGAGATCGTGTAGTTCCTGGGAACTTTCTCCGAAATTTGGTCTATAGAAGATCGAGAGGTAAGCAACTTTACAACGGTGTATAAGTATAGAAAACCTGTCATATTTGACAGTTCCAATAGAATTTGATTGCAACAACTCTGATAATACAGTCAGACAGATTGGCATCCCCAGTCAGTCCCTGATTCAATATGTAAGTATCAACTAAGTACTATTTTTTCTATTTACAGCAATACAACTCCATAAACATGTGAAGGAAACCGATTTTTGAGTGTGATTTATTTCTTTGATTATACACATTTGTTTTGCTAATTATTTATTTTTTCATAGTATAGTATAACTAAAAGTAACTAAAGTTACACACTCTATCATTAGGTACCTACCATAAAATTTAACAACAACAAAATACCAAAATTATGGAAATCGGTAAGAATGTCAGTATTTATTTAAAATATTTAAGAGCTTTAATTTATGAACAAATATTATAACTTTGTTCTGTGTTATGTAATTTTGTTCTGTTTAATTTTGTTTATAAGCCTGCGTTTGAAGATGCGTGCGGCAAAGATATCGTAAATTAAATTACGTGAAACACTACAATTCTTGGAACTGTCAAGTAGAGCTTTTTTATCAGTCTGACACGACTGTGACTGACACGATCGAAACATGACGATATTTCGATCGAAACATGACGACAATTTGACGATATTTCGTTACGAGAAATGGACCTTTGAAATATATAAAATTACTTGTTTCTCTGATTTATTAGAAGTTATTTTTATATGTTTTTTACTCATATGCTCCTCTTCTAACTACGATCAACCGACAGGAAATGTATCGCCAAACAATAAACTAAAAGTCAGACGGGTTTTGTCAGTAATACGGGCAGAGATACCTACTGGGCCCTTCAACTGTCAACTAAACAAAGCAAAGCCGTATCATGTAACTGAAAGTTTTTATTTAGGCTTTAAGAAATACTCCTTAAAAAAGATAAAAAGGTGCGTAGCCGGGTTTGCAAGTTAGTAATGTAAAAAATAATAGTCGACTCACGCGCAAGGAGAGAAGGTTGGCGGCCATGCTGGCACTCTGGCGAATGGTCGTGAAGTGTCGTGGAGTGGTCGCGTGGTGGTAGCGCTTGCGCACCTTGCTTGTTAACAAAGAACTTGGAAATTGGCTACTGGAAATGGTAAACTGGTAACCAACTCTGACAACTGAGTTTTGAGACGCCTTTACGTTAGAGGCTATTTGTATTCCTTATAAGTTATAATAGCTAAAATCTGCTTATTCATAGTCAAAGTCAAAAAACTTTGATTCAGTAAAACAAAAGTTCGTTTAGAATTGTCTTAAAGCTAGGTGAATCTAGGTGCCAGTTTATAACGATCAGTAGGTAGTTACCAAAAATAATCTCAGTTAGGACTGAAAATAATTACATAATTGAGGCTAGTATGAGCTTTTGGCCTACCCAACTGACATTCAAATAAAGTGATTTGTCTCGGCCACATCTAGAGAGCTGTATCATCTACGTTCGCGTCCTTGCTAGCGAATGCAAGTGCCGTGCTTTGTCCTACTAACTGATAAGCTCCAAAGCCTCATTTAGGCAATGTGTAATAGACGATTTGAACTTATCGCTTGATCTCTGCTTGTCATTTCCAGTTCATTACTCGTAGTACATTTGAAGGTACCTACCTATTACCTACAATGTTTGTTTGATGCCAATCTCAAGGGATACTAGGGTGCCTGATCAGAATCAGCTGGTGGCTGCTGATATAGAACTTATCATTAAAATAACCTTGAAATTTTCATCAACAAATGTACATGGAGTACCTATGTTAGTAGGTATATTTAAAAAATAAGTCTCTGATTTTGGTTTTCTGAAACGAATGCTTAGAGACAGAAAATGTCTTTACCTTTCAGTTTAATTATTCTACACCTAATTTGTATAATATATATCAGCTTTTTATAATTTAATGACTTATTTCGGAACTAAGCTCGTCCGGGGAATCACTACCTATACCTACTTAGTTACTACCACCATGCCTATTTTTGCGGCCAAGCAGCGGTGTATGTGTTTCGGTTTGAAGGGTGTAGGAGCCGGCGAAATTAAGAGGCACGTGATGAATGCACAGCTGTGCTTCGTAGGGCACGTTTTTAGGTGACATGGTAATGATTATATTAACCTTTTTATATCAGGGACATCACAGGCACACTATCATTTGATTCGTACAGATTTGACGAAACAATATGAACCGTATCACGACGGAAAAAATATCATCGCATCTGTCCAAACGGAACGATTCAGTTTAGAAATCGCAATAAGACGATGTTACGACCCGGAGCCGTAATATGACCTCTAATACGTTGCAAATTTCCGAACTAGCTATCAATTTTATCTAGGTACACGGAATAACCTTCGGAAACTGGTAGGTTAGGTTGTAATAATAGTTTTAACCATAGGTTTTAACACCATTACTTGACCGCTGAGTGTTGTTTATATCATTTATTTGTAACCGAGTACTCAAGTGATAAAACTGCAAAAAGAGCCATCTGTCTCGAATACTGGACACCTATTAGAACAACATTCGAGTTGCTCACTTCTGAAGCCGTTTCATACTAATACTGTAAGAAATCGATAGATGGCGCTATACGCTTCAATTCTATTAAGACGTAACTTATACGTGCTTTCTTTTCAAGCAATATTTTACTCAGGCCATGTAGTTAATGTAGATTGTATAAATATTGACTGACAATGACAGTTTAGGTACCTACTGCCTAAATCGCTGGTCGTAGAGACTTGAAACTTTCAGGGTAGCGTATGGTGTGTAAATTTCTGATATTCAGTAGTTAGGTACTTAGGTACATAAAGAGTTGCAGCAGAGGTTAAAACTCGCATAAAAATTGCTTTGCTAAAACGAAGTCGCGATTTCATTAGGCAATAAATGTTGTCAAAGAGATGGTTATTCAGGATTTCAATAAAATAGTTTTTGTTTATGTCATGTCTCTGAGAACACAAAACACAACATACCTACTCTCTGTTTTTGTTGGTTCTTTCTGTTAAAGTATTGCCTTGGAAGTTACGCTCGTTAGGAACATGCCCTACGATGCACTGCTCAGAGTCCATCAACCTGAGGCATACTTATAGGTGTTAAGCCTCATAAACCTGTAGGTGATTTCCGGCATCCACATCCTTCAAACCGGAACACCGCAAGCTGCTTGGCAGCAGTAATAGGCATGATGGTAGTACTTCTCTGGACGAGCCATTCACAAAGAGCTCTATAACTACTATATTATAAAGTACTACATTACATAGTATAGTGTTTTTATACTTTTTGTTGGCGATACGACCAGATGGCGTTCTTGGTGTTATGTGGTAACAATCACCTACAACAAAGCCTTACCTCGCAGGTTGTTACGAACGTAGGGCACTTTAGGAACGTGCCCTACGATGCATTACTAATGTGTCCAACTACCTGAGGCATCTTACCAATTTTCATCGGCACCCATATTTTTCAAACCGGAACACAGCAATACTTACTGCTTGGCGGCAGAAATACGTGAATATAGAAATAGGAATCGGTGTTCTTCATAAGAGCCATGTTACGAGAACGTTATTTATTCATTCTCCTAAGTAAATAGCTAGTAAACCCATACTTATAATAACGTCAATACATAAAACCCAGATATAAAGCAAACTGGTAACACTGATGACAGTCTTGCTACCGGTGCTCTGTCTTGTGTCAACACAAGAGAACTGGTAACAAGAGAGTGGGAGTGACCCCGCCTTCTAATTCTAAGGTCGTGGGTTCAAATCCAGTCATGCACCAATGGATTACTCCTTTTTAAAAATTATGTGCGCAATGCCAGTGCGCTCAAACGGTGAAGGAAAACATCGTGAGGAAACCGGTTAGTATTCTAGCAGCGGCAATGGGCTTGCAACCTGTCACGTATGGAATACTAACTACTGCAAAATGTGGGTTTGTACCAAATATACAAGGTATCTGGATATACCTCTGACTACCTCCTTTAAACATCCTCGACGAATCTCGAGTAGATACTTTGTCCTAAGAGATCGAAGAGGATATCTACCGTGCTTGGGGATTAAAGTCGTGATGCTATTTATTTTTTATTTTATGGTAACACCCGTAGCACAAGTCTTTGCTTTCCATTCATTCATCGAGCCTACAACCTATAGTGTAGTAGGTAAACTTAGCTGTAAGGTCAGTAAACTTGTAGGTAGTTTGTCCCAAACTGAGATCTCGAGATATTTTTTCAGCTGTAATGAGGTATTTTGTGTGCTATTGGTACCTAGTTACGTTGAAAAATATAAAATATAATAGTAACCAACTTTTTAGCCAGAATTACTTAAAATCAAATCACATCATCATTAATCCAATCTAACCTCACGTCTATGAGAACCAGATGACTGATAGAATACTTACACACGTTTTTTTGCAAATACATGCTTAAAATACAATGTAACACCCAGATAGAGAACCAACACACAAATATTTGTCTTTCGTGGGGATCGAACCCACAACCTACAGCATAGAAGACAAAGCTGCTACTGAATGAGCTGTGACAATAACTAAGTCTACAATTACATAGGCCAAACCAAAGTAACCAAAGCACCGTTGACCAAAACAAAGTATACATTCAATTTCAGATCACGAACTCATCTGAACACCGCATTGTACTACTGGCAAAAACTTATATGTCTTGCCAACACGTGTTTCAAACACGTTGTTGGCAAAATAGTTTGTTTTGTCTGTATCAGAAGCTATGTAGTATCATCATCAGTAGTCTGAAAGAATTTAAGGCTGGGTATAGGTTGTATTTTCAGGACCAATTTCCAACCTCAACGAGCCTTAATACTTACCGCCATGATATTGTCCTAGCCTTCATTTTCCCGTGCAGTCGTTATTTGAGAACCTTTGTCTTTTAGTGGTTGTGATTCTTGTGGTCTAAGTACTTTTAGCGAGAGACTTTTTGTTCTAATTCTTTCTTGGGTATTGCAGTTTGGGAAACTGTCGCTGTACAATTTGGTATGGTGCAACGGCTGCGAAACGAAACAGTCACTTAGTTCGCAGCGAACTTGTGAGGCAATGGGTACTGCGTGGAACGCTCCAGTTACTGGGAGCATGAATACTACTCGACACAAAAACTTTGTTCTCTATATGCGCCAGTAAGTTCACAGTCTCATCATACAACAGTCTAAAATTTAGAATTGTGTCAATGAAACAAAACAGTACATCCAAAACTAGAAAAGCTTTAATTCTAAAAAGCTTTCTAGAAAAAATTTAAGCATAAACTATTTACAGTTTAACATTTTTTCACATAATTAAATTATAATCTTTAATTCCTTCATCAACTCTTAATTTCTAATTAAATTAAATATTATGCCCAAAATGGAACACGAGGTTGAGACCATAATAATTCTATAACACTCAACACTCTTGTCAATATGAGTCTGAAAAACAAATTAATGCCAGATGACTGAAATTACAATACACGCAACATGTGGACTACATGTTGGACTAAACATAAGACCGATAACACAATACTGTGTCAAATATATTCGAACGGTATATGGCAAGCCCTTCTAACGACTAGAAGGGGCAACTGCGGCAGACAGACCACAAAAAAAATTGCGAAAGGACTGAAAAGTAGACATGCTCCAATCCATGCCAACAAGAGCCACGCAGGCAGTAGCGCCACTTGGTCGAACATAATCACTTCACTTTAAACCGAGTTTGAACTTCATTATTTCCTTCCTAACCGTGAACGTATTGCACAAACAAACGTCACTAATCTATGATCCGTGAACGAGTTTCATAATTACAGAAGAGTCCGTTGTTTTGCAGAAGCCCAAACTTTCATTCAGCATGTAGTTACGAATGCCACCTAGAACAATTGAAATACATTTGAAATTTTACAGTTTTAACTTCAATATCTTGCGGTGTTTTCTGTAAACAAATTAACAATATAAATACGAACACAATAAGATTATCAGTGAATCGTGAACAAAGTTACAATTTAGTTGTGTGATAGACTGGAAAAAACAATTGTGTTGGATACCTACCTAAATCATTTGAATTTCCAAAGCCCCCATTTTATAAAACCTAACTCTGCCACAAGAGAGCTTGTAATTTTGGGAGCTCCATGAGCTGAGCGGTGTTTATATTTTTTCCGCAGGGTCGGGAGCGAGGTTCATTTTCGCGTAACCTAGTGACACCAACACCACAAGTATTTTTAAATAAAGTACAAAATCCTTACCATATAGTTTAATACAATTATAAAATGTCATAAAACGTAGTAGGTATGCCTTTTTTTCTCTATTCTCTTTACAATTTAATTACAGGACACTTATTCAAAAAATAGGTACCTACTACGTCGTTGAGCTATAGCGATGTCTTTGGGATGTCCTAAAAATGCCTTAATCCTCCTTCTTGTTTATAATTTTCTGAGAAATATATCAAATTAGTCATGGATTTACTGGTAAATAAGTAAACAAAGACATTCTTTCAATAGTCTGATTTTACCGAGACATACTAAACAGTGTCAAGAACATAAAACATGTTGTTCTATTCACCTTGAGGTCCACACTCGCGTGTAAACACTTCAAAATGTACTATCAACGTTGTGACGTTACTCTTGTGGTATACATACATTCGGACACTTTTCTAATAAACTTAATACACAAGCTGCAGCTCGAAACATAAACACACATCAGACGAACTGCTGATTACTCAAATTAGTTTTGTAAAGATACACAAACGTGGTTTCTACTTAAACGTATCAAGGCCAATGATGTAAATTATTTTATCTGAGCAGAGTGGATTACGCAGCTGGACCGGTTCTGATGACATTGACGTCCAATAGCGATGACGACGTCTGCGCATCGTCTTTGTTCAAGAAATGTCCATAACTCTATTTATGTCGTTTGCACAAGGGATAAATAAATGCCATTTAACTTTCAGAAAAGGCATGGTTTTATTGGTTTAAATAATCTTTTAAACTAATTAAAACACAATCAAAACTAACCAAATCCTGAAGTTTTGTCCTGTAAAACGATATCCCGGTGTCTCGATCAACACGTGGTCTATTATGTTGTAAACACTATCACTTTCGGTTACTGGCGATGTATAGCCCGGGCTAGTTTTCGTGTGGTCCGAGTGCTGACTGCGCCGGTGGCGCGACCGTGGCGTCGTCGCTCGCGCTTGCAACCTGAGGTTTCGACATCGCTAAGAGGGGAAGTCGAGTCATGGCTAATTCGTCTCCCTCACACGCACCGGTAAATCGGCGAGCACTCGAGACCGCTTCAGCTGCAACTGCAGATAGGTACTAACCGGGCGCGCAGATCGCGAGCTGTCGACCTTCTAGATCCAGTTGCTAATAAACTTTTGCAATCGTTCGTAAATTCCTTGTGCCACTTAGGATAGGTTGTATACCAGGCACACTAGAATAAGGTCATCAATTCGCTGGTGTTTGTAGGTGTGGTTGCGAGATAATAATGCTCACATTACTGAGAGTTCACGGGTGGCAACAAATAGGCTCGTCACTTTGAAGCGGGCTCGATTACAAGGGAACCTCGACTCAGTGACAAATGAACTCATTTCAGTGGGTGTCCTGGGATGGCTCTCACCTGTCTTTGCGGAAAATGGTAAACAGCTCTCTCAGGTTCATTTTAATGTTCAATGAGGATACGCAATTATGGTTAATGCCTTCACTAATTAAATTTCAGTGCATGTTTGTTGATATGGATGATAACAAACCTTTTTTACCCAACTGTTTCAGAAAAAAGGTAATACTTTTTTAGGGAGAGCAGTCATCTTTGAAAACAATTGTGACTGTAACACTTGTGATAGATACTAAGTATACTTATACTAGTGCACGACTGTGTTATGCTGAACTTAATGTTCAGGCTTATAGCTTAGTCATCGTTTTGCAAGCTTAATTTATTTAAGTTGAGTCACTTTTACTTTTCTACTTAAAAATGCTTAACTTTATGATAAGTAATAAATGGCAGTAGGTACATTTATAGGTTTATCTATCACACTTACTTAGATTATGTTAGGTTATCTTGAAAGTTTAATTTACTATACTTTAATGTTCTTAGGTTATCAATTTATCATATCACTCAATGATAATAAATATACTCCAAAAAGCGGTCACCGCCATATAGATGCGATCAAAGTCAAAGAGCATTTTTTTTAGTAATATCCGCAGGAACCATCTTGTAACGTCCTAAAACTAGGAGAATCTAAGCGCCAGTTACTCGCAACCAAGCCTAGAAAAACCAATCAAGATACTTACAGCTTGGTACCTGCCGTTTTTTTGTATGATTCTTTAACAACATTATAATATTGTAGATCATGAAGCTCCAGTGTGGTGCCAATCGTAGGTAAGGAAGGAAAAGAAGATCGTAATGAGTGTAATTACAAAAATTCAACCACCAGACGTATATTGACCTACCTACGAATGACCACCGGTTCGTGGGATTCAAAATTTGACACGTTTTCGGTAGTTACGGAAATATCGTTTATCTGTATTTAGTGATATGTGAATGACAAATCTATAAGATGAATCCCTATTTCCCTTGGTCACGCCATCACGCGTGAACAGCTGGACCAATTTCGCTAATTCTTTTTTTGTTGTTTTTGTTATTGTCAGGATGAAGCCTCTTACAAAGAAAATTTCAAAAATATGCAAAAAATATGGCGGTACGAAGTTTAGCGGGTCCGCTAGTCCTCACACAGCAACAAAATAAATGTTACTTATCTCTTATTTTCTAGTCTATGGCTTATTATGTAGGCCTTAGAAAAAGATAGTTTTTATTCTACGGTAGGCAGTATGCTCCTGTATGCTCTATCAAAATTTACAAATCTTTACCAATAATATATAGACAACGCACATCCTGATTGAGGCTGTGCGTAGAGATGTAATAAGAAAGGAATTCTCGAAATTCAACCCCCTAGAGGGGTAAAACAGGGGTTGAAGTAAATATGGAAATAACTTCACGTGGTAGAAGACGTATTTCGCTAGTAATAATATAAGAAACGTTACACAGTGTAACATTATTTTACATTGGAATATACGAGTATACGTATATCTGATCATAAATTAAATGATTTAGAATTTATCTGTCGTATTTTGTCCATTATTTATACTTGGTGCCAAAGCTTTTTCAAATCTCAAAAGATCGGTTTGGCACAATTATAGCTGCAGAAAATGACTTCCTAGAAACAGGTATTAACAGGCATTGGATTACAAATTATTCCGGCCTCAACGCAAAAGAACCCCTCGCTTACAATAAGGTATGTACCCTTTCATAAAGCGAAATATTTTATTTCAAGAAAACTCCTTTATCTTGCAGTTATTTTTCTGTCCAATTTATTTATGAGCCGCTCAAAAAACATCTGGCTAAGAATAATTAAGTTTGGCTTTCACGTTTTATTTATTATATTAGGCTACCTACTCCACGTAAATTACTACGTTTAATCTGATTTTTTAATTCCAAAAAACATTCTTAGGTATTTCATAGTATAATAATAAATATTTTATACAAAAAATTACACACAAACATCATCTAGCCCCAAACTGTGCTTAGCTTGTACTATGGGAATCCGATGACTGATAGAGTAGTAAGATAAGTTTTTTTTGTAAAAACATACTTAAAATACAATATAACATCCCAGCAGAGAACAAACATCTACTTACATAAATCACACGAATGTTTGTCCTCGGTGAGGATCGAACCCACAACCTATAGCACAGAAGGCAGAACTACTACTAACTGAGCTGTGAGCCCAATGTCACAACTTTTCTTCTGTTTACATATATACTGAAAAAACTATTTATCGTGACTGATAATAATATGGTGGTAAAAAGGATGCATTATAGTCTGTGGACCTAGTACGAAAAATATACATTTTTCGCGTAAGCGTATCATATTGTCATTTAAACTACTTACATTGCGCGGAAATGTGTAGTGCTGCCGATGCTAGATGTTCTGTAGTATCTACGTAGGTGCGTAAACTAACTCACACATTTCTGTATATTTTTTAAAGTTATGCTAATTAGCGTAAGTGTATTCGATCTGTGTGCCGAATGGTAAACATTCAAGTTAATTTATTTTATAAATAAATTACACACAAGAACATAATCGATTGATTGGAATGAACCAATCAATCGATCATGTTCTTGTTCATCACGATTCTATGCACGCATAAAATCATGCATTTTATACAGGAATTAATGAACATACGTAGAACTTGCCTTTGACCACCCTTGCTGAACTAGCTGGATGAGATAAATAGTTAATAATTTTCCTGCATATTACCACATTTTGTTGGAAATTGACAATGAATACCTAAATATTATTTTATTGTCGTCATTGCTCAATTGTTTTTCGTATTTCGGATTTCGTAGGCCGCTAGGGGCGCTTACCGTATACAAAAAATTGAATTCGCAAACCGAAATCCGGTATCCAGCAAACGATAAAACTCAGAATCCGCCTGCTAAAGGGGTTTTTATTGTGTCTGAAGATAACAATCGTTGCGCTACTGAAGACACGAATAGTGCCATCATCAGCATGGAGAAGACTTCCAGCGATGGGCCGTTTAACGCTTCAGTTTAGCTTTCAGTTCGTGGTTGAACAACCATTGAAAACTACCATGACTATGAATGATACCATGACTGCCGGATAAGGTCTAGGCATAGACAATCAGTCTGGTTCGGAAACCTACCCACATAACCTCATATAAATCGAAATTGCTATAATTATGTACTTTTATATGATAACAAATAAGATATAATCTTAATCTATACCAAGCCTATACCTACCTATTTATCTGATTAATTAATGCCGATTCCAATTTATCTATACCACTTATAAGAATCTTTGTCCTGACTCACTGACTAACATATAGACAACGCACAGCCTAAACCAAAAGTCGTAGAGACTTAAAAGGTACATTCGTATTGGTGCATGGAGGTGTACCATAAAAAACATTCCTGAAACTCAACCTCTACACGAGGGTTGAAGTTTGTATAAAAATAACTTGACGTGGATGAAGTCCCGTTATCGCTTATTGCTTTCCAATTTAATAAAAGTAATATAAAAGCAACTCTAGATAACATAACTATGGAAAAACGTTTTAAACCAAAACCTTTCCAATTATCTATACTTACGTCAACAAGATGTTATTTGTATTTTCATGCAATCATCAAGGTGCAAAGTCGTGTTGTCTGGGTTTGTCGTATCATCAAGGTTCTACTTCACTCGATAGGAAGAAGTGCTTGATAGCCCATACGTACCTAAACCTTTATGATGTGTAAGACGGCTAAACACGTAATTGGCAATTACCAGGTGCATCGGATTTATCTATTGGCCTTGATCCAAATAAAATGTTCACACTATCTGACGTAGATTTGTCTAAACATATCTTTAAATTAGGCAAATCATCAACTCACATCATCCACAAGTACTCTTCATTCTTGCTCGTTCGCCTCTGCAGTGATCCGAATTGAGGGCCTGTTAAAGTAAACATCATTTTTTATAGAAACAACATCAGATAGGTAGGAAATTCTTATCGTACCTACTCCAATAACAGTAGGCCGAGTGTTCAAGAAAATTTTAAAGACATCTTTGATAAAACAGTCTAGACTAGTACCGGCATAGGTACATATGTATGTGTATAAATACCTACCTGTAAATACTTCTCATATAGGTAAATATAGTTACATCTAAAGGTGCTTGTAAATGGGCTAGTTATGTGGCAATATTTTGCTGTAATTATAAACATCTCCCACTAAGTCAGGGTTCCCTTTGGGTGAGTTTGCTCAACACCACCATCATCTGATAAAGAGCAAAACCAAAATAAATAATAAATAAAAATAAATGATGCTGGACAGTCCACACAGCATCATCTAGCCCCAAGCTAAGCAGAGCTTGTGTTATGGGTACTATAGATGACTGATATACTTAATACAATACGTTACATATATAGATATTTTTTATTATACATAGAAAACACCCAGAACACCTGGAATAAATATTTGCAGATCGTACAAACATTTATCCCAAGGCGGGAATCGAACCCGCAACCTCTGCGTCGCAGGCGGACATTCGCCCGCCGCGCCACATCGGTCGTCAATTATATAAAATAATTCAAAACTAAAAAGCTTCAAATAAGAGCTTAGATATTTCAGACAGGCTAAATTCTGACAATCAAATTCTATTTTCAATCTCATCTTCGATAATATTTTGTTTAAAATTAGAATCAGACATTCAAGTATTGTAACAATAATTTTAAGTAAAGCTTTAATTACCAAAAAGTAAATAAGTATATCTGAATAACAGGAAACGTATTAAAGTGACGTAAGAAATTTATTTTTATAACATTATCATGCATAGCATTTTTACTCAAATATTGAATATACCCTGTAATATTATAAAATAACTCTCTGTTCTAAATGAGGTACTGATGGTAATACTTTCCCGGTCGAGCCCGTCTCTCTCTACTCTAGGGGTTCCTTGTGATTGTCCGCTTCCTGAGGAGTTCTGTTGTCGCAACTGTTCTTGTTGAGGGTGATAAGTGTGTTATTAGTATATTTTTTTTAGACGCGACATAGTACCTACCTGATAGCAATACTGGGTTATACCTACATCTTTTTCCTTGTAAAATCTAAGAATTTTAATATTATGTTTACTGAAGAACCAGTACAAAAACTAACTTGATAACTTATTTTGAAATTCTGCATTTGTGGATGAATAATTAGAGTAAGTTAATAATTTTTTTTATTTTGTTTATTTATGCCGTCGTTTTATTGTGGTGCCTACCTACCACGGAATAAAGCGTCATCACTTATAGTGGCGGTAATGGGCTACAATGAACCGGTTTCCAATCTCGACGAAGGTTACAGAACGTAGGCATAGCTTTGGTTGGATATTACTTTAGATTAGGGCCCAGATTCTCGCTATGATGGTGTTGTTTATATCAGCTACAAAATCTAAAGTCAACATCAAAATATCCCGGCAAAGTTATTTGCTGCTCAAATATTTTTTGAGTCATTCTCCTTTATACTTACTACAAACGTACACAGAGGTTTTAAAAAATGGTTGCATACACAATTTATTAGACATGACACAAGTGAATCATACCTGACTGACTGTTTTGTGCTTTGGAATTGACACTACTGACACTGCTGACACTGCTCTCACTCTCGGTGCGTTTTCTAGGGCTAAATATTAAATTCCACGGGTTGTAACTAACAGTTTGCGTGGTGTTATGGTTCTCAGAGGATTTTTTGTTAGAAGAATCCATATTCAAAAAATATTTTACAAAGGACGCACGCGCACGCCGGGCGATAATACAATATTGATTATGGAATGAATGACACAACAAACAAACGTGGACTCAGTGTGGGAGAAGCGAGTCAGCGTTGTTTTGATCCGAGTGCGCCCGAACGTCAGCGGAAATGTCCGAAGTTGTATTTACGGTATGCTATGGTGCTGTTGGACTTTGCACGGTAAACACAAAGAACAGAAGTGAATTGCGGCTTGATTAACCTTGCTTGGAGAATGGTGTCAATAAATAAATTGCTAGCGTGCCATTTGAGGATAAAAATAAACTTCAAAGAAACAATAGAACTATGCACGTTTTTAAGCGTTCAACTACCTATTACGTATATAGTAATACCTCTAAAGATTAGACTAACCAAGGAGTTCTACCTACTATGTTTTTTTTGTGGCATGTGTCTGTTTTTCGGACATTCGGACATTCTGTCAATATTGCCAATGTCAGTCAATTGTCAGTAGTAGTAGAGCTAAATAGTTTAGTCAAGTTGAGTCAGTAAAAAAAAGTAAAACCGGCTTTCGTTGGTTTTGATAAAAAAGATGGTGTTTTATATCAATGGAAATAATCTATGGAAAATATTTTCCTTCAATTGCCAATTTTATTTCAAGTACCTAATTTCACTTGTGCTAAAACCTCAAGTATTGTTGGTTAAAATACCACCGAAATTACACACCAGAACTTAAAATATAACAAAAAAAAAATTAAAAAATCATGATTTTTCCCAAAGATGACAGAAAATAAAATCTGATATATTACGAACCTACATAAATTAAAAAATGTGACAGCACAAGACAAGTCTAATTGTCATAAAAAATTCACAAGAGCTTTCCAGTAAACATGTTCCTATTAATTTAAATATCAGAGAAATTTCATCGTTTTTCTCGTGAACAAAAAGGAGCACCTAAATAGAAATATCATAGTATAAAATAAATAAAAGATACAGATATGAAGGTTCCATACCTTGTATCGACAAACACCCGGCAGGCGTATGCCACGTCGAACGTAATGCTGGTGTCACTTGGTGAGACCTCCCGCAAAATAATAGCTGAAAACTTCGAATGGGACGATGGATTTACTCCCGCACCACTGACTTATTTCGCTGCTCTGGCCTTGTCGCGAATATTTCACAGAATTAACCCATTGCACAAAATTCTACAAAAAGATATAGATATGCTAATGGATTTGTATCCAGCCAACATACCTTTGAAATACAGCGTTCCTCTCATAAGGGTATGTATGTCATTTCAGTTAAAAACAACTATCGATTTGATAACACCGGGACAACCTGACGGAAGCCGTTTGATGAGAGTCTGGTTTGACATTTGTAAATTATCTAACCGAATGTTATTGAATTTTCGTCTATATTAATATTCAGGACGAACAGTATTGGAAAAGATCTTACGCTACCAAGTTTCCGTCAAGGCTGGAGCTTGGGGTGAAGTTCTGGAAAGGAAAATTCTTGTCTGCGTGTCTTCAAGATTACCTGGAGTATATTAACCCTGATGTGTTTATTGAAGAAGATGCCATAGAGCTTGCTTCACTGGTGAGGTCATTTTTTTACTTTTTATGTAAGTATTTAAAAAAATGCTAGGGCTTATCTAAAAAATTCTATGTTTTCAGGTCAGTCCTTACATTTATGAACTAGGACTAAATCAGCTCCAGATAGTTCGGCAACCACTTCCACCTATTCCTAATGATACTATCGTAGAAGACACATGTCCTTTCAGTGTCGCCAAAGTTTGCGACCACATTCCTTTAGAACCTGTGCTCATGAAACTCTACAACCTTCAAGAGATATCTTTGGTCTTCGGAATTAATGGTGTTCAGGATCAGTATCTGACAAGATATTTTGAATTCTCAATGGGAGACTGCGAATCCCTTTGCCGTGGTTTAGAAGATTTGAGACACCTTCGTACATTTCGAATCAATCGGAGTAACTTAGACTGTTCCAAAGTCAAGCTTATTCTACAGCATTTGGTAAAGCTGGAAAGTCTTGAAGAACTAGATTTCAATCATTGCAAGATAGGTGACTACGGAATGAAAGCATTAGGTGGATTCATATTTATTCATAATAACGTGAAGAGAGTCAGAATTGCTAATAATAGGTTTAAAGAAGTAGGAGTGCAAGGAATTGCTTACGCTCTGCAGATGAAACCTGCAGCACCGATTGAATTACTTGGTAAGTTGTTGCTGAGAACACCGTATGCGCCAAAGCTCTGAAACGTCTGTAGATTAATTATGTGGTCGTAGTAAGTATAACTAAATACGAGATACAAATGTCATTGCTCTCAAATGGTGAAGGAAAACATCGTGAGGAAGCCAGTTAGTATTCTAGCAGCGGCGATGGGCTTGTAACCTGTCACGTATAGAGTAACAACTGCTGCAAAATTTGGACTTGTACTAAATATAATATTTGGACATAGGTAGATAGGTAGGAAGGACCTCTGACTGCCCCCCTTAGATATCCTCAAAGAATCTCAAGGGGGTATTTTGTACTAAGATATCTGAAGGAATGCCTACCGTGCCTGGGGATCAAAGTCATAATGCAATTTTTTCTTTTCAAATACAAATTAATAATGCAATGTCAAACAAAGGAGTGTATTTGAGTCTATTATAAATCTCTGAAACTAATGTCCACTACTAAAGCCAGATTATTTTCTGTAGCCCAAAATTATTTTATTGCTATTCTTTTTGTATTGCTAAAATATAAATGTGTCATAAACTCAGTTTTTGCACAGATTTCAGCTTAAATCCGATGTCGATTGACTGTGCAACGATGTTCGCTGCCGCATTTGTGCGTTGCAAAGAAAAACCACAAACGCTAATTGTGAACTCGTGCGGTTTTTATGGTGCGTCAGCTGAAAAGGTATTTTGCGACTTCATTTGGGAATTTTATCAGTATTCGGTAATAATAAAGGCATTATGATGATTTACTATAGCATTTAACACGATGCAGTTAATCTTTCGAAAATTTTGACCTATCGGGAGATTACAGTGTTTTGTTTTTAATCGGCAGATAAAAATATATTTTAATTTATTATGTACACTTGTAATCTTTGTAATACCTTACCAAAATGTCACCTTGAGAAGAGTTTTGTTGATATTTTTAAAAAAGGTAAAACTATAACTTTTTTGTAGATTTATGAAAAAATACTGCACCTTTTTAAGTTAAATAATAATTAAGTGAATTCCTTCCAATGGTGAACATGAACCGGAAGATGACGCTTAGGATGCCTCCCTAACCCAATAATTTGACGACATTGTGGAGAAGCTTATGTCCAGCAGACTTCAGCTTGATAATGATGATGATTAAAAATTATATTAAATTCACATACTTTACTAGGGAAACGCGCGCGACTTCGTCCGCGTAAAGTTATTTTCATACAAACTTTAACCCCGGCTGTAGGTACCCGTTCGTGGTTTAATTTCGGGAATTCCTTTCTCGGTTCTTACCAACTGTCCACCTCATGAGACCACCTGGGTGAACCGTGAAAGCTTTTTTACTGGTTTCACTTGAAAAATTCACCCAGATGAATAAAAGTGAGCCATTGTAAAAAAAAATTTCAGTAGTTCACCCAGGTGGTCTCAGGGAGGTGGACGTTGGGTAAGAACCTTCCTTTCTTATACGCACCGAGACGAATACACCCTAAAAGCTTCTAGTCTCTACGACCAGTAACTTAGGCAGTGCGTTGTCTATATGTCAGTCAGTCTGTAAGTCAGACAGGACAAAGATTCTTAAAATTGGTAAAGGTAGGTAACAGTAGTGTGATTGATGGTTGGGATGAAAAAACTAAAGTGCAAATGGCCTCGCACTCTCTCATATTTTTGTTATAATTAAGATGGCCGGTCTCCTGAGCCTCAACCGTGGTCTGACCCGACTCGACATGGCTGCCAATGATTTGTCTGGTGATGCAGAAGTAACTCTTATCCGTGCTCTTGAACAGAATAGGAATGTACTGAGAGTGGATCTACGTAGAACCCGTGAGTTAATGATTGGTTCATATTGGGATAAGAGCAGGAAGGTGATGATTGTCTTACCCTTATAAAAGACGTCACGCAGTCTATCGCATGTCGTTGTCATCGACATCAGCCTAAATAAATCAACTGCTAGATATAGGCCTTCCCCACAATTGGAAGGTTTTGCCGTAGTTACCACGTTTGGCAGGCAGATAGAAGACCGCAGTGTCGGTGTTTAGTACTCAAGAGATACTGCTCATCTCCGGTATCATCAGCCCATCAGTTGTACACCATTCATGGGAGATAATGGAGGAGTCCTATTCTAAGCCGAGATCGGGTGATCTCGGCTTTAGATTCGCACCTGTAGCTGGGTAGCTACAGGTACGAATTGTGTTAAATTATCTATTACAACATCATTCTGATATCACTATTATCTTATCATGAAAGCAAATAAACAGAAAGCAAATGTTTGCAGATATTTCAGAAGAAACTCAAGCAAAAGTCGAAGAACTTCTGGAAAGAAACAAGAACTTACTCGGCCAGGAAAGAGAGCCGAGCGATGAGATACCACCGCTCTACCTGAACGAACCGGAGTACCTGATCTGGGAGTATAATCCCAATAATCCTGATTACAAACCTGGACGGTATCCAACAAGGGTTCCAGAAGTATAAAAATGAACAAAAACAGCACTGCAGTATTTTTAACGATGTTTATTAGGGTCCTCTCGCCGACTTATCAAACAATGCTATGAGTATGATTCCAATATTTTAGTTTTCTCTCATAAATGGTAGTAATCATGGGCAAAATATTGTGCATGGGATAATAAACAGCAATTTAGATACTTAGTATGTACTTGAGATGCAGTGTTCACTTGATTTTCTTGATTATATTACTCGGCTAAAACTATTTACTTTATTTTTAGTTATTTATTAGGTCATCAAGTTATATTAGCCCAGCGCATTAGTTTTACTCGCTATGAGACGTTGTTATTGACGATATGAACCAATGCGTAGTATTACGTATACCGTAGGTACCTTGTGCTTAATAAAGTTGTTTTCCTTTCAATTCTAGTTAATTATACACTTAAGGTTGAAAATAGCTTGACCCATACGTTACAAAGTCCTAGCTACAAGTAACCAGTTTTGATAAGTTTCTATTTGTTTCTTAATTATTAGTTTATACTTATTTTTAGTTTGTTTTATTCTGTGCATCATATTATTTAATTTAACAATAAAGTTAATAGTACAAACAAGCATTTTTTGGAATAATGGACAGAGCAGCATTTTTAATTTATAATCAAAATTATAATTTATTTAGAAATAAACTGAGTCTGGAACCTTTAGCTTTGTTTAGTTTGGGCCTATGGGAAACATGTGACGCTGTGGAAAGGTTTACCAACCGAGTGGAAGGTCTCTCTTGCCACAGGTCAATAACGAATTCTATTGTATGCCGGAACTACCAGTAAGCCCATGGTAATATAAAAAAAACACATCAGTCAAAAATGAAAAGGACTTTTAGCATGGTCGCACCAAATTTCGTATTAATAATAAATTTCCTAGTAAAAGATTGATACGAACACGTCTGTAAGTTGGTAAGTAATCTAGTTGTCAGTAATTATCATTTTACTTAGCTTATAGCTTGCTTTTAAGTTATGCTATAAACTGATTCAATAAGAGGCTATTGTTCATATTAAAAACCCAATGAGAAGTGGTTAGCTGACAAGACCGTCGTTGTACAAGGAGGCTCGAGCGTTCCTTTGTATCGAAGCGGCGACGACGGCGCATCGGCGGGGTGGGTCAGATCAGCTAAAAAACTTAAATAAATTTATTTAAGTGGTCTAGCAGCGGCGATGGGCTTGCAAACTGTCACGTGTGCAATTACTATCAACTGCAAAATGTGGGCATGTGCCAAATTTAATGTTTAGCTAACATGTTAGCTATTTAATGTTTAGCTAAAATAACGGCTGACTAACCTCAGACATTCTCAAAGAAATGTAAATTTATTTTATTTAGAAACTTTATACTTTATTTTTATATTTTGTCCACCAATCGGACGGAAAATGCTCATAATAATCTTTCTTCCTGAAAACATACGGGAAACTTATATCCAAATGTAAATCAGGCTAGTGCTGATAAAGCAGAAACTTGATTTAGATAAATTATATATTTCAGTCCTTTCAAGATGAAAAATAAAGAAATCAAATACCTAACGAAAACCGGCCAAGTGCGAGTCGAACTCGCGCACCATTATCTATAATAAAAATGGCAAAATAAATCACGTTTGTTGTATGAGAGCCCCCCTTAAATATTTATTTTATTCTGGTTTTCAGTATATGTTGTTATGTTGTTATGCAACAGAAATATATCATCTGTGAAAATTTCAACTAACTATCACGGTTCATAAGATATAGCCTGGTGACAGACAACGGAGTTTTAGTAGTAGGGTCCCATTTTACCCTTTGGATACGGAACCCTAAAAACAGATTAAAGTGATGTAGGGTAGGTATTGGTATGGCACAAAATTGCTAAAATAAATTATTTTCTTGTTCAGTGGCAGGCAAAATGTTTCTTTGAAGAGAAATTAGAATAATGGGTTCACAGCTGTTTGTTGAGGGTGATTGATTCACTTACAAGAAGTGACAAAAGATTCGTGACTAGGCAATTTAGGCTTTAGTGTTGTTGTTTAAGAACAATTAATAAATGCCCTTTACTTAAGAACAATTAATAAATTCTTCAGTCCTCAGTTGGTCCTATCTTTTGATCTTGTAAGAAACAGGATCGATTGGCATCAAAAAAGTTTTTGTGTAAAATTACCATTTTCTTGCTGACTGTACACTTTTTACAAAATCTGTAAATACAGTTTAGAATATCTCAAAAATTTATGGATAGTTTCCTAAAAACGTTTTCCTGTAACTATAACGATTAAGGTACCGCTGCCCTTACTGTCCCGTCTTAAAAAAATCACCCTGTACCTATATAATTTTTGCTTATGCACGTCGTCGGTTACCCCCGTTGCCCGGGGGCGCCATGCAGGTATAATTGATACGGCAGATACGGCGGTAGCGACGCCCCTGGTCAGGATGTACCTACTAAAAGGAATTCCTAGAATTCAGCAATCAAAAGGGTGCAGCAGAGGATTAAATTTGTATGAAAATTGCTTCACGCGGGCGAAATCGCACGCGTTTCCACTAGTTTAAATATGAAACCCAGCCAAAAGCCGTGAGAAATAAGAGCTCTTAACAAACAATATCACACAAATCTCGATGTAACAAAGCGCCTATCTCTTTTCATCGAGCACGACGCGGCGCGCTATCGAATCCTCTATTCTCCCGGCAGCGAGTTAATAGTCGATCCGAATCACAATCAACGACGTTGAGAACGCTGAGATCACGGTTTCAACAAAAAGTAAGATTCATCGCACACAAATCACTTCGAGCTTTGCTTCGGATATTCTGAAAATGCAGTTTGTAAATTAGTTTTGCTGCTACAAATAGCTTAGCCCAAGCTGAAACCAAGCTGTAGTTTCTGTGTTTTATGTTGTGCTAAGAGAGCCCGTTTTGGAAGTGACGTTGTATGGTCACAACTTCCAGTAACGGCCAGTAGGGGTGCTTATCGCGTTTCCATACAAAAATTACTCACTTATCATAAAACAGAAACTACAAAAACACTCTGACTTGGAGCTCTGTTTGGGTGGTGTATCCATCTCAATAATCACAATGAACATGAGATGAGCGTAAAATTTATGTGCGTAATGCCAGTGATCAAACGGAAACATTGTGAGGAACAGTTGTAAACAGTTAGTGTTTTAACAGCGGCGATGGGTTTGCAACCTCTTACGTATGGAATATCAACAACCTACGGCAAAATGTGGGTATGTGTCAAACGTATTGCAAACGTATGTCCAAATACCTATTTGGACATACCTATGACTACCCCTCTTAGACCTCGAAAAACCTCGAGTAGGTACCTACTTGGTACTAGGAGATCTGAGGGGATACCTACCGTGCTTGCTAGTCGTGATGCTATTTTTCTTTTTACATGAGCGTATACGAACAAAATTGAATCAAACCGATTGAAACTTAAATATTTCGCTTGCCATTAAAAAAACAGTCTAGTACCTAAGTACTTAAGACCAAGACCAAGGCTTAGTTTTGTTTAGTTGACGTATGAGGACTGGGTGCTAGTATTTTTGCTTTATGGGTATGATGGTTTTTTTATTGTTCTCCTCGACCGTATTTCTATGGCACATCATATTTTGCCCCCTTTCTCTAGTACCCTATATAATTTTACACCTAATTGTGTAATGAAGATAGATGTATATTCTCTGGTTGTATAATGTATTCTAAGTATGTACCTATTCACAAAAGAAATACCTGTGTTCTGTCAGTTATCTGCCATTATTAGTTTGCGGCAAGCCACAAAAAGTTGTGTGTGAAACCACGCGTATTTTATATTTATTTATAAAAAGAATTGGCTCCATTATCTCGGTAAAAGCATTTCAGAGCAAACCTATTTGCATAAAATAACAACTGCACTTTGCGTTCGACAGGCTGCGTACATCGAATTATGTAGGGGAAAAAATCAAAAATGATTAATTGGAAACTGGAGAGCAAGTTACTTTAAAACTTACTCTGTAAACGTCAGCCTTACTCTCACTCTTTTTTCAGTTTTACCCTTAGGGGAAAAGTTTTCATTCAAAGTATCTTCTAAAAGTTTTTTTTTCTTTCACAGATCTGCAACTCAGGAAAGAATAACGACTTATGGTCACCGTAAATAATAACTTACGGTGACTTATGGTGGCATACGTTACGATAACATAAAAGCTGCTGGATTTGCAATGCAATAAAGCAGTGCTCTATTAGACTGTCATAAGACTCTTTGTCCTAACTGACCAACTGAAAGATAGCAAATAGCCTAAACAGCTGGTCGTAGACTTGAAATTCATTTCAGAATTAATCTTGGTGCGTTTCTACCTCTAAAATAGTACAAGGGGGGTTATGAACATAACTTCACACGGACGACATATATTTTTTTCGCTGGCGACATATATTTTTGCCTGTTTTTATTATACTGCATGCTACCCTAATTTAGAATGTACCATGAATACTTAGTCTACTCTACGTGAATAAATAAAATGAAAGATATCCCCATATCCCATTCTTGATCTTATTATACGCAAGGTGGAAGTTTTTCAATTTACCTTTGTTTATCAACCTTCATCTTCGTCTACTATTATTTTGTTGTTGAACACAGAATGGTTATTCTGATAAATTTTTCTTTAGGATCTTGTTTGTCAATCAAATCAAAACTTTATAGTAAATACCAGAAGGATCGCCTTGCAATTCTATTCTTCAATGTATTATTGAATACTTCTAATGCGACTTCCAACAAGGTTGCGCTAAACGTTTAACCCTACCATGGAGGGGGTATGAAAGCACTGTTTTTTCTCTCTTTCTCTTATAGCCAGTTACGTTATAGTACTGATATGACTAGATAGATGTGGTCTTACATTAGGACTGCAAAATGCTTCCAATCTATACCAATTATAAGAACCAACTAAAAGCCTAAACTACTGATCGTAAAGACTTGAAATGTTCAGGGTACCTATATTTGGCTTGGTGCATAGAGGAAGAAAGAAATTCCTGAAATTCAGCCTTTAAACAGATGAAGTTTGTATGAAAACAACCTCACGCAAACAAAGTTACGCATGATTTGCTAGTTTTGATATAGGAAAACTTTAGCCCACGTAGTTTTTGACTCAGTCGCGTAAAATCAATTAAAAAATGTATCGGTAGTGTCAGATAGCAGGGGAAGATAATATGGAGTTTTTGTAGGTAGGTACATAAACTTAGCAAATACAGGAAGTAACTAAGTAAGTAACCAATGCGGATTTAATTTTAGAGGATACTAGCGGGTGAATAAAACGAATTCCATTATTATATCTCTATCGGCCTATTTGTCCGTTTTTTACAGCGCTATAAACCAGTAT
Organism: Electrophaes corylata; assembly: GCA_947095575.1. Classification (NCBI taxonomy): domain Eukaryota; kingdom Metazoa; phylum Arthropoda; class Insecta; order Lepidoptera; family Geometridae; genus Electrophaes; species Electrophaes corylata. The sequence continues at coordinate 10,311,514 of OX352699.1, read as the reverse complement.
GTTCAAGCACCATTCCGCAAACGTTTCAAATTGACTGCGAGCTATTCGGAGCTCAAAATGAAAATATTTTAATTGCCTTTTTGGAAGTAGTGTGTTTGATGCATGCTTCGCTTAATGCTTTGATCAAATACAGCGATAAATAACACCGCTATATATTGATGTGCCATATGCTATAGTAATATTCCGCCGCTGATTACTTTGATGAGCTATAGCAGAAAACGGGCAAATATTTCACAAGCAGTGGCAGCCATTATCTTTTCACACCTTTGCTTTCGACAAATGTTCGTGTATTTATCATGCCGTCGTCGTTTTGGTAAAGACGCAGTCATCGCGTTGTTATTATAATAAAATAACCAATCATGCGAATTGCATAATAGAACTAGACAACATTTTCTCAATGAAATTATGTTTGCGAAAAGCAATGTGAAGATTATACGTTTTACGTAGGTATTCACATCTTTAATATCAATTTTATTTTCTTACGGATATAAATGCTGGTAAGATTGCCGACAGTGTTCTCGAATTACTGATGAGATGTCCCTTATTGAGGTAATTACGGTTGACACATGATCCGGAAGACGCTTACACAAACATAAAACAATTAACGCACCCAACCCATTTGATCAACGATTTTTATTAAGATCACAGAAAATCTATACATTAAAAAGGCTTAAAAAGGCGTTTTTAGAGGTAAAATTTATAAGGGAAGGCTTGTGTCTAGCTGTGGACTTCAGGTTGATGATGATTTAAAGTGTTGCTTAAGTTCCTCGCGCCCAAAGTATACGTGTACGAGTAAGTGGGATCGTGAGCTCAGTAAAATTAAATAACAGTATTAAATCAACCCTAGGTAGGCTGTGGTATTTTCTTTATACCTGCAGTAAGTCAAGGGTGATTGCTTTATCGGTAGATGGATTTGTTTTCAATCGAGTAATATTTGCAGATGTTGGCTCGTATGTAGTAACGGCAAACTGGTTGCATCGATATTTCATTTTCCGAAGCCCATTGTTGTTGTTGTGCCGCAAGCGTGGCTCATATATTGGACTCAAGCGATTTTTTAGTTACTAAAAAGGAACATTGATATCCGCTTCTTCCGCTACGGAATGGTTTCTGATCGTTTTAACCACATGAAACATTTTACTACCCCAACGAATACGTATTTTTCAAAATTAATAACTGAGAATGTGCAAATATGAATGATAGCATGTATTGTTTTGGAGCTGAGACGAGATTGAAATTAGAATTTGATTGTCGAAATTGGGCCGGTCTGAAATATCAGTTGAAGGATATCATTTGGAGATTGACACGGTCGAACCTTGAGTTATCATCACAACTTACAGCACAGATGGTAGAATTAGTACTCAACTGATATAGGAATACAACCTTCAGTTTTGATCGCAGAAAACTTCAGTCTTTACAATCTGTTTATAGCTGCAAGCTTATAGTTGTTTAAAAAAATACAAAGTGTATTCGCTATCTCTTATGCACTAAATAATATCTACATTCGCTTGTTATGGTTATACCAGCATAGTTCACACATGAGTTAGTTTTAATCTATGCCTATCTATCACAAAGCAAAAATCGCTTACAAAACAAACTGAAACATCTCATGAAACCTTAGCAAATTGTTATTTATTGAAAATTCTATGAATTTATTATTGAACAAGAAATTCTTCACAAATTCAAATCAAGGAATCGTCTTCTATCTTTTCAAAATTTTCAGCTGGGATTCGGAAAATATTTCATGACAACGGCAATCTCTGGTTTGCAAGTTATTTAGATTAGGTTAGTTAGAAAGGTTGGCTATACACAATTTGGCTTGGTATATTGCTGAAAGTATCGCACAATGTCACTGACAGACATTTATATATTTATATATTTTAGTAGTAGTAGAGCTCTAAGTGAAGGGCTCGTCCGGGGAAGTACTACCACCATGCCTATTTCTGCCGCCAAGCAGCTTGCTGTGTTCCGGTTTGAAGGGTGTGGGTACCGGTGGAATTACAGGCACATGAGGCTTAGCACCTGTATGCCTCAGGTTGATGGACGCTGAGTAGTGCATCGTCGGTGACGTTCCTAACGAGCGTGACCTACGAGGCTATGCTTTGTTATAGGTGATGGTAACCACTTAACATCAGGTGGGCCATCTGCTTGTTCTATCAACAAGTTGTATAAAAAAAAAAAAATATATATATATAAAAATGCGGAAAATTGTTGAAGAAAGAGCAATTTGTAAAATGAACTTAAATGTGCTAGATTGGCAGCTGGGTGCGAATATTTATTGTATAGCTTATAATTGTATGATTCCGTAGCGAAAAATTACGAACACAATGACATGTAAATAATATAACCCTGTATGTTTAATATTCATTTATCATAATCATCATAAATAATCATTAGGTACCTCGTGTTGAAGGTTTAGGTAAAAACGGTCCAAAAAATTTGATGATCCTGTACCTACTCAAAAGTTTAGAAAGAGTTACGATAAACTTGGTGGGAAATTGGAAAAGTTCTTGCAAACATTGTTTCTTGAGAACATTGGCTGTGGAGTACAGTGCATCAATTGAAATTATTTAGAGGTGGTCGATTGTGCTAAGGTCACGATTTATTCACTATCACAACTATAGTTATCATTATTATTGTGAATAAATAAAAAAAAAAGTTTTACTGTAGTTCTTTAATAAATACACCAGAAAAATATGAAAATACAGGAGGATACAAAACTAAAAAGGTGCATTATGTTTGAAAAGCAGTGTCAGTGAAATGTTCCTTCGGTGCTGACTGAGCTAACACAAAGCTTGCGGCCTTGCGATTGTTCTGCTTTGAGTGACGGGGTATAAAATATCAAAAGTCTGTATGGTTTCAATCCTCGGACTATTCCCTCAGATTTCATAGAATCAAATACCCACTTAAGATTCTTTAAAGATAATGAAAGGAGGTAATTAGAGGATTTCTACATTTTATAGAACCTACATTAGAACTTTGTACCTACTGGTACCTAGATTTTAAAGTCAGCCAAAAGCTATATTTGTAACACTTAGCTTAGGATAAGCTTCTGCATAGATTTCGTCTTTTGATAGGACACATTTTCTGAATTGTGTGCATCTACTATAGTGTGTGTTTATTTAGACTAAATAAACACACACTCTACATTTTAGAAAAACAATAATCAAGCATTTTATGTGTGCGATTTGTTTTTTTTTTATCTAGAACAACGTTAAACGCGCATCACTAGTCATTCACTACACGTTTACAAATGTGCAACATTGGGCGGCCTTGTGGGCTTCCACGATTGTTCTGAACACCCACGTAGCCACATCTACATACATACCTAGCTATACACGTATTCATCCAAGCAACTGTAACATCGCGCACCCCTTCTCTACCTCGACACTACCTACATTCTCTAGGAAGTCATTATGCTACCTCTGGTACGCGTGATTGCTGAATGCATTTCACGGTCGAACCCCTTTTGTATGCTGGAATATTTAGAGGTAATGTTTTGACAGAACTTCTAACAAAATGTAGTAGTATATTTTTATCAAATACTCAAACAAACGGGCGAAGTGTGATAATAATGGTGACTATTAAAAATGTACACTTAAAAACATGGGATCGAGTAGGTACTCAGACACTGTATATTATATTAGGTTTTTGTGTAAGGTTTTATTTATTTTTACACCACACCGGTCACACTGACGACGATGCAAAAAAAGATGCACGTTGGTGACTTTGAATTAATATTCAAGAGTGATAGATTGTTATATATTTAGTGGTTGAATGTAATAAGCTGAGAGTTGAATACAGTGTTGATTATATCTGTTCAACGTTTACATAGGTACAAATATAATGATGGTTGTAGGAAAATATTGAAACCGGCCTGGAAATACAATTTAATGCAATCAGCCTACGCACAATTTGTACCCATTTTGCTAGGTAGGTAAATCTTAGCAGAGAAGCACTTTGCAAATTGAACGAGAAGGGTGATATAATTTAATTCCTGACATAACATGCGTTGTTTATGTTTACCACCGTACCTACCTCAGCGAACTTTTACTTTATAGACCGCTATTTACTTTAGTACCAATTAAAGAGTATCAATTCGAGCCTCAAATTTGAGCCAATTATTATTGGGATAACTTAATCATGTAGGTATATTTTTTTTGTTTATTTCCTACCTTCAAGGCAAATTATTGTGTTACAAAGAAATTGCAAATTATCTCTTTTTTAATCAAAACCTATATTTTATTTATTATTATGAGTGGGGAATTACACTTACTAGACGTAGGCGCGTATGCAAGTTCTACACAATATTACATTCTAGTTCTACACTAAAATCATGAATGACTGGTTTGCATATCTAATAAGTAAAAGTATATAACCCAAAAGATTGGTGAGTCTATAAGAGCGTGTTTAGACGACGCGAAAGATTTCGGGCCGGCCGGCCGCTGGTTACTGACAGGAATTTGAACGTTGTTACTTAGAATATAGAATACTAAGTATATATTTTTCAAACGCGCGGCCGCCATGTAATATCTTTCGAATCGTATAAACACGCCCTAAGGGTAATAAGAAGTACCAAAAACATTCGTCAGCCGCTACCCAATAAATTGTCCAAATGCCCAATCAGTTCGCCATTGAAGCTTATACCATAAAGGTTATTGGGGCGTCCATTTTGTCCTATTCACATAAAGCCCGTTTGTAGATCAATAGTACCTACAGAATTAGATTAGGGATCTTTTACATGCTCGTCTATTGTAGGTATTGTAAAAGAGCACATTTCTGCAGTTAAAAACCGCCAGGTAATCAGTGATAGCAAAGCACCCAGTGGATTCAGGACCTAACCACTAGATTGAACTCTATGATCCCAAGGTACCTACTATCGAATGAACGGAACTATCACAAAAGGATGATCCGGGAAGCGATTGAAATTAAGAAGTCGGTATCCTAATTTCAATCGTGAACACGGTTTCAGAATTTTAGGTTCGTGGAACCCCGTCAATGATAGGTGTGTGCGTCACGATGCTCCATCACGGTGTGTAGATCTCGAGTTCAATGCTCCAGTCTGCCAGTGAGCACGACAGCCGAAACGTCGGGAAAATAAATAAAAAAGGTGATACGTGATAAGTACCCGTGTAATATAAGTGTTCCAATCGCGAAAGTTTAAGAAATACACATCAAACTAGAACGAGAAGTTCATAATTGGTTGGAGTGATTTTATTTTGAAGAACGTTTTTATTTGACTAGCAATTTATTAAAAACTTTGTTTACGCAGGTAAACAGAAAGAACTTGAAACAACCTCACGACTTCAATTTTGAAGTCAAGTTTCAAAGATTTTTCGAAGACACATATTCATTAATTGAAAATTCATAGGTACACGACGGGATTCAAACCCTCGACCTTAGGAACAGAAGGCAGGGTCATTTCCATTGCACCAGTGTCCTCTGTTTATGTAGGTATTTTTCATAGTTTTGATCTTTAATACTAAGACTTTGAAGTTAGTCAACTTAGCACCTAGCCCGAGGGAGCAAAACTCTTAGCAAAATCTCGTTTTCAACCCTATCAAAAGTTCCTATCTAAGTAGTTTATGAAAGTATTCGTAACTACAATTAGGCTTCATCTTTCGATGCGCTTGAGTAGTTAAGTTCCACGCTTCCTACCTAAATACCTAGTTTTTTATTGGGCGTGTTTTTCACTGTCCGTTTGCGTTCTTATCCAGTAGCGTGACATTTGTCACAGATAAGTTGGTTGGAGGAAAGTTGGAAAGCCTGCGTGCCGTGACCCTCCTAACACATGACATTTGGAGGCTTACGGTACGGGTTATTAATCAAGCCACTTTCGAGCAAACCGCCTAGTAGACGGTAGCCCTTCAGATGGCCCACCTTGTGGGAAATAGGTTATCACCTATAAAAAAGCATTATCTCGGAGGTCACATTCGTTGTACGTATTTCTTACGTTATTAGGTTTTGAATAATGAAAATTCTACCAAAACAATGAAAATACTCGTGTTTCAAAGCGGCCGCCATAATGAAAGTTTAATATTACTCATTTACTCTATACATAAGTGATGGCTGTGGTTTCAGCCTCCTGCGGATCGTATTGGAGGTCTAAATACCTAAAGTTCTGAAATTCCCTGGCCTTTATCAGTCCATACTTACCTTGGTTCCATACTGTAAGTCACCCAAGTTTCCAAACTATGTTTCCAGGGTGAACACAAACACAATCCTATCACATTTCCGCTGAGTGAGTAAGGTATAAATTACAGTTATAAGCCGTTCCGGTATCGAAGATAATAATACTCTTAATTTATCGTTACTCTCGTAGCTAATTGTTGTTTTACCGCTGTGAGGCTTCGTTTATAGTGGTTTTACGGACTACTAATGGTTACGTACTAGATCAATGGCTATTTTTTTTATTAAATACATTTCACATTTCGGTTAGTCGTGATTGCTTTCTTTGCTAGGTGGTGGATGTTATAGCATATGCTAAGTATATACATAAGACAAAAAAACATTTTTAAGTAGTCTATCAGACATATGTTTCCCGTAGTACAAGCTATGCTTAGTTTGGGGCTAGATCTTGTGTAGAAATATCCACAAATATTTATTTATTATTTATTGATGGACCGTACCTACTAGAACAATGAAAACCATCTTATCTGGTTGCCCTATTTCTGTTTGACTACCCTTTGAACAGTTCAAGGTAAACACGAGTTGCACTCCATAAAGTTTCAAGTAATTTAAATTGGGTCAACAACCGTCATGAGTAATCTGTTATTAAGGTGACACTTGTCGCCATTTATTCCATTCACACGTTGTGGGGTGTTAACTTTACAGATTGATAACGTTCAATCTTAAGCATAGGTACTATCTAGTTTTCTTGCTATCTATACTTTTCACTTTTATGTTGTGTAAATATGTCCACGAAATTTAACTAATAACGAAATAAATTTCTTTTATTGAAATCTTTTATTCTCTCTAAACATGATGCGTAAAGTAATATTTTTTTTCCGAAGCTAATATTTTGTATCAAATCAAGCGTGTAAACAATTGATAGACAGGTGTAGAAACCTACACTGTACAAGAATAAAATATTAGCTGACATCGTTACAAAGCTTACCACTTACTAACATTATACTACCTACCATACTTATATTTTACCATATTTTGTCCTGACTAAGTAATATGACTGACTGATTGACATATACAACGCAATCCTTGAATTACATTGGTCATGTATACTTGACTTACAGAGTAGGTGGCTACATTTATGTAGCTATAATATAATATTATATAATATAAGGCTATAATATAAGGCAATGTATTAAAAGAGGATTTTTTGAAATTCAAATTGAATTTTTTGAGTTGAAGTGCTGATATTTTGTAACTAAATTATTGTGCAGCCGACAGTACTTACTCTGTAGTATTGTGTTAATTAGTTAATAGCGGGATCACTCCCATTAGACCACCGCACCGGTGCTCTTACGACCAGCTTTTTTTTAATTTTTTTTTAACCTAGCTTAGGTTAAAATAAAAGAACCCCCACTGCTGGGAAAAGGTCTCCCCCATTTCTAATGTACCTAATAAGTATTTCCATTTCTAGTATAATGTAAAAATATTTTTTAAAATACAGATACCTGAAAAAAAAGGCAAAGAATAAATGAAAATTCAAGATTAGATAGGTATTTGTAAAGCTAAGGAATTCAGTAGAGCACCATTTCGAAGCTCTACAAAGTAAACGGGCCTCTAAAATTATCAATTTGTATAAACTGTACATCCATTTAATTTTGCTCCATTTAATATCCCAGACTTGGTTTTTAAATGAAACAATTTCAGGAAAACGTGAAACGTTTGTAAAGACATAAAATCAGCCGTTTGTGAAATCTAACTAGGCACTACTCGTTAAAACTTTGATATCTATTACCTAGTATTCAATATTTTAAATCTGTTTTTTTAACGAAGCATAAAGTTAAATGATGAACTAGACAGCAGTAGTTTTTAGTAGTAGTAGAGCTCCAAATAAAGGTTTCGTCCAGGGAAGTACTACCACCATGCCTATATCTGCAGCCAAGCAGCTTACTGTGTTCCGGTTTGAATGGTGTGGGAGCCCGTGTAATTACAGGCACACGAGGCTTAACCTGCGAGGCAATGCTCTGTTATAGGTAATTGTAACCACTTAACATCAGTTGGGTCATCTGCTCGTTCCAACAATAATCACTAAAAAAATAAAAAAACCCGGCCAAGTGCGAGTCGGATACGCGCACGGAGGGTTCTGAACCATTATATTTTTTGTAAATACATACAGAGTACAATATTACATCTAGACACAGAAAAAACACCTTTGTTCATAACACAAATATTTGTTCTCGGTGGGAATCGAACCCACCACCTACAGCACAGAAGGCAGGGATACTACGAGCTGTGTTGTGACGGCTGTCAAGCCTAACTACAATAATAGCTTAGCTGTTAGAGACCGGACTCTTATGTATGGGGGTACGTAGATAGGTAAAAACTTGCAGTAAATAAGAAGTCAAAAGCCCCTAACCTATTCTAGTTATAAATACAAAACAATAGTTCAGTAATTTCGTTTAATTTGTACACTTAGCTAAAAACATTAGGTATATATTTAATAATAACCTTAACAACATTTCTATCACTAGCGATAATACTTATTTACATTTTTCAACGAAACTTTATTAAAATTGGCAACAATTTTGAGCATTACGCCACTAAATATAGCTAGAGAGACTGGAATGCTTATTATTATGTTACTTAGTCGATAACTTTCTTTTCTAATACATAATGAACTTCAACCGGGTATGTAAGTATGGGTTACCCATTTCTGCCGCCAAGCAGTGGTGCTCTATGTTCAGGTTTGAAGGGTGTGGGTGCCGGTGAAACTACTGGCACGTGAGGCTTAACACCAGTATGCCTCGGGTTGGTGAACGCAGTGTAGTGCTTCATAGCGCACGTAGGTACGTGCGCTATGAAGCACTACACTGCGTTCACGTTCACGTTCACGTACACGTACATGACTTACAAGGCAATGCTTTTTTATAGGTGATGGTTACCACTTAACACCACGTGGGTCATGCTTGCTCCACCGGAAGTAGCAAAGGTTTGTTGATCAACTAAACTAAGGATATCGCGCTATCTACTCGGCCGCGGCTTGCTTAAACCGTGCCCTTCATGAATCCTTTGAGCGTGGTGACTATAGCGAACTCCCCCCCAAACATGGGGGAGGCCATAGTTACTGCTTGGCGTCAGCAGCGTTCATTACTAAAGTAATAACGGATCTATCAAACATAAATCACTTTTTTTTAATTTAGAAGTGTAACCATCTTAATGCAGGTGAATGTTTCGAATAGCTTATAAAATAAATAATTACTGCAAGCAAATTAAATCGAAAACATTAACATGATATGGTATAAGATGCTTTTACATGATTAATTTTATGTAGTACAAGCCTTTGTCAAAACAATTACACAATAATCAAAATAAGCTTCAAAGAACATTAAGAATATTTTCTCAGAAACACAAAGATGAGTTTAGTTAATTGTAAAGGCGCTCGCTACATTGTTTTATTTACAGGTATACGTTATAACATAGTTTGAAACAATATCAAAGCCTTTATAACATAACGAACTCACAAAATTTGGCACAAACCGACCACTAATGATCTGCTAGTGTAAACTATAGAAATTCTATTAGTCTCTTACAATATTCGTCAAGCGGAAACTTGGAATTGCTAATAATTGAACGAGTTTTACCAGAAGAAAAACATTTTGAATAGTCTACGGCGAAGTACAGTCGTAGAGCTTCGTAGCACAGTCGTAGAACTTCGTAGCAAAACCAGTATGGTTCGCAAAGAAACGTAAAGACACTTTTTAAAAAATAATATTTTAGAAGTACCCTACATCTTAAAATAATGAAAAAATTTTTTTTTACGTTTTTTGCCAACTCTTTAAGTTCTAAATGCCTTTGGCACCATAGACAGTTATTTCTAACATTGTTGTATCCCACTGATCAATTAAACAAAGAAGAAAGATCATTTAAGCGTTACTATATCGAAGCCGTATGTTTTAGGAATTCATTATCTGACCATTGCGCGATTTGTTAGTCTGGTTGTAAAATATTTACAGTTACAGAACTGAAGCAGCATTAATTTTCATTATGCTATCAGTTATGTCGGTTTTCTTATATTATTTTACATTAAAATACACATACTAAACATTGTCTACGCCGTAGCACAGTCATAGAGGTTCGTAGCAGTTTCAGGATGGTCCGCAAAGAGATATCATCGACATTATCAGCCTGGAGAAGTCCTCTACTGGACACAGGTTTCCACACATTTCTAGGATGAATGATTTTGAGCCTATTATAATCCGACTTCCTGCGATCTTTATAATATCTTTGGTTCGTCAGGTAGAGGAGCGGACTACACTTCGTCTTCTGGTTCATGGTTGCCATTCGAGTTGTCACTAGCGGGCCTACTACCCACAAAGTATTGCTTTTATACATTCTCTACAATTTTTAATTATTGTTTTCTCTCATTGTTAGTTTATAAGGTGTACAACAAAGTATTTTGATTCATTCATTTCATTCATTCATTATTTTCATTCATTCGCTCTTTTCATCCATTCATTAATTCATTGCCGCTTCAACATGCTAATTCTAAGAGCGATTAGCACAGTTCTCTCCATATCCTATTGTTCTACTCTCAGTGTAAGTATATATTCTTGTTTAAAAACACCTTTTAAAAGAATATCACGAGAGTAACCATTTTTGCCAACCTTCTAAAAGCAATTACAAAAATGCCTTTGGCACAATTTAACGTCAGCCATTTTTAACTATTGTTATTTCCTACAGATCAAATTAGGACCGTCTAAGTATTACGGAATCGAAACCGCTATAGCCCGTTTAGCGAGTTAATTTCCTGTTTATTGCGCAAATTGTTAGTCTGCGCATAAATATTTATAAAACGAAAACAGCAATGGAATTCATATGACGTTTTGTACATCTTGCGTCTTGTGAAATCATTTGGAAACGCTTCTTGTACTATCTCCTAATAATTATTTATTGATGGTCCCTGCCTCTAGGTTATTGAGCTTAAGGACCATGGGAATAAATACCTACCACCTGATTACGTATATCAGTACGTACAGGTTTGCGACAAGCGTATATGACGACAACCACTGCTGTAATTTAGCATTTTGGCAATCAGTACTAAATAGACGTTTGACACCAGTGATTACTTATTTACCAGTACCATTTTTTATGTGAATAAGTACTCAGGTACCTAGTCTAGCCATCTTCGAATTTTTTGTGTGACCCAAGGCCCTTTATAGATAGGTATTACTATAGTATAAGGATTAATTGTCTGCCCGCGACCACAACATTTTTGTTTTATTCGGAACGTTCGTAAGACGCGTGCCCTAAAATGCACTACTCTGCGTCCATCAACCTGAGGCATACAGGTTACACAACCCTCATTGCAATATAGTCGTAACGTCGGGAAAATAAATAAAAAAGGTAATACGTAGTAAATATCCATGTAATATAAGTGTTCAATGTGTTCCGATCGCGAAAATTTAAAATATACTAAGATTTATTGTATTTGTATATTATTCACCTACTGTGTCGTTGTCTATCTGTATACTGTGCAGTTGTGTGTCAAATAAAGTTTTATTGTGTTCTATTTACGCTTGTTGCAGACCTGTCGCAAGATAGATATTAAGAAGACCGTTTTTTTATTACCTTATTATGTTTAAGTTGGTTTCAACACGAGTTGTTCGGGGTCACGACCGGAGTTTGGCGTTCAGCATCCCTTTGATGTAAGTCTTACCACCGACCCGCAAAAAGCCTCAATTACTACGCGAAACATGAGACATTTGTCACAACTAAACATTTCGTTGGTATAATCAAACTCAGGAGAACCGTTTAGGCATCTGTTATTTCTAAATAGGCGGTTTTAGAGGCGTGTTTCCGACATGTAAATTATTGAGTTGTGGCAACAGAATGGCGGCTGTGGATATAACGGTGATTACGACGAATACAGCCAGTAGAGCCCGGTCGGCGACCACCGCCACCTGTAACAAAAAAAGGAGCATCTTTAGTTTAAATTAGTAGTTTGCTATCTCGTAAGGTCTTTGTGATAGACCCTAAAAGATATACATTATATATGTTTGCGGGATGGCGAACTACTATGACTAAAATAATAAGTCACTGAAAATATATATAGCTGATAGAATACTTATATACATGAAATACAAAATAACACCCAGACACAAAACAAACTTTTATGTTACATCACACAGATGCTTGTTCTCGATGGGTATCGAACCCAGGAGGCGGACAGAAGGCAAACTGTTACTACCAACCCAGCTGTGTCTGCTGTCAAGAGTAATGTTAAATGGTTTATACAGGTATAAACATAGAATAAGGACTAGGTATAATAACATTTTTTATCCTCGTCTATCATTTGTCATCTCAAATAGGGTTAGAGGAGTGACAGCTCTTTACCGAGCTACTTTTATGCTTATGCTGATACCTACATCATATTCCGGGATAAGGGGGATTTTAGACGAGTCCCTTGTTCTTTGCCCTGAGTGTGACATAATAGGTTTAATAAAAAAAACTATAAAACTTTAACTTCAGAGACCTTAGATACGCATCTCATAGATCACGTCCTCAGCCTACGTGTTCCGTTAGTTACTGTTAGAGGCAGGGGTAGCCGCTCATTATCAGGTGGATCTAATGCTTATTGCATCACTTATTCTCATAAAAAATATAAATCGTTTAGCAAACATACATTTACACATTTATTTAGATATTTGGTTTAATATATTCAGCAATAGCTTTCATCAAATAAAATATAACTAAATATCTACGTAGTTATAAGAATTTTTAGGCAGGTTGAGATTATGAGATTTTATATATCATATTACAATAAACATACGAAAGACGTATTAGATTAATGTTATATGGAGATCGCACACCGCGTACAGCAAAGATTTGTATTATTCCCGACGTGGGTTGCCATGTCGAGAAAATACGTCTGCCATCACAATATTCTTTTCATATAAAATATTGCTTCAAATAACTTGCCATATTGTGAAGATATCACGATGCAGTAATTTTGTTTCCATTCCTTGTAAGGAGATAAGGTCGAAAATCGAGACATAAACTAAATATCTCGTTTTTTTTAAGAACCGTTTTTATTAATTGGTGATTTTTTCGTAAACTAGGTACCATACTTTCGTACTCATCTTTCGCACGTTGTAAATCAATATCACTTCGCTATTCTCATAATTTGTGACACTATGTATGTAGGGTTTGTTTCTCTTTTCTATTCGGGTTTTAGAGACAAGAACATATTAATAATAATAAAGGTATATTTACTTCAAGTTTCATTAATATCAATTCTATGCCCGATCGTATCGGCCCGAATGTGGGAATGTTTATAGCTTAAACACTACGATTGAGCTATAAACATCCACACATCAAAACTTTTGCACTTATTGTGATGAGATTGGGATTCACATGAGAACTTCAATTAAAAATAATGCTTTTCGTCAGTTTTTATTTCCTTCGAACTGCGTCCAACTGAATCCAATTACTGATGTAACGATTTTATCGTTAGTATTTTTATTTTTCAAAACAGAGACAAGCTCGCTCCGGGAGAACATTAATTGGAAAAAGATGGAACCTACAGTAAAGCCCGTCTGGGTTAGGGTTACAAATCCGTTTAAAGAAAATATAAGAGTTTTCTGCCAATCCCACTAAGCCATAATTATATAGGGTACTTTTTATACTAAAAATGACAGGAACGAAGTAAAAATACCAAACAAACCCTGGCAGAAAAAAGCCATTCATGTTATGTCAAAAGTGCCTAAATATATACCATGTATATGAGCCTTGGTCCAGTCTGACTGACTGACATATAGACCTGAACCACCGTCACAGAGACTTGTCATTTTCAGGATATATTTGTCTTAGTTGTTTGTTCAGCGAAGCACTTAGCATACATTTTCATTATTATTTTTTATATTTAAGTTTTCTAACTTGTACCTATCTGATTTTAACGGTTTTACCTTATAAGCTACTCATAAGTTTTTTTTGCTGCAAATAAATATTTTTTTAATAAATATTTATTTTTTTAGTGCGTAGGGGTGTGCCTACTAAGAAAGGAAATAAATACCTTTACGACTTTAATCCCCAGACAGGGTAGACTTCCCCTCGAATCCCTTAGTACCAAGTACCTATTTTGGATGATTTGAGGATGTCTTAAGAGAGTCAGAAGTATGTTCAACTATTACATTTGGCACATACCTTTATATATAGCATTAAAAGAATCCCGAGCGACTTCATACTAAGATATCCGAAAGAAGTAAGAGTCGAGATTTCTCTATTCCCTCTTTTCTTTTTCTTTAATATAAAATGTCCTTTTACCATGTCCTCATTAAACCCGAGTTGTCTGACGTGTCGTGATGTGACGCGTCAGAACGGTATCGTTTTATATATTTTAGTAGTACTCGGCCCTGGAGCGGTTTTTATAGAACCATTTCTGTTTTGTTTTAATTTTGTAACGTAAGATACCCACTTTATGCACTCAGCACATAAGCAGCTCAAGATAAACCGAGCTTATCAGAGAAAAAGCTTCCTATGTGGCATAATTTAAAGGCAGAAATTTCCTAGATGAACATTTTAAAAGCTAATATTCTAAAACAAATGGCCTTGGTTAGAATATACGGCAAAAGATAAGTCTTTTTAGGGTTCCGTACCCAAAGGTAAAACGAGACCCTGTTATTAATACTCCGCTGTCTGTCTGTATGTTTGTGTCCACCTGTCACCAGGCTGTACCTATCTCCGTGAACCGTGATAGTTAGAGAGTTAAAATTTTTATAGATAATGTATTTCTGGTGCGCTATAACAACAAATACTAAAAACCAAATAAGTACTTAAGAGGACTCTCATGCAACAAACGTGTTTTTTTTCTGTTTTTATTATATATAATGGTACGGAACACTTTGTGCGCGAGTCCGACTCGCGCACGTTTTAATGTAACATTGTATGAGTACCAATAAGTGTAATAAATTTACATAAAAAAAGGAATAGCATCACATCTTTGATCAATAGGATCAGAAGGCGGGCCACTCCCACCAAACTACCGATGATTTTAAATTTACACGCAACTCTATTTCATATAGTATTGCCATCAACACTCACTTGATTAGTTTGTCGAATATACGTGATAGCAAAGTTCAAATACGATGATGTAGCAATTTACCAGTCACTGAACGCAGACCGCCATTCATCAAATTACAGATTTGCTCAATTTCCACCCCGCTTGGTTTGCATCCGGTCTAGTTTATGATGAGATTAACTTAAACTAGTGCAAATTTGTTTAAATTAATAAATAAATAGATATTTGAGTACATTTTTACACACCATCATCTTAGGCTCAAACTAAGCATAGGTCGTACTTTGGGAACCAGATGACTGATATAATTTTGGTATACTTTTTTGTAAATACATACTTACTTAGAATACAACATAACTCCCGAACACAGAACAAATGGGACAGACAGTTCTCCGTGACTCGCTGGTTAAATATTTTTCTTATAATTATAAGAACCCTGACTGACTGACTGACATATACAATGCACAGTCTAAACCACTGGTAGTAGACTAACTTTTCAGTGTATATTCGTCTTGGTGCGTAGAGGTGTACTAAGAAAGAAATTCCTGAAATTAAAATCCTAATAAACTTGCTACAGCGAAGGTTGAGGTTTGTATGAAAATAACTTCACGCGAAGTCGCGCAAGCTTTGCTTGTTCATCCATACTTTATTTGACCTATTTTTAGCACCATATCCATCCATATAAGTATTCAAAATTGTCCTGATTACATGACTTTAACCTCTTATCATGTCATGCCCGTACCACGCTAGCTCTTCAATCTTTCTGTCACCGGTGCTCCTTCCAAACTTTACCTGATGTTCTCATTTCGTATTTTATCCATTGTAGTCACTCCACACTTCCATCTTAGAAAACAAATTCAATGTCGAAAAAATACCCATCCCGGCCAATTCCCTACAAACCTCGATACCAATTTACATTTCCCAAGCACGGAAAAGAGTTTACATGTTTTATTTATTCCTATAACATAAGACACAAACGACATTTGAATGGTCGTTTGTAGTAAGGTTACTACGAGTATCTCCGATTCCATCCATATGAATTTTGTCTAATCTATTTACCGACAACAGATAGCAATAAAGCACTACTTTTTTTATAGTTCTAACCAACTGAGTAATCTATTTGTAATTTGTAATATCCCAACTAGAGTAACTTGTTGTAACGTAAAAATAAGCAAAAACTCTATTAAAAGTCGAAAAAGACCAGTTCTTCTTGTAGTAACCTGCGTAATGTTAATAACGAATCCTTCTTATATGTTTGGATGTTTGTGTCTCAATCACGCTGTAACTACTAAACCAAACTGAATAAAACGTAGAATAAATAGGTAGTAAAATATTTAAATTTAGACCAAAGCACTTACATAATTAGCAAAATTACCGTCACTATACGGGTAAAGTTGCGGTCAACTGCTAGTAATGCATAAAAACTCTAAAACAGTTTAACCGTTTTACAGAGATGAGTGGAAGCAAACATACACATATACATACAAACGTACACATTTATAAATTAGTGTGATGCGATTATAAGAAATGTTGGAGTTGAGATTTCCGACAATAAGCTTGTTACATCTCAAGATACTCGTGTACAATAGAGTTCGTTAAGGTTGACAACAAACGTCTCGAACGTAAGGTTCCGCAAGGCCCCGCAACTGAAAGGGGCTTTCAGCTACCGCCTAAAATCTAATATTATTTTCATCGCGCATTCAGCTAAAATAATTTCCTCTGTAACTTAACATAAGTTACAGAGTTCAGTTTGATACAGCTCTTTAGAAGTAAGTATGCGTATTCCCGCTACGGAGAATGAGTGTAAGTCTTTTTTTTTTTAATAATGGACAATCCACACAGCATCATCTAGCCCCAAGCTAAGCAGAGCTTGTGTTATGGGTACTAGATGACTGATATACTTAATACAATACATTACATACATAGATATTTCTTATTATACCTACATAGAAAACACCCAGAACACCCGAATAAATATTTGCAGATCGTACAAACATTTATCCCAAGGCGGGAATCGAACCCGCAACCTCCTGCGTCGCAGGCGGACATTCACCCGCCGCGCCACATCGGAAGTCTTATGACGTACCAGAGAGCCGAACGTACCTCTCACTATCCCTCTTATAAATAAACAAATAGACATCTTAAAAGAATCACGAGTAAGTACTTGCTACTAAGATATCTGAGGTTTAAAGCCTGGGAATTAAAGTCATAAGCTATTATATCTTTACTTACTTTTTACTTATGCCACACATAATTGGACTCAAGCACTCATTTAATCCTCGTAGCACTTTAACTATTAAAATATATTTTTTTTATACGTTTTACAGAGAGACCCCTTACCTCCCATGGATCACGTAAATGGCGATTAAGTCCTAAACAGAATATATCCTACGTACTAAGCACAAAATAATTTACGAAAAATAATTCTCAATTTTAGAAAAATTGAGAATTATTGAAGGCGACTGTAACTCCAAAAAAGGCCGAAAAAGGCCCGAATAATATGCTTCTTTTTGTGGTTAAATACAATTCTATCATCAGTTTCATATGATTTGAACGTAGATTGATTTGGAACCTTCTCCATCCACCGACTTTTGTCAATTTTCATAAGATTCTCGGGTGCGGACTTACTATTCAAAAACTTCTGTTCTAGCATATTATTATGTCGTTTATAAGAACTATACAACTATGGCATATGATGCATTATCCATATATTATTTCTTACGGCCTTGTTTGAATTATTCAAAACGTAAAGAACTATAAAAGTTTCAGGTATATTGCCCGACCGCACATATAATACGAGTGCCTACATTTGGAACTACAATAGCCAACCTAAAAGACCTTTCAAAGGAATCGATATCTTATTTAAATAATAAAGAGGACTACATTACAGCGAAGCCATATTTTATTTTATAACTAACGAACCAAAAGAATTTCACAAATATTTTTTCTTAAAGCTGTAGTTTGCTACCTGAAGGCTGTTGATTAAAAACCTCTCAAGCCTGCGCTTGACAGAGGCAGTTAGATTACATTTCATTGTAAGAACAGCTACTTAAAGCGTTATTCAAACGTTTGATATTAACTTTTAACCGTGGCCGTACCACGGTTAAAAGTTATCAACCTAACATAGAATGCTCGCTCATGAATGTAATTGCTATGCACCAGACTTTGCCTTAAACCTCTGGTTTGCAAGATCTTGAAGCAAATATATTGTCAGTTTGGTAATAAGGTGGATTGGCATGAAGTTGAACCGAATGAACGAAATAAGTCGTAAACTAGGTATGTCTCCGCTAACCATCAAAAAATATTTTTGCCTAAAAAATAGTAGTAGTAAGTACCTATAGTGTAAATATAACGTAGTAAAAAATTACGTTCATCACTTTTCTATAACAGAAAATAAATAAACGCTAAAAGGTGATCGTCAAACCGAAAAATGAACACCAATTCTATTCCATAACTAACATCATATTTCGTCAGAAGCTTGAGTGAGATAGGATGATGTGATAAGTAATTTCAGGCAACAAAGATGTGACACTGTTGTCACAACTGATCTTTGTGGCTCTGAAGTTACCTATCGCATTGTCCTATCTCGCTAACGGATTGATAGCTTAGGGGTTTCTAAAGTGTACGCCGCGGTACTCTGGGGCGCTCCTATCCTTCGTCTATGACAGGGCGGGAAATTGAATAAATTCAAAGAAAAAAACAAGTATCTCGTTAGCGGCTTAAATGAAAATAAAAAACGACAAAATATTTATTTGCAGCAAAACAAACATGAGTAAAAATAACACAGTAACAGTCCTCATGGACGGTAGATATTCTCTTTGAACTCTTAGTACCAAGTACAAAATGCGCACGACTTTGTCCGCATAAAGTTATTTTCATACAAACTTCAAACCCCACTGCACTGATTGAATTTCGGAAATTTCTGGTATACCTCTACGAATCAAGACTCCTAGACCTAGATATGTACCCTGAAAATTTCAAGTCTCTACGACCGGTGGTTTAGGCTGTGCCATGTGTATATATCAGTCAGGCAGTCAAGGCAAAGATTCTTATACCCTAATTGGTATGAATTTAATGCTCGTTTACAGAACCAACCTGTTTCCACTCCAAGTTGGCACGTTCAAGTCTCTCGTTAGCGGCTACCCGCTGCTCGTGGCGTGCGGCCGCTTCACGCAGCGTGCAGCCGCAGCAGGAACAATGCGAACACGCGCACGCATCACTTATTGCCGGAGTAACTGCTGACGGTATACCTCCACTTGACGGTATCACTCCGCCTACAAAAAAAATTACTTAAAACACAATACCTGAATAAACTTTCAATCTTACAATAACCCAGCCTTCGAGAAGATATCAAAACATAGTTCGTGATCGCTCTGTATAGAATTACTTGACTTTATTTACTATCGTTTACTTTACGTAGGTAATGTCAAATAGTTCGTGCTCTCAAATTTAGTTTACGTACGATAGAGCCGCTATGTAAAATCTCATACGAATTGCTAGTGTCACCGATACGATAGCTAGCGTTACAATAGCCAGTTTGTGTTTAGGCCTCTGACACTAATAAGCTCTGCGTACGTACGTATCAATTACTTGGCCGGTATTACAGCAAAAAGGTTTGTGTCAAGCACTCTAATATTAATTATTACCACGGTTTTGGTCTTTCTGTATGAATTTAAAATAAGCAGAATTTTCAGATATACCCCGCATTTTTTTCCTTTTTAAGTTCAAATCTTATCTAATCTTATGATTGTATTTTGCGCTTATCAATTTAACTTACTTGAATCGACTTTCTGGTCCTTAATAATTGGGCAATTCAAGAAAGATCACGTTCCGTATCTTTACTTAGGCACCATTATAATCGCGATTACACGTAAATTTCGAATAATCTTTCTGAGCTTAACTTTCCATAGGCATTAAATTTGCACCTGACAAAAAGTCTATTAACACTTGTATTTAATGTGTCTTATTTTATGTGCCTAATAAAGTTATTATTATTATAATTGATGTGGGTCATAAGTGATGTTAAACCTAACCACTAGATTTATTTAAACCTAGCAGCTACCTGCATGGGTTGAGATTTAGCTAACATCAATATTTAGCCCTTTACTACGATAAAATTAAAGGCACTTTTCTCCAGGACTTTTACTGTCTTTTGCCCTCGGTTCCTGTAAAACTTTTGGGATAAAAAGAAGCCTGCATGTTAGCCTAATCTAAGTTACAAACTGTACTTATTCTGAGTTACATTCAAATCGGTTCAATAGTTAGAGCGTGAGAAAGCCTCCAACAGCCAAACAATGAACTTTCGTATTTATAGATAACTAGCTGACCCGCTCGCGACTTTGTCTGCGTTCTTTGAATTACGAATAGACTAAACTAAACCCGGCATTTTGTTGCATCCAATGAAATAATGTCAAAACAGTAAAAAAAATACTTCCGCACTTTTAAAACTCGAACACGATAAGTGAGTTAATCAGTCAGAACAAACATTCTTATAATTGGTATAATTCAGAAGCTCAATCCAAACTTGTTTGGAGCTAAGACGAGATTGAAACTAGGATTTGATTGTCACCATTGGGCCTGCCTGAAATGATAGTTTCGAAGAATATCTATTGGAGATTTACACGATCGAGACTTGAATCTGATGATATTTCGTTACAAGATAGACCTCTGTAAATTACTGGCCTTACAACTGAGTACAAGAATGCTCCACGAATATGGCGACAAATAAAAAATAAACAAAAGAACGCTACAACGTGACATCTACATTTTACTTTTACCCCGCCAACCTTTATGCGAGCTTATTTCACTCGTGTGAGTTTTTTATATATTATCACAGGGATTTTTCTGAAAAGTTTTTACAGAAACTTTTATATTCAACACGCTGACTTCCAACTTCTTTAAATAAAAGCATAAATATTTTTTTATGGTTTTCTTGCAACAAAATTGTCAAGGAAAAAAAAGAAATAGCTTGACGACTTTAATCTCCAGGCATGGTAGATATCCCCTCAGATCTCTAAGTACCAAGTAGCTACTCGAGATTCTTTGAAGATGTCTAAGAGTGTAGTCAAAGGTTCGTCCAAATATTACGTTTGGACCATACCAACATTTTGCAGTAGTTGATATTCTTTACGTTTAGAAAAATCCATTGGTGCACGACCGGATTTGAACCCACGACTTCAGGATCAGAAGGCGGAGTCGCTTCCACTAGACCTGTGCTCTTCAATTGTCAATACAAATATTTATATTTCAAAACTTATGGCCCTACTTATAAAATGTTGTCAAAAGATACACAATCCTTAAACTATTGCCATCTCTTGTCAATCAGTAATGACAAATAGTGACAGAAGATTTAAGCAATATTTCAATTTAAATAACGGTTCTGAGGGAAAACCATACGATGTCGACGAGGTTCAACAGGCTTCAGACATACAGGTAAGTCACCGTGGGTATTTACCTACGTGTAATCCATTTGCCGTTGACGAGTAAAACTTGCTGATCTGTGAAATGGGAACCCCCAGAATCCGATCGGAGCTGGGAATTTACGAGGTAATCAATAAACACCTGTCACTTGCATATGAGCTCATGAATGAGAAATAGATACTGCATGTACAGTCAACTGAACTAATTTATTTCATTCATTCATTAACAGTAACCATTGGCTACCACATTCACAAAAATATACTAAACACAGATAAAAAATATTGTAAACAGAAACAGAGAAACTGAGTACAAAAAAGAAAGGAAAAAATATACTTATATAAAATAATTCTTAAAACAATATCAAATAATTACACGAATGAAAAACAATAATGATTGAAAATCAAAATGAGAAGTTATTAAATATTGCAATAAAATTTAAATAACAAATTAGGTCATAGATTAAATTCAGTAGTCGAACACATACTCTTTTACATCATTCTTTTTCACAGATTATAATTTAAAGTGACTGTGGTGATACTAAATGCGACCTGTGGCTAATCTGCTCCCAAAAATAACTTTACCTTTTTGCCCCAAATGTTTTACTGAGGATTTCTTTATCCCAAATTACTTTCGACCATTATTAGACTTCGCTTCGTCTCCACTAACACAAATTGCTACCTTTATCTTGTTACTATGTTAGTCTCAACTATGTCATTACAAAATGTTATTCACGTGATTTGTACAGTACAGTATCGTTTACCTGCTGTCAGTTAGGCAATCAGTCAGGCAGTCAGTCAAGCAATCAGTCAGGCAGTCAGTCAGGATAAAGAATGTTACGTTGTTATAGGTTTAGTAGTTTTTTCCGGCTACGATTTGCTCTATAGCTCAAATCATGAGGGAATATTTTTTGGGATAATATAAAATGGTTTTAGATGTCATTTGCCACTTTACTTAATTTCATATAAACCGTAGCGAAGGGCCTAATAGTAGTAAGGTTCTACTGTCACATTTCGCTTTATCTATATCATTTTCCGAACAGCTTGTGCTCTTTTTAGGGTTCCAAAGTCAGGTTAGAAACCCTTTATAGTCTAACCAAATCTTATGTGTAACCACCACATGTAAAGTGGGGTTGATTTTTTATCCCTCAAGTCGTCTTCTTGTTTCACCTGGACCTGATAGACCAAAGTACAATCTATCAACGATATGGCTAGTTATATATATAGGTAGTATAAGTCCAATATGTTTGAGATTGATGTTGCTATTGCAACGTCACGTGGCCTATTGCCAATGAATATCTAATATGATACACATAAGAATCAGCAATATGAAGTAAGTGCGGTGTCTGTTTTGTTTGCCAGGAATAACGATATGTTTAGACATTTGTAACAAATAAATAAATTACTTAACTATTTTTTTACTTAAAAAAGAAAGAAAAGAAAAGGTTTTTCGTCCAAAACCATACCATTCCATACATGCATTTTAACTCAATTACTTAACAGCTACTGCTGTCCTAAAGCATTGAAGTAAAATTGAGTAGTAAGTAGTAGATTATAGTCCGAAAAACATTTGTTCGGCGATGGGCTTGCAACTTGTCACGTATGGAATACCATCTACTGCAAAATACCGGTATGAACCTACCTAATGTAATTAATATCTGGACAAAACTCTGACTACCCTCCTCAGACATCGTCGAAGAATCTCAAATAGGTGACTTGGTACTAAGAGATCTGAGGGGATATCTACCGTGCTTGGGGATTAAAGTCGTTGATGCTAGTTCTACTGGTGATGTCTACCGTACCTACTTCTAAGTACCTACTAAGTTCTGCTTAGTAAAGCAGTACTGACTTCGAAACCTAACCTGATGGGCGTAGCCCGACACAGACTTGGCAGATTTATTAAATCCGAAAAGAAAACAGCAATTTATGAGCGACAAAATTCGGACGAAACGTTACTTGAAATTCACCAGATTTTGGTATGAAGGATCATAACAAAATATTTGCACGACCTCGGGTATTAAATTATACCACTCAGCGTTTTTGATAGAGTTTTGTGTGCTGTGATTCGAAAACGATGTTAGCGGTCGCGTTGCTGCGTCATGGTGGAGTTTTATTACTTCCAACATAAGCGTATATATGCCTCCAATATCATATATGCAAAAGTTTAGATGGTTGGTTGTTTGGAGTCCATTCACGCTCTGACTACTGGATCTATATGGATGAAACTTCAGAATAAATACTTTTCGTAACCTAGATGAACAACTAGGCTACATTTGAACCCGAAAAAATACAGAATCCAAGTGAAAAAGACCGTAAATATATAAAATACAAAAATACAACACAAAATAGTTTTATTTACAAAAGAACTTAAACTAATTGAATAATTATCAATGAGTTTCGCACTAAGCTGGACGCTTGTATCGCAGACGCCAACCCGATTTGACAAAAGTTTTAATTAAATAAAGAGAGGAACAATATATTATGGAGGAATTGTGAATAAAAATGTGCCTTTATTTAGATAATAGCAAAGCGCCTAAATATTTATGTTAGCAAAATTACCGAACACCCGCAGGCAGGTAAAGCCACAGGCGGCTGCTAGTACAAAATATAGTTTGAACCAACAACGAGATCTAAATTGCCACCCACTATATTGTACTGTCAAAAATCTATAAAGAAATTAATATACCGCATTTTATCTTTTGAAGCGGTAAGCTTCTTATAAAATGGTGCAACTCTCAAGTCCTCTTGCCTCGTACGTTTTCTCACTAAAGTTGAGGTGTCTATTCATGACTCACTAGGTATTGTGCACTACCCAAGTTACATATTTTATAAAAAGCCATATTTTAAATTATATGATGCTCATTTTGCTGCGTTCTTATTTAAAAAGTATGGACTTCAGTAGCATTAAATGCACATTATATCCATAACATTTTTACGTTTATAGATAACGCATTAAGCCATGTACTCGATAGACATGCTAGTGAGGTTATGAAATTATTATAAAAAGAGTTACCTCTATAGAAGACTTAAAAATACCGCATATAAAGTATTTGCTACTTTTTCTAAAATACTTATAAAATTTAAGTATGTTGCTTTTTTGCCGCGCCCTATCTATAGGTACTATGAAAAAATAAAACAGCATAAATCGCACACCGTCGCCTTGTGATACTATGTGAATGTCTACGCCGAAAATCAATAAACGAGACTTCTTAATGAAACTTTGAACTACACTGCGGGGCAGCTTGGTAACCATTCCACAGTCAAGTTGTAGCTGCCTGGTATGAAGCGCAGTGTAACTCAAAAAGTTAACATGAAGCTTCGTCTATCATTAGCGGAGACCACGTTTTCCTGTTCCTGGCCATAGCGACAAATACCTACTTACCAAGATGGTTGTGATTATGGCGAGCGAAGCGAGGTGACGCTGGAGCGAGTGGTGTTCCATCGCATAGCGACTCCGTCTTCAGTCGCGAGCCAGTCCGAGGATTTACTTGCGCGCCAGACACCACCGCGGAGTTATTTTCACCCTGCTATCAAAATCACATTACAATTGGGAAAGTTTTCATAAGGGACATTACCGATAATCAATATTTATGTTAGATATGCGGTAAGGCCATTGCATTTCCAACAAAACCTCAAACTTTGTCAAACGAGCAGTATAATAATATTTAAGCAAGCAATTTTAAAAAACAGCACACACCGATAACCTTATAAATGAAAGGGCCCTATGAGGGTAAAATTTTAACGCCCATGTTTTATTTTCACGGCTTGGTCGCGTGGGTTTAACGCCTAGATCACCTTAAGATAAAACAAAATCTAGCCCATCAATTTTGTTATTAAACAGAACTGCATTTATTTATCTTATTTTACAAAGGAACAAGGTTTTTGCATATTTCTATACAAGCAAATACTGCAAAATACTGTGGTGGTCGAGTTTAATAAGAATTTTGCCTAAATAACCTTTAACAAATCACAAACAACCATTTAAAAAACTTCAAATGTTTTAGATGGATTGATTCTTCTTCTATAGTTCTTATTTTTATCAAAATCAAGCCCGTGGCTGAAGATAATATTTGTTTATAAATATAGCTCTTTAGATTTTACCCTCAGACGGCCCTTGAAGAAACATCCGATATACATAATTTTAAAGTTTTCATTTATTTGTTGCAGATAGTACTCCACCATTGCTTGTTAGCTGAAATCAGCTGCCAAACAAACTTATAATGGTTGCGAATAAAGATTAACCAATCAAACTCTGAAAAGTTATACAAAAATTTTTATTGCGTCAGAGTTTGGATCTAATCTCCATATTTTCTATCTTTGAATATTTTTATTGGCAATTTTCATATCAACCTTGCTTTTTACTTTCGATGAACTTTGCTGAAGTCTTAGGGTCATGTCACAAGAATTTGAAATAGGCGATGGACAAATTTAACTTTGTTTAGTTGTTATGTACAACAAAACAAAGAATAAATTAATACAAAAAGAGACACTATCAAGAAAGACGTATCCTATTATTGATATTAATAATCTGTTTTATACTTTTACATTGGACTTTTGCTAAGTCACGCCTGAATCTTAACTATGAAAAATGACATTAGGTATATTTTACCCTAGTAAACTTACCAAAGCTAATTTTGTGAGATATGAAAGAAAGTACCAGCACAATTATTAAAAACTATTCGCAAAATATGCCAATTTCTTACGATTCCGATATTTTATCGTGGATCAGAGTCCCTTGACAACATTTACCCGGTATTCAGCGCCAAATTCAACGCGAGAATTATTGCCTCAAGGAACACACTAGGGATTACAACCAATATTTCTCTTTCGTATGCCAACGAAATTTTGTGACGGGAAAACTGATACGCTTTCAATAGACATTCTACTTCACCTGAAAATTTTTAGCGTTTAAGAACAAATGTTATATGTAAATATTCAGTTGAATGAACATAGCTGTGATGGGAATAATGCTTTCGAATAAAAATAACAATTATATTATATACTGTGTCTAAAGGGTTGTTTTATTAGGTTAACAAGTTTACAACCTGTAGGTACCTTATAACCTGTTTATAAAATAATAGGTATTTTAACAGTTAAAAACACCGTAACCTGCCCGACCGAAGCACCGAATGACCCTATGGTGACCCTGCAAGCTTATTGACGCCTATTACATTCATAAACTATTTGTCAAATCATTGCCTTGTAGGTCACGCACGTTAAGCACGTGCCCTACTATGCACTACCTTGCGTCCAACCTGAGGTTTACTCGTGTTAAGCCTCATGCGCCTGTAATATCAGGACAACAGATTTTTTAATTTTTTTTTATTTATTTATTATAACATATCATTTATTTTGTGTTTCATGTATGTATGTATTTATAAAAATAGTACAAGCTTTACTTACTTTGAGGCTAGATGGTACTGTGTCAAATGTATGTCAGTATTTTTGTATTTTTAACCATCTCAGTTGAGCCGACAGTACCTTTAGAAGATTCGTGAGGAACGCTTATTACGTGACACCGGCTGTAGAGCGGCGGGCTTGATATGGGGAAAGGACCGAATCAATTCCCCTGGTAAAGGGTTAGGGAGTTTCTAAAAGTGTAAACGTGATGGAATGTAGACCGTGCCATATATTCCTGATTTTGTCCAAAGTTTTCAGGCTAGAGTTTACCAACAAATTAACCGAAGGTAACTTTAACCGTAGAAATGAAACTATTTCCCGAAACATTATCAAATGTTTCAAATCATTTGGAATAATATATACATTTTTACTGGAACCTTCAGTAATAAACGTTACCTTTAAGTTTAACAAACATATTTTTTATGAAAAGAAGTATTGAAACAAGCAGACGGTCCACCCGATGTTGAGCGGTTACCTCTGTCTATATCTACTGCACTGCCTCATAGAACACATCTACCGGGGACATGCTATATTTGATATCGCACTGCGACAACCCATTGTATTTCAAATAGCGCTGTCTAGCTCCAAACTAAACAAAACTTGTACTATGCGGATAACTGATAGAATACATATATTATTTTCGCATAGAAATACATACCTAGAATACAGTATTAAATAACATCCAGACACAGAACAAACCTACTAATATATTGTAATCACACAAAATGTATTTTCTCAGGGGGAATCGAGCCTACAGCGTAGACGGCTGAGCTAATACCAACTGAACTGCGATGCCTGTTTTACTATAACTCTAAGTATTATTGATTTATTTTTAAAATGTGATACAACCATCACGTAACGTTTTTTCCTGTCGGAGTTTCCAATGGTGGAGTATTTGAACGCCGGGAATGTGCACAAATCACGGGATTATGGTTTAGTGTACACGAGACTGCTGCAACGGATTTATCAGATAAATCAAATATCAACTCGCTTCCTTGGATTTGATCGAACGCAGAGCTTTCAGGCTAGGAGTAGAGCAACACATGTCAGAGACTAAGGTACAGTGTCGAACACCATCGCAAACTTGATTTCGATCTTCGACAGGTTACGTTTTAGTGCTCAGGAACTTCACAATTTTAATGTTTATGATTTTATAGTGCTTATCTGCATTTAAAGAAATCATCATATTTTCATATTATCCCAAAAGTTGTCCCCGAGTGATATATGAATATATATAATATAGACATACATAATACATAAAATTAAGCAATGTAATTTTTCTCGTTGATTCAACTAAATACAATTTCGGTTATGACCAACACGTCAATGAAGTTTTACGGTCGCTTAGTACTATCGTCCTATTTTTATAAAAAAAAAACTAGAAAGAAACTTATAGAACCCGCTATTTTCTATAACAAGAAAGACAATGATTTAAGACGGCCACTAATGAAACTGACGACGGTCACAACATGTGATTTGTCACGTCCAATCTTTTGTCAAGCCTCCTACTTTCTCAATAGGACCTTGATATCTACAGATTGTATAGGATATTCAAAGCTATTTGTCAAGTGGCTATGTAGGAAGACCCTGGAAGCCTAAATGTTCAGCCGCATGAGTTTTGGCAAGTCTTTATTTAGTCCATTTATTAGTGAATGACTGCAATTAATTATACTTTTGTTTTTTTGTAAATACATACTTAGAATACAATATAACACTAGACACAAAACAAATACAAACTGATTTTCTAGCGATGTTTTCATTCCAAAACAAGTAGGAACTAGTTTTGTAACATGTCATTATTCGATCAATGATACCCCTAGATATAGGGTCGAACTCACTTGAGAAGTGAGCTCTTAATTTGTTTTGAAAATGAGTGACATAATTTTACATACCTTTACCGGCTCAGTGTCGAAGTTGATGAAGAGCATCTTGGCAAGTCGCTGCAGCACCAGCTCACGCAGGAAAGCGGGCACCGGCTGCCCTCTCACTCCTCTACGAGCAACAACACATTTTACTACCTACAGCGACAAAGTTCAAATTACTTTGATTAACTAAAACGGAAAGGCACAGGGTTTGATAATATAAAATGGAATGCTTTACTCACGGGACACACTGAGCACAGTTTAAGAGGGGAAATAAGGCAGTAGTTTGTAGTAGTAGAGCTCTTAGTGAAGGGCTCATCCGGGGAAGTACTACCACCATGTCGATTTCTGATGCTAAGCAATGTTTCTGTGTTTCGGTTTGAAAGGGTGTAGGTGCTAATGACATTTCAAGTACATGCAGTTTTACACCTGTATGCCTTAGGTTGATGGACGCAGACCAGTGCATCGTAGGGCTTCTAACGAACGCGATCAGCAAGGCAATGGTTTGTTATAGGTTATAGTAACCACTTCGAAACAGTTAGACCCTTTGCTTGTTCTAACAGCATTTCATATAAAAACAACTATATCTTCTATACAAATTACAAGGATCTTTGTCCTAACAGACAACTCACAGCCTAACCCACAAGTCTTAATGCGTAGAGATGTACTAAGAAAGGAAATCTCAAATTCAACCCCTTCCAGCAGAGAGGCAGGAGAGTGAAGTTTGTACTAAAAACGTTCCTACTGCTACTGTGTTACTGTTACTTTTTATGGCCTGACGACTCAGTTCAAAACGACCCGACTATAATGTATTTAACATATTTTCAGAGATGGTGCAACGTATCAAATAAACGTAGTTTTCAATACCCATGGGCAAATTATATTCAAAAACATCATAGTTTTATAAGTTACTAATAAGCTCAGAGCCGGTGTGCCCAAGCCTTTACCTGATGTAAATTTAAATTAGCCGAGGAAATAACTTTAAAGGGGGAAATTGGAATAACCAAGCAACTGTAAAATACTCCGCAAATTAGTTCTAATCTCGTCGGAATAACGAATCAGATTTAAGGTATAATATCATCGTGAAACTGTTTTCTGAAAATTATTTAATTATTTTATGCAAATTTAAATTAAATTGGACAATCCGTATTTGTTATCGCCGCAAACAGAATAAATGGTTTGATGTATTGTACATTTAATTAATTAATGCGGATAACATTATTGTTATTGATTGGATGTTACTGTGTGGCCTGTGTGGATTGTCCAGTATTATTGTTATTATTTCGCTAGTATAGGTACATTAAACAGTAAATCACATCGAATGATTGTTATATACCTTATCATTTGTAACATCATTAATAACTATTTGAACATTATACTGTAATAAATAAATATAATAAATAAATGGATGCAGGCGTCTGTGTCGAAATATCAAAAGCTAATTTCTCGTAAAGAAATATCATCAACCTTCGATCATGTCAATCTCCAAATGGTGTTCTTCAAAACTGACATTTCAGACAGTTCCAATTTTAACCATCAAATTCTCGTCATTCTCGTCGTTTCAATCTCGTCTCAACTCCAAAAAAATATTAGTTGAGCTCAGGAAACAAGAAGACGTAAATATATTTTTTATACGACATGCAGATGGAACAAGCATCCATCAAGCCATGTTAGCACAGCTATCTTGCTGTGCTAACAGGGCAGTGCCAAAATCCCATCTGATTATGTCAAATAGTGTTTAGAACTAAACGTTGTGCTGAAAGATAAATTACTTCGATAGGGCTCAGCAGGGCAGAGGATAGGAAGATGAGTAGGTACTCACAATTCAGTGTCCTTTTGGTGGATTTCACTTGAGATTTTCACCTTTTAATTATATCACAATAACTACGGCACAGTTTGGATCAGTTTGGATAATGGTTTTGAGTTTTTAGAAAGCTTTCACATATATTTTGAATAGTTTTGTACGGAGCGCACGCGACTTCACAGGGTATCAGCCGACATCTTCTTTTTTCCCCCGGCTCGGGTAATCCGTTCCGTTTCATGTTGTCGTGGCGCCAAAGTTTGAATTCGTGAGTTGTCGATAGGTAGGAAATGGATAGGTAGGAATGCTGAAGCCATAACATATCCCCCCACTTGAAATCAACCGAGGATTTCATAAGATAAATCAAAGGTCCGAGATCCTAAATTACAACACCAGCTATGCAGATTCATACATGATAGGCAAGGTCGTTAACTTAGGTGAAGATAACAGATTAGGTAATTATGCGTGGATGAATAATAAACTAAATAAGTATAAAAGGTGTGTTGGCAGGGCCATGTTGTGCTCGGTGTGCAACGAGTAATGCATATATAGATACGTAAGTGTTTGAGATAAAGTTTATTGTTAGTTTTTGTTGGAATGTGTGAGATACAAGTTATTGTTATTTACTTAGGATAGTTCCACAGCCTTTTAGGAATAGAAATATCCGAAGCAAACCATGAATTATATAAGGTTATACAGTTTTAAGATAATTGTTACATTTACACATATACAAACATATACATATATAAAATTATATTTTAATAGATGACTGCGAATGATCTCAGGTAGGACTAAGATTGCACATCATTGTTTATGATGTCCGGAGCTGTCGGGATAAGGCAAACTTTATTAGATGGGCGGATTAGCTCGCCTTTATTTGTTTTGACAGTGACGACACGAATGTGGTTATCTTTTCCAGCATGTAATTTGACTACACGACCGGTTCTCCAGGTATTCGCAGGCAAATTAGGTTCGATAATAGTTACAAGATCGTTCAATTTTGGTTGACTATTTTCGGTTTTAAGCCATTTGTTTCGCTGTTGTAAGGTATGTAGATAGTCTCTAGACCAAGTTCGCCAGAAGTCTTGCGATAATCGCTGTAGTAGCCGCCAGCGCGAGCGCAAAGATAAGTTTTCGTTGATTGTTGGTTCAGGTAAAGATACTAACGGACGGCCGATAAGAAAATGACCAGCTGTAAGAGCGTCAACTTCATGGGGATCGGAAGAGAGCGCGACTAAAGGTCTCGAGTTTAACATCGCTTCTACTTTCGTAAGTACGGTATAAAGTTCTTCAAAGGTCAGTACTTGGGATCCTATGATACGCTTGAGATGATACTTAGTAGACTTTATACCACTCTCGAAGATGCCGCCGAAGTGAGCTCCGGAAGGTGGATTGATTTTCCAAACAATACCACGAGATGAAAGTTGATCGCGGATAGTGACATTGTTCGTATCTAACATCTCCGATACTTCCGATAAGTAGCGTTTCGCGCCTATAAAATTGGTTCCGCCGTCAGTCGTAATAGATTGGCAAAGGCCTCTCCTAGCAACAAAACGATCTAAAGATGCGACGAAAGCTTCTGTGGTCAGCTCGGTGACCAGCTCAAGGTGAACAGCCTTTACAGCATGACAAACTATAAGGCATAGATATGATTTGTAGATTCGGGCGTTACGGCGCCGACTTTCCTTTACCATAAAGGGACCTCCGAAATCGATTCCGATCGACTGAAAACAATATCCTGGCGTCAGTCGGGAAGGAGGGAGATCACCCATGACGGGTTGGAAAGGAGTAGGTTTAGCTTTGCAGCAAGTTACACATCTCGATAATCGAGATCGAATAAGATTCCTTATACCGAGGATCCAAAATCGACGCTGGATCAGTGAGTGTAGGAGGCGTGGCCCGCTATGAAGGTAAGATACATGATAGTGGTCGATAAGGAGGTCACTCAGTCGAGATTGTTTGGGCAAAAGATATGGATGTTTGACACCATAAGGTAAGTCTGATTGTCTCAATCGTCCCCCCACTCGCAAGTTTCCAGAGGAGTCGAGGAAGACAGACAGTTTTTGAAGGTGCTTTGGAATAGGTTGGTTTGACTTGAGATGAGATGTAATTTCAAAAAAATCCTTTTTCTGAACATGTTTTACTAAGATTTGAAGTGATCGGTCAAGCTCGGATAAAGATAAGTTCGCGGTTAAGGTACGTTTTGACGAGTCGACTGTGGCGTTATTGATGAAACGGTATAGCCATGCTGTTATTCTTTGTAGTCGGGTTGTAACCGCCCCCCCCTACAATAATACTAATAATACCCTCCTAACTATAAGATATAAATAAAATAAATAAATAAATAAATAAACCTACAATATACGTTTTGGCCTTGTGATGTCTAGCGGTTATGCTTAGGAACCTACGTTGTGATCGTCATAGTAACTCAGAACCTTTGAAGGAGTTATGTTGAGATTTAATTATTTATATTTAAAACAACCCTATTTTTGTTATAATAGAAAAGCCTATAATTTACACTAACCTAACTTTACGACGAATGATTACTTTACCTACCAATAACTATTCAATTTGTTTTATAGAAATAGAAATGATTCTCGTAGTAATCAGAATGTTCCTAGATAAAGCACCTGTAAATAAATACATCCTAGGAAAATGTATACGTACCTAATAAATATGATTAAACTCTGGACATAGATTGGTAACACATTTGGATTAGTTACGTTACAATATTATTACTTTTATTTTCTGAATAGATATGATTAATCATGAAATAATAAAACTATTAAAATTATATAAGGTCATGAAATGGCTAATACTGTATATACTGTATTAGGATCGGCACCCCACCCCGCACCAAACAGTGACTGTCAACTCAGGACTGGTCAGTCTCCTCCATCCATCACCACCTGTTATCTGCGGAACTACATTCACTATAAGAGTGAAGGCAGCCCCTATTAGTTACTTGCAATAAGTGCAATGAGTAATTGCCTTAATCTATCTGATTCAGTCAAACTCTGTCTTTCCAGATGATCAAAATCAAAACCTTGAGAACATTCTCATTTAGTAAACGTAATTGAAGTATATTGGTCAATAAACTAAAGAAATGAACCTCCCTCATTTTTCCATAAACTTGGGATAAGCTCGACAACTACTGTGTCAATAGTTTTGACCGAATGTACCTCTTGGTAAATAATAAACATCTGTATGAATATAATATATCATAATACTCTAAGGTAATGCACATCCCCTTACTTAAGGTTTAGTACAATTACGAGACACACGCTCTAGAGTATGAACATTAGTATCCACACAAAAATAAAATCTGTAGAAAGGCTTTGCTTCAATACATTCTTTCAAGAACATAGGTTGATTCAATCAGTAGTCAGGCCTAAAAGCCAAGAACTAAATAAGTTCTAAAGAGTTTAATAAACTCTAAAATAATGTAAAGTCTGTCCAAGACTGTAATTTAATTAGGAATAACTATCCTTTAGTCCATTGTTTAATCAATTTATTTGATACAGTATATTGTATAAAATCTAAGAACGAAATACGTTTGATTGAGTTTTGATACAACTCTAAAACATCACCAAGTCTGTCCAAGACTGCTTTGTAAATAGGAATAACAATCCTTTAGTCCGCCACTTAATCAATTTAATTGATTTAATAAAATTTAAGAACTAAATAGGTTCGATTGAGTTCGATTCAAACTCTTAAACTCCATCATCAAGTCTGTCCAAGACTGCAATGTAAATAGGAATGACAACCCCTTAGCCCATTGCTTAATTAATTTACTTAATTCTATGTGTTCAATAAAATCTAAGAACTAAATAGGTTCGATTGAGTTCGATTCAAACTCTTAAACTCCATCATCAAGTCTGTCCAAGACCGCTTTGTAAACAGAAATAATAATCCTTTAGTTTGCCGCTTAATCAATTTACTCGATTCAATCTGTTCTATAAAATCTAGGAACTAAATAAGTTCGATTGAGTATAATTCGATTCATTAACAGATAAAATCTGTTTTACCCTAAACTATATCTAACCACTCACCCCGGACTGCTACTTTATCTGCTACCTACTTACCTGTTTCACTAAAACTGAAGTTAAACTAGAAATGAACACTAAAATCTACTATAATAATCTACACAGAAAAACACGATATTCTACAAAATTAAGTATTATATCAAAACTATTCTACATAATTATTAAGAAATAATTAATAAAAACAACACTCCCGATACCGAAACAAAAGGTTTATCCGACACCTTAGAAATCGAATAACGATCGCGTTTTTAATCCGGCATTACGACTGCCTCCTCAACGTCTCACGCGCAAACACAAACAAAAACTGATCCCGACCCCCGGCCCAACTGTCTCAACTGATCCCGACTCCCAGGATTTCGCATCCTTTTATGCTTTCAGATTTCAAGTGTAAATTCAGGGAAGTCCCTGAATTTCTTCTTTACTAGCTAGTCCCGCGTGTTTTAAGGCGCATTTACACGCAAAGAGCTTCTCGCTCGTTGTGTGACGAGAATGTACGTGTATTTACCGTAGATGTTAACTAAATATGAAATAATAAATTGTAATTCATGATTATAATCTCATTCCATACTAATAGTTGTCAATATTATCATATTTTTGACAATACATGCTACGGAGTAAGTCAATACTTATTTACAGTTACTTGACTTTGGAAACATGCTCTTGTATGATATTTTCAGTTTCATACGAGTATCACATAATTTAGTTGGAATAGTTTGGAAAGTGAAACTTACTACGAGTGTTATTAATTAAGTTTATCCTAATATTTAGATTTGATAGTATCTATCCTAATTAATGTGTATTTCAAATACTGCTTTCTCATCAGGTATTCTTACGATACTTGCATTATTTAGACGAGAACTTGTCCCATCTAAATGAACATTTAATTTTACAGTTTCTAAACATAATACTCATATGTATCGGGGATTTCCAAAAATGGTTTCTCACGGACTAGCTAAAATCTGTCGTCGATTCGCCTAAGTGGTCTAAAGCAGTCATATAAAACTCCCGGCCCGCTCGCTTCCAAATATTTTAAACCCACATTCAATGTGTTTGCCGTATAAAGACTTCTCTCGTTGCAAAGTATTATGTGCTAAAATCCATGGTTAATAATGAATTAAGACTTTCCAGGTAAAATGAGAAAGCGCATAATTTTATGAAATAAATCCCTTCAACACAACTAAGATCTTGTAACCGACCCATTACAATATTCAGTTTCATATCCCTGATCGTGACGACGTGTAATCAAGGATTCTTTATTAGTTGCACTTCAACGACAGAAACAATAAATTACCGTATCGCAGTGGAAGTCGTAAATTAAAGTTATATCAGTAAACTCTAAAACTCGACTATATTTCTAAAGTGGTGCAAATGATTTTTAGAGATTAGATAAACATAAAAACCTCTAAATATTTTGATGAATAAAAATCCCACTGTGTAATTAGTATTAATCCATAAGTAATAATTATTAGAACGTATGTCTTCCGCCACATTTTTGGCGCGCAATAAATATTCATCGCCCATCAAAGTCTACAAAATAGTCTCTTTAAAGTTCTCATAAAATTAATTAAATGTTTTTTTGTAATAATTGTGAATAGTGACGAGTCTAGCTTCGTCCTGACTCGTTACAGTCGACCCTCAAAATTTACGCAGGTGATTAACCTTTGAAACCGTAGTAAATTTTTACTCTCAATAAAATTCACAATTATTATAATGAAAATTAAATAACCCCTTTAACACAAGGTATTTTTTTTTTTGTTGATCTTTAATTTCAAATAATAGTTAATTGTGTGATATGCACATCTTTCAATATGCAGTGTACATCAATACATATATAAATAATAATGTGATGTGTATTTAAACCAATGTTATAAACCGCAATTGCTCTGAGTTTAACTTCTTGCTATAAACGAGTAAACATTAAAGACCAGACTCCTTTCGCAGAAATAATCTAACCTGAGTAAGGAAACTTGTTTGTGAGGCAAGTCAACCCTAGTGGTACAATGATTCATTTCAACCAATATTAACTACCGCAATTTGGATTTGAAATCAATCATCATCCTTCACAGTCTAGATTTCTCAGATGGCGTCCGGGCTTGAATCTTTCATGTCTACGTCATCCAACTTGAAATCTTACTCAAATTAATAACTGATCTATAAATCGGAGAGTGTACAGTGTGCTCAGTTCTGGGTTTTTGTGTAGTAATAATTCATACGAAATCAGCTTATACTGATGATGTCTTCTGACTTAGCCTAGCATCAAATCTCCTTCGTACGAATTATTTGTAAGTGTATGTTTATCTGATCTTTAAAACCAACAAAAATGTCTTATTCCAAGGTTCTGTTGAATCCTCGAGCCCCTTATTCTGTTATTAATTTCATAATTATTTCATCCCATCTATCATTCATTCCTTTCACCAATCACTATTTTAAAAATTCATCCATCGCTTACATATGCTACTATCATTATACTATTACGCAGCGAAACATTATACTCGCAAACCCATCAGATCATTTTAGAAGTAAGACTAAGAAATATTTGTACCATATTTAATGTAATTAACACAATTATGTTTAAATGATAACTATTCGTTTATGCCCTTATAAGTTTTATAATTCCCAATAGGTACAAAAGGAAATCACCATTTTGATAAAACTCAAAATAAGGAAACTATTATTACTTTTGAATTCCACAAACTTTCTTAACCGTTAATTTTTTTGTCATTAAATTGTTTAATTACGTAATCGCGTTACAATAACTCACAGACTAATTTATAAACTTTAATTTGACCCCACTGACTGCCAAAAGTTGTAGTAGTTAAACGTGTTTTATTTTGACCTAACGTGAATCAGTGTTGTATATCAAAAAGAATATCGTATCGGAACCACTTTCCTTCTTGCAAATACATACCAATACAAAACATCACTATTACATAGAGCAAACGCTTCGTTTCTGAAGGGAATCGAACCCAATGCAAAGTAATCGTTGACTTATCTGACAAGTCCATGGTGCTCATAATATTAAGTTACTCTTACTTGAACAATTATTTAATTTTGTTGACCGACCCTCCATTCAAAGAAGTATACCTAATATTGTTTTTTTTTTTTTTAAGAATACATTTCTCACGATGTCAAACTAACAAAAAATGAAACCGTTATCATAGTTAACTAATTAAGTGTTTGGAGTTGTTGTTGACGTTGTCTACTCAACCTTTAAGTGTTTCTCAAGTGCCCCATAAATTCTGAAAGAATTTTTACGTTAAAAGAATTATCGACTAATTTATTGCCTAAACTTGTGTTTTGAGTATGTGTCGCTCAAGGGTTCTCAAATACCTTGTACTCAAAAATGTTATAAGTTATGCAGCGATGTTTATCTTAAGTGATAACTTTTGGTTATTATTTTAGTTTATTTCACTATACCTAATTTATGTTAGAATCAAATTAGACTTAAAGATTTAAACTAGCAATGTTTTCCATGTAAGGTTTTAATATTTGCCTAAGCTAGCCTCAATCCGTTTATATCATGGTTACTAATTGTAATAACATAACTTCGTTAATCATCATCCACAGTCCAACTCTACCTACTGGACACCGACTTCTCTTTACCATAATTATAATAGATTATACCTACCAATACGAGCTCTATATATTTTAATAGTATTACATTTTCTAATTACTTATTAAAATAATAATAATAATAATGCTGGACAATCCACACTGCACCATCAACCCCAAGCCGAGCAGAGCCCGTGCCATGGGTACCAGATCACAATACATTACATACATAGACATCCCCTTCCATTACACATAGTAAACACCCAGAACACCAGGAACAAACACTCGCAGATCGCGCAAACATTCATCCGAAGGCGGGAATCGAACCCGCAACCCCCCGCGTCGCAGATTACTCTACGTATACTTTTTTTATATATATAATATATTTCATAAACAAACTTATAACACCTATAACTACATTAGTGAATATAGTATACGACCCCTGGTAATCATCTTCCATCTTCCTTAGTAAATGTAACGGCTTTTACAATTGCCGATATACCTACACATTGTACAGGTATGGGCTTATGAAGAATGCGTATTTAACAGACTAAACTAATCTGGTAGAGACCCCCGACTCCAAAACTTATTTCTGTTAAAATAATTTGTTTAAAATCTAAGTAAATAAACATGCAGACATACCTTGAACTGCGACCAACCTCGAAGAGCATCCAGGTTATTTTGGACTAATAAATAATCTAAAATGTAGTTCAACTGGTACCTACATACAAAAGGAACACACATGCACATACTATGTATATATATATAAATATATGTACGTAGGGATATATATTTTATATGAATCGTGTCACTTGCGACCCTCTATTTATATAACTATAAGACTTCTACCTAATTACTTCACAAAATTATACAACTTTCAGTAAAGTCACAAGTGACCCCCAGTTAATACTACTAAAATACCTCTGTTTAAATTATATGAATGAAAATTTCGTGACCCTCTGATTGTACAACTAAAAATACCATACTTGTAATCCCATCCTACGCAACCTGATTTTTATACTCAATTGAGTTATTATTCGCAACAACACAAATTATGTTTTAAAAAGGCAGCGGCGATGCCCACGGAAATACTCCCACGTAAGCAACGAGGCAGGCCAAAGAAGAAACATTAAGCGTTTATATGTTCTACTCGTCGGGACGCCATCTTGAACATAGGGGGAGAATGTAACAAAGGTTTACTCTAAACAGAACTAGATGTCGCCACTAGTAGATTAGAACGCGCTATCGTTGCGTTTTGTCGTTTGAATGACTTTTTGTAAATATTAAATATTGTTGAGTTCTCTCAGGTAGCTAAATCTAATGCGGATACGGATTCTCCGGACCAGTTAGATTTAGAGTACGATCATCCTCAGCCCTTAAGTTGGCGGACCGGTTCCCGGACCCTGACTGACAGCGCGGAGGTTGATTCTTGCCATCGGTGCACTTTACCGCGGTCTATTGTCGTCTCCCCTTATACAATAAAACACCGTCCCACGTAACGTGTGTTTTATTTACGCCGAGTCTCCATTACAGTACTATTAAAACTCCATTAAAGTAATTTGAATACTATCCAAACTTTACTAACCTATAATTAAATTTATATTGCATTGAATTATTTACTAACATTAATTATCTAAAAAAATTAAGTTTTTTTTTTTTTTTTTTTTTTAGATAAAGATTTTTAACAATTTTTTTACGGAAATCTCAACATAAAACCTCATCCTTTTTATACGACAACAAATTGTGCGAATTTAATCGCACTAGAATAATTTGATGAAAAATAATGGAAGTAAATCTAAGAATTAAATACACCGTAGTAATACAAGTTCATATCCTGGTCATTTCGGCACTAAATTGTAACCGCCCCCCCCTACAATAATATAATAATAATACCCTCCTAACTATAAGATATAAATAAAATAAATAAATAAACCTACAATATACGTTTTGGCCTTGTGATGTCTAGCGGTTATGCTTAGGAACCTACGTTGTGATCGTCATAGTAACTCAGAACCTTTGAAGGAGTTATGTTGAGATTTAATTATTTATATTTAAAACAACCCTATTTTTGTTATAATAGAAAAGCCTATAATTTACACTAACCTAACTTTACGACGAATGATTACTTTACCTACCAATAACTATTCAATTTGTTTTATAGAAATAGAAATGATTCTCGTAGTAATCAGAATGTTCCTAGATAAAGCACCTGTAAATAAATACATCCTAGGAAAATGTATACGTACCTAATAAATATGATTAAACTCTGGACATAGATTGGTAACACATTTGGATTAGTTACGTTACAATATTATTACTTTTATTTTCTGAATAGATATGATTAATCATGAAATAATAAAACTATTAAAATTATATAAGGTCATGAAATGGCTAATACTGTATATACTGTATTAGGATCGGCACCCCACCCCGCACCAAACAGTGACTGTCAACTCAGGACTGGTCAGTCTCCTCCATCCATCACCACCTGTTATCTGCGGAACTACATTCACTATAAGAGTGAAGGCAGCCCCTATTAGTTACTTGCAATAAGTGCAATGAGTAATTGCCTTAATCTATCTGATTCAGTCAAACTCTGTCTTTCCAGATGATCAAAATCAAAACCTTGAGAACATTCTCATTTAGTAAACGTAATTGAAGTATATTGGTCAATAAACTAAAGAAATGAACCTCCCTCATTTTTCCATAAACTTGGGATAAGCTCGACAACTACTGTGTCAATAGTTTTGACCGAATGTACCTCTTGGTAAATAATAAACATCTGTATGAATATAATATATCATAATACTCTAAGGTAATGCACATCCCCTTACTTAAGGTTTAGTACAATTACGAGACACACGCTCTAGAGTATGAACATTAGTATCCACACAAAAATAAAATCTGTAGAAAGGCTTTGCTTCAATACATTCTTTCAAGAACATAGGTTGATTCAATCAG
Organism: Electrophaes corylata; assembly: GCA_947095575.1. Taxonomy (NCBI): domain Eukaryota; kingdom Metazoa; phylum Arthropoda; class Insecta; order Lepidoptera; family Geometridae; genus Electrophaes; species Electrophaes corylata. The sequence goes on along the minus strand of OX352699.1, from coordinate 10,270,280 downwards.
TAGTCAGGCCTAAAAGCCAAGAACTAAATAAGTTCTAAAGAGTTTAATAAACTCTAAAATAATGTAAAGTCTGTCCAAGACTGTAATTTAATTAGGAATAACTATCCTTTAGTCCATTGTTTAATCAATTTATTTGATACAGTATATTGTATAAAATCTAAGAACGAAATACGTTTGATTGAGTTTTGATACAACTCTAAAACATCACCAAGTCTGTCCAAGACTGCTTTGTAAATAGGAATAACAATCCTTTAGTCCGCCACTTAATCAATTTAATTGATTTAATAAAATTTAAGAACTAAATAGGTTCGATTGAGTTCGATTCAAACTCTTAAACTCCATCATCAAGTCTGTCCAAGACTGCAATGTAAATAGGAATGACAACCCCTTAGCCCATTGCTTAATTAATTTACTTAATTCTATGTGTTCAATAAAATCTAAGAACTAAATAGGTTCGATTGAGTTCGATTCAAACTCTTAAACTCCATCATCAAGTCTGTCCAAGACCGCTTTGTAAACAGAAATAATAATCCTTTAGTTTGCCGCTTAATCAATTTACTCGATTCAATCTGTTCTATAAAATCTAGGAACTAAATAAGTTCGATTGAGTATAATTCGATTCATTAACAGATAAAATCTGTTTTACCCTAAACTATATCTAACCACTCACCCCGGACTGCTACTTTATCTGCTACCTACTTACCTGTTTCACTAAAACTGAAGTTAAACTAGAAATTAACACTAAAATCTACTATAATAATCTACACAGAAAAACACGATATTCTACAAAATTAAGTATTATATCAAAACTATTCTACATAATTATTAAGAAATAATTAATAAAAACAACACTCCCGATACCGAAACAAAAGGTTTATCCGACACCTTAGAAATCGAATAACGATCGCGTTTTTAATCCGGCATTACGACTGCCTCCTCAACGTCTCACGCGCAAACACAAACAAAAACTGATCCCGACCCCCGGCCCAACTGTCTCAACTGATCCCGACTCCCAGGATTTCGCATCCTTTTATGCTTTCAGATTTCAAGTGTAAATTCAGGGAAGTCCCTGAATTTCTTCTTTACTAGCTAGTCCCGCGTGTTTTAAGGCGCATTTACACGCAAAGAGCTTCTCGCTCGTTGTGTGACGAGAATGTACGTGTATTTACCGTAGATGTTAACTAAATATGAAATAATAAATTGTAATTCATGATTATAATCTCATTCCATACTAATAGTTGTCAATATTATCATATTTTTGACAATACATGCTACGGAGTAAGTCAATACTTATTTACAGTTACTTGACTTTGGAAACATGCTCTTGTATGATATTTTCAGTTTCATACGAGTATCACATAATTTAGTTGGAATAGTTTGGAAAGTGAAACTTACTACGAGTGTTATTAATTAAGTTTATCCTAATATTTAGATTTGATAGTATCTATCCTAATTAATGTGTATTTCAAATACTGCTTTCTCATCAGGTATTCTTACGATACTTGCATTATTTAGACGAGAACTTGTCCCATCTAAATGAACATTTAATTTTACAGTTTCTAAACATAATACTCATATGTATCGGGGATTTCCAAAAATGGTTTCTCACGGACTAGCTAAAATCTGTCGTCGATTCGCCTAAGTGGTCTAAAGCAGTCATATAAAACTCCCGGCCCGCTCGCTTCCAAATATTTTAAACCCACATTCAATGTGTTTGCCGTATAAAGACTTCTCTCGTTGCAAAGTATTATGTGCTAAAATCCATGGTTAATAATGAATTAAGACTTTCCAGGTAAAATGAGAAAGCGCATAATTTTATGAAATAAATCCCTTCAACACAACTAAGATCTTGTAACCGACCCATTACAATATTCAGTTTCATATCCCTGATCGTGACGACGTGTAATCAAGGATTCTTTATTAGTTGCACTTCAACGACAGAAACAATAAATTACCGTATCGCAGTGGAAGTCGTAAATTAAAGTTATATCAGTAAACTCTAAAACTCGACTATATTTCTAAAGTGGTGCAAATGATTTTTAGAGATTAGATAAACATAAAAACCTCTAAATATTTTGATGAATAAAAATCCCACTGTGTAATTAGTATTAATCCATAAGTAATAATTATTAGAACGTATGTCTTCCGCCACATTTTTGGCGCGCAATAAATATTCATCGCCCATCAAAGTCTACAAAATAGTCTCTTTAAAGTTCTCATAAAATTAATTAAATGTTTTTTTGTAATAATTGTGAATAGTGACGAGTCTAGCTTCGTCCTGACTCGTTACAGGGTGAAGCTAGATGTACGTTCGATTAGGGTGTGAAGCGCGTCAGCTCCTTGAGTCTCGATGAGACACGAGTGTGACGTCTTCATCTCGGGAACGCTACCCTTATCTTCAACCGCATGGACTTGCCAGTTGGATTGGTCTGATAATAACCATGGTGGACCAGACCACCAACGTTCGCAAGCAGCGAGTTGAGCGCAGGATAGACCACGACTACAGAGATCGGCCGGGTTGTCGTGGGTGGACACATGCTGCCACACAAACGCAGATGTTGATTCAGTTACTTGCACTACGCGGTGCGCAACAAAGGTTTTAAGTTTGTGTGGTTCTGTACCCAACCAGGACAGCACCGTCGAGCTGTCGGTAAACAGATACGATTGAGCAATGTTTAGTTTGACACTAAGCAAGGAGTAGATGCGTGACACTACTTTAGATAGCAGAACAGCGCCGCAAAGCTCTAAGCGGTTTACTGTAAGAACTTTGAGAGGTGCAACCTTGGACTTAGCAATCAAAAGAGAGACCTGAACATTCCGGTTAGTGGTAACGCGAAGATAGACACAACATCCATATGCTTTTGTCGAGCCGTCACAAAACCCAATGAGCTGGATTTCGTGGGCCGCTGAAGGTACAACATGGCGAGGGATTTCGATTAGTTTTAAGTTTTTAAGATCAGAAATAAATTCTCGCCAGTCTTGAGATATGTCTCTGGGTACGGGTTCGTCCCAGGTTATGTTTTGCCGCCATAAATCTTGAAGGAGCAATTTTGCTTTAAGGATGAATGGAGTAAGCCACCCCAACGGGTCAAAGATACGTGCAACGTGGGATAAGATACTACGTTTCGTACACTTAATGTCTTGTACCTCGGAAAGAGAGTATGTGAAGATATCACCCGCGGGGTCCCATTGGACTCCTAAGATTTTAAGCGTAGATTTGTCAGATTCTTCTGAAAAGATTTTTGGAGTTTGACAATGGTCCACTGGTAAGGTTTGGAGAAAAGATTTCGAGTTACTGCTCCATTTTCGGAGCTCTAACTGAGCGCAACTGAGGAGCTGGATAAGTTGTGTTTTAAGCTCAAGGGCTTCCTCAACTGATGACGCTCCAGTAGTGACGTCATCGACGAATGTTTCATGACGTAGGGCTTCGGCTGCACGTGGGTACTCGGCACCGTGGTCCGCTGCTAGCTGATGGAGAGTGCGAATGCTAAGATATGGTGAACTACTCACACCGTAGGTGATAGTGCGTAGCTCGTATTCCTTGAGAGGAAGACTCGCAGACTCTCGCCACAATATATGCTGGAAACAGCGATCGGCTGGTCTAATCAAAAAATTACGGAACATTTTGGAAATGTCACATGTAAAGACGATCGCATGTAATCGGAAGCCCGTTATGATATCAATGATGTCAGTCTGTAGCTTGGGTCCAGTAAACACAAGGTCATTTAGAGATAGACCGTTAGTGGTCTTGCAACTTGCATCAAACACCACGCGCAGCTTAGTTGTCGTGCTTTGTGGTCGGATGACACAATGATGCGGGATAAGATAAGATTTGCTTGTTTGTGAAGCGGAGGTAAGTTCCATATGGTTTAAAGTTTCGTATTCTCGCATAAAGTCAATGTAGTCAGATTTAAGTTGGCTATGTCGGCTAAGTTTCTTTTCGATGTTAACTAACCGCGACAAAGCGCTAGGATACGAGACACCTAAGGCGCGATCTCTATCTTTGATGAGGATAGGTACGACGTAGCGACCGTCGGGTTCCCGGTAAGTTAGATCAGTGTACGTACTTTCGCATATTTCGTCTTCGGGTGCCGGAATAGGAGCGTGTGGTGGTTCCTCAACTTCCCAAAACTGTTTTACCTGATCGTCGAGGGTGCGGGTTGCAGCTAATAACGTAGAGGTATTGGGAGGAGGTATACCTACATCGGACTCGATTGCGCCCGTCAGAATCCAGCCGAAGACGCTGCGTAGGGCGGTAGGTAGACCGGGCCCTAGCTTTATACGTTGTCCGTCATAGATATCGTGGAAGTATTCCGCACCGATAAGTATGTCTATATCCGCAGGTATGTCGAAGTCGCTATCGGCTAAGGTTAAGTGCCTACAATGGTTTCGAACGACTGACGGTATCCGCGCACTAGGCATTTGAGCGGTGATGTTATCTAACACGATAGGTCGGATTTTAAAATGCGGATCATCTCCGTCGAGAGGACGTAGAACGCACTGAGTCTCGCCTCGGACTTGAAACACTGTGTTTTGTCCTAAACCACCTACTATAAGATTGCAGTGGCGTAGTTTCAAACCAAGTGTCCGGGCACAAGCAGTCGTTATAAAACAATCCTGTGCGCCGCTGTCGACAAGGGCACGTACTACGTGTTGTGCGCCTGTAGATGAATTGCATACGCGTAGTTTGCATGTACCGAGTAGCACAACGCCGCGACTGTTCCCGATATGCGCGCTAGTGCTAGCCTGAGTGACGCTACTCCCGCTAGTTTGGGGAGGTTCAGTATGCAATAAAGTATGATGACGTAATCCACAGATTAAACAAGATATTTTTGAGATACATTTATCTATGACATGATTGGTACGTAGACAGTTAGTACATAATTTTTTGCTATCGACTAAAGCGAGTCTAGATTTAGAATCTAAGCCTTGAAAGGTAGGGCATCTATAGGTTGAATGCGCTTCACTGCAACACGCACAGATAACAAAAGGTGTAGACGGACTGGTTTTGTTAAGATAAGTTGAGCGTTTGGATCCGCTGCTGATGGGCCGATTACGAGCCGCTGAGGGTTTTCCGTCAAAGGTGCCTCGAGAGGTAGGAGGCGAAGGATGTGTCGAAGATAGTCGGCTAGTTTCTAAAACTTTAACGTAGTCTTGAAGAAACTTCAACAGTTCACTATAACAGGGTACTTGTGAACAGTTTTGAGATTCGAAGCGCTTGCGTGTGTCCGCATCAAGAATTCTTGAAACTAAATGAAACAGAATAAAATCACCTAGATTTTGTATGTTCAAAGCTTTAAGAGCGTGAACAGATTCGTAAAATACGTTGGTCAGTGTCTGTAGTTCTTGGAAACCACCTGATTTGATAGCGGGATAATGCAACATTTTATCTAGATAAGTAATAGCTAAGATACGTTTATTTTGATATCTCTCGACCAAGGCGTCGAAAACTACTTCATAGTTTGCCGTGGTAATAGGTACCCCTTTTACCAGAGATACGGCGGGCCCTGATAGACACGACACGAGATAATGAAACTTTTCTACTTGGGAAATCGAAGTGTTTTCATGGATCAATGTTGTGAACGTATCATAAAACGTTTGCCAGTTTTCAGATTGACTATCAAACTTGGGTAGCTCAAGTTTAGGTAAACGCGCATTGACGGACTTCGAGTTCGTGGCGGCGGCGGAAGAAGTGGCGGACGCGCTGTCGGAATTCGGTATGGCGTTGTCCGGTGAGATAGTAACACTTGCAAGCAATGAGTCTGATGCCGCTATGACTGCATAGTATAAATCGTCAAATGAGCTAATAGAACTTTGATCAATCGCTAGATCAGGGTTCATCGTTAACTGCAAGGCTTGAATGCTTGCGTTAACTTGAACGAATTCCTCGCGAATAGATTGAACTCGAGAAAACCTAGACTTAAAAGTAGGTATCTTTGAACGATCTTGAAACATATCTTTCGAAAGATCATAAAGAATTTGTATTGCTCGATAAACATATTCGCGTTGCGATATAAGTACTTTTAGTTTATTTTGTTCCATTTTTAAATATAATAGATTTTACGAGAAAAGGTTCTACCGGTAAGTATGAAGCTGAGATGATGTACAAACTTAGGTAGGTTGAGATATAAGGTAAATATGAATACTTGTAGGTTAACTTGTGTAAAATATATACTGTGTAGGTAATTATGAACTGCGTGGAAAAATACTAAAAAGTTTGAAATGAAACCACGCGGTGAAGGTAATGCGGACAAATTAAAAGGTTGTATGAATCTGAATAGATGTAAGTCTACCACCGACCAACTAGATTTGGTCGGGTAATAATGCAATTTCACTATAAAATCCTAAAATTCCCCCAAAAATGCAAAATACCGGCCAACTTTTCAGTTGTACATCCGGCTCGAACCTATGTTTAGAACTAAACGTTGTGCTGAAAGATAAATTACTTCGATAGGGCTCAGCAGGGCAGAGGATAGGAAGATGAGTAGGTACTCACAATTCAGTGTCCTTTTGGTGGATTTCACTTGAGATTTTCACCTTTTAATTATATCACAATAACTACGGCACAGTTTGGATCAGTTTGGATAATGGTTTTGAGTTTTTAGAAAGCTTTCACATATATTTTGAATAGTTTTGTACGGAGCGCACGCGACTTCACAGGGTATCAGCCGACATCTTCTTTTTTCCCCCGGCTCGGGTAATCCGTTCCGTTTCATGTTGTCGTGGCGCCAAAGTTTGAATTCGTGAGTTGTCGATAGGTAGGAAATGGATAGGTAGGAATGCTGAAGCCATAACAAATAGAGACTTATCACTTTAGCTTATCGGTGAGTCTTTTGTCTACAAATTTTAGCATTGTGCATCAATAGAAAAATATTTCGCGTCAAGCGTCATCACGTTGCACATCTTATTCAGGCTGCTGTTAAGTAGTTACCAACACCTATAGCCAAGTGCAGCCTTGCAGGTCACGTTGGGAAATTTGGGAAATTTCCCTACTATGCACTGCCCTGCGTCCATCAACCTGAAGCACACATGTATCTTTTATTTCACCGGCACCCTTCGAATCGAAACGCAGCAAGCTGCTTGGCAGCAGTGGCTATGTTTACTTAGCGTAACACAAAGCGTGGGTGCATGTCGGACGCGGGTTTGGCGCGGGTCGGGCGCGGTTCGAATGCTGGTGTATTCCGTTGAATTCATATGGACGAAAAACGCAGACAGAACGCGTCCGCGGATCGGGCAGCCGGTCGGTTATTGTCAATACAAGTGTTTAGACAAGTAAAATAAATATATTTTCTTTCGCTTTCTTATAAGTAAGTCCATTCTAACTAAACATGAACACGTATTTGTAATGCGAGTTACGAGTGTGGTTAAAATATTCAAGATTCAGTCATGAACGTGTTGAATTAGTTATTATTTCCACTGAAAACGAGTCGAAATACAGATTTTGGTGTAGGGCCTACGTCGTGGACACGTTATAATAACTTTTATTATGCGATAAGGACTACAAAAGGCCCGCGCCGCGTGTCGTGACGCGTCAGAAAGCTATCAGTACCATAGATTTTGTATAGAAGTGATTACACTAGAGCAGACGGCGGGTCTGCGTCCTTAGTCTCTGTCTCTGTCTGTATCATACAAAATAGCTGATACAGTCGACGCGGGTTCAGGCGGGTCGTGTCTAAAATGTTTGTCATGATCGTGTTATTGTACTTGCCTGTAAGATATGTTGAGTGTGACCACTGAGAGTGAAGCGGAAAAGGACACTAGACACGTGCTTACTCCATAGTATAAGCCTGCAACAATATATACCTGTAAAAGTGATGTCAAGAATGAATTGATAATGTAATCTGCCACCTGCGATGTAGGTTTTGGGTTCGATCCCCACCGAGCATAAACATTTGTATGATAAACATACATGTTTGCTTATTGCTACTTAACTTGCTGAATTTGAGAGCTATGTCGGTGACCTTGGTTTTCCTACAGATTTCCTCATTTCGATTCTATCACGTAGTGCTAACCCACTACATAGCTTCAAACCATACAATGTTATATACAAGAATATAAACCATTCAGTGTTCCAACTGAATTCATTACATTTATATTTTCTGACTAAATAAAAATAATACAAGCAAACGAATAACATTCAGAGCTCGTTAGGTTGTATAAATACGATAGCGATTGGAAAAACTAATTTTATTCACCACAACAATTGACAGTCGTCACTGCTCAATTAGTAGTAGCTCTCCTTTTTGCGCTGGAGGTTGCGGGTTCGATCTCCACCGAGGACAAACATTTGTAAGATAAACACGAAAATGTTTGTTCCCTGTCTGGGCATCTTACGATATTCTAAGTAAATAGACTACAAAGTGAGCAGACTCCCTAATTTAGGATAGAAATCTAATATTTGTTCTGGGAGTAGAACCCGCAATCTAAAGCGCAGAAGGCAGAGCTACTACTCCCTGAGCTATGAGACCAATAAATTCGGAAAATCTAAGCAAGCTCGATAAATCACGAAATGGCCAGTAGGTACCGGACGACAAAGGCGAATATTCAAACAATTTGAATTGAATTTAAATGAAATTGAATTTACTCTTTGGATACCCATCCAGTGAGTAAAAAGAAGAGTTTAATTCTTTTTGTAGTTTATACCGTATACTTACTAATAAGTGGAGTTTTCTCAGTTGGTGGTAGCGTGTCCCGGATGGTCATGAGGAATACAGTCATGGAGAGTAAAGCGCTTATCCCGAGGGTGACCTTCTCGCCAGACTCCGATGGCACGTAGAATACCAGGAGAGCTGTACAAGTGAAACAAGATTGAATATGCGTTGTTCATACTGAACTTTTTTTGACGACCGATGTGGCGCGGCGGGCGAATGTCCGCCTGCGACGCAGAGGTTGCGGGTTCGATTCCCGCCTTGTGATAAATGTTTGTACGATCTGCAAATATTTATTCCGGGTGTTCTGGGTATTTTCTATGTATAATAAAAAATATCTATGTATGTAATATAATATTGTATTAAGTATATCAGTCATCTAGTACCCATAACACAAGCTCTGCTTAGCTTGGGGCTAGATGATGCTGTGTGGATCGTCCTTTTAAAAAAAAAAAAAAAAACTTCAATACTAAACGTTTTGAAAATAAATAAAAAATTTCAAAAAATTCGAACCATATTATTTTTGGGGTTTTTATTTAAATATTTTGATATCACAAACGAAAAAGAGCGAATACACTTTTTTCATACTACAAGCTAGTTTTTTTTTATATTCTTACTATCATCAAACCTTTGAGGTCAGATATAGCTCCAACAAAATGAGCCTTTATTAAATGGACCTACTTATCTTTGGTAAATAGCGGCATAATTTGCGTTCGAAATACTAATGAAGCGAAAGAATCCACCAAGTAAGCCGACTACATACTTACAAGAAAAAGTGAAATTTAATAAAGCTAATGTTCAAAACGCCGTCGTGAAGGCTGTTACAGTAACAAGCTTATTCACGGTTCGCTCGATACTGTCCCAGGAAGATTTAAGACAATTTCGACTTTCCGAAAATCTTCTGAAATGGGAATGTATGAAACGTAGCAAAGCTCTAAGTCGGATGACAGAATAATCCGAAAACGATTTAAGATATCTATAGTCCATAGCTCAGCAAACATTTTGTATTTTTAGTTTATTTTACTTCGCCATGCAAAACAGTGCTGAAAGTATATTAAAAGATGTTTTTTAATATAATTTTAATGCAAAACGTTTTGAAAAAAATCTATATTCTATCTATAATACCAATTATAAGAATCTTTGTCCTGACTGACTGACTGACTAGGATATAGACAACGCATAGTCAAACCCCTGATCGTAAAGACTTGATATTTTTAGAGTATATTCGTCTTAGTGCGTAGAGGTGTACTAAGAAAGTAATTCCCGAAATTCAACCTCTAAACGTGTACAGCGAGGGTTGAAGTTTGCATGAAAATGGCTTCACGCGGACGAACTCACGCGCGTTTCGCTAGTACTACTATTTGAAACATCCACAGACGCCCACGCCAGAAGATATCTAAATATCTTCTTAGATCTCTTAGTATCTTTAAGACTCTGAGGATGTCTAATGGGCGTACCTAGTTGTCTATACGTCAAAATATTACAGAGATAACATTACATAAGTAGCAAAGGTTCCGGAGTTTTACTACCGAAAATCAAACATTCAAACCAAGAGGAAGCGGGCTGCAACATAGTGTTATACTACTGCGGTATCGCTTACAATGTTTTAGCTTGACTTTGTACTTTCGTAATTTTTACAGTTTGAACTTTGAATTTGTCTAATGCTGCGTGCTTCCTGCGATAAAAAAAACATTGTACGGAACTTCACAGTCTACTCTTATAACGATAAACGAAGTTTAGTATTCTCGTTTTGAGAAAGTCAAGTAGTCGCTGCCTGACATGCCGCGCAGTGTAACGCAAACCGATATTATGAAACTTCGTTTATCGCTTTCAAGAGTAAGCCTGTAGTATTGCATAGCACCTACCTGAGTAATTTATCTAATCATAGGCTTAAATGCATAGTATGAGTGGTTATTGAACTAAGGCAGTTACTTAGAAACCAGTGCTTTTCGATTTTATGTCAACTTTTTTAAAATCAGCCTCAAGCTGTCGTATAAAATTAAATAAAAATTGCTTTTTCATAAAGTCTCATAACAACGAGTTTTATTAATAGTAAAATTTGGGATGAGTGGATTATGGTGACAATGCGCCTTCGGGGGATTATTTTCATTGTTTATTCAACTTTTTGGTAAAATATTGGTTGCTAGAAATTCTTTTTTTATATAGGTGCTATTTTAGTCTTTAGTCTTTAGTCATCGTAAATACTCTATCACACATCAGAGAAGTCAGTGTGCAATGCCAGTGCTCTCAAACGTTGAAGAAAAACATCGTGAGGAAACCCGTGGCTTACTCAGCTCTGCACGTATTGACCGTGTCTTTCCTGTGGATCAGGCCGGCTAAGCTGTGAGGATGGTATAGGTGCTGGGCAAGCCTACTCCATCTAAACCCAGGCACTACAGCTCCCCGTAAATAGGGGTATAAGTGAAAAAAATACCCCTGACGCTATATAAATCATCTACAAAAGGCCTGTTTACTTATCAAAGAAGTCGATAGAAATTAGAAATACTAGTTGGTGATAAACCAACACTAAAGTTGATCCATATCATGTTACAAATGGATTACGAGAACTTCGATTTTATTAGATTTTTACACTCGAGATTTCAATAAATGAAATACTGATGTCTTTGAAGATTAGTGCTCAGTCGAGCGATTTTATTGTGTATACGAAACTACACTTACGAATAGCTAAACCCTGATGTTAATAAACTCTGTGTCAAGTGTTTTGTCTTTTGCATTGACAGGAAGTTTCGAATTAGATCGAAAGAGACAAAACACGTTTTTTATGCTACTGGAAAAACGTAATGCTTTACTTTTTTTAGGTCACGCATGTTAGGTTCGTGTCCTACGATGTACTACTCAGCGTCCACTAACCTGAGGCATACTGATGTTAAGCCTCATGTGCCTGTAATTTGAATGGCACCATTCAAGCCAAAATACAGCAATACAAGCATCACTGGTTGGCGGCAGAAATAGGTACGGTGATAGTACTTCCCTGGACGAGCCCTTTCACAAAGAGCTCTACTACTACGATGTAACTATTTCAAGGTAACACCGAGTTTATTAACAGTAGGGTAACAATAGAAATTGAAGTCGCATACACACCTATTCCATTGATTAATAGACAGGGGAGGATAAGATTGAACACGTAGAACATCGGCCGTCTCCTCAGCTTGATGATGTATGTGATGTCAGGGTAGGGCTCCACGCAGCAGGAGTAGTACTGATCGTGTCTGATCGCGTCGAAGCTGACCAGATCGAATTCTCCATTGGTCTGGTAATTCGTCGTATCTCCTTCATCGAACTGCTTTTTAAGATCCAGCTGGACGGGCGAGAAAACATATTAATTAGTGAAGGTGTTATGTGTTCCACAAAAGGAAGAAGAAAAGAGATAACTTTACGGCTTTAATCCTCAGGCACGGTAGATATCCCCTTAAATTGTTTAGTATCAAGTTTCTATTTCTATTTCTAAGCCTTTCTTTTACTGTTGCAAAGCAACAGCATGTCTTCTTGACACATAGGCCTCCTCCAGTACTTTCCACTGTTGTCTGTCTAGTATCAAGTAGTACCGACTAAAGATTGTCCCCTGAGGATTTTGCATCATCATCATCATCATCATAATCCTATAGAAGTCCACTGCTGGACATAGGCCTCCCCCATACGTTTCCAGGAAGAACGATCCTGAGTCCTTTCCGCATCCATCGACTTCCCGCGGTCCTAACACTGTCGTCAGTCCATACGATTTGTCCAGTCATAGGATTTTACATACCCAGTAGCAAAATAATATGCAGTTTTTTTTGCTACTGTTGGCATAAGATATTACGACTAGAGGACTAACTATTGGAAAGGCCATTTAGCGTTAAAACCATTTTAAATTGAGGACATTTAACTTACAGAGCTTTTTTATATAACAGTCAATGTGCACCTAAGAACATTTAGCTTCCAAAATCTAATCCGAAATGGTATTCTATACGTGACAGGTTGCAAGCTCATCGCCACTGCTAGAATAAATACTAACTAGCATGGAGCACATAAATTTTTCATATTGAAAAATACTTTGGTTCACGACCGGATTTGAACCCCACAGGGCATGGCAGGGTCACTCCCACTAGGCCACCGGTGCCCTTAAAGAAAGTCAAGAAAGATCGTTTTAGAAAAAGGCATTTTAAAAATTATCAAGATGTCCATAGGTAACCGCTTTTCATGAAGTGGACCGTACTCATTTGTCTTCTTCCACTCGGTCGTAATAACCTTTGTCGAGCTGTTTTCATGTTCAAGTTAATGGATAAAAAATAATAGACTTGTCTAGTTATCGGGAACAGCAATAACAACAGCAAAGTGCGAAGGAACACGCTGAAAAATAAACGAATTGTGTAGTGCAAATATTTGAAGTCGGAAAATACGATTTCTCGAGCGAACCGGGTTCAAATTGATGGAAATTGAATCCCTTGGTAAAATGTATTAAGTAGTAAGGTATCAGATTCACAATAGACAAAAAATAATAACTAAGAGCTCTTGAGATTCCTAAGTACTATATGAAAGAACCAGTGAGGTGAAAAGCATGGGAATCTTGAACCATAAGAGCGCGTTTAGACGACGCGAAAGATTTCGTGCAGTCGCCGCGCGTCCGCCGCGGGGTGGCCGCGTGACAGGAGTTTGAACATTATTACCTAGACTATTGAGATGATATTTTAAATAGTATTGATTTTCTCAACCGCGCGTTCAACTAAACGCGCTAAGCTTATTGTAGGAATGCTAATTTGTAGCATACAAATTTCAATTTACGTTGGCCACTGAATTATTTTCAGAATTAGATATAAGCTATTTTATTCATGTAGTTACATAACGTTTTAAAATCTTTAATTATAAATTAAGCTACACAATTATTCTGAACGGTAGGTAAATCTTTCTAATCTCAATTCTCTAGGTTATGTGGTTTACCCCTATAAAATGTAGTGGCCGAAGTACTAAACTCTGTAAATAAATAAATATTGACAGACATTGAAATAACGCCTTCTAGCTCAAAACTATGTACCTAAATGTGCGATAGGAACCAGATATAACTGGTACTCATATACTTTTTTTGTAAATACAATATAGGTATTAAGCGTCTGTATTCGAACCCAGAACCTACAGCGCAAAAGGCAGAACTACTATCAACTGAGCTGTGACGCTTATCTGGGACGGACTGATTTCAGTGTTCAGTTTATCATATTCAAACTGGGTAATAAAACAGTCCAGTGCCAGTAAGCAGGTCAATATCATGAATGTATTCAGCCTAGACTATAGAAGACTCAGAGATTCAGGATCTCCGTGAATAGTGAGATAGCCGTGGGTAAACCAATTCCAAAGCGAGAATCTCAATTTAAAAGTCAAATATTACCTCGAGGGACAAGTTCGAAATTCTAAGGATTTTTTTCTACAGATTTATTTATTTTATCGTGCATTTTTTTGGTAAATAATTTTGTAATAGTAGAGCTTTTGGTGGAAGGCTGCCACAGTGCATTTTTATACTGCAGCTGCTTGGTGTGTTTCAGTTTGAAGTGTGTGGGTGCCGGTGAAATTACATGCAAATTATGCTTAACATCTGCATGCCTTGGATTGATGGACGCAAAACACTTTCCTAACGAACGTGACCTACGCAGCAATTGCCTTACTTTTTTTTTAGGTGGGTAACCACTTAACATCAGGTGGGCCATCTGACAGCTCCGTTAGCAAATCGCATTAAAAAACACACTACATGAAAATTTGGCATAGCTTCAGTATTCTGTTATATTTACGAAAACTACTGAAATCCACTTCACATGGTGAGGAAATATTTATAATATGTATATGATTTGCATGTATACTGGTAAAGCGGGAGGCGAATCGGCTTAGCTCGACGTTTCATATCCAGATCAGTGGGTTATTTACCTAGCATGTTAACGATACAACATATCGAAACCTGCCGGTGTAAATCCGATTAAATTGAAGCTTCTACAGAACCTCTATATTTTTATGCCATCGCTCAGATGAAAATATGTTTTGTTTCTTTTAAAGTTATACAGGATCAAATAGCGTACAAGTAGGTATGAAATATTGCCCTAATTTTATTCAAGTCGCTTGTAGGTTTTCTTTCGCCGGAAATTACTTTTGGATCAATTTGTTTATTATTTTGTTTACAAGAACGAAGATGATGTTGTGCCTAAATAAAAAACACCGACGTAAGAATAAGGTTATACTGTAGGTTGATAATTTAATTGACACAAGAGATTCACTCAGAATACTCTTTTGAAAATAATTAGTTTTGTTTTCGTGATGACTGAAGATGCAAGGAATTCTCAGTAACTTCGTGCTTTTTTTTTAATGTTGAGGGGGATAGGACCGTAACCATAAAAGGGGTTGGTGTAAAGACTTAGCCTTCGAGAAAATTAACAGTTAAGTTAACCTATAGGTTAAGTATATAAAAAGTGAAAAAAACTGGAAAAATTCAATAAATAAAATAACCAGGACCATAATTCCAGGACCTGCGTAAGGGGTGTGTTTGATTGAACTTACTATAACCAGTATCAATTCTGACATAAGTATTTTAAATGTTTTTCTTGTTTTCAATCTCTAGACATTTTTCGAAAAAATAATTTGAAATAGAAGTGCAAGTTCGATTAAATTACAGGCACATGAGGTTCAACACCTATTTGCCTGAGGCTGATGGACGCAGATCAGTGCATCTTAGGGTACCTAAGTCCCTAAAGTTTGTTATCTGCGAGGCAATTTTTTTATTATGGGTGGTGGTTATCACTCAATAACAGGTAGGTCACATGCGTGTACCATCAGCAAGCTGTATAAAAAAACATTTATAGCAAAAAATAAGGATGAGCGTATTCTCGCCTGTTTGTAGGACACATTCCGACCTCGGCTTTGTGAAGCACAAAACGATTACAAAAAATGTCTCCTGAGAGCGAATGTTTAAAATGTAAAGTGTAAGGTATGTAGGTACTGACATAAATTTCACAATATAATAGAATTAATAATGACTTGAGCTTTTGTATTAAAAAAAACCTCCAAAACTATTGGCTAACTTTTGTGACAAATTTGGGACCAAAAACTGAACGTGCTCTCAGAGCCAAAGAAGCACTCATAAATTGCCCTGAAGGTCACCCAAGTGACCCAAGTTGTTCAGTTCAGCATAACAAAAATATTGAAATAAATGTTTCTTTTTTGTATACAACTAAGCGGCAACCTTCACTAAAGACGATGCCAAGCCTTACGTGCCTGTAATTTCACCAACACCCACACCCTTCAAACCGGAACACAGCTTAAAGGCAGAAATAAACATGGTGGTCGTAATTCCCCGCACGAACCTTTGACAAAGAGCTCTACAACTGGAATTCAGTTATAGAAATTATTAAACGGTGTTCGTAGCTTTGTCGAAATGTAACGATTATACAAATGACACCAAGGCACTAGGCAATTTCACTAATGTGGCTATTACTGTCCTGAAAAACATCATAATGTCTTCGCCAATGCTCAATTCATGCAATTTGAAGACGCACCGAAATTGTCGTTGTGCTTAAGCGTAGTGTACTTGAAACAATATATAAGAACATGGTAGGCGTACCTAGTGAAAATACAGTGTGTAAAAAGACAACTCCCAAAAACTCATGGTTACATAGCCCCATTACAAGCAAAATGCGCGGCTTTCAAAATATATATGACAATTTCAAATTTCTGATAAATTTAGTGTTTAACGAGCATTAAAATTCTGATATAAGTTATAAGGTAATTTATGCTGACCCTAGATAAAGATAACTGTCTTTATTCTAGGATTTTCTGAACCGACAATATTATACTGTAAAAAGTATACCTAACCCGTTTCTTTTTAATTTATTTTGATAGGGTAGCATGGCCTCAAGCCTTTGTTAAAGTTTTAGGGAACAGCACTTTCCAAAACAGAAAATACATAACACGTGTAATTCGAAGCATGGCCTGAAGGCCTCTTTAAAGTTTGTGGGAGCAGTTTTTTTACACCCCAAATAAAACATTCGGTTTTGCATGAAAGTACCAACCCAAATATCACATCAAAAGTTATTTCAAAAAGAAAAATCTACATTTAACCGCCCATGAAAGTGTAGGCTGATAATCTATGCTCGAATACAGAATATTATAACATGATTTTGCTACGTAATGAAAAATGTAGCGCATTATGCGAGCCAACACTGGGCTATATTGTCCACAAAGGGACTTCGCCGCTGGCTCGCAAATTAGGCACAATGACATTCCTTCTTATTTTTTGACAACAAACGCCTCTTTTTATATTCCGAGTAATATAAATCTTTGCGTAAAGAGAGAGGCGCTTCACAGAAGCTGACTTAAATTACCTTCAGAATGGCATGGATAATTTTTAGGATAACATAATTATTTTTTGGTGTTATACACAGTAACAGGATAATTTATGTCATGTATATTGCACCTGTCTTGGGGACAAATTGCTTACGGGGATGTATGACGTGTTTTTAACAACATAACTGTATATTTAAAAGTCTGCTGAATCAACTGTTGTTTTATGACTGATTACATCAATCTATCAAGACTGATTATTTGCAGAACGATTCTGAGCTCTTTCCATCCATCGACTTCCCGCGATCTTAACAATATCGTCAGTCCAGCGGGTAGGACGCCCTACGCTTCGTCTTCCGGTTCGTGGTCGCCATTCGAGGATCTTTATTCCCCAGCGATTGTCGGTTCCACGACTCCTGCCATAGCCGCTTCAACTTACTGATTCTGAGAGCTATGTCGGTGACCTTGGTTCTTCTATGGATCTCGTTATGTAATGTTATTTATTTATTTATATGTTAAGCCCTTTACGAAGAGCCCCATTTTTGCTTCAAAAATAATAATAAAATAAATAAATAACATCACACGACTTTAATCCCAAGCACGGTAGATTTTGCCTCAGATTTCTTAGTACTAAGTACCTACCTGAGATTCTTCGAGGATGTCTAAGGGTGTAGTCAGAGGTAGGTCCAGGTATTATATTAGGTACATACCCACATTTTGCAGTAGTTGGTATTCCATACGTGACATATTTAGACAGGCCGCTGCTAGAATACTAACTACTTTCCTCACTATGTTTTCTTTATTGTTTGGGTGCACTAGCATTGCGCACATAATTTTTTTACAATAAAAAAATTCATTGTTGCACCCGGATTCAAACCCTTAGGATAAGAAGGTGGGGTCACTTCCACTAGACCAACGATGCTCTCCTTGCTATAATAAACATCAGTCATTTATTATTCTCATAAATTAGGTTGAGAATGTTTCCGAAAGCGTAAATTACTCCAGAGCTGTGCTGTCCTTATTGAAAACAAGTATCGCGGAAACTTACCGTCGATTGTATTTAACCTTTCACCATGGAACTGAATTCATTTTTTGTAATTTACATTCGGGCTCCATTTAAGTAATGAGGGAATTTCAGCATTGTCCGTGGAATATGAATTCCGTGTTTATTATTCGCAGAATATTTTTGTAAGATTTATCTTCGAAGACTACGGTAGCACAGCTTCGGATATTTTATGCGAGTGCATTGTTTTAAAAAATACGCAATTTTTAATCGCAAATAACTCTTGCTTCTTCTGGAAGCTAGCCCAATGAGTTCGGTGTGTGAAGTCAGTCCTCTTATTCATATTTTATCTGAACAACAGCAACAAAATTAAATGTTTTCTTTTGGAGCCAGGTTAATATAAATATTTGTGAAATACAATATAACACCCAGACAGAACAAACATGCTATTTCATCACACAAATGTTTTTCTTCGTTGGGGATCGCACATTCTACAGCACAGAAGACAGAGCTAGTACTATCTGAGCTGTGATGCCAAGCTTGTATATAAAAATATACTAGCAGTATTTTTCCTTGCATGTTTTAAGACGAATAAAAAGCCGAACTTGTTTTAAGTTTTAAAAGCTGTTATATTTTGCAGTATAAGTTTCTACAAAGTTTCAACTTTATACAGATTTGATGTCAGAGTGTGCCTTCTTTACACGGAGCTTAAAACGAGACTTAGCAAGATACAGAAAGCTATTTTTATATTACTTGATAATGTAACAACCTTATGTCCCACCTGATGATAAACGGTAAACATCACCTATAAAAATCAGTGCCTAACTGGTCACGCGCGTTGGGAACATGCCTCACGATGCCCTGGATCCATCAACCTGAGATATACAGGTGTTAAGTCTCATGTGCCTGTAATTGTACCGGCGCCTATACGGTTCAGCCCGAAACAAGGCAATGCGAGCATCGCTGCTTAGCGGTAGAGATAGGTCATATACTTTCCCGTATAAATGCATTCACAAAAAGCTCTACTTATATTTTTTTATTATAATACTGAACAATCCACACAGCATCATCTAGCCCCAAGCTAAGCAGAGCTTGTGTTATGGATACTAGATGACCGATATACCTAATTCAATAAATTACATACATAGATACTTTTTATTATACATATAAAATACCCAGAACACCCGGAATAAATATTTGCAGATCGTACAAACATTTATCCCAGGGCGGGAATCGAACCCGCAACCTCCTGCGTCAATAAATAAAAAAAAATATTAAAAGCTTTTGATATTTTTTTACAAATCCCTGTAAGCAACATTCGAGTTTAGGTCACGCCATCGGAACGGACAGCAATCTCATTTTATAAACCAACAATTTCACCTCAAAAACGGATACCTCATTCACACCGCACAGTTGGATTTCAAGATGAAATGCTGCACATGTCACTCACAGACACTGGCTGGAGAGAAGTTAAATTTAGCTCGCACATAAGTTCTTGGCATATATTTCATACAGAATGTGCTGAAATGTATTGTCCGACTATCTCTGAAATGGCTAGTGATTTTATAGAGTTACCGTCACTTGTTATTTCTACATAAAACTAGGTACTAATGTAGATCAGTTTAGTACGCAGGACTTTGATCATTATCATCAACTTAAAGTCCACAGCTGGACATCTCACGTCAAATAAACGGCCGATAGCGAGTTCTCGTTGTCCGCAACCCAACGGATGGGGGTCCTGTTTAACGCTTCGTCTTCTGGTAGAAAACGTAACAGATACCAAGTAGTTCACCAGCTTGAAGTCACCTAGTGGTGCAGTTGGACGTAATATTTAGACGTACCTCTGACTACCTCCCTTAGATATCCTGAAAGAATCTTGAATTAGTTCTACTTGGTAGACCCTGAAATCTGAGGGGGTATCTACCGTGCCTGGGGATTAAAGCCGCGAGTTTGCTTCTGTTTAGTTATAAAAAATTCTATACGAAAATTTACCTGAAAGCCATCATAGGTCCACGAAGCCCACTTCATGGTGCACAGCTGGATGTCAAAGGGGAACTGCTCCACGTTGATGTCGCACACAGAGACATAAATCCCGTGGCTGAGCCACGTCACCTCTCCCGTGTGTCGCACTATCACGTTGGTGTTGATCACTGCTGAACGGTAATTTGGATCCGCACTGCAAAACAATCAATCATCATCTTAAAAAGTGATTTTCTCAACAACTTGCGATAAAATGTACACGATCGGTCTGTAATTGTATGGTTCCGGCTTAGAATAGGATCGTTTCGTCACGTGGATGTCATCAAAGACTACTAAGATGAACGCATCAGAGAATGAACAGTAACGCCTCCTGAGAGCATAACGCCGATACTCAAAGTCAAAGCCAAAAAGAATTTATTTAGTAATATCCGCAGGGATCTTGAAACGTCTTAAAGCTAGGTGAATCTAAGCGCCTGTTCCTGACATTCGCCCGCCGCGCCACATCGGTTGGTAATAAGCTTAGACGAATGTTATAAGCGATAAATACCCTTGTATTAATACAAGTGTTCAATATGTTACGTACGGATTTCATTTCTTTATTCACTTTCATCAACAGCCTGTCGAAGTCTACAAGTTCTTTAAGTTATACAAGCTTGCCCATTGTCACTTCAACTTGCTGATTCTGAGCGCTATATCGGTGACCTTGATTTTTCTACGGATTTCCTCATTTCTGATTCTATCTCTCTATCTTATTCGCTTTAGCATGATTAAAAGATATGGACTGACCTCTCAGCGCAGTTCTATTTTATACGCTGTGGGTTCTGGTTTGATCCCTATTGAGGATACGCACTCTGAATAAATTAATCTACGAATAAGACCTATTTTAAGTTTTTTCTTTCAGAGTTAGGCCTCAGACACAGACTTTCAGGACAATGAGAGGAAGTAGGTAGGTAACAGGTATTTAGCATCAAATTACACTTCTCTGTTACGACTGTAATATTGCCTTTTAATGTGGTATAACGTTTTCGTTCGGGAAAGATTTATGAGCACAAATTTAGAATGAGCTAAAAGTAATTTTAGAAACCATGACGTAATACTTTTTTATAAAAAAGAAACATTTGTGGAAGCAAGTGAATTAGCTTCGTACAATCCCTTGAGTTTTCACTGCTATCATTCATCCTACACGCTTTGTTATAAGTAGTTTTTACGTGTGGCTTTGCTTTCGTAGGTATTTCGCGACTTAAAAATAGCAAAAAAACAAATCTGATTAACTGCCATTACATAATTATTACGGATACTTTCAATCAAAATATCTTGAAATTTCTGGTGCAGACACTTTATTCACTCAAAATCAATGGCGAATTTTTGAAAACGAAATAGTTTTAACATGAACTTAAGCTCCTTAAACCGCTATAACCGATATTATGCTATAACATAGTAATATATGTGTGTCTGACAAACAAACATTCAAGCTAAGTCGTAGGATAAAACACAAAACATTTTAGCAGTAACAACATTTTACAATTGAATCAGGATACGATAGAAAAACCCAGAGGCATCAGCCGCTCCATTTCGCTTTAGTGGCGTTCAGAAGCAATGTGAAACAAAAAACATGTTCTGGTGGAAGAACAAAGCATTCATTCCTTTGAGACATATCTACCAATCACAGTTTTTGTGCTGTGTTGCTGGAAGGCATTCGAGCAACATCAGATAAAACCGTCAGTGCTATTCATACACGTAAATAGATATCTATAACACTAGGGAATCTTAGAAAATATGGCAACAAAAAATAAAACAAATAGGCTTACGACGGTAATCCCCAGGCATAGTAGACAACCTCTCAAACATTTTACTACTTGCTATGTGTTATCGTGTTATCCAAAGAAATAAATCTGTTTTTATCTTAAAGTACCTATTGACTAATGTAGACCTGAACCATTCCATAATATTCTGTTTAAAAACGTGCTCACGAATAATCAGCGAACAAAATAAACGACATCGTTGGTAGGTTGTGATACTCCCGTCAATTAATTATTTTAAAAAAGATCCCCCGATTATCCCTTTACTCATTTCAACGCTTAAATTAAAAGCAAATAAAGCAAATTGTTTATTTTATATACCATCGAAGGTTAGTACGATAAAACACTGACGTTTCGCGAGTGTAAAAAAAGGTGAAAAGTATATTTATGAGTACAACCATGGAGCCCATTGCCCACGTAATAAACCCGCAATAATGAGGATTTCTTCTTTCCTTTTATTTTTGTGGCATGTGTCCGTCACTCGGACAATTTTGCCAATGTCAAGTGGGTTGAATAAAATACTTTTTAGTCAAGTCGAGTCGGTAAAAAAAGTAAGTCGGCTGTCATTTGGTTTTCAAGAAAAGATGGCGTTTTTCTTCAAACCAAAGGGAAACATTTTCGTTCAAATCAGGATGCCACATTGGCATCCATCGAATAAGGACTGATGGCATCTGTCATTCGACAGACAATTTTTCCAATGTCAAGTGAATTGAATAAATACTTTTAAGTCAAGTCGAGTCAGTAAAAAAAGTAAAGATTTTACTTGAGCTAAGACCTCAAGTAATGTTGGATGAAATACAACCTTACATTACACACCTGAACTTAAAATAACACTAGCTGACAGAAAATGAGTCCTACTGAGGTCAACGCGTGTAGACGTTGCGTATTTTTTCTGTTTTAGCAGTCAAAGGCATATGTGTGTTACTTATTTGAAATATTTTTAGAACTTTCAATACCTATTTTACTAATTTCCATTACTTAATACCGACAGCAGCGGCCTTAATAAAATGTAATTAAATATTCTATTCGTCCGTAATTAAAACAAAGATGAATATATAACAGAGTTGGATTCAAATTATACAGATTTATGTACATATACGAATGGTGTTTACATAGTAAAATTTATATTTAAGGCTCCATTATAACGCATTCCAGAAAATCTATTTACCACGTTTCAGGCGCGGTGGAACCGTCATTTCCGTTTTTACGTAAGCAGTTACCGACAGAAGTAGCACTTGATCGCAGTAGGTAATCACAGTGTTTTTTCAACAAATAACATGTTTTTTATGTATTATGTTAATTTAATTCTAGTAAATTAGAGTATTCCCCGCAGATGTACGTCACCTAACAGAACTGATATGTAGTACAAACTATACGCAAAGTACTCTTTGAATAAATCCACTACCTTATGTAATGATACTTCGAAATTATTTTAGTACTTTCTCGATTTGTAGTAATGATAGCAGAATCTTTACTAGTAGAAACAAGATCAGTCCTATCTGTAAATTATTCAGCTGCCAAATAATTCATAACAAGATAAGATTTTTTTTACCAGTTGGTACTGATTTTTAGGAACCACTACCAAAATATATTTAACACTAATATTTATTATCGTTACCTTTTTTATTTATTTACCCTACGCGTTACGGTAATACGCAATACCCGTATAATATTATTAATGTTCAATATGTGTTATAATCGCAAAAGTAAAAAAAAATTCTACCAATACAGTTTAGAAGATGAAGAGAAAAACAAAGTGATACCGAAAATATAGTTCTAAGTACGATATGAATAGGGTAAAACCAGGATGCCCCACTTTTTGAAAAAGCCTTGTTATTTTACAACTATTAATTTACCGCGAATAACTCCTATGAATATAATTAGTTAAATCTTTTATATCCAACATAAAAATGCTAAGAAGGATAGATGCCAGTGGTGTAGGATAGATGCCCTATAGAACAAACCAAAGTAAAATACAATTTAAAATGTTTTATTAGAGCATACATAATAATAGTTAAGCATAAGCATATTTGTCTCCCAAAAAAACACTAAATTTTAACATTCATCATCCTAATTTTTTTTTATAGTAATATTTTTTTTTTAAACATAAGTAATTCTAATCTTAGTTAATTTCTGTATTCTAGGCAAAAATGTTCGTCTGTCTGTTCGCTTTCTTGTTTATCATTCTTAGTTTTCTTCACTGGCAAACCTTTTGTTTCCTTTCCTTTCGCTTTATAGTAGTGATTGAGGGAGTTGTCTTCATTTTCGCTGTTCGTACTATAAATAATATGTCTCTTTCGTGATCTTCGACTCTAATTATTTTCAACTATTTTTTATTTTCTTTATCATTAGGATCGGTAATATCGTCATCGTCTTCTTCACTGAAATATTGTATATTTTTTAATTTGCCTTTCTTAACTTTTTTGTCTTGTCCTTTATCTTTGGTTTCTTTATTTTTTTCTTTGAGTTTTCCTTTTTCTTTGGTTGTTTCAGTCTTGTTCCTCTTGTCTTACTTATTTTTTTCTACACTGACAATCTATAGAGCTCTGGAGGATATATGCCCCTAAAGGCACCTATACCTCGAAAAATTGGGGCGACTATCCTTTCTGATACTGATAGATGCCTTTTAAACTTAGAATTAAACGAAATACAATAGAGCGATTATTGACACTTAGGTATGTACTAAATGTACCAGTGTAGTAACGTAAGAAAAATGGAATAGAATTTATGGCTACTTATAAAGTTATACAACAGTGCATACTCACGTTTGAAACTTTGACGCGTTATTTTCGTTCGCCGTGGATAATCGCACACACAAACGAAATACGTCTATTCCGCATAACCGCCGACGGGGACCTGAGGTGTGTGGCGTGTGCAGTCCATATTTAACCTATTATTTCGTTGTTGCGATTTTGGGAAGTCGTGTTTTTTGAAAACAGGGCACCTATCCCACTGCGGCATCTATCCTGGTTTTACCCTACGTATATTTATTTGCTAATTAGCCATCCGTTGACCGAGCGAGCGAAGCGCAACCGTCGCAGCTTGACTATCTAGATTGCTTTACCATTGTTTGTTGATTTACATATGTATATGAAAAACTTATTGCCTAACTAATACAGCAAAGAAATTCCACTTACTTGTTATAAAGAATAATATCAGGTCGCCAAACCCTTTCGTATGGTATTCTTATGACTCCAATTCCGTCGAAGTCGCTCGCGTTCCATCGTAGATGATAATCCATCCAGATTTGGGTGATCCAGCAGTTTGTAGTGAGCAGTTGATCTTTCTCCTCCTAAAGAATAAATTTTTTTTATGATCAAAAAAAAGGGGTTTTTTTGTTTGTTTTATTTTAAAAAATCTTTTACCTGTATAGAGTTACATTATCAGTGCATAACATAGGTTTTATTAGACTCTAGCTACCCGTAAAAACCTGGGGTGATAGTTTGTTATTTACTTGCACTCGTTCTTGTTGTATTTTTTTAGTTTTTTTTTGGTAGATCAAAAAATTATTAGGTAAACAATGAGCACTCAGAACATTCTTTGTACATGATGTAATTAGATTGTTTCCGAAAATTTAGGGGGTTAAAAAACATACTAAAATAAAAGCATTCACCAATATGAATTCTGATTTAAAAAGTGGTAAACATGTGGTGTAGGTAAATAAATGGCTTATGGTATAGCTGAAAATTTACAAGTCGGTGGATGAGGAGAAATTGAACTAGTTTTTTTATAATGCATGTGAGGCGGAGGTCTAATCATGTGCAGACTTTGTAAAGAAGATGATGATGATGATATCAGAGCTAAAAAAAATATTATATTATCAGGCTGAAAAGCACAAGCCTGGTAAACACAGACTCGAGCCTTAGTACAAAAAAGGCTTTTAGCTTTTTATTTTACGTTTGACAGCTTGAGGGCCATTTGAGTCATGCGACACTTGAGGCCATCACAGATTCTGTCCAAAGTACAATCGCCACTCCTGACAATATATCGGGGTGTTGTTATGTATTTGAAGTATGTGTTTTGCACTCATACTTAGAATACAGTATAATGCTTAGCCAGAAAATAAAGATCTGCGTTTATTACACAAATGCTTATCGTTAATGGGGATCGAACTCATAGACTACATCTCAGAAGGCAGAGTTAGCACCAACTGAACCGTGAGATGATATAATGCCACTCCGGGTATCAGTCGCTACATTATTCATTAAAGCCTCAAGGGTAATTTGGAAACGTGTTCAAGGTAAGTAGGCACCAGTTTTACGCGACCAAACCTAGATGAAGGAATCTAATGGCTCTTTTGAGAATAATAATAAAATACTAAATAATAAACCACGCTGTCTGGTGTATTATTGTAGTTTGTTTTAGTATTATTAAGTTCAGAATTAGATTGATCACGAGTTCAAAATGAGTGCGATTGACCTCTAGAGCAAAACTAATTGGGCGCTTACCGATTCATTCACAGTGCAAGTCAATGTACTCAGAATAGTTATGAACTTGAATAAATTGAATAACCTTTGTCCAAAATTTCAAAAGAGCTCGAAGAAAAATTTAATTTTATTTAAGAATTTTACTCATATACTCAAGTAGTGAGCGAATATATTTAATTACCTACCTAGAACCTTACAATTTTCTAAGTTTACTTTTGAAGCCAGGTCTTCGTGTGGAAACGGTTAAATATACTCAAAACAGCGGCAGACATATAACAAACTTACAGCTGACCTATTTGTGCAACCGTGAGAATAAAATACGTTACCCACTGAAGAATAGGTACGGTAGATATCAAAAGTAATGACCGGGAGAATGTCCAAAAGTATTTTACAATTAAACTAGCGTTAGGGTCACATTCTACTGGGATTAGTTCACCAAATTCTGCCGAGTATGTAATTAAGAATGATCACATATGTCACATCAATGTGGAATATGTCCGGAATGAAAAGGCATTTGTTCCTTTTCATTCCGGATTGCTTTTGTAATTAATTATTTTAATCATAATTAGTTTTATGGTGGAAGCTGGGATAGTGTTTTGGAGTCTTATCGAGTCAGCGAAAGCTTTGTTAAAATTTGTTACGAGACATAAAAACGTATCTAATAAGTAGTATACAATTTTGAAATTCTGTATAAGACACCATGTTCTGATGCTGACTTATTTTTTATATGATAGAACAAGCTAATGATCCACCTGATGTTGATGATGTATGGATTGTCCAGCGTTATTATTATTATTACTATATTACAATGTGATGCCCAGCGTCCAACTAAACCTGAGGCATATAAGGTAATTTCACCGGTACCACACCCTTTAAAGAAAGTTAAAACTCTACTCTAAAATGTATATTTCGTTTAGCCTCGCTACTGTGAAAATCATGGTACCTAATGTAAAGTAGGTAAGTACTTCAAATAATCGAAACCAAACACATCACTTCCGAAATGAAGCACTCCGGTAATGATACGAACGTTAATAATAGAAGCCAATTATGTTCGTCGAACGCAAAAAGGGCCTAGATTATCTGTTCCCGACCTTTCCTTGAATAAATTAATTGGATATAAGGCATGCCTCGAATTCTAAATGATATTTAATTGCTAGAGAAATCCGCGCTACTTTGTTCACGTTAAACTATTTTCATACGAAATTCAACCTCCCGATTTCTGAAATTTAACTCCTAAAAGGGTGCACTGTTATGGGTTGAATTGTATTCAAACCAACTGAACCCCGTTGTACCTGATTAGGGGTCGAATTTCTGGAATTCATTTCTTAGTTCACCTCTATCCAATTTATTAATGGTGTCAATATGTCAGTCAGTCAGGACTAAGCTTCTAATTCTTTTTTTAAATACTTGTGGACATTTTTACCCATCATTATCTAGTTTATTGGTATAGATAGATAGATAGGTGTCGAGGACCTAGGAGTTTTGCATAAAACTGAGATCAATAAATTGAAAGAAGCGGATAGGTACGTGAAACATAAATTTTAATGGCGAATGTTCAGGAGTGAATGCCTTCATTGTTGCCTTCATTTCTATTGTGACTGTTCCAATTTATAATGAGGGCCCATATGTTACATACCTGGGTATTCACTGGCTCATAATAGGAGTTAATATTGGGGACTTGGTTTGCCGTAGAATAGAGGCACCATCGTTATCTCTATCTTCATTAAAATATTATTTTTTTAATTTTCATTATTTCAGCAGAACCAATCAACGTTTTCAAAATGATTTTATTGGTTTTATGAGCTAAGCATAATAGCTTTATTTTTAAGCCTTACTAGTTCAATGTGCAGCACAAAACTACTGGGAAGAATAAATTACAATAAACAAACCGCGCAGTCGTATTAAAATGTTCTGAATGTCTTGATGCGTACAGTGAAAAAAGAATTTCCAAAACTTAACCCCATTAACTACCGGACTAATGTAATGGAGATAAAACTGAAAGTTGAACGCGTTCTTACCTTACTAATTTATTTGTTTAATCTATACCACTCATAAGAATCTTTGTCTGACTGGTTGACTGACTGACTGTATGGCTGACATATAGACAATACATAACCTAAACTACTAACCGTAGAGACTTGAAATTTCAGGGTATATTCGTCTTGGTATGTAGCGGTATACTAAGAAAGGAATTCCCGTAAAGTAATCCCTTTTTTATGAAAATAACTCCACGCGGTCGAAGTCACGCGCGTTTCGATAGTTTAATTAATACGAACTTATTATAATCCACAAAAGTGTAATACAGATAAAATATTATAAAGAAAACAGATTAAAAAAGACAGAAAAAATAACTCATAAAATGATATCAAATAATAACAGGAATTATTTATACATATAACAATAAATATTATTAATATTATGGATGCAAAGGTTTAGATGTTTGGCTGTTTATAGTACAATTACGCTCAAACTACTTAACCGATTTAGATGAAACCCAAAATAAATATATTCGTATCCTGAATTAACATAAAATAATAAAGAAAAAATATGAATAACGAATCCTCGAGCACAGTAAACATCGTCATTTATATACCTATACCCGTACCTATGCTGGTTATTAAAATTGCTTGTCAAAAGCAATCTTATGTAGGTAGAAGTACTCAAATGCAACATGTTAGCATGCATGGTTGGCAAAATAAAATTAACGGTATGATACAGTCAGTAACAACACCAGTTTAACCTACTACATGTTCTTACTTTTCGTTTGTATTTTTTAAAAAGTACCTACTTTTGTTTGTTTCCATGATTTTACTTATTTTTTCTAACTAACTACTTACTTTCTAATTTCAGTGGTATATTTTTGCGTATGTTTATAAAATAAACGTTTACTGTATCATATTTTATTAACACATTCTAATATCCAATTACAGTTGTAGGTAAACAAAAGTAAAATATGAAGAAAAGGTGGATGAAGCTTTAATATATTTTTTATACATCTGCTTTTGTCGATAGGTGTACCAGGAAAAGTTTCACATACTTTGGACCAAGTTTGCAGCTTTTAATCTAAATAGGATGATGTAGCACTTTGAGTTTCCCTCGATTCTTACAATCAATCACTATAATACTTTTTTATAGGAATTGCTGGCGGTTTTAATTATAGGTTTGTTATTTGTTATTAAAAAAATACTTACTTTTATACTATTTAAGAGCTGTAGACTCTTGAAAAGTTGGCAAATAAAATTATGCTAACAAAAAATTATGAGGAGTGTTATTCACAACCTTTCAGATGCCTTTCAGTGCTAGACGGTTTGCAACACGTCACAAATATAAACAGGTAGCTACGAATTAACTGCTGCATGAAATACAAGTGCGAGCTTTTAAACAAAATGTTTTCAAACAAAAGTTAATGCTGCCGAAATACCTGTGATGTTCAAAATGTAAATTTGTATTTTTTGTAAATATTCTAGCTGTGACGATGGGCTAGCAACATGTAACGCATGGAATAATACCAAGCCGTGAAGTAATTTCTTGTTTGTTTGAAAGGTAACTTTTTTAAAAGGGATCGAGAATGTACCTATCTATGATTCAAAGCTTTAATAAGATCATCAGATATTTTCTTTCGTATACTCTTTATTATTGCCAAATTAAATGAGAGCGTCAGTTCCTCTTTGTCAACTGAATGTGAAACAGATACATAGGTTTGATGGTATTTTATGCTGCTTGCAGACGCCGAGCGGCCGGATTCGAGCACAGAATAATATTAGTACCTATACTACATCAGTCTTCAAACTTACTTCAACAATGACTCAATTTCGTAGATCATACCCCTAATGAGCATGGTTTTCGGGTGTGCTTCAGTAACTCGAACAAAAAAAAATAAAAAAAGTCTAGTGAAAAAAAACTTATTCATAATGGTCTTTGAACTAAAATAGTTGATATGATAAAGTCTGTTGCCATCTCTTATTATTGACATAAAAATGACAGTGTTAACAAGATTTTGAAGAACCGTTATAAGTATCGGGGATTATATATGAATAGACCATTGTGTAAGTTGGCATACTGAATTGAAACCTAAATGCGATTACTTTCGCATTTTCCTAGAAAAAGATTTACCAACAACGTATGACTTATTCAATCACCATGTATTCGACTTTATGTAGTTTTACGACACGACTTCGCCTGAATTTATGACAATTTGGTTTAATTTCCGGGCCGCATTTCCCCAACATCATATTCCTTAAATCCACTTTAGAAACGTTTTCAGCTCACAAAACATTTACGTGTGGTCAAAACAAAAGCGACAGCCGTCCTGCATGTGATAGAGACAGATTGCCGTTTGTATCCTTTTTGCAGATATATTGGAATTCGTCGTGTTGAAATTTAGCGTAACATTTTTACTCTAGGTATCATTTATCTTTGTTAATGTCTTTTTCTGACCACGTATTCACTAGCGGTATCACCTGGGTGTATCATTAACCATAGAATGTTGGATAAATTCATTCACTCGCTTGTTTTTGTAGTTTTCGTCACTAGTTCAATAAGTCCACTGCAAGACAATGGGCCTCGTCATTAGGATTGGTGACCACAGTCTCGGTGTTTAGTATGTACTCAAAAATACTGCTGCCGTCCCTTAGTCTCCTTTTACGACATCCATAGGAAGTAATAGAGCAGTCCTATTCTAAGCCAGAACCACGGCTAGTCCTGTAATTTTATTACAATCTTGTAGTTTTATTATCTACCTACTCACTGCGCGGACAGTTTCTAAATCCTAGCACTAGTTAATGAGCAAGTTAGATTAAACAATATTAGATGAAGTATTTGTCTTTGTACAAACACTAAAAGTTTGTCGTCTGTTTTTCCAGTCACGTATAATTTGGATGTCCTCAAGAGAAGAGTGAATAGGTATCTTCTAGGTAAACGTGCTACACCGTCGACTGCATCAACACTTAACATCAGGTGAGATTGCGGTTAAACGTAAAAAAAAACTGGAGCCAAAATTAACTACTTTTGCACTGAAAACTCTTTGAAACTATACGACTTGCTGATCGAATGAAGTGATGGCCCACCTGATGTTAAGTGGTTACCATCACTTATATTGCACGGAGAGCACTAGCATTCATACATACATTTTTCGAATAGAAAATCCATTTGGTACACGACCGGATTCGAATCCACAACCTTAGGATCAGAAGGGTCACTCCCTGTAACAGAAGTGCTCTCAGAAATACAGATAATTTACTCTGTGTACAGTCGTAAAGTTCAGTGTTACACAGGGGTACGTTTAAAACCACCCGGTTTCACCAGTAGGAAATTACTCATTGAGACCTATTTTTCTTGCAGTTTCATTAGTTGCCAGTTCAAAGACAGCTTTAATTTTCCTCGGGTTTCATTGTTCCCGACCGGCCACAGTGTGGTGTGCTCGATATAAGCCCCTTTGAGCGTGGCTACTACAGCATAGTGTAGTTGGACAGAATGAGTAAATTAGTATGAGAATTTATAGTTGTGTTTCGTTCTTACAACAGTAAATCCTACCATCCTCTCTTACTTCCTACTGATATTATACATGCGAAAGCTTAGATGTTTTTTTTTGTGGCATGTGTCCGTCATTCAGACAATTTTGCCAATGTCAAGTGGGTCGAATAAAATACTTCTTAGTCAAGTCGAGTCGGTAAAAAAAGTAAAGACGGCTGTCATTTGGATTTGAAGAAAAAGGCCATCTTTTTCTTTCAAATCAGGATGCCACATAACACACTTTCATTTCAACTGTTCACACTAGTGCTAAGATCTCAAGTAATGATGGTTAAAATACCACCAAAATTACCCATCAGAACTTAAAATAACACTAGAAAAAAAATTTAAATGAAAATAAAATGTTGCTTCCAAAGATGACAGAAAACGAATCCCGCATATGTCATTGGATGTTTGTGGTTCGATCCCGTTCTAAATACTTACAATGTTTTCATAATCCCTGACACTTTATAACGGGTCTATAAAATCATATTGTCACTGTCACTTTCATGTCAAGAAATAGAGATAGCAATAGATTTATCAACTAGTTTAGCTAGAGAGACTTGGCCATTATGCAACAGAAGGTAAGAATATTGAGCGGTTTTATAAATAAATAATATATAACTAGATTTATGACTTTATTCTTTAACTTCCAGGAACAGTAAATATCTTTCAAATCTCATGTACCCACTCAAGATTTTATGTTTAAAGAGAGTTGTCAGAGGTACGGCCTTCACCAGGTCAAAAATTTAAGCCAAGAAGAATCATAGACATCACTTTGAAGGTACTGTTTCTTCCGATACTCTCCATTTTAATAGAACCTTTTGAGCAAGGGTTTAACCGTTTTACAAATATCACGAGCATAATGAAGTCCCTTCATTGATCAAAGACTTGTTTGCTTTCATGTTTAACCAAGTCTCTTCAGGAAATTAATGTACTCGATTGATGTGTGAATATTAAAACCTATTGATAATATTGATATATGTATAATAAATAATAAGTAAATAATGCTGGACAATCCACACAGCATCATCTAGCCCCAAGCTAAGCAGAGTTTGTGTTATGGGTACTAGATGACTGATATACTTAATACAATACATTACATACATCGTTTTTTTTATTATACATAAAAAATACCCAGAACACCCGGAATAAATATTTGCAGGTCATATAAACATTTATCCCAAGGCGGTAATCAAACCCGCAACCTCCTGCATCGTAGGCGAACATTCGCCCGCCGCGCCACATCGGTCGTCGAATAAACGGGGAAAAAGCTGAAGATGAAATAGGTCAATACCTATTCCATCCTCATACTTTATTAGCTTGACCAGTGGCAAGCCTACTAGATCTAATATTGTGTCCCAGGCACATAAACCAATAGCGTCCCGTTTATAAAGGGACGATTGAAGAAGTTTGACTGTAAATTATCGATAATAGTTGCAAACGTCTGTTTACTTATAGGAGGTTTCGGTATGTACAGTCAGCTGCACTAGAATGTATACAACTTGTAACTTTGACAACGATATTACAGCAAAATAATGAAGTCTTACACCTCAAAAACTACAAAGTCATGAAATTAGTTGATGACCTTACTTATTTTTGGAATAATTATCATGTAAGTATTTTGAGCAACGCTTTGAAACCATTTGGAAAGTTACAAACTGTATACATTCTAGTGCAGCTGACTGTACCTATAGGCAAGTTAGTGCCTTGTTTATTATGTAACGTTTAATTAGTTCGCTGTCCCACTCTAGCTTTATTCGTGAATACGTACTATGATTTTTGCAGGTATGGGATGCCGTTTTTACATGCACATAAGGTTTAATACTCTATACCTGTATGACCTGCGAGGTAATGCTTTGTAGGTGATAATTACCACCTAACATCTGGTGGGCCATCTTGTTCCATCAGCAAATAGTAAAATTGTCTTTTATTCAAAAGTATAGTAAGAATTCATTTTTATTTTTTCAACGCTCTGGTAAAGTCAATCTGTAGAGATACATTAGCACTAATTATAGCACGTAAAGCAAACATGCCACAAAAGCTCGTTTGTCCCCCACCTCATGCACAGTAGATACCTGATGACCTGCTCTGATAATGCTGTGGATGAAGCCATCTTTTTTTCTACCTGGCTTTTAAATTGAGAAGGTTATATCAACGACACAAAAAAAAATTAAGAAGGATGGTAAAACCTCCCAAAACTGGAGACCTTTAATACCCAGCAGTGGACTGATTCAGGCTGATGACGAAGATTAGTAAGAACATTCCCGAATTTATATTTAATCTTAAAATTTTGCCAACAGAATAAATCACAATAAGTACATGAGTTGCATAATTAATAATACCAAGGCGCGACTTTTAGTTTGTTGAAAAAGAATCCAGATAAGATAGTATGTCCTTGTAAGATTCTTTGCAAAGATTTTAAACAAAACTGCTGACTAGTGTTTCAATTTCTCCGTAGATTTGGTACTCATTAGGTATTTTGGTATCTATACAAATTATAAGAATCTATGTTCAGACTGACTGACATATAAACAACACAGCGTAAGCCACTGGACCTAGCCTTTTTTTATAAATTTGTCTAGGTGTAATTCCCGAAATTGAACCCCTATACAGGTACAGCGAGAGTTGGAGATGTTATGAAAATAACTTCTCCAACTCGTCGCGCGCGTTTTGGTTGTTAGTGCATAATTACGGTAACTAACGATATCAAATCAATGAACACATTGACATCTAATACTATTTTAGTTATTAACTAAAATAATGTTAGATACCTATCATTGTTACTTCGTAAAATGTATAATAAAGAATCATTCACGCTAGATCAAAACTGCTAAAGTTAGAACTATAAGTACTAACTTACCTCAAATAATAAATAGTCTTACCACATCGATGATGTGATGCAGCGATACCCCGAAGGTCACCAGGAGCGGATGGGAAGAGTTCTCCACTGGCCTCACTGATGGGTCGTAACGCTGCATCAGATGCCTGACTAATCTGTACTCGTCATCACAGCATACAATATCTGAAAAAGTCAACATAATTGAGTGCCAGCACTACAAACTAGAATAAGTAGATAGTAATCATTATAGACGACACGATTACGATTACGATACGATCGATCGATTACGATTACTATAGTAATTAGTATAATAATACTATTCAATTTTAAGTCAAATTCAATGATACAAAACATTTATTCAATGATACAAAACAGTGATTATATTATTCATTTAATTGATTCTGAAATTGAAAATTCTTTAAATGCACAAGTTCTTTGAGATCAAACCTACAAATTCAAGCTGTCATTACATTCTTTATTTTTTAAAAACGAAGTATGTTTGTTTTCAATGTGTTGCTATAGTCTTTTCACTGGAAAAAAAACTGACAGTGATAATAATTAATTTAATAATCTTTTGGTGAACGGATCATACCGGTAAACTTTAATCACTCACACACTTGGTAATTTTTGGTTTTTGTAGATTACATTTTTACTAAGGAGTCGTCTAGGCATCTCTGAGTGTGGCAACAAAACTTATACTTAATAGAAACCGAATTAAAATCACTCGTGCCTCCGTTCACCTTTAAGTACAAACTTACTTGAACTCTCGCCAAACTACTACGAGTAAGTTCATAATTATTAAGTTACAGCTTTCTTGAGGAATGACTAACTTCTGTGAAGATTAGGTATCCAAGTTATTTTAATCTTCTAGGTCACTAGGTAAAACTGTGTGATAATGGTCTACTGGATACACTTATGGTCTACGGTAGGAGCTTTAGTGAAACCGGTGACCACACCACTCAGCGTAATGCTTAATAATTTAAGGATTAATTTTTCATCACCTTTGGGCGTTTTATTATTATTATTTTTCTACTATTATTTTAAATTCTGACGTATAATTTCGGTTAGCAAAGTTAGATAGATAGATAGATAGAAAATACTTTATTGCACAAAAACATAACAGTACAAAGGCGAACTTATTTAAGTTATGTACTAGTTTATTTTATTTAAGTATTAGTATTGGTTATTATTAGTCCCTATTGTACTATGTAGTTCAGTGGAAATAGTATTTTTATTTTCTACTATAATTTTACTATTACTTTGAGCCCTGCCGTCCTTTGCCACTCTTTTTTTTATTTATTTTTTATACAACTTGTTGATGGAACAACCAGATGGCCCACCTGATGTTAAGTGGTTACCATCACCTATAACAAAGCATTGCCTCGTAGGTCACGCTCGTTAGGAACGTCACAGACGATGAAATGAAATGAAATGTTCAAACCGGAACACAGCAAGCTGCTTGGCGGCAGAAATAGGTGGTAGTACTGCCCCGGACGAGCCCTTTACAAAGAGCTCTAGAGCTCTTTGTGAAGAGCTTACTACTACTAAACTCCTTTTATAGAATTTTCTTTAGTAAAAACTTTTTTATTTCACTTGACACTGGCGAAGAGTTTGCCCCAGTTTGCCCAATGACTGACAGATGCAAAACAAGAATAATTTCAAAACAGCCTAGTTCGTTTTCTGTCATTTTCGGAAAAACATCATTTTAATTATTTTGAAGAAAAACGTCATCTTTTTCTTCAAAATCAACGACAGGCGACTTTCCTTTTTTTACTGACTCCAGTTGACTAAAAAATTATTGATATAATCCACTTGACATTTGCAAAGTTATCAGTTGAATGACGGCACATGCCACAAAAAAAAAACGACCTAGGAATTAAAAAAATAAAAAATATTTTTTAAAAGTATAAAGCAGTTTATTATACATTTTGAAGGCAATAATTTATTCCGACTCGTAAACTTGCGACTTGTTTAAAGGTTAGACGTCAGGAACAGAGCCTTGTTTCTAACAATTACCTATTCCAAACAGGCTTCACGTCCCATTATTAATATCTGTAACCTCCCGTGTAGGCTAGTTAACGACAACAACAGAACCTCTAAAAAGAGCTTATAAAAAAAAATTTTCAAAATATTTTACACAGCATCATCTAGCCCCAAACTAAGCATATCTATGGGAACCAAATGAATGAGAATATTTACTTACATTGTTTGTAAATATATACTTAGAAT
Organism: Electrophaes corylata; assembly: GCA_947095575.1. NCBI lineage: Eukaryota > Metazoa > Arthropoda > Insecta > Lepidoptera > Geometridae > Electrophaes > Electrophaes corylata. The sequence goes on along the minus strand of OX352699.1, from coordinate 10,233,531 downwards.
GCAATATAACATCCAGACAGGGAACAAATATTTATGATTATCGCACACGGACTTCCGGTTTTTAGGGTTCTGTATCCAAAGGGTAAGGCGGGACCCAAAAATAAATAGCATCACGACTTTAACCTCCAAGCTTGGAAGACATCCCCTCAGATTACCTACTCGAGATTCTTCAAGGATGTCTAAGATATGTAGTAGATATGTAGATATGTAGTCAGAGGCACGTCTGTTTTTTGTATGATTCTTTTACAAATTAAAAGTAATGTAAATAATTAAGCTCCAATGTGGTGCCAAACTATAAGCTATTGCATTGCATTATCACGAAATTATATCTAAAATATTTAATACATCAACCACTGTAGCAAAACAAAATTTCCTAGGCTTTCAAGTCTTTTAGAAGAATAATGAATACCGGCCATAACAATGTGCACAACTTTATAAGTAAATCTAAAATCTTGCATAATACAAAGTCTGAATGTATCAAACTCTCATTGAATCATTACAGAAACAAAGTAGCAGACTTATAAAACTTTCCAAGATCTCGGCTCGAAGTTTGAGTAGACACTAAGTACCCAGTTACCGAACTCATTTGGTATTCTCTTTGTGTTTATCAATTTGTCGATCACGTATTTATGGAGGGACACTCTGATACATTCTTATTAAGTGTTCTAATGGAGTTTTATTTCAGGATATCAACCCTAAATCAAATTGATTTACGGTGAAATTATCCCACGCACAATTGATTTGAGATCACAAAATAACTTTGGCAAATCAAGGGGTCTTAAAACATATTTTATTGCATAACTATATTAAAACGCGCGTGATTTCGTCCGCGTGATGATATTTTCCTAGAAATTTCAACCTTCGTTGTACCTGTTTAGGAAATGGGCTTCCGGAATTCCTTTCTTAGGAACACCTTTATACACTAAGACAAATATGAAAGGAATATGAAAACTTCATATCTCTACGACCAGTGATTTAAACTATGCGTTGTCTACATGTCAGTCAGGACAATGGTACTTATAATTGTTATAGAAAATTGTATAAGGATGAAATTGAATGATGCATCCCATTTCAGCGCTACGGCCTATAGTGTCAATTTTACAGTTAGTTTTCTAAAGGTTTGACATGCGTCTTAAATATGTTATCTTATTATAATACAAAAAAAAACCAGCCAAGCGCGACTTGGACTCGCATATTAAACGTCTCGTACCATTATCTATAATAAAAACAGCAAAAAAATCCCGTTTGTTGTAGAGAGCCCCCTTAAATATTTGTTTTTTTCAGTTTTTTAGTAGGTATTTGTTGTTATAGCGGCAACAGAATTACATCATCTGTGAAAATTTCAACTATCACGGTTCATGAGATAAGCCTGGAGATAGCCGGACAAACAGACAGACAGACAGCGGAGTCTTAGTAATAGGGTTCCGTTTTCCCCTAAAAATTAAAACGCAACGTACCAAAACTCCCCCTCTTTTTAAAATTACCTTTATTTAATTACACTAGCTCCAATCTCTGTATGAATAAACAAATATATTATTTGAAGTAAGCGCTTGAACAATTAAATTAAAAGATAACAGACTAGAGTGATTAAACTTTGTGGTAAATTACGATTTAATTTATACCCATTTAAATGAATAAAAGGTAGCTGGAACTGCTAATTCTAGTCCTAAGTAACTAAAACAAAGCTTAAATGTCAAAAACATTACTAACTACACAGACACAGAGGTATATTGTTGCTCTGAAAAACATAGGTACACGACCGGATTCGAAGCCACGACCTTAGAATCTGAAGGTGCTACCACTAGATCACCAGTGCACTACCTGCAATGGTAGGTAGTGCATTGGTGAACTAGTGGCAAAACTTAGGTTTTGCCTATTACAATTATAGTAGAAAGTAGAATGCTTGTGCTAACGACGCGACATGACAGTAGTGAATGCGACGAAACGTCAAACTTGACAGATTGATGAAATACTGTCAGGTAGATTTTCGAAGGGAACGGTATGACGCTTGATTTTATGCAGAGGGTGGTTGAAGATAGGATTTGATGGTGAAGAAGTGTACGGCAAAGGATTGAATTTCCCTTACGATGTACAAAAATGGATTTGATTATAAAACAGACACTTCAGAAACTGAGGTGTCCTACAAAAGTAATAGGTACACATTTTATGCAAATTAAAGTAAACGATAAATTAAATAACTCACACTGTGACAGCCGTCACAGCTCAGTTCATTACTTTGTATCATAACCACGAGCGAAGCCACGGGCATTTGCGGTTACTAAATAGGTTTGACATGATGTGGGTTCTCAACTATTCCAAGTCCCTACATTGCTTATACCAAATATTGCCCAATGGCCCAACTGGTCTGAATAACGACACTTTGGTATTTCAGTTGACAGTTATTGGCCACTGTCGTTTTGATTTATTGTGTGTCGGGCTAAATAATTGGTTGAAAGCATTGATCTAGGTCTTTTTAGTTTAATTTAATTGTTAGTTTTACCTGTAAAGTAATCTACTTCATTTATATTATTGAAAACCCTCTCACTGTATAAGAGGGCGTTGGTATCTGCGACACAATTTAATACTTCTGCAGATGTCATCGTTCCCGACTTTTAGTAAACGTTAATTTTTTTGCTTCCTAAATAAATATATTTGATATATTTGATTTGATTTAATACAATAAGCGACTAATAACCAGTTTTAATATCCTACGAGCGTCCGGTAGCCTATCATATTAACTCTCACTTCATTGGCGTAAAGTGTCACTGTAACATTCGCCAAGTGCTTAGTTTTTAACGTTTTTTGGTGTTACGTTAGATTCTGATATGAAGGTAATTTCGGTGGTATTTTAACCACCATTACTTGAGGCCTTAGCACAAGCTTGAGAAGCTAAATGAAGGTGTACTGTTGCATCCTCAAAACTTCGCCCATCCTTTTCAGGAGTAGTCCTGCTGAGTATAACCGCCTGCACCAAGATGTATACATTTCATAACTTACAAAGTTGTATTACAGGACGGTTTTGAACGGTTTTACAGGACGGTAACGGGAGTTTTTATCCTGGAATGAAATAAGCTGCTGGACGTAGGCCTCCGATATCGGGAGAGGTGTTTGTCATAGTCATTACGCTTGACAGGGGTGATAAGTCGATACTGCGATTGATTAGATTGAACATCGATGTGTTAAGTGCTCAATCTGCTGCCATCTGATCACTACCCATCACCTGGTGCGTTCTCTTAAACGCCTTGTGTGATGGGATGTAATGGAGATTTTATTCTAAGTCATGAAAATACAATTGATAATAATTTTTATTTTTTTAGGATTCCGGACCCAAAGGATAAAACGGGACCCTATTACTAAGACTCCGCTGTCGATCTGTCTGTCCGTCTGTCACCAGGCTATATCTCATGAACGGTGATAGTTAGAGAGTTAAAATTTTTACAGATAATGTATTTCTGTTGCCGCTATAACAAATACTAAAATACAGAATAAAATAAATATTTAAGGGGGTTCTCATACCACAATCGTGATTTTTTTTCCGTTTTAACTATGGATGGATTGTACGAAACCCTTGGTGCGCGAGTCCGACTTGCACTTGGCCGGTTTTTCAAATCTATCTGCCTCGCATATTACGAATAGCTTAGAATATTGACAAACATTTAGCTCACATCGTCTACATACTACATTATTAACTACTTAAATCTGAGTTATTATAACTACTAAAAGTGTCTAGAAGTTTATCAAAGAAAGCTTTTCCAACTTACCTCTCACGAGAAATGACGCCGCCATCCAAATCACTTGCCGAACAAGATACGACAAGATCATATTGAAATACGGAGAGGCTCACTTATAGGTCAAACATTTTCATTTTCACGTATTTCCGAAATAACTCAGAACTTTCTCTTAATGTTAAGTTTTAACATGGCACAATGAGGTTGAATGTGACTGGATTAAGCTTTTTAGCGTATTTATGTTATGAAATAAATAATTTTCTTGCGTAACAAAAGATTTAGTATTTTTTTTACAGCGTTCATAAAAGGCGATTAACGACGCGTGTGGAAGTTTCGAACGTGTGGCGGTTGCGGCGTCATCGCATCGCGCGGAGGCCGCGGCGTCACTCGTAGCACTGAACGTAGCCGTAGCCCCTCTACGACGCTACCGGGCTACGGTGCTACGGCGCTGGTAACAGATTTTATTCTTCTATAGGAACATTTCAGTCGAATACCACGTATTTGAGACATAAATTGAAAAACTAGATGCATGATTTTGCAAATTAAGTGTTCGTTAGGAAATGTTTAAGTGGTAGCCAATATGTGCTGAACAGAAAACACTAAATTGTATATGATTTGTTAAGTCCATCATGCAAAATTAATGAAAACGTATTAAAATAAATTTCAACCAACTTAGTAGCTATATGGCTAAATCTAAGTATCTATTGCCACAAAGACATAATATATAAGATGTTTAACGTAACAGTTGAGTAGTCAATGTGAGACCATAATGCAAAATCAATTAAATTGGATTAAATTAAATGCAACCTAGATATTACCTACCCCTCCGATCTTTTAGTACCAAGTACCTATACGGAATTCTTGGAGGATATCTAGGGGGGTAGTCAGTGGTATGTCCAGAGAGTACATTTGGTGCATACTCACATTTTGCAGTAGTTAGAATTCCATACGTGGCAGTTTGCAAGCTCATCGCCGCTGCATACTAACTGGTTTTTTCACCGTTTGAGATTTGTAGGTACCTTAAAAAAGTTATGTACAAATATGTTAAATTGTTCTTAGAAACTCAGATAAATAAACCAACTCAACCAACTATACTCAAAGGTTTAGGCTCATTTTATTAATAAACATTTTTTTGATATAGGTGTTATAAAATAAATTAGATTCGAACGACGGCGGGTTTGAAAGTAATGACATCTGCAGATATTCCCCTGTTATGTCCCAAGGAGACATCAGACAAAAATTGTGGGTCGCACAAATTATTCACGCGGCCTAAATTACTTTTCTTTGTGTGCTAAATACACAAAAACTTATTTTTGGAAAATTAAGATAACTTAGGTATTACGATTTATTACTTCTAATAGTAAATTACCTACACTTTAAAAAACAAGAGCACCAGTGTGGTCGAGTGGGGGCGACCTACTTATCATCAGGTGAGTCATAAAAAACCTATGGTGAGAGCTTTCAGTCATCACGTCCATGCTAGTTGACGAAGCTCTCCAAAACACGAACCTGTAGGCTCTGCGGAGAGGCGGACGAAACGTCTCTTCACCTACTAGGAGAGTGTGGACCACTAATCCAAAAGCGTAGCATCCATCTGGGAAAACATTCCCTGGGCCCGGATGAGCTACAAGAATTTACCCCCAAGAAAATCCTCCAGTTCCTACCAGCTGCAGGGTTCAGTGGTGAACTATGAACACCTTAATGAGGGGTGACCTTAACAAGTGGCGATCACAATAGGCCATATGGCCGCAGTGATACCAAAGCTGCAAAAATATAATAAAAAAAAAAATGATGAGAGCTTCTCGTCATAATTGACTAAACTATATTTAACTCACAAATTATATTCCAGCAAATAACAGCTGTAAAATATTTTCCCCCTGCTCTTGGTAGTGCTTGAAATTGTGAAAGTCAAATTAATGTTTGGAAAGCTCGGGACACTGGACGTTTCTTGCTACTTGACCCACTCAAACCAAATATGTTAGACTTAACAAAGCTGAATTCTGCTTTGTGTTAGGCTTTGTCTAAAACGACTGAAATTATTACTTTACTTTGCAACTCCTTTGTAATTTTAAAATGATTAGAAACTTTTTCTATTATTAACAAACCTCACAAACTCTTTTTGGAACTAAATGACTGGAGGAAACAATAAATTTCAGACACTATCGACCGAATACTCAAACGCAACTTAAAAATCACGTCTCAAACGCAATTTTTTGACAGTTTGCAATGAAAGTCTGTCAAAAAATTGTCACTTGACGTGATTAAATTTAAGTTGCGTTTGAGCATTTGGCCGTATACAACAGACAGATACGTACCAGAAATTTCGATTATCGCCGAGTAGATTTCTACTATCGTTTTTCAGAGTAGGTATCTTTCTAAAGCTCAACTCGCGTAGAGCTGAGACAAGATTGAAACTAAAATTTGGATGTCAAAATTAGGCCTGTCTGAGATGTCAGTTTCAAAGAACACCATTTGGAGATTAGCATGATCAACACTTGAATTTGATGATATTTCGTTACATCGACTTTTTCTCCGGTTATGGGGACCGGACGGTTGTACAATTAATACAATACTAACACTCTGTCATTTGATAGATAATTTCCTTTGTGTCAGTTAAGTGTTTAAATAATACCTTGTATTCAAGTCAGTCAAGTCAAGTCGGAATGTTATTACCATTACCATGCCAAAAAAGATAGTGGTTTCTTCAAAACCTAAAGTAAACATTTTAGTCCAAATCAGGATGTCACATAATGATAAGTCAAAGCTATTGTTTCACAATTACTAAAATGAATCCCAACAAATAAACAACCACGGTCACTTACTGGTAAAATAGAAATATTTACACAGGTCACCACATCCCTTAGCATATTCCTTATTTTCACAATAGGCAATTTTAAATATTTAACTCGTACGGTCGGCAGAAAAACTGTATAAACGATACAAAATTTACGTATAGATATTTAAAAAGTTATTCTTAACAAAAAAGTTGATGAAAACTTTTTGAAAAGGCCTGATATCTTCGGGCCTTAAGATTTTTTAAACTGAATAAATTTCTAACTTATTGGTTGTTCAGAAAAGGCAAAAGATCATGCTGCTTTGCAGATTTTAATCACCAGGATAAAGAGATATGCGGGTAAAAAAACTTTTACCAAAACAGAGTGTCAATGTACTTTTATCGCTCATTGTACTACGGTAAACAGCACAAATTAAAAGCCTATGCCACCTCAGATGGCTTCTTAACATTGGCTTGTTAAAACTGAAGCATTTACTTTGTATTATACATATTATGTTAAAATGAGGGCCTATGTACCTAACATATAACGTGAAAACAGTATTATTTAAATTCTCTCTACAGGAAATAACTCCACATTTACCTAATTTACTAATAACAAAGATGTTTCATAATTTTCATATTATAATAAAAAAATATACAAAAACTGTTATTCTTCGAATTCCGAGCGGAGTTGTCAATTAAAACGACCTCTTTCAAAATAAAATGAAACCAAATCGAAATAAAATTGATAAAATTATTAACAAAAAATTACATAAATAAATTTCATTTCAGTTTAATCTAAAAGCGCTGCAAAAATAACACACAAAGAATAAAATATAGCTTTTGTTTCATTCAACTTGTTTACATTTAGATCTGAAGTAACACAGAGATTAATCAGTTTCTGCTGGTGACTGTAGAACATTAATACCTACAGCGACTTTCATTCACAGGGCAAACCACCATGTTTGCTGTATGTGAGGTGCAAAAAGCGTCTTTTGTTCTAAGCTCACGTCCGGGAACCAATTAGGGTTGTCGCTCAATCGAAGCGGGAAGCCAGTCCACTTAACGATTTGCTGGTCGCTGCACGTATGCGATTCCATGATACGGATAATGACAGCCTTGGGAGGTAAGAAATGGGGGTAAATTATGGTGTTTGGTAAGGAATGGGTTTATTAACATAAATTAAACCTCTAGATATGTACTTTGCGTTGATCTTCATATACATAGAGATGTATATGAACCCTGAAGGTTAATTAATTGACCGAGCGAACGAAGCGTCTCTGCTTTAAGTCTAGCAAAATTAGCTTTCCTGTTTGTTGGTACTCCTCTGCAGGTCGTATTTTACGACCGATCTAGATAAAACTTGGTTTACAGGTTTTACGACTTGAATGCCAATGACACAGTGAGAAACAAATTGTAGGATCGACACTATGTCAGGTGAAAATGAGAATTAGGCTCCTGAGGCCTAATTCTGTTTTTTTTGTAGCTGAAACTAGAGTTCGATTGTCGGAATTGGGTCCATCTAAAATGACAGTTTCAAAGAACACTACGGATATTGACATGATCGAAGTTTGAATCTAACGATATTTCGCTCAATAATCGGACCTCTGATCGTTACAGTGCACGCCACTGCGACCACAGGTAATTTTCGTGTGTCCAGTGGCAAGTTTTATTACAAATCATGTATAAACAAAACAGACAATAGCGAACAGCCCTGCTAATGTTGCTATTTGTAGAAGGTCAAACCAACATTAGGTAGGTTATAAATACATTGTGTGGAGGTGTTCCGGTCTCGACGACGGGCGCAAGTGGTCACATCTCTACCAAACCAAATTTTTATGTTTATGTTTTAGCGTGAAAGTTATTACTTTGTACCTATACTCGTTAAGGTAAAAAGGTATTCAGAACGTAAAATAAGGTACATAATTATTAGTTAAATTAAACACATACAGTAATTTCGATAGAGTTTAACAAAGATATAGAGCTCGTGTACGTTGGGATTTCGTGTTTTCGTAAGTCCTTGTTTTAGTTCCAGGCCTATTAACAATGTTTAACAAAACATTGAGAATTTAATCAATAAATTGAGATACTGATAAAATAAAATCAATTTACTAGTGAATTTATGTGGAATGTTTCGGGTTATACTCGAACAGATCCAGTTCCTCATTACTCATCCAAATATGAAGACTATTTATTTGACTCACTCAAACAAACGACTCAATCAAAGTCAAAGTCAAAAAGCATTTATTCAGTAAAATCCGCAAGGATCATCTTGAAACGTCTTAAATCTAGGTGAATCTAAGCGCCAGTTCCTCGCGACCAAGCCTAGAAGACCGAATCGAAAACTTTTAAGACAAGGAAATATACAACTCTATAAACCATTCAAATGAAATGAAAATGATATTTAAATACCCTTTGCGAACTTATTGACATTCCGCAAATTATGAACGGTAGCTAAAATCAAGAGACATTATTTATAAGAATCGATCGTGGCGTAGCTTTCCCAGGCTGAGCAAAATTTAGTAGGTATGGTTGATGACATTTGGATGGGAAAAGCCAATGGTATTCAAACATCACAAATATTTTGGAATTATAAAAAAAACACAGCTTTGCTACTATCCGATGAAGTCAGTAAAAGTTCACTACTTTTTTATGGAGCTCAGATTATCATCGATATTTTCACACTGCGAATCAAAAGAAGCTGTCTACTCAAAGATTGTTTTAAAATGTCAAATCTGTTTTAGCTTGGATTCTGTTTCCAGAATCCAAGCTAAAACAGATTTGACAACATTCATTATTATAGCGGTATAACATTTAAGTCTAGTGGGACATCGTATTTTATGCGAACAAATTCACGGGTCACGCTAGTATGTATAATATCAACTCGTTGCAAAGAAAATCTTATGAAATGAACGATAATATTAAGAGCCTTCGATAACTATAGGCTTCTGCACCGTCAGGTGGAAATTATTTAATTAATCCGCGTTAGCAGAAAATGTGCATTGTTGTGAAAACATCTCATACATCTTTTCAAATAATACTTGATATCTTCTGCTTAGTAATAGGTTTGCGATGAAAGGAACGGAAAGACTTTGATTAAACACAAGCAAACTTACGAAAAAAACTTTTCCCAGCTGCGCGAAAAATAAACCATTATTAAAAACCGACCAAGTGCGAGTCGGACTTGCGCCCTAATGGTTTCGTTCCGTTAACTATAATAAAAACGGAAAAAAATCACGTTTGTTGTATGAGAGCCCCCTTAAATATTTATTTTATTCTGTTTTTAGTATTTAATGTTATAGCAGCAACAGAAATACATCATCTGTGAAAATTTCAACTCTCTAACTATCACAGACAAACAGACAGCGGAGTCTTAGTAATAGTCCCGTTTTACCCTTTAGAATTACGAATTTAGTTTAGTTTTTAGCTTTTTAGAATTACGAATTCTTAGGGCTGGCTCTAAGCAAAGCTTCTATTGACATACTTTTAAGATAGAGTTCTTACATCTTATTCAAAATTTATTAATTATTATACAAAAATAATTTTGCATTCTTGAAAGGTTGTCTGAGCCTATAACCATTTACTTGTGCTGTACTTGATTTCATTATGTACAGTCAATAATGAAATGAGGTCGTGCTTACTGAAACTAATACGTATTACCTTTGAAATTGTCAAAAAACTGTCTCCACCAGGCTAAAATAAAACGACTTTTAGTAGGTAGGTAGGTATTCATTCATTAAATTAAGAATTTAAGATTCGCGCTGACCCTTGTCTTCTACTAATATTATTATACCAGTTAAACCAAGCCGGGAAACTTTGACATCAAACAAAACCACCCTGAAGGTAGAGATAGGAATAAATTAGCTTCCTAAATCGACTTGCCATCTGAAGAGTGATCCAGGAATTTAGAGACTAATCTGTAGCAGATGACATAAATCAACTAATACTACTTGGCTGACTGCATAATTTGTCATAATAAAATTTAGCTTAGTGAAAAAATACGTCCGAAAATGTTGGACTATTCATAAAACGGAAAACCCAATTTGGCATTTACTACGTATTATGCCGAGGTTGCAAGCTGTGCCTAATCTTTGTTTATTCTAGCAAGCGATAAAAGTTATAACAAAACAATCTCCTGCCTACACTTTGTAATCGTAGATCCATTTTGATAAAATATTTCGTAAGTGTTCCCAGATCGTTTACCAAAGTACAGAGAAAAAAAGCGTTTATGTATTCAGTAAAATCTAAGCCCCTTTGGAAACTTTATAGGCACTGTGGATGTACCTTAAAACATTGCTAGGCCATTATAATCCTCAATCACGGAAGATACTAAGTTGATACTAAGATTCTCTGAGGATGTATAATTGGGCTAGCCAGAGGTAAGTTCAAATATTACATTTGCCAAATACCCACATTTTGCAGTAACTGATATTCCATAGATGACAGGTTGTAAGCCCATCGCAGCTGCTAGATTACTAACTGGTTTGAGAGTTTGGACTGAAGGTTGGGGGTAAGGTCAGGCCTATTTCCACCACAACCCGCAATCAGAACAAGCAACTTAGCTACCAGACAAATCTATTAAAAGCTAGATTTAGAAGCTTTTGAAACTAGTCCACTAGCTCAGGGTGCGTTCTCATTATTGCTGGATTATCTAGGTCTAGGTCAAGCAATGTACTTAGTCAACATTGATCTACAATCATAACTAAGATTAGATTGAGAACAAGCAAAGAGCTTTGCGATAGATTTAGCCAGAGCATCTATAGAATACCTTTGCCTTTGGGATTAAAAATTACGAACGTCTTGAGCGTAATGAAAGTACTTAAAATTACAAACAATAAAACAGTAAAGTCTACCTGTTTTGTATTCAATTGGAATTTTATATTTGCTATATTTTCCGTAACAATCCTTTAACTGCGGACTTGATAGTATTACAAAGTTTTGATGAGAAATTATCGTGAACACGCTTTTTCAATTTATGTCCCATAAAATGAATTAAGGTGGAATCTCACTTATGCTATGCCGCGCCGTATCACGCGGTACCGCGCCATAACGCGCGGGCTGTGCACACTAAGCCCGCGTGAAATGGCGCAGGTTTACGTTTTTAACCGACTTAAAAAAAAGGAGGTTTTCAATTCTAAATATTTTTTTTATTCAATTGTACACAATTGGTTTGATGACTTGTATGGCTGTTGTTATCTACCATGTGTTACTTACTCCTTAATAGTTTAATAGGGCCTTAGATTTCATAAAAACTTGCCTGAATACATACTCAAAAACCTGTAAGTAGACGTAAAAATAGGTGTAAGTAATATCCAGCTCTGCCTACATGTTTTAATTAGAAAGAATTACAAGACACAGGAATCAATCGGCGTGGTATGGCACGGTACCGCGCGGTACGGCGCGGCATAGCATAAGTGAGATTCCGCCTTTAGTCTGTACCTTGTCGATACAACTTTTGAACGTAAGAACGCATTTTGTATATTCGAAACGCTAAAAGACCCGCACCCATTTCCATTTCAAGCTTTTACATAATTTTATTACCTTCATATCATGTTATAGTGGATGTAAATGAAAAGTGAAAATAATTAACGCATACAAAATGGAGGTATGTGCCAAATTTCATATTTGTCGTACTCTAACTACCTCTAATTTTGTTTTTCTTTTTTCAATATTTTTTATATATGTACAGAAATCATACGAACTAGCAACCTCATGTAGGTATTTCACAATTACGCGTAAATTACATTTAGTGTCTCATACCAACTACATAAAGATCAACCGGACGCGTCTGCGTAAAATGTATGAACAATTTCTAGTACAGGTATAATAGGAGGTAAGCTAATTTCAACATAAAATAACCTGACTGAACCTTAGATTCAAGTGATACCGCCCTCACGATACCCGGCAAATTACTTCCCAATCTATGCCATCAATCACCGCTGGAGATTCAGCGGGAACGGATTTATTCTCTCGATGAAATGGAGGACATTCAATTACGCCGACCAAGTTTTATCACTGCTGTTCAAATGCTTGAAAATCTATTTTTGATTCTATTATAAGCTGTTTTTTTATCTATACCAATTATAAAAATCTTTGTCCTGGCTAACTGACATTATAGGCAACGTACAGCCTAGTCGCAGAGGCTTGAAATGTTCAGGGTATATGCGTCTTTGTGTAGAAGAGGTGTGCTAAGGTATTTCTGAAATTCAACCTCTAAAAGAGTACAATGGGGTTTGAAGTTTGTATGAAAATAACCTCACGTGATTCGTTAGTTTTTACTATGTTGATACTTTACAGATCGTTTACGCCATTTCATTTTAGGAAACCATTTTGTAATTAGGTAAACGGCGTTTGAAAGTTTTCTTAAAGTTTAATAGAGCATTCTTCTACATAGTCACAAAGTAAAGTAGTTTTTAAGTAGTTAGTGCTTCGGTAACTTTTGTCTTTTCCTTTCTACAGCGTTACCTTGCCGTGTCAGAGTATACGAAGATATACGTATACTTTAAATAAAAATTTCGTATTTGTAGGTGCTGTATGCCGCGCAAACTTCCTCTAAGTTCTCCGCTCAATTTCCCTTTTAGTGTTCCGTAAAATGCGTTCCAAGTTTGGAAAAACGAAATACTTATTAAATCACCCTCTGAACTTGTACGGTAGGGCGCGTGTATACCGATACAAGTACAATGGGCGTAGCGCCCGTATTCTCTTTGATACAATTTATATTATATTTTGATGTCGAAAGGTTGAAACCAGGTTATTTATTGCAAATTACCTGTTATTTCAGTACAAATTGGGTGGAGATGTGTAGAATTCATGGATTGAAGGATAAATGATAACCACTATAACTACTTAACCTTATAAAAATCTAAAATGGGTTATTATTATATTATTATATCCCCTGCGATCTTTTAGTACCAAGTACCTACTCAAGATTCTTCGAGGATGTCTAAGGGGGTTAGTCAGAGGCATACCTCTGTACAAAATATATGTTACTAAGGTATGTACCAAAAGTCTATCTGGATGTGTCCAGATAGTACATTTGTACGTTTATACGTACCTACCCACTACCTACATTTTGCAGTAGGTATTTAGTATTCCATATGTGACAGGTTGCTAGCCCATCGCCGCTGCTAGAACACTAACTGGTTTCCTCAAGATGTTTTCCTTGAGAGCACTAACAATGCGAACATACATTTATCGAACGGAAAAATCCATTGGTGCACGACGGGATTTCAGCCCACGACCTTAGGATCAGATGTCAGGGTCAATTCCACTAGACCACCGTTGTTCTTGCGATAGGTCTGCGGCAAATACCTAAATAACGCTACATTTTTCAGATAGATACCACAAAACCGGTATGCTGTTTATTAAAATTATTTATCTATAGTATAACGACGTATAACGACGACCGATGTGGCGCGGCGGGCGAAAGTCCGCCTGCGACGCAGGGGTTGCGGGTTCGATTCCCGCCTTGGGATAAATGTTTGTACGATCTGCAAATATTTATTCCGGGTGTTCTGGGTATTTTCTATGTATAATAAAAAATATCTATGTATGTAATATAGTATTATATTAAGTATATCAGTCATCTAGTTCCCATAACACAAGCTCTGCTTAGCTTGGGGCTAGATGATGCTGTGTGGATTGTCCAGCATTATTTATTTATAATATAAAATATTTATAAATATTCTGTCTATAAATATTCTGCAAGTCTGCAAATTTAAATTTTGCAGAAATTTGCAGAATTGCTTGTCTAAAGCTACTTGAAAGTAACCAGTCTGTTCAACATCAACCACATCTATTCTAAGTTCGTCGGAATGTAGGTAAGATCTACCGTTGGATTTCTCAAAGCTGACTCGCAGGTAAACTTCGGTAGACAATCCAAACTTAGTAACTAATCCTAGTGTAAATCACTCCCTTGATTGCATGAATTGGAGATTAGTTGCAGCATTTGATATCTGCTGAATCAGATAAAAAGGTTTAAGTTCTACTTTATAAGCTAGTTTGAAAAGACTCAGAAATTTTCTACGCTTTTGGGATTAAAAGGGTTTATTCCTCACGGCTCCCCATTTTTTTCTTGAACTTATCAGATATTAATTATGATCATCACAGCCTGTAGAAGTCAACTGCTGAACATAGGCCTCCCCATACGTTTCCAGGAAGAAAGATTTTGGGCCCTTTTCATACAACGACTTCCCACGATTCTTACAATGTCGTCAATTCATCGGTAGGAGGGCGTCCAACGCTTTGTCTTTCGGTTTGGTTTCAGTCTGTTTTATATATATTTCGTACATTACGTACCTATAATAATAGATCACTAGTGGTGTTGCGCCTTTTGATCCTAAGGTCATGCACAAATGGATTGTTTGCTTGGATGGCTTGCAAAGTTACGTATGGAATACTTACTACTGCAAAATGTGAGTATGTGCCAAATGCTAAAAAATCTTGAGTTGGTACTTCTTTGAAGGTCCTAAGAGATATGGGGGTATGTCTATGTCTGGGGACTAGAGATGGCCTTCTCTCTTTCCTTCCAATTTTTAGGCTTCTGTGCAAAAATTGAAAGAGAAGTCTTAACTCAACTGATACAACTCAATTGTATCAGTTGAGTTGCGTTCAGTGTAGAATACAACCCGATCGTCTCCATTATTTCATACGCCTGTCGCATCGCAAATTTACTTACAAATACTCTGCTGGGACGTCACTGTGCGCTGACTTTTAGTCGATCAGTAAGAAATGACCAAGCAGGTACTTCTTTGAATGGGGTAACTATTTCGAAGATATTAAAAGTGTAATTTTGTATGTGAAGCCGTGAGAATAAGACCTCAGCAGGCCCTTATTTATTTTGTGACTTAAGAGAATTTATCGGAGTGATCTAAATGAAATCGTCTCGTCATTTAAGTGTCTGATCCTCCGATCATTTATATGGCTCAATCACTCAGATTGTACCTACTCAGCTTTCTTATTTAACTTTTAAAGCAAAGGTCAGGGTTATAATCTATGTAATTATAACAATAATAAGATTCTAATATATTTATTCTTATCTATATATATATAAGAAAGTCGTGTTAGTACACCACTTATAACTCAAGAACGGCTGAACCAATTATTATGATTTATGTTTTTTTATTTTTCTTCGTACGGAATACGGTGAAAAGTAATAAAAATAATACATACGGTTCATTTCGTGGCGGGGTCCGCTAGTATTTTAATATATTCTCCCTCAATGACAGGCTTTCCAACTCAGTTGATATTAGCTCTGCCTCTTGCGCTGTAGGCTGTGGGTTCGATCCCCACCGTGGACAAGCATTTGTGTGATGAACATGCATCTTTGTTCTCTGTCTGGGTATCATATTGTATTCTAAGTATGTATTGAACGAAGTCAAAGAAAATAAGATAGTTGGATAACTATAGCAATTGGAGTAATCAACAAAAAGGGAAATTGCTTCTTTAAATAAGGAGGAAAAAAGATTTGTAAGGGGTTCGGCAAGATTTAAGGGAAATTATGGTATAGGTAATATATTACGGCGTATGTACGATACGGACTCTATGTAGGTAAGGTAGGTAGGTTACTTATCTATGAGATAAGTAGGTAAAGGAGTAATTTAATATGAAACTAGGTACTTACTTAAAACTTTCCTCAATATACTAAATTGCTCTACTAAAGAGCATGAATTTGTTTAAACTTAGGAACCTACCTGCCATTGGTCAACCAATGTGAACACTTTTGGAAAATATGGGATTCACAAAAAAACTGTACGACATAATCCAGTTTTCATTGTCAACCAGCACATAAATATTGCTTTTAAAAAGGGTTAGAATTAGAACGTTTTAAAATAATGGCTTTGTCTGGGTTCAACCCACAGAATACTTTGTTATATGTACGACCTTTCTCATCGTCGTCACCGCCTCGTTTAAGCGCCGCCGCCGCCACCGGCGCCGGCAGCATCAGCGCAATATGATATGATAATATTATGATTATTAATTCGAACAAACCTTTTCACTTTTTGAAAAGCGCTTCTTTTATTCTAAAATAATACACCAACCAGCCCTTTGACACAACCGAAAAATAACAACAGTCATGGTTCTGTCACAATCTACCAAAATTATCGGATCGAGTTAAAAATAGTATTTTATTATGAACAGATAAACGTATCATATTTAAACTAGCATCATTTTGTAATAATTTTATTTTGAATGTACAATTTGTTAAAATCAGCAGTATGAATGACTTTGCGAATTTGGAGAAAACTATAGTGCGGGAGCTATCGTGTCGCTTGTGTTTATGCACGGACGTGGTGAAATTAAAACCTCTCAGCGCTGAGGTGAAGAGAAAAATCAAAAGGCTTTTCGATATCATTGTAAGTGTAGAACTTTTATTTACATAGCTAGACTTAGTATTCACTACATTAGTTGCCCACTATGGCACAGCTCGGACTGTTCGGGCGCATATTGTCTCGCGCGAATATGGTTTGGGCAAGTGCCTAAAGCATATTCGAGCGAGTCTGTGTGGAAGTCCACACTGACAGAGCAACTGGTTGCGCGGCAACTTTGATTAGGTACGTTACCGAGCGTATATCAAAGTCAATGATAGGTATTAGGTACTCATTACAAAGACGCAAAGCCGAAGTAGGACTCGACAGGGCACGGCTACTGCATGCCTGCTAAGACAACCACTGAGTGGAGTTTTGAGATCGCGAGTCTCGGCGACCAAACAAACAGTAAACTACTAAGTAACAGTGTAGACTCACCACGAAAACAGTTGCCTATTAATTCTTATTATTTCCCCAGATTCGCACAGACGATACTCTCCCGAAAGCAATATGCCACGACTGTTTACAGCAAATAGCCGCCTTACATTTATACGCTGTCAAAGTGGAGAAAACACAGAAGTTCCTTGACTTCCATAGACTTAAAGCGGCAGAAGAGAAACGTGCATCACAAACTTTCGAGAACAAGATGCATCCAATTATTGCTGCGTTGTCTGTTCAAAACATTGAAAATAAGGTTTTGGCGAAACCAAAATCGCCTCCAACGGAGTTTCAACAAGGGGACGCGAAACCTAACAAATCAAAACCCATTCCTAGCAAGAAGAAATCGCCGTCCGATTTGAAGTTCATGGAGGCGATGACATTGGAAGAATTCGCGAATGCGGAGAGATTAGACAAGACTCTTCTAAGCACGACGTCTGCTGACAAACCTCCATCGGTCAAACGCGAAAAAAAGAAGGAAAGTAAGGTGGAGCCAGTAGACTTCACAAGTGAGAGTCTCGATCCGATAGTGCTAACAGATGGGCGGCCGGCCAAGCAAGGCGCCGCATTAGACAAACAGATCACACTCTTCTATAAGATGGAATGCTGCATATGCCACGAGAAGGGATTCCACTTCAGGTCGCTTATGAGGCATTACAAAGACAGGCACGGTGTTCCAGGTTATGTGACGTGTTGCGAGAAGAAATTTCATTACTTTTACCCAAAAAAGATAATAGAACACATGGCTTACCACTTGCAACCAAACATATTTATGTAAGTGTATTTTATTATTAACTCCCAGAAACATCGTAATGTAGTCCTTCTTAGCAGTTTCTTGGTGCGTTTATCTTGCTCAAACTGAATAATAAAGGTCAAACTGAATAAATAACGAATGCATGTGTTTTTGAAAGATGTACTAGTACTTTTTCTCTCACTGTTTTTCTGTTGTTTTTCCAATTCACGATTTCACGTTATGAGGTTGATTTCCACAGGTGCTCAAGCTGTCATCAGAACTTCCAAACATCGCAAGAGCTGGTTGAACATCAAAGTAACGGAGGGCGTTCAGAAGGTAAAATCGTCTGCCCTCGATGTTCTGAACGCTTTCCGACATACCACGAACTGGGGTGGCATATCGTGTCGCATCGTTCGGACAAGCTGCAGTGCGATTTTTGCGGAAAACAGTAAGTTTATTTTCTGAGTCGTCGGTACTTAGTAAATTAGTTTAAGTGTGAGTTTACGGAACTTCTCAAATGTTAACAGATGTATACCTAAGTGTGAGTGATTTATCGTATTTTGGTATTAAACCTGCTTTCGAGGTCATATTTTAAGTTTTCGGGAATAGTTTTAGTACATAAGTAGTATTATGAATTTTGGAATAATAATATGTCATATTGCAGGTTAAAGCATCATCATCGCAAGAAGACAGTGAACCATATGGAAGACGTTATTCTTTGTTCTCAATGCATACGCACATTGAGAAATATTGAAAAACAAGAAAAAGATATTGTAAGATAATACCTTTAACTCATAGTAAATTAAAGGTTAAAGTATAATAGGATTTTATATTCCAAAGTTATGCGTTAAGTGGGATTTGAACTTACGACCTTAGGTACCATTGATGCGCTTACCACCTTGAACATTAATTATTCACCCGGCGTAATATGACTAACTTCGTAGCACGGCAAAGGATATTATTTTTGATTTAGTTGTTTTCATCCTTATTTCAATGAGTTTAGAATGAATATTACTTTATTTAGGTACAATCATACTGCGACATGTCGTGTCATGCCGTTCCATTCCACGGATTGCCGCGGCGTGTCACCGCAGCTCGCGAGCCACAAAGATCACAGGATGACAGCTAAACTAGTTGAAATAAGGTTTAAAACGGGTGCGGCGGTAACATGCTCGAGCATGCTTCGGCATGCCGCGTCAGACCAAAGCGTCCTTGAGGCTGCCGAAACAACCCGTGCCGTGCCGCGTCGTCAGTTAGCGCCGGCCCCTAGGGATCAAAATCTTAAATCAGAATTTTGTTTTCTGTTTTTGTGTTAGGAGAGCCCGTTTCTTAAGTTTATTGTATGGAGTCACAACAAGTCGAGCAACTACAAAAAATGACAGAATTGGAGCTCTGTTAATACAGTACTTCACAGAAACTTCTGTGTGACTCACAGCTTACCTACTGATAATATATAATGTTTGACTTGTAGAGGGAGACACGGTCGCTGACGGTACCGTATTAAAAGATCTTATGCGGTGAGATTAAGATACGTTACCTATATACGTTATCACATTAAAAAAAAGTAATAAATTTATGTATACCTACTACTTGTTTTTCAATCATTCTGATTAATGATCACAAATCCATCTGGCTGCGCCAAAAAGTATCAAAGAGTCGTTTAATTTACAATAATATTATGCATTATTAACTTAAATATTTACATTTTCGATATAAATTCCTACTATTATTAGGTAATGTATTCCTTGTTTGAGATTATGTTTGTTTGTACAGAAAGAAAAAGTAAAAGGGAAGAGCACCGACGCCATAACACTCCAAAAGTATCAGAAGTTCAGACAAGCCATGGGACTGTCGGGTGAAGAAGACGGATCTACTGACTAAACTCAAAAAAATCGCAACTAAACTCTAAGATAAAGAATAAGTGTCATTGTATGAAATAAAAACTGTTGTTACTAATCCGTTTATTTATCAACTTAAAATTACATACTTATGCACACTTTAACCGTGAGAAGAGATCCATCTTAGGTAGGTACTAGAATGAAAAAAACTTCAAAATCATGTATTATCATTCAAAAAAACAAATTTAATTGAACCCACACAGAATGTATTGCATTAATAACTTCATAGCAATATTATGAATCTTACGTTTTACTAAATTTATGGAAATATCGGGAAATAATTATGCTTACAAAATATGTTTTAAAGTAGAGATACTTTACTTGATAAATGTATTACGATGACTGGCCGACAGTTTCAGTCAAAGTCAAATGTTTTGCAAGCAATTTCTTAACGCAGTACATCGTTGCTATATCTTTAACTAGACTAGTCGCGACAAACTTAACCTATCCATGTTTCTCAACCTAATCCAACCTCCGTTTTTTAACTAGAGACCCAAGCAGGTCTGAGATAGCCGGGAGATTGTTGGTCTGATCGTTGGCACCAGTGTTCAAACTCGCTATTGGTATGTTCAGTTGGTTTGATGTCCCCTTCTGGCCTTTCATATTTCTGTGTTGTGGGAAGCTAGGCATTAACTTCGGGTCGCATGCTGTGAAATAATGAGGTCATTAGTAGACGACCCTCAGCTACGCATGGATAAAACCATAGATTACTTTTAATATAAACTAAATTGAAACAAACAAGGAAACAACCTCACGACTTTAATCCTTAGGCACGGTAGATATCCTTCAGATCAAAGTACCTCAAAGTGGCTCTGAGGATGTCTAAGGGAATATATCCACACTTAAACACACTTTACAGTAGTTAGTATTCCATACGTGACAGGTTGCACACCGCCGCTGCTAGAATACTAACTGAATTCCCCACGATGTTTTCTTTCGCCATTTCCTTTGCTCTAACCTTCGACCAATCATACCCCTAGATACAGTGTCAGCGCAAATAAACCGTCTCGGTAGGTCTCGGTAAATAAGAGTTCACTTGAGAAGTGACACTTGTTTTGACAATAAGTGACATTATTTACTAGGTAACATGGTTGTAATTAGGTTGAATTTAAAACTGTTTATCATTTTCTTCTCACTTCGTGAGTAAACAAATGTAGCTGTCTAAGTATATTTTTACGCGGACAGCTTTTAGCTATGATTTTGTATGTGACCCGTCATCTAGGGGTATCATTGATCTAACATTAATACGGGAACAGATTCGACCCCATTTTTTTATTTACACCACTTTAACGCGCAGTGTAACTCAAGTGTCTCATGTATCGTTTTGGAGATTATCTCAGTATCGTGATTAATTTCAACCCTATGCCAATAATACTAGAAACTTACGTAAAGGCTGTTCCTTGAAGTAAGAGCTCTGAAGGCACTCTTCAGCAGTGGCTCTCTTATTCGGGTCATACATGAACAGGAAGTTGAGGAGTCGTAGTCCAGCAGCAGACAGCCAGGGGAACTTCTGCTTTAAGTTGTTATACGGCTGCTGTTTTAACGTGAAGTTCTGGAGCGCTGGCAACGCGCTGAATTCTGGCCAGATCGCATCTGATGGGGTTCCTGTAAATAAAGCATAAATGACTAAGTGTGAAAATTAAGGAGCGAAGGTAGTGTATATAAAGTGTCTTTTTTATTGTTAATAGATTGTCTATGTTGTTATTATCCTATAATATCCTACCGAAGATAATTTTATGAGTTTAAAAACACTAAAATCTTGAAGGTAACAAAACAGTGCATACACTCACCCTTTTTAATGAACAACGAAATTATTACGCTACGCTACGATTAGCCAAGTGAATTTATAAATGTCGACAAAGCGATGTAGCTAAATAAAACCAATACTGATCATCATGCGCCTATCTCCAAGGTTTTTCTGAGAGCAAACCAGTTTTTATTCACCACATAAAAGCACTAGATAAATAGATTTTATAAAAAAGTATGTATAAGTTAAATAGAGCGAGATATGTTTGCAATTGAACTGAGGTGCAATGCGCTCAGTCCAATTCTAAATGCGTTAAATTCAGCCGTGAGGTATAAACATGCGGTATATTGCGATCCTTAGTGCGATAAACCATAATATAATACTTAGTGAACTATATAAGCAAGTATCTTTACAAGCTTGTATAACTGTTTACACTATGATAATACACCTAAATAATCATGCTAGGTTTTTACTTATTTTACTTTACATCAAGGGTCAAGCAGCTTAAGAACGACCAGGCACCAGGGACGGAATAACGACTGAGCTTTTGAAAGTGGGTGGCACAGACACTTAAGTATTTCAGAAACTATTTAATTCCGTCATCCTTGAGGGTACGACGCTAGAGGAGTGGTGCAGGGAATGGTGAGAAGTTGTGGGCTGGAAAAGGTCCAAAATCGTTCTTCCTGGAAAAGTATGTCGGAGGCCTATGTCTTATGTGAAACGCCTAAAAAGATGGCAAATACTCGACCTAGACCAGAGGTTTTAACCAGTCCCAAAATGAATAGTGTTGTTTTATTGGAAGCACACTCCAACCAAATTACCTGAAACCTATCTGATTATGGCTTAGGAGCCGATTGCAGATTTAATAATGATATAAAAAAAACTTTCTAACTTACCAAGAAGATCGACAATGAGCTCCAACTGCTCAATCTCAGTCCTTCCTGGCAGTAATGGTTTATTCGCCAGTAGTTCCCCAAGTATACAGCCTGCTGCCCACATGTCCAGCGCCGGAGTTTGTTTGGGCGATTGCAAAAGTAGTTCTGGTGCTCTGTACCAGAGGGTAACAACTCGTGGTGTGGCACAACGAGCGGGTGCGCCTAACCAGCGAGCAAGACCGAAATCAGCTGGAAAAAACACAGATAGAAACGTTAGATAAGTACCAAACCTATTTGTTCCATTGAAATGAGTTCCATACATAACATATTATAAAAAAATATGATTTCCATATCCCATATGAGTACAAAATGGAAAAAAATATAGAATAGTCTGTATTAATCACAATGTATTGTAAGCTGTGGGTTTTGCCCTTTATTCTACATGCCTTAGTAGTAGAGCTCTTAGTGAAAGGCTTGTCCAGGGATGTACTACCACCATGCATCCTAACCTAACTAGTAATAAGTAGAGGTACTCACCAATCTTCACACAGCCTTTATCGGTAAGCAGCAAGTTAGACACTTTCAAATCTCTATGCACAATAAAGTTGGAGTGTAGATACTTGAGTCCTTTCAACACTTGCAGCATCAGGCATTTCACTTGCGACTCAGTAAAAGGTGAACTCATGTTGTCTAGTAATGAGGCTAGATCTTGTTCACAATACTCCATTGAGAGGAAGATGCTAGAAAATTAAAATGTGCATAATATGAATGAAGGTCCATCTACCTGGGGGGATATGCAATTGTTGAGGATTAAATGCCAGTAAACGTGTAAGATCCCAGCTTAGAATAGGACCCCAACATTACCTCCCTTTGTTCTTTGCACCAGGCAATGGGCAGCAGCATATCCTGTGTACTAAATACAGACACTGTGGTCACAAATCCACCTGCATGACAATGGCCATTTATAATAATAATAATAATAATGCCGGACGATCCACACAGCATCATCTAGCCCCAAGCTAAGCAGAGCTTGTGTTATGGGTACTAGATGACTGATATACTTAATACAATATTATATTACATACATAGATATTTTTTATTATACATAGAAAATACCCAGAACACCCGGAATAAATATTTGCAGATCGTACAAACATTTATCCCAAGGTATTTATGGGAGGCCTATGCCCAGCAGTGAACTTATTAATGTTGATGACAAAAGGTGTTCTGGTTATTCTCTATGTATAATAAAAAATATATAGGTATGTATGTATTAAGTATATCAATCATCTAGTACCCCTAACACGGGCTAGATGATACTGTGTGGAATATCCAACATTATTATTATTATTATATAAGTCATAATGACAACAGTTAAAAGATTTTAGTTACTTAGTAAGTAGTTAATACCCATGGCTTTAAAAGAGTGGCACCAAAAGTAATCTTTTTGCTATTTCAGATCCTAAACTATATTTATACAATGTTTGATTAATTTTTCTTTCTTTCATTCATTCAAATCAGTCATTTAATCAGGTTTTAGATGTTTGTGGCCTAAACATAATGCATTATTAGGCCACAAACATCCAAAAGTATTATACTTGTTGGATTTCAAGAGCTCTGCCGCATCAATAGTTTTTCATAATAAAAAGAATATCATTCATACAATACATACCTTTCCAGGGATCTGCCTACCAGAACTTCCTTCAATTGAACAACATTTTCATGTCTACATGCCATCAGCACTTGTATTTCCCTCAGGCCACTGAGTGGTAGGCCATCCTTCTCCACATCCATCCTTACCTTCTTCAAAGCAACAATATTCCCATTAAGCTTATCTTTAGCTCGATCTAAAAAACAATAAAGTTTACTCTTAGCCACAGTTGTCATCTCTGTAAGGTAGCAGGCAATTAGCCAGATTAGACAAGAGGGCAGTTTCATTTTCACTGCAAGACAAATATTAGCATAACTTCCATGTATCAGTTCTAGTACTATGGTGCTTTTAGTGGGGTCATGCATTAGACTTTTAGGTATGATTAGGAAAATATTTATTTTCGAATAAGACTTACAGACAATCCCATAAGTGCCTTCCCCGATGCGGTTTATTTTTTCAAATTCCCCAACAAATCTGCATCTTCCTAGCTGAAACAATGATTGATTTCAAATGTTTGAAGATTACGAAGCCGCTGAGAAGCGTTGTTTATATGTTGAGGTTATGTTTTTCTCACTCACTATATCTTTTTCAGGAATTTCCATTGTTTTACCGGTTCTAAATGAAATGAGGATACCCTTTCTGGCGGCAGGTCCAGTCGGGTCCACCACATCTTGATTTAATAAAGGCTTTTCAGAAACTGAAACAAAACAAATAATAAAATGAAGGCGGTAGGTAATAAAACTAACACATTGCATCTGTCTGAGATGCAAAACCATAAATGACTCACTTTGGCTCATTTTCCAGCGATTATCCTAACGCTGAAATCACTAGAAACTAAAAGTTAATTCTATTGAAAACAGCAAAACAAAACAACACAAGACTGGGTTTTTAGTTTTACGATTTACCAAAACATTCTGTGGTTTTTATAGTTTATTCCACAGAGCACAGAATACTTTGTTACAAAGGAAAGTTATTTCTTAATATCCATTTTATGCACACCCGATAATGTACGGCCTGATAAAACGAATACAGATTTGGTTTCGAATTATTGGATGTACATTAACATGACGTACAATAACCGGACTCGTGCTAGGGCATCTGTGCGTGTTGCTTTGCTGACTTTGCTGTGTCAGTGTCAATCAAAACAAAATAAACAAGCAATAAAGTTATGTTTAGTTTTTATATTTCTTGTCGTATCGTATTTTATTTATTGGGTATACTTGGAGTAATGTAATGTTATATGGGGAGCTTTGTGTGTAAATCTAATTTGTAAAAAAATTGCTTCCTAGTTCGATTAGAAAGTAGACTAAGTACCTATCGGAAAGTTAAATCACACTTCCACAATGGTTTTTTCAAGCAAATTATTATGTGGTTCAATGGGCAGATTTTGGAGGACAAAAACGTAAGTTTCCCTACTTCTGGAACTAGAGCAAAGCAATCTTCTATTATCTACTAGTTAACCGCGCGCAACTTCAAACACAGCAGCTTGTTTTCATACAAACTTCAAACCACCTATATAGCGATTCAGCTCTAGGAATCCCTATCTTAGTACAAACCTACGCACCAAAATAAATATCCCCTTATAATTTCAAGTATAGGATCAGATAAGTGCTTAGGTATATAGATTTCAGAAATCTTTGTCTGGTCACTCACCAACTGATTTTAATTGAACTGATCTGAATAGACAGCAGACAGGACAGTCTATGGCAGGGCTGTTTGCACTTTGGTCAGTCAGAGTGCAGACAGTGTGATTAGTGCTAAGCAACATTTATAATAATAACATGTGGGCATTTCTCTAGTAGGTACCAACATACCTGTACAGGTAGGTACTTACAAAAATTCTACTTTAGCATAGTGTCTAATACAATCATGTTATGGTACCAACCATGTAAATTTCCTTTTAAATTAAATATTTACATAGGTACATTCACACAATGCCAACACAAGGATTGAACCTACAGCGCAGAAGGCAGGGCTACTATAAATTAAGCTGTGACCATCATAATCTGTAAAGCTGTGTAATCATCTAATATTCCTCATCATCACAATTATCAGCTTAGAAAATGCCACTGTTGAACATCAATAGATATAAATCTTATGTTTCTAGGAAGCCTTTTCCATTTACTTCCTATGCCTATATTTTATTTCAGTGTTTGCTCAGTAGGTATGCTATTATTCAATTACAGGAATTGTTTTGGTGTTTATGATATAGTGCACCCAGTTAAAACAACTCTGAGTAGAATAGTACCAGACCACATTGAAAAGCCCAACTATGTTATCGGCAAAGCTTTGCCAATACCTGTAAAGCCAGAAGTAAAAGATGACAACCAACTGAAAGGCATGAAAAGGAGCTGTAAGTTGGCTTCTAATATTTTGTCAGAAGTTGAGAGTGTGGTAAAGGTAACTATTCCATAATCTTTTAAAAACAGAAAATAACAATAAAAACCTAGAAAACTAATATAAATTAGAAAAGCAACTCAGTGCTGAGGTGACTTATGGAATGAATATTTATATAGAATAACATTTTATGTTACACAAATTTTTAAATTAACCAATTATTTTTTTACAGTTATTCATCCCAGGTTACAATAAGAGAAAAATAAAGAGATTCTGCACTTAATGTGATGAAAACACATTTTCCAAATAAAAGATAGGGTGGGGCTCTTATGTTAGTAAATTAATGATACACAAAAAAAATAATTAAATAAATACTGTTAAATTTCTGTTAGATATACATAGTACTTAAAATATGTTTTTCTTTGTAGAATATTTTATAACACCTTTTAAAATACCTTTAAAATTACAGCCTGGAACAACAACAGATGACATAGATGAACTGGTTCACAACCTATCTATAAAGGCAGGAGCATATCCATCTCCATTGCACTATAATGGATTCTCTAAGAGTGTGTGCACATCAGTCAACAATGTATGTGTCCATGGTATACCAGATCTTAGGCCCTTGAAGGATGGTGATATTGTTAATGTTGATATAACAGTAAGTTCTCTTATACATGATTTTTTTTCTATTGCCAGAACAAGCCAAGTGCATGTTCCAAAAAATTGATCCCTTTTCAACATAGAAGAAATGTTAATTAGCGCCATCTATGGTTTTATTTACAAACTTTTGTGCGGCACTAAGATTTTTACTTTCTTTCTAGGTTTATTTCAAAGGGTTTCACGGCGACTGTTCGAAAACTTTTCTAGTCGGAGATGTTGACGATCTGGGCATACAGCTAGTTAATGTTACAGAGGAATGCCTCCAGAATGTAAGGTTTCTAAAATCTTAAATCACTTTAGTTTACTATATTTACTTACCTTGGAATCCCTCGGAGCTCTAGACAAAACAATGTCTACTTTTTGCACCCACATATTATAAAAACTACATGAGGTAGGTACCTATCTAATCTATCACAAGTTTTAATTTTTTTCATATCAGATGTGCCAGATTTAATGCCATATTTTCCTTGCACTACTACAATACCCAACGTGTTGTGTGCCGAAGACACTAGGTACTTAAATATATTTTATATTTCAGGCAATTCTTAAATGTGGTCCTAACGTGCCGTTCAGTGAAATCGGCGCCACTATTCAAAGCCATGCGGAGAAGAACGGTTTGACGGTACTTCCGGCTTTTCTTGGTCACGGTATCGGCGGATACTTCCATGGTCCACCAGATATTTATCACATGAGTGAGTATTGTTTTTACGTTTTATGTCTACCCGTAGGTACTTACTTATGTTACAAAAACAAATAATGTAATCATGGACAGTATGAGATCTACTTATTTCGTACCTAAGGTACCTACCTAATCTTCTGATTTTTAGCATCTAGTCTAGAAAAAAATTACCGCCCGGCAAAACGAGCATTGTATCGTAAGCTTTGAATATGTCAATTGTAATTTAATCAGGATTGAGTTGCAGACCTAAAGAACGGCGCTATTATAGACAGAAATAAAATTGTCGTTTGTGAATTTATTTAGGTACCTAATTAGGCGATAAACTTTAATTGGAGTTAGGCACGACACTTTGCCAGACGTGGTGATGGCCAGAGTAGTTAAGCCTTGACCGAATGGTGACCGAAGTAATCTAGATCGTCCAAAAACGCGATGGGTCGATGACATCATGAAGGATCATAGGAAAAGTGGCACACAGATAGACACAGCGCCTAATATACTCAGCAGGGGATGGTACCGGTTAAAATGATAATTATGATGCCATTTATATAGGACATACTTATACTTCTATGCCCCGTTTACACTTTGCAATCGCTTCATTTATCGTACAGCGAAAATCGAGTCATTTATCGTATACGCCTCTTAACCGTTATCGGGTAATTTTAGTTAACCAGGTCAAGTCGAGTGAAATAAACTAAAATCAATAAACCGTTTTACTTCACAGTAAACGACTACGAAGGAATGATGAAGCCTGGCATGACCTTTACCATCGAACCGGTCCTCTCTCACGGCAGTGAAGACACGGTTATGCTCGAGGATAGATGGACCGTGGTAACGGATGACGACTCTAGAGCGGCGCAGGTCGAACACACGGTACTAATAACTGAAAACGGAGCTGATATCTTGACAAAGTAAATGAGTTTTCTTAACAGATATACCTATATATACGTGTAATTTCTATTCTAAATAAAAGTAGTACCTCTTAGTAATTTATTACCTACTTACGAACCTCAGCAGTGATATTTAGAGTGTGGTAAACAAATGGTGACACCTAGGTAATAGTAGTGTGAAATTATAATATAAGAATCTAGTTTTGGATCAGTAAATAAATCATGACCAAAATAGCGTGTAGTGTTTTATTTTCTGCTTGATAAAATCTTAAAATTAAAAACATGTAACTTGGTACATTAAAAGCACAAGCACAATGATTATACTTCTAGTTGTCAGTCGATAGATAATTTTAAAAGGCTTTAGGAAGGAAAGTTTCGATTAACTTAATTAATAGTTAGGACTAAGGCGTAACCATTGGGACGATATCTCGCACACCCAGTAACATACTTTAGCAACAATCTGGGTTTAGTAATCTCTGTACTCAAATTTTCAACAATTTTGGTCCCATCTAATGACTAGCTACGCCTGAAAATAATCAATATGGTGATTATCATAGAGGAAGATAAATGACTAGTCTAGATTAATATTTTAAAAGGTACATGAGCGACAGGTAGATTTCAGTTAGGTGCTTCCTACATATTATTTTATCTTTTATACATTATGTACAAATCATATAAAGAATAAAATAATATGTAAGTACATGGCGAAAATTTCTTAAAATATAACAATAGAATAATCGACACTTGACTAGTAATTTTTTGATGAACACAGATCAATAACCCTGCAGAAAAGTAGGTATAAAATTAATAAATGCATGTTATAAATATTAGATAAATTAATTGTAAGTATACTTACGGCGGTATAATCAATGTTTATTTTATCTTTACATAATTTTGTAGAAATTTTCTACCTTTGTGCATTTGACCTTAATCCTAGATATTATAATAATATAAATGAACAATCACGCTATGTTCAATATAGTCATAGAGTAAAATACATTGGGAAGAATAAACGTTTTAGGTAAAACAATGGATCGTTCTTTGGGACAATAAAAACATTAATACCTATAGCGTTTTTATTCTTATCATAATTTTGTATATTTTAAAATAGCCTAGGTATTTCATATCTTTATACGAATCGCGCACGCTATAATTTAACCACGTAAATTGTAAACAAACACGCAAGGTTTTTCAAGCGATTTTCAACATAAAACTGCGATACAACTCTTAACATTTAGTTATTAAAATAACTTATATATTAAGCTATTAACCACGGCTCCACTCAATTTGTACTTACATACTTAAATAGTTTTGTATTTATACCTGTAAGTATAAAACATTCCTCGGTAGACTATGCTGTTATCCAAATCGCATCAAAATCTCTCGAGACAAGAAAAATAACAGTATACAGAAGTAGGTACATAGATACCCAGTTTTAGGTAAGTAGGTAGGTACAAAGATATTCTTTGTTAATATTCTAAAGGGTGCTAGGGAAGGATAAAAAGAGTGTATAAAAATTGTTACAAAATTGTAAAATAGATTTAACATTATACAAAAGCTACTTGCGACAATGTATATACTACAGTAATTTTACATAAACATTTATAATATTATCACGCAAGGTAAATAACATACAATCCGTAAATAAGGATTACCTTAGTCAAAATGAGAATAAAATGTCAAATACTTAATATAACAATATAAACGTTATAATAACGACAAATATAAATAAAATTTAAGAATATCAAAAAACTACACATAAAATTTTAATTTATGCACATAACTTCTCTATAACTCCACCACCTAGGTGTACATATTATATATATATATAGGTACTTAATGTATATATAATATTTATAATTCCTATGTAGGTAAGGTAGGTATTATCCGAAATGTTGTTTTAGTATTACTACAAATATATTTACATAAAGCGTTTTTATAACAAAAAACAACTTTCAGAACATAATAAAATAATTTACGAATATTACGAATAAGAAGATAACTGACTACTGTACTGTACTGTACGTACGTACGTGTTGCGTGTGTAAACACTCTTTTTATAGGTGTAAAGTGAAAGTGAAAATTTAAGATCTGTTCAGAGATGGACTGAATTCTATTCTAGTCAGGAGTCTATAAAAGTTCAGTGAATATTTTCGAATAGGTACTTATCCTTTGTTCATTTTTGAGTGATTTATTATAATACTTATGGTATAATATTCACCCAATTGCGAAGGACTGAGCGTTATTAAAATCATAGATAATTTATAATTTACGTAAGCAAGATAACAAAAGTACCAAGGATGACAAAAAAATCCCCGATAACTCGGTAGAATAGTGCTTGGCCTCGTGCGCCAAGAGAGAGAAGTAAATAGATTTTTTACTAGTTTGCCTGCACTAAGGTTAAAATTTAGACAAAATAAAGCGTAAATAACTTGACTATGCGTCATATTTTTTTTCTTAATTTAATAATATATAATAATATTATTATAAAATTATTAAATATATAATTTATTATTATTTTTATTGTAAAAATAATTAATACTACTTATATTAATTATTTTTACATCATCTTAGTGCAGGCAACTGCACTTACAGTTAGGTGATGCACCTATGTAAAAATTGGTAGGTATTGTCAATCTAGTTATATCCCATAATCTTATTAGTTTCTACTTTAGACACAAATCAAGTTGCAGTTATTTTTTTAGCTTGACCAATTTTCACAATGTTTGAAACATCAATAATCCTAAATCATAATAGTATCAAATCAAATCATAGGGGTCAAAAAACAAATAATTGAACCTTAACTATTTGAACTACTCATTGCTAATATTCTTGTTAATTTTGTAAAAGCGTTGAACATACTCCATCAAGTTAAACACTTGCCCCGGGCCCAAGTCAATATCCATATTTATATATTCATCTAAGTTGTGAGTTGAGCCTGTAAAGTTAAGAACAAAAACCTAAGTAAATAAACACAAAATTTAATAAATAGTTGAATCAATAGTTATACCTACTATGCCAATGGAACAGGTATAATGGATTATAATGGATTCAAAACCTAGTAATTCAATAAAATTGGGCTAGTAAAATACAAGTAAAATACTCACTTGAAGTGCTTATAGCTGGGTAGGGTGGTGGAGGCTTGATCCAGGACCCATCAGGTCGCTTCATATGGCGACGATCAGATGCAAAGTGTTGTAAAAACTGTTTTGCAGGCACAACACGGAAGAATCTATAAATAAAAATTATTAAGTCCCAGAAATAAAAACTAATATTGATCTGAACTTTTATTTTCCCAGTGTGTTACAAAATAATGAAGGCAGGTACTTAAAGCTACTGAAAAGTACATACCTGTGAAAGTCAGATTTTAGAACTTGATCTGTCCGAAATGTTTCTGTAACATATTTATGAAAGAAAGTTGGAAATGGTAGCTCAGAGTCCAGATCGTATACAAGACATGTCTTGCAGTCCCAGGAGTATAAGAAAATTACATGGTAATCCTGAAAGAAGTTAGGTAAATGAAGTTGAGGTCAAGAAAACTTTGTACAAGAGTAAAGTAATAAAATCCAGAATATAAACTAGTTAGGTGTGAATAGCGTGACATAATTTCAATACACACCCATATAACTAGACGATCCTCTTCGCGCCCAGCCCTTTGTTTCCATAAAGGCACCGTACGGCATGGATTTGAAATAAAAACAACATAGCAGGTATCCAACTCTTCAGGAACTCTTATCGAAACGTCTTGGCAAAGTTTCCAGACATTTTCCTCGCTGTAAAAGAAAACAACAAAGGGTAATCTATAGAGATCAATATTTATAATAGTAGCGCAAGTTACCAAGAGTAAAAAATATTAACCAGTAGCAAGACACATGAGAACACTCTTCTCTTTTAGGAAATAATGGCTTGAGGGATTTATCACTTCTTTTATTATTTTCACTGCTACTCAGATGGACCTGTGCATTGACCGACATTTTGACAGACTACAGCACAGAATACTATTTACTCGTGCTCCTATAGTGCGTTTCATCGGATAGTTCCTATGCCGTAATGTTGGCACCAGTCTATAAAAAAGTACTCTGTGGTTGGCACCCTTGTCTGTCAACAATGTCAACACGCTAAAGTTTTACAAGGTTTTAGTAGAATTTCGTGAAAAAATTATGCCTAAAACATTAAAGAGTGATGGTGTAAGGTGAAGGACTTTTGTGCAAGAGAAAAACGTAACGAGGCCCCACTTATTCCATTAAGATGTGTACAAGCTCGGGTTGCCGCCAATACAGGTTAGTAAAAAGGGTTACCAGCATCAGTTTAGTTAAGCCCTTCATCTATACTAAACTCAAATAGATTTTTTGTATTTACTGCTACTACTACTATACTATCTCCTCCCGATGTTTTAAATACGGTAAGTAAAAGTACTGACAATAGTCAGACTCAGAAATACCCATATAGATTATACATGTACTTACAGCGTTCTCTAGAGTTATCTCCCCAAATAGAAATAAAATAGAAACACTACTTCAATTTAAATTTGCCTAGTTAATATATTTTTATGGAGGTTTTCTGGTGCGCTTTCCTATACACTAATGATATAAAAATCAAGGGTTTGTCTATAATGACTACTGAAACGAATTTAAGCGATTGACTGATGTCAAACCAACGAAAAAAATAATAATAAACATAAAATTTTGTTAATAATAAGCAAATTATTCTTGATTGCAGTAGATACTGGCTGAACTGATTGATTCTGTGGAACAAAAAAGTAAGCTGACGGACAGAGTCCGACTCTACTATAATAGCATTCTGTGGACTGACTGGGTGGTGAATGTGAAGCAAGCAAGCAAGCAGATTTGCTAAAATACAAAGAAAAAGCCAAGCCATTCTGTTTCTGTTTTAATTTTTCCATATTTTCTTTTATCTCAGTACGAAAAAGGGCGGTGCGTTGTCCAAGGTTCCGACCGGACTAGCGTATCGTCCGGGATAATTACATCCAAATAAACTGAGAGCTATACTGAACTACGTCTTATACAAATTGATTCTCGCTGTTTGACGAAATAATCTCTCAGGATGACCCGTAAGTAGATTGAATTTAACAAATTGCAGCCTTATTGTGGTCATTGCTATGTTTACAGACCATCGATGTGAGAAGGCAACAGATAGTTGGGTATCACTTAAGTTTTGCAGGTAGGTACCTTCTTTTCACATCCATCTGCTGGAAAAATCAATTAGATATTGCACGTCCCTCACAGTCGCTAGAAGATTCTAGATCACTTGCGTATGTTCTCTAAGATAGGATTACATTTCCTTGACCTTAGTGTATCTGATCATACTCTTGCTTAAATTTTTTGATGTAATTTGATATTTGATTTAATATTTTAGGTGGTAACCAGAGAGACCTGGCTCGAGCTAAAAACCAAAAGAAGACGCAAGAAGCACAGAAGAAAAAGAATCCCAATGAGAAGGGGATGTCCCTTCAAGAAAGAAAACATAGGTGAGTTTCCTTGTTAGACATTTGATCCTCCAGATATTAATTAAGTAAGTACATCTTCTGTGCTGTAGGTTACAGGTTTAATCCCCACTAAGAGCAAATTTAGACACAGATTTTTGTTCTGTGGCTAGTGTTATATATTCTATCACCTATCTGGTTTCTATAGTTAAAATTTGCTTATTTTAGGGCTGGATGGTTGGACAATTTTCTTGTATAAACCCACAGAGTGGCCTTGCTACTCCTTACTTGATTATTAGTCACCAGCACATTTGTCTACAATCATAGTGAATTGTTGTCTTGTCCATACTTCTCAATCGGAGCATGAAACGGGATTGTTTATATAATTTATTCTTCTATATCTATCTTATTTTCACAGGGATGCTGAACTTATGAGAGAGAAACAACGAAAAAAGGAAGAAGCTGCTGAGATGGCTACAAAACAAGCAGCATAACCAATTGCTCCATAATGTATTGGGAAATCTCAAATAACATTTTGCTAGTATGGTTATAGCTATTTAATTATAATTCTTCCCATATGAAATTTTAAGCAATTGCATTCTAATTAGTAATAACTTAAATTTTGAGTTTCACATAAAGCCTTATTAACATTACTAAATAATGTGTTTTTTTTGTCGGAAAGTAAATGCAGAAGAGTAGTAGGTATGCAAATGATCTGATAACCAGTAGGTTTCACAATTTTCTCTTGGCATTTATGCAAATTAATGTTATCCGACTGAATAGATTTTTCTGTATAATTTAATGATCGAGATTAAAATGAATTTAGGTACTAAACCAACTGCCCAATTTTTGTACAATAAATTTTAACAGTACAAAATGAGTTCTTATTGTCGAACATTGTCTACCGCAACTTTTCATATTGCTACGTACATTGTATGGGCATAGTTCGACTATCAACTTTTCATATTGCTACGTACATTGTATGGGCATAGTTCGACTATTCGCAAATTATACCTGCTTTTAAGTCGAAACAATCAATTGGTTAGCAGCTAAAGAAGTGCGTTTTGTTACACCATATAGGTAACCAAAATCTAATGTACTTTCTGCTCTGTTGTGTCGACACCATAAGATGGATGGCGGCGGCGGCCGCTAGTGGTTTTAAGGCAAAACTACATTATATCGACCCGACTACATTATATTATATCGATCGACAGACTACCGATGTGGCGCGGCGGGCGAATGTCCGCCTGCGACGCAGAGGTTGCGGGTTCGATTCCCGCCTTGGGATAAATGTTTGTACGATCTGCAAATATTTATTCCGGGTGTTCTGGGTATATCCTATGTATAATAAAAAAATATCTATGTATGTAATATAATATTGTATTAAGTATATCAGTCATCTAGTACCCATAATACAAGCTCTGCTTAGCTTGGGGCTAGATGATGCTGTGTGGACCGTCCGGCATTATTTATCCGCGCCGCATGTCAAGGCGCGTTTTTAGAAGCCTATCGGTCCCATTAGTATGGGAGTAATTACACTAGAGCAGACGGCACGGGTGCTTTCTCTGTCTTCTTTCGAATCATTGGCTACAACAAATTAATTCTTTAGAGATAATGTGTAAAAGGCGACTTCAAAAGCGCGTCCCGTTGCTTGGTCCAGGTCTTCTCCAGGTGTACAGGTGATCGGGCAGGGAGGACAACAGAGCAAGTGTTCCATAGTCTGTAGTCTGCATCTACGAACCTGGGCTCTCAGCCGGTTTAAGCTCTTGATCTGTTCCATACAAAATGTCCGAGACTGACCCTGGTACTAATAAACTGGAACGTTGAAATAGTACATGGTTACGCTGAGTTTATTAGTAACACACTCAAAATTATTTGATGTCTAATGGAGGTAGTCAGAGGTTTGTCCAAAATCTTACATTTGGCACATATCTACACCTCCATATGTGACAGGTTGCAAGTCCATCGCTGCTACTAGAATACAAAGCATTGAGGTAGGTAGGTAGGTACCTTAAATAAAAATACTTATTTCCATAATAATGTAGGAAGTAAACTAATAAACAGTCAGTGTGTCCGAGGCACAGATACAAAATATCTTTTCGATGACACATCACTTTATCTATACATCTATACAAATAAATAAAATTGAAGTGTCTGTTTGTAATATCAAAATAACCGTGGAACAAGTCGTTACTATTTCCATACAAACGCTGTAACTGAATATCTCTACTATTTATTAACGTGCGTCCGAAGTTAAGTTTGATACAGAATTATCATGCCGTTATCTAGGCTCGTTACCCTATATTCTAGTAAAATCAGATTACCTTAAAAGTTACAGGCGTTGAAAGGTTTAGTACTAAATCTAATAGCTGTGCCCGCGACTTCGTCCGCGCGGAATTTAACAAAAAAGTTTAAGTCGAAAGAGTTATCGCGGGCACAGCTAGTTATTAAATAAACACTCAAGTTGATACCTATTTGTAAATAAATGACCTTCACTTTCATTAGTAGAAATATAGGATGGTGTCATTTTATCACATCTATGGCCTGAGTGATTGCTGTTATTTTTAGTT
Organism: Electrophaes corylata; assembly: GCA_947095575.1. Lineage (NCBI taxonomy): Eukaryota > Metazoa > Arthropoda > Insecta > Lepidoptera > Geometridae > Electrophaes > Electrophaes corylata. The sequence goes on along the minus strand of OX352699.1, from coordinate 10,196,802 downwards.
TCAAGTTGTATTTTTTTTTTCATCCATTTATGTATGTTAACACAAAGAAGACGTAGGTACCCCTATTCAAATCGTTATTATTAAGAACCCTAGGCCTAGATATGCCAGGATTGAGTATTTATGATAGTGTTATTCCCCCTTTAAATTTGTAGTTCGTTGTGACTGATACCTACAAGAAAAACACATTTATGTGCCCACCTGTGATGGTCACAACATTCATGTTGAGGCAGTTTAAGATTCTTAGTATATTATAGTTACAGCAAATCAACCGGTTAAAACTTTTATTACGCATTTAACTGATAAGAAAAGGTATAAAAACATACTCAGGTTAATAAATCAACTGTACGTATATTATTCACAGAGTTAGAATGTGACAAAAATATTTTGAACCGGAAATTTTGCTAGAATAGCAAAGGATAGATAATTTAGACGTGGGTTATAGTACATTCAGTGACAAGAGTAGATAAACAATTTTAATTTGTATAGTTTAAATATTTTTTAAACTGGCTTTAATGAATTTTGAAGGTCCTAAGCAGACGTTGACATGTTATGTTAATTCGAAACTGTTATCTACTTTTTACGCTGACTGTACCTACACCACATGGGCACACCTACACCAAGTTATTGTAGATGTTTACAATTAGACCATTGATCTCAAACCTACAAAAATACTGAACATGAATATTAAAATAATAAACTGAACTGTCACACCGCCGAAAAATGAACCAGTACCTCTTACGTACCTATTGATTGGCGACAGGATTCAGTAAGATTTTCATAGTAACATACTAATAATACTATTTTACCCAATATTACTTATACCTATGTATAATATAGGCTGACGATGATGATGATGATGATGTATTGGTTTAGGTAGCCTGCAATTTGATTACATTACATAAGGTTTCACAATAGGCCATATGGCCGCAGTGATACCAAAGCCGCAAAAATATAATATACATAAGGTTACATTGCGTATTCATACAATTCCGTTTTCACGTCTAAAGCCTGTTTCCTGTATTCTAAGACTAAATGACAGACTATGATCGGTAATGCTTGTAAAAGATACTTTTGGAATACAGGCACTAGACAGTAATTGCTTTTGTACTCACATCTAGTATATCTTCCAGACGTGATATAAAAGTAGTAATTTTCTGTCAGACCAGCTGTAGACAATATTTTTTATAGGTATGAACTATCACCATGATAGAACAGGCAAAGAATATATTTTTTACATGTAACGCGTCATGGTAGGTAGGTAGGTATGTTATAATCATGAACTTGTGTACCTATGTTGTAGGGTATGTTATTACTGAATATAAATCTTTAATCGAAAAACAAGAAGTAGTAGTATCCACTCTCTAAAAACAAAATTACAAAGTAACTTAATAAAACTAAATAATCAAACAAATCAACTAAAGCCAAAATCACATTTTAACTTATGACAGAATACAAAACAAAATACTTCAAGACTGGAATAGATTCAACTAGCCTTGCTAGTAAAACAAAAACTAATAAATAAAGATATTATCTTAACAATACTCGGTTGACACTCAATGTATACCAATAGATACCTAAATAGTGGTTATAGTAAAGATGTTAACAAAGATAATATCTTTATTTATTAGTTTTTGTGTGTCGGTACGACACATAAGTACTTTTTACATTTGACTATAGCATATAAAGAAAATCTAATTATATAAAACTCCCAAGAGAGCATAACACAGACTAAAAATATGTACCCAAGCCCTAAATACAGGCGTATCGCAAAGTACCTACGGATGGATATGACTTAAGCGATTGATAAACTACTAAATTATGATGCATAGTGCCCCCCGATTGAGTATCTTCTGTTGATAACTAACTCCTGCTGCAAGTGTCAAATATGGCAGCTATAAAAAATCTGTCGTATTCTTGTTATTGTCACTTGCAGCAATAGTTTGATAGCAACAATACTTAACAATCACCCCTCAGATCGTAACTTTTAGAATGATATCACAGTATACAACAACTCTCACACAAACATTCAAAATTCAAAAACTCAAAAATTGTGAAAGCAGTTGATGATTTCTTATTTTTGAGTACTTTGTTGTTTGTTAAGCTTTTGCCCTGTACATGTTTATTGTTATGCTTCAACACTATTTAAATAATGCAGCCAACTCTATCTAGAACCTACAGATAGCCGTTTCACCGCAAACCCGAAACTGGATTGAAACTGGTTTATAAATTTTACAGTGGTACCCAAATCTATTCAAATTTACATAGGGCATATTTTAGATAAATAATATTTTATTAATTATTATTTATCTAAACTATGCCTTATGTAACTTTAAACAGATTTTGGTTAGATTTTATTAAATTAATTCAAAAATGATCTAGATATTGCTAACGTTATAGTAGAAATTATCACCAAACTTTCGATTTCGGGGCAGGCCAAGAGACCAGTAGTAATTAGTCGCGTACATAGATACGGCATTTTCTATATTTTATATACACTGTGTATATCAAAACGATAGCAATTTCAAGACGGTATACACGGAGGGGTCCCATAGTAAAGTAGTCGCTGCCTGGCATACACCGCAGTGTAACTCAAAATGACAATACGAAACTTCGTTTATCGTCTTCAAGAGTAGACCAGAGGGCGGATTCTGAGTTTTTTACGTTTTGCGGATACCGGATTTCGGTTTGCGAGCTCGAATTTTTTATTTGGAGATATGATAAGCGCGCATAGCGGCATATGGGTGCCCGTATAGCGTATTCCTATACAAAAATTCGAGCTCGCAAACCGAAATCCGGTATCCGCAAAACGTAAAAAACTTAGAATCCGCCCTCAGGCCACTGATGGGACCAGCAGGTACAGCAGGTACAGGTCATTCATTTGCTCATATCCGGTCGGTTGTTTTTCACATGCTTACGTACACACAATAGATTGCACTTTAGTGTCGTACTACTCTCTAGTGGCACTCTATATGTACTAAGCATGGCCATTGGATAAAGTCTTCTTCTCGAACTCCTCTCTTTGTCTGTACAGCTCCTTAGCTAGCTCTTGAATGTATGGATGTTTAAACTTTCCGTCGGTTGCTGTAAAGAACTCTTGCAGCTTCTTTGGCGCGTTCTCACGTTTCTCGTATTCGAATGCTTGCAGGATCATGTCGTACCGATCGAGATCTTTGGCGAAATTCGCTTCGGGAGAGGTTTGATTTTCGTATTCCTGAAAAAAGAAACGAAATCTTTTAAAAAAAAAGGGTCAGGCGCATAAATGTCTCACGATTGTAATTTTTACTGCGGAACAACGTACGAGGCAGTAAAGTCACAATAGATATACTAGTTATGTACCTAGTTGGTACTACCTACCTACTATGGTCAAGATTCTCTGTGGAAAGGTATTTCTGGTATGTTTTCAAAATACGATAGTTTCAGAAGTTATTTACCTTTGTTTATTAGAATTCAGAGCTTAAAAGAACTGGCATACAAGGTAGTTTACTTCTACAATAACTTATAATAAAAGTACTTACTTTGTACAACTCATACAGTCTATCGCCATTTACTATTATGATAACTTTTTAATAAAAATACTTACTTACTTTGTACAAGTTATACATTCTATCGCCAGCTAGCCCGGTGAGTTCAGCTATTTTCTGCATAGCCTCATCTTCTCTTCGGTGCTTCTCCTCCGGGGAAACTCCACAATGAGGTGTTAGGTCACCTACTATGCATTCAGCTAAATCATGTACCATTGCTGAAATTTGATGATAAACTAGTGAATGTTAGTATGTAGTAGAACTCTTAATAAAACAATAAATATCTATACCAATTATAAGAATCTTTGTCCTGACTGACTGACTGGGATATAAACAGCGCACAACCTAAATTACTGGTCCTAGAGACTTGAAGTTTTTAGAGTATATTCATCTTGGTGCGGAAAGGTGTACTAAGAAAAGAATACCCAAAATTCAACCTCTATAAAATAAATTAAATGTGGCCTGCGAGACAATGCTTTGTTTTAGGCGATGGTAACCTCTTAACATCATGGGTCATCTGCTTGTTCCATGAGCAAGTCTTGTAAACAAAATTAAATGAAAACTACAACCAACTGAGTAAAGCTAGTCACAAATGTGTATATTGCCAGTAAGTAGTAACCAACACTATGTACTGACTCCGGTATTTCCATGATACCAAACAATGTAGGTAATACTAGCCTGACCACATCACCAGTGGTTTTACAGTGTTGATGGTATATTATTGATATCATGTTGCCTCGACACAAGAGGCCACAACATACTTTGCGTGTATCATTTATTGATTCTCAGAATTGGTTGTTGGTTACTTCTAACATATCTTTCTAGCTTATCATCTTCCTGCCCTCATCCCACGCTAAGTGGGGTTTCACACCAGATTTTTTTCTTTCACTCTCTTCTATCAGTTGTTATAAACTGATTAATACCAGAATCATAATCTAACCAAGGTTTGAAAGTGGAACCACTTTCACTTAGCTATCATATCTGTCCAGTACAACATGTATGTATTTACAAAAAAGTATATAAGTATTCTATGTAGCGTGCTATGGGAGACTTATGTCCAACAGTGGACTGCAATAGGCTGATTATTATGATCATCATGCAAACTACTCTGTCATAGGTATATTGGTAGGTCTTTTTTGTAGGTCATAGGTATACTGGTGATCTTTGAGGTTCAGCTAATCTGCTAACTAGTAGCAGATGCAGAAGTAAGTCGCTCAAACTAGATACTATAGACAGTATGATTGTAACTGATAAATTCAGAGCCATTAAGATTTTAGTAGTGAAGGGCTTGTCCAAGGAAGCACTGCTTTCCCCATAAGCCTATTTCTGCCGCTAAGTAGCTTGTTGTTTCGGTTTGAAGGGTCTGGGTGCCAATTAAATTGCAGCCACATGAGGCTTAAGACCTGTCTGTGTAAGTTTGATGGATGCAGAGCAGTGCAATTGTAAAGCATGTTCTTAATGAGCATGATCTGCATGGCAATACTCTGTTGTAGGCAATGTCAACCACTTAACATCAAGGGGGCCATTTGCTTGTTTAATCTGCAATAAAAAAAAGTTCATTATGATTATCTTACCAATTTGCAGACACCTGAATCTGTCTAGCTTTGTAGGGTTGTTCTCTTCCGTTAGTAAAAATGTCATCATGCCCATACGGTACATGTGTCCAGCAATAGATTCACATTCATTGATATCACAAAGTACCCAGCCCGTTCGCTTGACATGCTGAAATCAGAAACATTTAAATTAGTTTTACTTACCTACTAGGGTAATACCAACTGTTCATAGATAATTAGGCAGGCCACTGACCAGATGGTCAGATGATATTAAAAGGACAGAGGGAGAACAATGGATTACACTTGCCGCAGATTTTATTTTGGGCAGAACCTGAAAGAGTGGTAAATTAATGTAAGCATGGGCTGTTTAGATAGGGAGACTCCCAGTAATATGGTAAGTACCTCCCAATTGATATACATAAAGTCTTACTTCAATGACATACAAAATTGATTTCCATTAAGTATACTTTATATTTTTGTACCTATTAAATAACTAGCATTAAGTTTTCCTAATATTATAAAATAAAACTTTCTAATAAGTTAACTAAACGAAAATCGCTATTAGTAGGAAAATATTTGGTCTTGTATCTGGGTATGTCTAACAAAATTATATAATTCATTTACGGTAGGTAGACATTACAAAGATCGAAATCATTAATAAAACAGAGCAAGGTGATGGTGGAAGCGAGGGGTTTGTTACCTTCAGACGGCCCACCAACTCCAAAAACTCGAGGATTTTTGAATGATCTTGTATTAGAGCCATTTTTTTTATATTATCCTCCGAATTTGTTCACTTAGGCCACACACAAGGTTTATTTTAATGAAATTAAATCAATAAAATTGCGTTGCCACTGATGAGTGTTTCTTTGGTTTGATTTGACAAAAGAAAAGGGAATCGCACCTAACCACCAACCAAACAAATCTAGAGGAAGAGACTATTTTCACGGACGGATTTTGACTTCACTCACAACGCACTGTACGGCATGACAATGTTGCCAAATTAGACTTTAAATTACCCCAATATTTAAAGTTTTTCCCCAAAATTATACTTTTTCTCAAAATTTTCACCAGTGACGATAATGTAAAAAAAAAGTTATTTATATTCTCCACTATGAAAGTTATACAGTCAAAATTAATAGGTTAAATGGGCTCTTCACAATGGGAGCTTAGACAAAGGGCAGGGAAAAGAGGAGAGGGTCGGGTTGGAGGAGGAGACCCTATTTTATTTTATCGCTAAAAAACCCCCAACACCATTTTCAATTTCCCGCAATTTAGGATTTTTCCCCTGACTCGCGAATAAAGCCCCCAACCTGGCAATAGTGCAACACGCTAAGGAACAGTGTTTCCACTTTTAGGGATTTCGCCCTTTTTTAGGGCGAAACTGCTTATTTTATGTATGACTTAGGGCGGTTTCTATTGCGACAGGGATTTAGGGCATTTTAGGGAAAAACTTACCTGATGTGGTAACCCTATTTATTCTATGCTCTATGGCTCTCCTATTAGGGGGATTCCCCAAATTGGTTTCTAGTTAGTTCCTTTTGGATAGTACTATACCTTTGTTGTGAAGGACATCAGAAATTAGCTAGGTACACTTACACTTACTACTTACTGGAACCTACGAGTGCCATGCTCAGTGCCGCCAAAAGCTGCAAAAGCAATGCTTCTGCTTCTTCGTATTAATTAATGGATTTGGGTAAGTATTAAAATTATGCAACAAGATGTGTTTTTTATTCATGCGCCCTAAATTAGGGTATTTTGAAACATAATTAGGGATTTTTAGGGATATTTTGCAAAGAATTTAGGGCAAAACCAAAATCCTAAGTGGAAACACTGCTAAGGAAGCAACACAATTTTTTTAGATTTTTCTGTTTATGTAAAACTGTGGTAGAACCTAGGTTATTTTCATACCTCAGTCTTAGATCATTTACTCTCTAGAGTATAATTATGATCTAAGACCTCAGTTTGACTTCACCTTGCTTAGAAATTCTAAGTAAGAATGATAAATAAATAAATAAATAATGCTGGACAATCCACACAGCATCATCTAGCCCCAAGCTAAGCAGAGCTTGTGTTATGGGTACTAGATGACTGATATAGGTACTTAATACAATACCTACATTACATACTTAGGTAGGTACATACATTTTACTAGGGACTTACTAGGTATTCCCTAGTAAAAGGGTTATTACACTACGCGGTATTCAGACAGTCTTACTAAGATTTAGCTTAATGTACCTAATAAGAGCTAGCAAATTAGCCTGTCTAATTAGACTGACCGAATGGGTTCGGCCGTGCTTGCTTACTTGCTTGCTTGCTGAATACCGCGTAGTGTAATAAGACTTAGCACGCTTAGACCGTTCAGTCAGCGCGCGGCAGCCGCAGAGCAGACGGTCGTATACGTTTGTTTGCTGTGGCCGCGTGCACCATGGCGTGTTCTAAAGAAAAAGAAGTACTTTTCAATGTTCTTGATTTGTACCGAGACATGCCATATTTATGGCTGAAAAGGTGGTTTACTCGTCTAAGCTGAAAAGTCATAAAGATTATTCCAATCAACCACTTCGTACTGAAGGATTCCGGGTGTTGTTGGAAATTTATAAAACCTTTTTCTCGCAAAAGTAAATACTCTTTCAACCATATTTTTCTTTTCTTTTTTGTATTTAAATTAATAGATGCGGCAAGAGCTATGGCGATTTTCTGGTGCTTTGAAAGTTTTCCCATCGCGCGACAACCGTCACAGACTACGTACGCTTTGCAAATGAGTTAGCATGCGGTACCTATTCAGCCCAGTGTAATAGCGAGCTTGCCTAGTTAGATTTTAAGGCAGTCGTACTAAGACTGTCTGAATACCGCGTAGTGTAATAACCCTTTAAGAAGGGACTGACTAGGGAAGCGAGTGCGTAGATAGGAACAGCCAGCTGCGCGGGCGCGTGTTGGTTCATCTAATTTACTTAGGCTACGTTCCCACGCGTGCGATCAACTATACATTCATTCAACGCACACGGGCACGCCCGTGCCCGCGCTCGGGTAGGTGTACCTACCTAACTCTATCTCGTAGCGAAACTCCCAGCTTACCTATCTCTCTCCATAGCACTATGTGCAACTTTGAGCTTATGTACGAAGCCCAATAGTTAGGGACCACGTCTCAGTTCCATAAGTCATCACGGTACCTACCTAACACGCACTGATTAGAGACTTTCATCTTGGAGCTTTGCGGTATTCTTGACCAGAAGATGACATGACTGTGTTAAAATAACACCGTGAACATTTGCGCAAGTAACGATTAGCGAGACGAATTGTGTAAATAGCTGACACCTAATAGCACCACAGAATAATGTGGTAAAAGTATGTAAAGGGTAGAGAAGGTAGGTACCTACTACTTACCTAGGTAATAGGTGATTTAATTTAATGGGTACCTACGCATAGGATACACAGAAATAAATGTGTAAGGTAGATGGGTTTCTAACAGTATGTTCTCAACCAACTTTCATAATGACGACCGATGCGGCGCGGCGGGAAAAAACCTGGTTTAAGCCTGGTTAAAGCCAGCCTACCTGGTTTTTTTATTTTTTATGTAATTCGTTCCAATTAGGTACAGTTCCTTGCCGGTGTCTACCTAATGTTAGGTAGGTAACTAACTGATTATTATAATCAGTCAGTGGTCAGACTAGCACCACGTACGTACTATGAATCGTAATGTAGGTAGGTAGGTACCCCCGTAGGTACCGCTACTTAATTTCAAATTCTATCTTTGCCGTGTGCGAACAGTGAAAATGCGAGAGTCCTCGCTGACGGTCTTCCAATTAGATTTAGCTTCAAAATGAGCGTTCTAACCCGTTTAAAGTCTAACAAAGTTCTATTGGATGTGTGGAAAGTTCGTTTTGGTCTCAATGAGTTTGTCTGCGCCCTGGGAACGGAGCTGGCATGATTTGGTTGCTGTTTGTTTTCTGTGCAGGTTCGTTTCTGGATTTTAATTTATCGGAACTTTGAAACATCCACCAATGTTCTTCGGTCCGATTTGTTATAAAATAATTTAATTAGATCATATACCTGTAGAGAAAAAGCTCAAAGCTAGGACATCAAGTATTTTCTACCGCTCTTTAGAACTTCATAACATACAGTCATATTATGCTGTAGGTACTTACCTACCCTAATATGTATACGATATGTACCTATATAAAGATTTCTAAAACTCAATTTAAATAAGTAACCTGATAGATGCGTAAAGAAAATGCAATCCCTAATTCTACTGTTACACCACTGTCAGTCTAAATATTTAGTCCAATCATTCTAGAGAAAGGTTAATACACCTCTTTTCTTTAAAAACCATTCATTGAACGTGATTCAATTCAAAAACGAGGAATACGAGTTTTTTTTGTGTAGACTCAATAAGCGACCATAACGTAAGTACTAAGAAAAATAGTGGCTCAATACAAACCACTCACAAAACGAACTCGGGTAGCACAAAATAGTAAACACTAAAAAGCTCAGACCGATTGACTCTAACTCAGTTTCAGTGGGACTGAAACTCTCATTATGTTAATCACTGTGTACGTACCTACCTATAAAGTTAATTTTGATCGTCTACATGCTGCCACTGCTGATTGGTCTCTTGTAGTAGTAGAGCTCTTTGTGAAGGGCTCGTCCGGGGAAGTACTTTGTTATAGGTGTTGGTAACCACTTCACATTAGGTGGGCCATTGGCTTGTTTTATTAGTAATCGCATAAAAATAAGTCATCACGATTGGAAGGCAGTGCTCAGAAAATGCTGCAGCGATCCTCTGCGTTCCCTTATTTGTATTTGTTGTTTGCGGACGACAGATGTGGCGCGGCGGGCGAATGTCCGCCTGCGACGCAGAGGTTGCGGGTTCGATTCCCGCCCTGGGATAAATGTTTGTACGATCTGCAAATATTTATTCCGAGTGTTCTGGGTATTTTCTATGTATAATAAAAAATATCTATGTAAGTAATATAGTATTGTATTAAGTATATCAGTCATCTAGTACCCATAACACAAGCTCTGCTTAGCTTGGGGCTAGATGATGCTGTGTGGATCGTCCAGCATTATTATTATTATTTATTTATTTATTTATATTTTATTATATCCTCGAAAAGTAATGGACAGATATTCTAGGTCCGTGTGTAAAATGTCCGTGATGATCCGGAATCACCACGGACATTTTTTTTAGTGCCGGTGTATACATATTACTTCTATACCACTCGAATCTTTATCCTGACTGGCTGAATGACATGTAGAAAACGCACAGCCTAAACTACTGGTCGTAGAGGCTTGAGATTTTTAGGGTATGTTCATTTTGATGCGTAAAGGTGTTCTAAGAAAGAAATTTCGGATACAGCGGGGGTTGGAATTCGCACGCATTTCGCTGGTTACTATAGGAAACCGGTAAGCTCATAAGGTACTTCTCACGTTAGTTAATTCATTGCAATGCAACATCCACGAACTGGCCCTAAGCCAATCAATGAATATTAATTTCCAGTAGGTGTTCACTTTCACAGCAAGGTGGAAACGGCATGTGAACCTCACCTACTTACATTGAATGCAAAATAGATGATGACAATCTACATCCTTGATTCCTTGTAAGGACGAGTTGGTAGAAATTTCCCTTTTCATTCGTAGGTATTTAAAAATTTTACTACTACTACATAAATTCATAGCCGTGTTTTTTGTGAAACGGAGAAATAGGCACGGACGTAGTACTTCCCTTGACGGGCCCTTCACAAAGAGCTTTACTACTACTACTAAAGATTTTGTGAATAAATAAATATTTGTGGATTTTGTCAAATTGAACATCGTTATATAAAAAGACGTTTATTTTTAATAGCTACCTTCAATATACCTACGACACAGAATATAAATAAATAAGTACTACATAAAGTCGTACACGTAAGTACATTTCCTTAGATGTTTTCCTGTTTGCAATTCAACTCAAGTCGGATTGGCTCTTCACAGGTTAAACTCTCATGTAGTTAGAGCAGGTTCTTCAGGGATTTCTCGTGATTAAGTGAAGCCTGTTTGAAAACTTGTGAGAATCTCTAAAGACTACGTAAACTTAGGTTGTCTATTTAAAAGCTCTTTCTTTACGGCATTAACTATCATCATCAGCCTAAAAAGCTCGCTGCTGGAGGTAGGTTTTTCTGCAATGCTTTTTACAAAATAGCTAACTAATAATTTGACTTTAAATCAAATAAAACAAATTAATATTAGCAGATTTCATGGCTTAGTAAAATGGGTTGGAATGCTAGGGGCTCTATTTAATCCTAAACTAAGTAAAACACAGTTACTTGATATAATACTTAGATACTTTGTTTTTGCAAATATTTCACACAGAACAAATATCTATTTTGATCACACAAAATGTCTGTTTTTGGTGGAGATCGAACCCACAACCTACAACGCAGAAGGCATAATAACTGAGCTGCCAGGCCAGTCAGTTAAACATATATTTTTTGTGTTCTAACAAAGCCAATAACAGATTTTCATGAGTAAAAAAGTAATACATACGATTTCAAAGATTTTTATATTATCCCAAAATAATAATAATAATAATGCTGGACAATCCACACAACATCATCTAGCCTAAAGCCACGCAGAGCTTGTGTTTACTTTAGATGACTGATAAACTTAATACAGTACATTACATACACAGATATTTTTTTATTATTCATAGAAAATACACAGTTTTTTTTTTATTAAGTGCATGTTAGCACTATAAATCTAGAATTTAGATACAATTGTACCATGTATTCTTAGTTCTATATTTTTCTAGCTGTGACGGCGGTAAAATGGGATGCACCGATACCGTACGACCCCGTCTGGCTGGCCAGTGTTCAGCAGTACCCCCCGACGACAACGCTCAACGAGACCAGGCTATGGGGATGGGGCTGGGTGTACGAACAAGACGTACAATTCATGCTATTTACAAGGTAGACACTCAATTATATTACTCATTTAGTTCACAAAATTAAATACATTTATTTATCACACAAACTATAGTTTTTTTTTTAAATAAAAAAACGCAAATATGATTATTTGGAACACAACAAATTTTATTTGGAACAATATGAAAAACGATGATATCCGCAGGAGTAATATACTGTGTCGCGAATATAATTTTTTTTTTAAGTCGATACCGAGGTAGATACTTGTATGCTGGTAACGCGCTTGGACTAGATTCACCTGGTTCATAAGACCTTTCAAAGTAGGTAGGTAATAATAACAACAATTAGCAAAGAACATAATAACCCTAAGATAAGCAAAGCTTGTAATATGGGAAGATGCCTGATTTTTTTGTGAACTCAAACAGTGCTTAGAATATGTGTTCATCACAAATTTTCTTGGTGGGATTCGAACCTACAAACTACATCGCAAGGTAGAGTTGTGATGGCGTTCAAGCTGCTGTGAAATTTTCGCGGTTTTTAAAAGTAAATTTTATAAGAAAGACATCAACGCGCTTTATGTCTACGCCGTAGACCCCAATCGTAGACCTGCATCGTTGTGTTGCTGGTGACAGCTGCTATTAGTTGTCACACATTGATAATTGATCAAGTTCGTCAAAGTCAAAAAGCACTTATTCAGTAATATCCGCATAAAAGAAGAAGAAAATCATCTTGAAACGTATTAAATTTAGATGAATCTAAGCGACATAAATTATTACTTGAATTTAACACACTTATTGAGTTATCAGAATGAAACTATAACAATTTTGCAAGTTTTAGTCCAAAAATAAATATGTTAAATTTATGTGCGCAATGCCAACGCTGTCAAACGGTGAAGGAAAGCATCGTGAAACCAGTTAGTATTCTAGCAGCGGCGATGGGCTTGCAACCCGTATGGAATACCAACTACTGCAAAATGTGGGTTTGTACCAAACATAATATCTAGACATACATCTGACCTTGAACATCCTCAAAAAATCTCGAGTAGATGGTACTAAGAGATCGGAAGGGATATCCACCATGCTTGGGGATTATAGCCGTGATGCTAATATATATTTTTCTTTTTTTACTATTCAACTACTATTTATTTTTTACTATTCAACGATATCTCGCACGTATTCAGGTAGGTACCATTTTAAAATGGTGTCAGTTCGCTTGAGCAGACCATTGTAAAGTAATTTGACATTATTAACATTGATGACACCTTTCTCTAAGCCTCATTACATAAATTCGATTGAACGGATCGTAAACTTGTTCATTTATGAGTGTGAAAGTACTAGTCACAAGAACTAAACAGGCATACTTATATATAAAATATCTCATACAAATAAGAATTTAACAAGACACTCATGCGAGGTTCTTTGAAGGAAAACTATTTAAGTAAACTCCTGTTAGATAATTTAAGCTTACCTTTGTACATGTATGTTGTAATGTATCCAAAATTATTTTTGTTCTGAGTCACTACTTGTTTGGATCTCTAGATAGTTTGCAACAACCTGCAGATAGCTCAATTGATTCAGGTGTGTGTTATATATTTTGAAAATTGTAATCCTTAATGTAAATAAAGGTCTTCCTATGGTGATATTTGGTCTCCACTATACATAGGCGTTAGTGATCAGTTTATGAAAAGTCACCATTTTTATGATGTGTAAAAAAACAAGCCTTTACTTTTGTATTTATTTATTTATTTAATTCTTTATTGCACTAAAATAAATTTGTACAAAAGGTGAGCTTAATGCTCGATGGCATTTTCTACCAGCCAACCTTGACAGGTAAGAATCAGTGGTTGGCGTGCTAAAACTAAACAAAAAGGTATATAACATATTATCTACTTACTATAACCTAATTATACATACCTACATAACAATTTATCTAATTATAAAACAACATAAATACATATACCTATATATATATTATAATAAAAACAAGTACAAAATACATATATGCAATGTACATAAATACTAAACATAATAGTTTACCTATATCAAATATTACATTATTTTACTACCTTATATATTAAAATAAATAATAAATATTATAAGGAAGAACTAAAATAAAAATCATGCACAAGGCATTTAAAAGCTGGCTTGGACGATGCCTTTTTAATATGGAGGGGTAGGGCATTCCACAGACCTACCGCTACCACCTCGAAGGAGTTTCCCCGATAGCCCGAGGAATGTAAGGGAGTTGATAGGCACAATGTGTCAGTAGATCTTAAATTACGATCGTGAGCGTCGGAAAGGTAAGAAAATTTAGACTTTAGATACTGAGGAGAATTTGGATCTTTTAAAATAGAGAAAAGGAGACACAAAATCCTCATATTTCTTCTCGCTCTGATTGGAAGCCATTTAAGTTTCCGACGATAGGTGGACACGTGATCATATTTGCGAAGCCCGTAAACAAATCTGATGCAAGAGTTAAGCAAGCGATCCAACTTGTTGAGATAATCGGCTGAAAGATCGAGGTAAGCAACATCTGCATAGTCGATGATAGGAACTAGGAGGGTATTAACTAACGATATTTTGGTTTTCTCAGGAAGAAAGTTTTTTAAACGTAAAATAGAATGGAGTGACGCAAAAAATTTTCGGGACACCTCTTTTACTTGTGCCGACCAACTCAAGTTTTCATCCAGCAGAATACCAAGGTCTTTAACTACAGGTGAAAAAGGGATAGGGATAGAGTTAAAATGCAGAATAGAAAGATTTGAGTGATTCACTTTAGCTAATTGACGGGAGCTTCCGATGATAATGGCTTGACATTTGTTGGGATTAACCTGAATCCCATAGTTAGCTGACCAGGATAGAAGTTGGAGAAGATCTTCATTGAGAGCTGCAATGGAATCGTTCAGGCGATCGACTTCAACGTGATGGTAAAGTTGAAGGTCGTCCGCATAAAAATGATAGTGACATTGTAGTTTAGGAGAAAGCATGTTAATAAATAATGAAAATAATAAGGGAGATAGTATACCACCTTGCGGGACCCCGGCATCCAATTCACTCCAGTCAGAAAAAGTCTGACCGTTACGAACCGTTTGTCGACGCCCCGAGAGGTAAGAAGAGAACCACTTAACAGATAAGGGAGAAAAATTTAAATGCTCTAAAACAGCCAGAAGTAGCTCGTGGTCCACAGCGTTAAACGCGTTGCTGAAATCGACCAATACAAGTACAGTCACCTGAGATAATTCCATGCTAGCCCTTACATCTTCGGTTACCTTGAGAAGTGCGGTAGTAGTGCTGTGCCCTACTCTGAAACCAGATTGGAAGGTGTTGAACAATTCTCTCTCTAAAAGAAACTGAGTAACCTGTTTATGGACTAATGACTCGATTGCTTTTGACAAAAAAGGGAGGATGGAGATTGGTCTAAAATTATTGGGAAGGAGGGGGTTTGGGATTTTTGGTAAGGCAATAACATGGGCTTGTCGCCATTGGTCAGGGAAATTTCCAGTAGACAGCGAAAAATTTATAATATGGACAATGGTTGGAAGGATGTGGTCAGAGAGAAGAGTAATCATTATGCGTCCAATATCATCACTACCGACTGCCTTAGATTTAAATGACAGCAGACACTTTTTAACAGAGGCTTGAGAAACAGGCAGGAAATCAAACAGGTCAGTGTCTGGCCGCGGGAGATCATGAATTTCAAGAAGTGTGTCATATTTCGTGGAGGAACTAATTTTGATTGTTGAGGTGAAATGTAAGTTTAGAATATTGAGATCTATTGGGATTTCCTGATTAGATGATTTTGATTTGAATATGCCAAGAGACCTTAAAAACTTCCAAATACCAGCAGGAGTAGAGAGTTCTATTTGTTCTGCTATGTACCGGCGTTTCGTGTTACGACACACCAAGTTACAGCGATTTCGTAATCTCTTATATACATCCCAGTTTTCCTCCGTCCGATTTTTTTTGTATTTACGGAAAGCTTGATTACGTTTTGACATGGCTTTGCGAATAGCGTCAGTGATCCACGGGGTAGGTCTGTGTTTAATTCTGACAGGACGGACAGGTGCCAGACGATCAAAAATGTCTATGACATTTTTAGTCAAAAGGTTGACTTTATCCTCCACAGTGGATAGATCATCGACAGCTGACCAGTTTAAGCTAGCTGCTACGTTATCCAATTTCATCTTATCCAATTTACTAAAGTTTCTTTGATGGAGAACTATGGGTGTGAGCTTAGGGATTCGAAATTTAAGAGAAGCATAGATTAAATCATGTTTAGAAAAAGCGGGAGCTGATATCTGACCGTGCGTAGATATTCTGTCAGTATCTGAGGTTATGATCAGGTCCAACAGGGAGTCATTTGTAGCAGTGTGGTGGGTGGGTGAAAGGTCCAAAAAGTTAAGGTTAGAAGAGTGGATAATGGACCTCAACTTAGTAGCTCGTGAACACGTATCTGGGTTAAAATCCCCCATAATTAGAAAGCGAGAGTAATCCGATGAAATATTTTCTAGTGCTGTTTCCAAATTTGCATAAGGGATGTTAGGGGGGACATATACTACGCCTAACACAAACTTAATTCCGACGTCTATTTCAATAAATATAAACTCTGGAGATCCACTATAGGCAGAAGGGGATTGCAGAATTAGTTTATATGGGATATGACTTTTCAAGTAAATAGCAACTCCTCCCTGCCTTTTCTCAGTGCGATCATTGCGAATTAATACAAAACCGGGTAACGGGAAGTAGCTGGAAGGGAGAGTAGGCTTCAAAAAGCTCTCGGAAACAAGTACTGCATGTATCAGCTCTGAGTCGAAGGAATCAAGGACATCAATGTAATGAGCTGGTACGCTTTGCGCATTAATGTGACAGACATTAAGATTTTTTGGGAAAGGTTCAAAAACCTCTTTCAACTCATCGCCTAATGTTTTAAAATGGACATCCAAACCATCAAGAGAAACGTCCTCAGCTGTGATAAATGAGTCATCACTAGAACAGAGTATATTCGTTGTAGTCATGCAAAAATATTATACTTATCTTCCTTAATACAATAATAATAATAATAATAATAAAAAAAAAAAAGAATATAAACTACTTTAAAACGTTACTATTAAAGCAACGTTAAATAACTAAACCTAAAGTGGCACTATCACCACGAACTGTTTGCAATAACCTATTGGCTAAGTGGGTACAAAATACAGTAAATAAAGAAAAACATGCTTACTACTCAGCACAACATTTCGTGCGCTAAGAATTAATAAAATTAACATTTTAACTAAGTGAGCAAATTGATCGCATTCACGGTCGTTACCTACTAATTATGCATAATAAAAAATAAAAAAATTATAATAATAACCAACTATGAATCTAAAGATCCAAAATTATTATTAGATTATTGTAGATGGTTTATAAAGAGTCAGGTCAACTTTTTTGTCATCCATACCCCTATTTACAAAACGATGGGGTAGACTTGCCTATCCGCATACCGTCGAGTCAGCTTAATCCACATCAACACGTGAGCCGACTAAGCCACACGGTCTTTACCTTTACCGTTAGAAAAATTTAGTGGTACAAGACCAGATTCCAACCCGCAATCTTAGGATTAGGTGTGGTTCCTACCAATAGACTACCAATGCTCTCGCATATGTGTACTGCCAACAGGGGCCCATAATTCTCTCAGCGCATAATTAATCAAATTCAAATTACGATCGTATCAAACTACAAATTCTTCGAAACTGACGTTTCAGTTGGAGACAGACACAACAACTGCTCTAATGTAATCACTTCTCTAAGGGACCGATAGGCTGCTCATGTGTCACACAACACACGGCGCGGGTCTAATGTGATTCTGCTGTTAGATACCTACATATAAGGATAAAATTAGGCTTGTATCTTACAGCCGCGTTATTTCACAAAATATTTATCTACCTATTCACTAAATGCATCAATATAGATTACGCTCCGCAGTCTGGTAAATTGGTTCTGTTGTGTCGTAAAAGTTTATTTGCTATTTTTGTATGTCAATCCCGTCCAGTAGTCGGAAAGCAATTATTTCTACTATATACCGTATAGAACGCTATTTCGGACGTGACTTTGCTATTTATTTACATATTGTACGTATTTGAACGTAATTCTATAATTTCTAAGCGAATGAGCGTAGCAAAATGGAGAATCTATGAAAAAAGCTGTGGATGTTGTTCTGAATTAGTAGCGGTATCAGAGAAACGCTGCTTTTATAGAAAAAAATGTATTATTTTTTATACAACATGCTGATGGAAAAAGCAAATGGGCTACATTAAGTGGTTACCATTTATAACATAGCATTGTCTCGCAGGTCCATCAACCTGAGACATACAGGTGTTAAGCCGTAAGGCATAATGAGCCTGTCATTTCACCGGCACCCATATAATCCCTTCAAACCAGAACACAACAAGCAGCTTGATGACAGAAATAGGTATGGTAGTATACAACATTACAACGAACACTAACACAGCAAGAACTCAAAAATCATGAAATTGTTACATAAGTTCTCTT
Organism: Electrophaes corylata; assembly: GCA_947095575.1. Classification (NCBI taxonomy): domain Eukaryota; kingdom Metazoa; phylum Arthropoda; class Insecta; order Lepidoptera; family Geometridae; genus Electrophaes; species Electrophaes corylata. Next base: position 10,178,302 of record OX352699.1, on the reverse strand, counting down.
ATTTTTGAAGTATTTGTCCTGTAAATATTTATTGTAACGCTATAGCGTTACATACGCTATTTTGAAAGTTAAGAATGATGTATTTTTGTCAGGGTATATATTGTTTCACTGTAGTACCTAAGTACTAGTACTGAGTCATATCAAATTCTAATGTGTGGTTTTTAACTATTTCAGGCGAAACCCTTACGAATTCCAAGTGCTCAAGATCAACGACTCTGCTTCTCTTACGGATTCAAACTTTGATTTTAACAAAAAAGTGAAAGTACTGACTCATGGATGGTTAAACAATGGTTTTGGACCCATGCCTGAATCGATCAAAGAAGGTTGGTAACTATAGGCTAGTGTTACCGGTGCCAAGGCTTTAGTAGGCAAATTGAATATTGATTCCCCAACAATATAGTTATTTGGAGAACATCGCCAGCATACCAATCCAATTCAGTACCATCAGTCAAAACTTTTTTTTTAAAAAAACTATAGTATGTAATAGTATGGTAGATTTTAGAATGGGTAGGTACGTAGAATTATAATTAACTTTTAAACCCATAGCACAAGCTCTGCTTAGCTTGGGGCTCGATGATGCAGTGTGGATTGACCAGCATTATTATTATTATTATTAATGTTACGTACAGTTAACACCAACTATGCCTGAGTATTTCTAAAATAATAAGATTTCTTTTTAGAGGTTGAATTTCAGGAATTTTATATCATGACGCATAAACACGAAGATTGAACACGTTGTGTTTTTTAAAAATATGCTAGCTTAAAATCTCACCAATGATTAAATACCTAACCATTGCTATTCAGTGATACAGGCATATACAAAGGCCACAAGCAATATTTTTCCAATTATTTTTTGTTCGTTTAATATTTTAATACTAAAACAACGTAGCATGGTTCGCTTGTTATGTTGCCATATTGCACAAGCCAATATGGACCTTTTTAGGCATAGTAGGTAAATGCTTTTGTAAAAATTGGTATGTAAATCTGTTAGAAGGCAAAAAAATCTCTTACCAATTTCTAAAAACGCTACTCTACTCTACTGAGCTCTTAGTAAAAGGCTCATCTGGGGGAGTACTGCCATCATGTCTCCCGCCATGCAGAGCTGCTGTGTTCCAGTTTGAAGGGTGAAATTATAGGCACTACCTGTATGCCTCAGGTTGATAAACGCAGAGCTGTGCATCATAGGGCAAGTTCAAATGCAATGTTTTGTTATATAGGTGATGGTATCCACTTGATATCAGGTGGTCCATCCATCCACCGTCTGTTTCTTCCATCCGCAAAACCAATTTTTTTGCAATATTAAATTTCCACATGGCAATGAATTAGCTGTGTGTACTAACAGATGTGCAATAGATGTGCAATGCAATACGTCTATAAGTTTTGGTGTTTGGTAAAGCTACTTCAACGTTTCAGCATACCTCAACGTAAGTGATCTTAACATCATAGTGGTAGACTGGGGCAATGCAGCGATGGTGAACTACATCCTAGCCAGTTACAACGTCGCATCAGTCGGTAGAATCCTGACGGAGTTCCTCAACTTCCTGATCGGAGAAGGAGTGTCTATGGATGATGTACATCTGATCGGACACAGCCTGGGGGCTCATGTGGTGGGCATTGCTGGAGCATATGTGAAGGAAGGTCCTATAGATACTATAACTGGTAAGATTTATCGTCAATGAATGTATTACTTACATTTGCGTGCATTTTAAGATGAAATAAATATAACATTTGGGTCGCCTAGAGGTATTGGCGGGACGATCTTGATGCTTTTAGCGGATGAGACGATGAAACAAGACTTTGCTCTTTGAAGTCTTTGGTGACACTGCCATTAAAATTTAGTTTCACTAATTTATTTATATAAAAGGAAATGGCTGTCAGGCTATCCATTCAATACAAACTGCGGTTGACCGCAGAGTTCGAATTTGTCAATACGTCTCCAATTATCGATGCGGGTTGATAAATCAGTCCAAAATAAATTCCTATATGGTTAATTACATAACTCGCAGTAGGCGTTGACTTTATAGAATTCATTTGACCCCAGTCATTTTTTTGCGGCTAAGCTGAACATAATACTAACCTACAATTGACACAACCTACTAAAGAAAATTGTATAGGCAACAAAAAACATGGCATATATCCTGTTTTAAATCTCTTTAGCTGTCTAATAATTGTTGCAAAAAGTTTGTGTCTCTATTTTCCTTTTCAGGGCTGGACCCAGCACTGCCTCTCTTCACACTGGGCAACAAAGATGCTCGCCTGGACAAGCACGACGCGCGCCACGTTGAAGTGATCCACACATGCGGAGGTTATCTCGGTTTTGCGTCTCCATTAGGACACATCGACTTCTACCCTAACGGCGGTACCAGACAGCCGGGCTGTGGTTTTGATTACAGAGGTTTGTTTTTTATTTATTTCGTGTTAACGACGACGGTATTGACTGTTTTTGTTTATTAGACCAATTAAAAGAATATTTCTCCTGACTGGCTGACTAATTGACATATAGACAACGCATAGCCTAAACCACTGGTCATAGAGACTTGTAATTTTCAGGGTATAATTGTCGTGGTGCGTATAGGTGTATTAAGAAAGGAATTCCAAAAAATCAACCCCTTAACGAGTTCAGCGGGTTTCGCTACTTAGTAATAAAAAATTGAAGATAAAAAAAACCAGCTCTAATCTAAGTAAACCTTACTATTTGAAGCCGATAACTGATAAAAAATATTAGTAAGAAGTATATATGATATGAGAAAAGTGGGTATTCAGACATTGCCGATTCCAAATAAAGGTTATTTCCGACTATCGACGGGCGTTGGGCCAGAAGCAAAATGCATTCCAGTTCTAAGAAAGTGGAAGACGCTCTTTGAACTAAAAATATCTTCAATATTCTTAAAATTCAACTGCACTTCGCTTATTTACAAAGATTTATGGCCTCACTAACGATATCAGTAATAAAGGTGAACTTCCGATCTTAACAGCGTTATGCACTTGACTGGTAGGTAGGAAATAGGTGCTAGAAATCGGGTGGCGAGGTAACCCGTCTTGAAAACCTTTTCACCTGCATGAGTGAAAAAGTTAACACGGTATAAATCATCTACAATAGATGCAAAGGCCTGTTTACTTACTTAGAGACGTCATGTTTCAGGTCTTTGTGCACATAATCGAGCGCACATGTTCTTTGCGGAGTCCATCATCTCAGGAGTGCCGTTTACCGCCGTGAGGTGCGAGGATTACGATGAGCTCTACTACCAGGGCTCCTGCAAGGGGACCGGCGAGAAACTTATCATGGGCGGCTTTGATATACATTATGGGTAAGACTTTTATTCTTAGCACCTTTAAAATGCTTACATACTAGACCTGTAAATAAAAGACTCGACTACACTAAGATGAACACGTTTCTCAACTCTCGAAATGGTATAACACAATGATATTATATACTATAAAGAACATCATTGGTATTACAGCATTAAAATAAACTTCTAGGCTTGGTCGCGAGAAACTGGCGCTTAGATTCACCTAGATTTAAGACGCTTCAAGATGATCCCTGCGGATTTTACTGAATAAAAGCTTTTTAACTTTGACTTCTTATAATCTAAATATTATAGATAAGAGGAGGTAAAGTTTGTGAGCTTGTGAGGTTGTAAGGTTGTAAGGTTGTAAATCTCTGGATCCACTGAACCGATTTTGAAAATTCTTATAATAATAGAAAGCAACGTTATCTGTGAGTTACATAGGCTATATATTAATCCGAAAAAGGAAAAGTAAAAAGGTTTACCGCCCAGCGAAGTGGGCACGGGTCAGCTAGTTCTATACATAATAATATATCTTCATCTATACCAACCATAAGAATCTTTGCCCTGACTGACTGACTGACATATATATAACGCACAGCCTAAACAATTGGTCGTAGAGACTTGAAACTTTCAGAGTATATTTTTCTTGGTGCGTAGAGGTATATTACGAAAGTAATTCCCGAAATTCAACCCCTAAACGGGTACTGCAGTGGTTGAAGTTTGTATGAAAACAACTTCGCGCGGGCGAAGTAAACTCAACGTAACTTTGGAATAGTTTCATTTCTTATATCAAAAATGTCTATGATAATTAGGCATTATATAAAGAGCTAGTAGTACTAATACAAAAGAAAATAATTAAGAAAATTAATAATAGTTAAACAATGTATTGGAACCTGTCTAACTACTAGGTGAACAAATAGACCCCCAAGTTTGAAAATACTAAGCGAAAACTCTAAACTTTAAATAACATTTTCACAATATAAGCTGTTACATAAACTTTACTACCAACCCTTACAAATCCGTCGTACAAATTACTCGCAACAAAAGAAGTCTATTCCGGGCGTTCAAGTACACGCCATGTTTAATTAAACAACGCATTAAGTTAAATCACTGAGATCAACGTTCATTGTTGCAGGAAGGATGGAATTTACTACCTCAAGACGAACTCCGAGAGGCCCTACGCAATTGGTGACATCGACCCGAATTTATAAACATTGTCTTGGGCACACTATCGAGGAATCGGATTTTGGACCCTTTAAATGATATTTCTCATCCTAGTGCAATGCCACGCGATTTTGTTCCTATAATGCCATTTTCAGATTCAATACCTACTCAATACATTTTATGTTTTCACATTGGTAGAAAAGTATGGTGGATACATAACCACAGAAGAAATTGTTACAATATTGACACACTAAACACTAGGGTTACTATATTTATCTACAGTAGATACAAATTTAAATAAAATACTAAACTTATCTATGTAAAGGTATTAGAAATTATGTCTAAAATAATTACTTTAGTACTTAACACGAACAAACTAAATATCATGGTTCTACATACAATATTAGACCGAAAACAATCAATAAAATAAATTAGTTTAAGTTTAAGAAAAATTATTGCACGAGGAAATGGTATTTTAGATCCCTAGTGTAGAAAAAAAGTATTTTGTACTTGTTACCATTATTTATTCAGCACACAATAAAATTGTAGTTACACATAAATTTTGCAAAAATCCGATTTCCTGATGGCAAAGTAATACACATTTGCCTATTACAACTAATAAATATAATTGCGGAATACCTAGTAGCAATATTCCATTTGAATTTTGATGTCTCGTTAAATTGAGAATTTAGAGATTAGGTTAATTGAATAATAATAACTTATTCGGAGTGACTAGCTGTTTTGACAAACCATGTGTCATTTTATTTATAGAATTTTAAAGTTGTTTCTACAGTTCAATTCGAAGTGATAAACTTTTATCGTCAAAGGGAATTTAATTTGCAGTTGCATATTGCTGGCGTACTCCCAAATCTTGGATTATTTTAATAAGTTTTCAGACCAATAAGTATTTAAGTATTTATTGATTTGTTGTTGTAGAAATATTTATTATTCAGTTTGCCAAGCAGTTAATTTATACCTGTTAGATTTTTGTGTTCACAAAAGAAATAGAATTCAGTTTTTGCATTCGATTTATTTTAATCTTGTGTACACAATATATTTAAATATATTTTTAGATATTTATAAGCTTAATTATATGTAGTTTGTTAATTGTATGTTGTATAGAAATATATTTATTTAATTTGTTTTCTACCTATAGTAAAGACCCGCACTTTACTATAGGTAGAAAAAGTTATGATAAAATATGTAGATATAAGGTAGATAGGTTAAATATTAGATGTAAAATATTTGTATATACTAAATTACTTCCGTTATAATAAAATAAATTATAATAACCTTCTTAATGTGTATTAAAATTGTATACTTAAGTATTTATTATACATGTATACCAGTCTAGGCGGGTTGTATTTTGCCTCTCCTTCGTGTTTTACCGCGTAGTGTTTTTTATTTATTATGTGTGGTTACGCCATTAGTTGTATTTTGAAACGTTAGCTTCTTTTATTTAAGTACCTAGAATAAACCATTTTTTCATAATATCTTTCCTTTCTGTTCCATAAAAAATATTCTAGCTAATTCATAAAAATATACCAATAGATGCTTACAAAACATTTGTAGTGCCATATGGATTGAACCTGCGCTTACGTTTCAGCCGGAGTCGCAGGAGCCAAAGCCGTCACTGCATAAAATTGTTTTGACGTTACAACTTAGGAGTTTTCAAGACAAGCGGACATATGGATTATAGCTAAGTGTGCTTTTTAAGGTGCATCTACAATTTTGGCAGTCAAACGTTTAGATACCCAACAATAAAAAATACAATCAAACATTGAACAACATAGCGTTCTCCAACAATATTGCTCACCTGCCGACAGTACCACTTTACTTTCAAAACGCAGCATAAACTTAAAAATGCATTCGGACGCAACCAATTTTTCGTTTCGCTCCACAAACATTGAGTTGCTCAACCGTGCATACTTAGTCGAAAATTCTATGTATTTGTATTCCCGGTAGGGTGGACCAGACACCGGTGGAATATTAACCGTCGCCCACGAGAAATAATGTAGCATAAACCGCCGCAGCGGGACGTGCATGAGCCATGCACCGAGAATATATGCAGGGCTACCTACCCATCAAGACTAAATTCTTATCCTAATGTCAAAATTTTTGAACTTTATTTCAGGATAAGCTGGCATCAGAGCCCGTTAGACTGAAAACTTATTGTGTGATGTAAAATTTTAGAAAGTTCGTGCATATTTACCTCAAATCAGCCAGCCCGGCTAAGATGTGCAGCGCGAATAAATGTTGTCTATACTCGTTATCTCGTGCAAAAAAGAAATATCTCTTTATATCTTCCTGTGCTAACATGGTAGTGCCAAAAATCTATCCCGTTCTGTCAAATGAAGACTTAATGTTAATGTTTAGCTTGTCTGTGGGTTTTTTATCTATAATTTCTAAGATGTCTATCAATAGAAAAAATATCTCGTGTCAAGCGCGACATATATCGCGTTGCACATCTTAGACCGGCAGGATTATAGAAGACGGCAAGAGATGGGGTTGGTTTTAGATATTTGGCCAACCCTAGCTCAAATAATCGCACATTGCCCAACCTACTCCATTCTCAGAGAACACATTGGAAATTCGGACGAATACGGTACCATCTTGCGTCCCTTCCGATGTGCGGACATTTCGCCTCAATGGTATTGTGTTTACCCACAGATTGTCGATAAAAGCTCTATTTATACGGTGGAATTGGCACAGAAACGGTAGTAGTAGATAATGGTAAGTACAGAAATTACTGTTTCACTTTTCTTCAAAAGATCAATAAAATATTATTTTTGTGATGTTTTTGGCCAATGTCAAAACTGTTTAGCTTTAACTTTATGTTTATTCAGAGTAATATTTTTTACATATTCTACAGTTTCGAATCAGCATTGGCGCAGTCCTGTTTTTTTTATTAAACTTTATGGAACAGGTTATTTCCAGCTTGTATGTATCTGTAATTTTAACGGAACCCATACCCATCAAACCGGATTAGGTATAGCAACACCATTTGGCGATAGAAACAGGCATGGTAGTAGTAATTCTCCGGACCAGCCCTTCACACAGCCCTACGACTACTAAATGAGACTGAAGGTTCTTTATTATGTCGATATAAAGTGACACAGGCTGTACCTATGTGTACCAACACGTCTTCGCAACTGTTAGTTCAGGGAATGGATACAACTGAGCTGTTTTCTTGGAAATGTTAAGTTCGTATTTGGGCTATTTAGACATGTCTAGTTACTATAACCTCTATACATAATATATATTCATATTCATGCTTTACGAGTGAAACACCGTTTGCTCTATCAAAATAATACTTTTAGCACATTTAAGGTTAGACCGCACTATAGCGACACTGCAGCGGAGAGGCACGCCGCGGTGCGATGCGGCAAAATATTCTCCAGGAGGCAACTACGTCGCGCCGCGCCGCGCCGCTCCGCTGCAGTGCTACTGTAGTGCGTCTTATTTCTTAGGAAACAGTGGAAAGAATATTTTTCTGGCCGCGCCGCTCCGCCGCCGCGACGCGCCTCTCCGCCGCTGCGCCGCTCTAGTGCGGTTTCACCTTTATTCGAAAAGATCCACATCGTTTATTACTAAACATTTTGAAATTGGAATGTGGATATTGTTTGTAAAATTTTCAATCACCAAAGAGATCAAGCGCAAAAATTGTATAAACAAGTTACATGTTGTATGACAAAGACGCAGAAAAATAAAGAAATGAAAAAACAAAAAAACGCGCGACATGCATTTTACTTTCATTTGTTATTGTTTTCTCAAATACGAATTGTTTACCAAATAAAATGAAATAATTTTTTTTTTAAACTGTCATGGTTTTGATCAATATTTTGGATAGAAACGGGATATCTACCATGGTTTGAGTTTGATTGTTTCCCGATATTTCGGCACAGTTGCATGCGCCATGATCACGGGTCATGGTAAATATCCCGTTTCTATCCAAAATATTAAAATAAAATTGTTGCTGATGCATACCCATATGGTTCAAATATAATCATTAACCTCAATTAATTATTATTTATATGTTTTTATAATATCATTCTCATTTATAAGTTCTTATTCATAAGTTGCACTCATTTATTTTCTCATAGAAAGTGATTTTAAGCTCGAGTGCTTTTGTGAATCCCTTAACTCCTGTAAATATTGGTTTGCTTCCTAGTTAAAAAATCTACTAATAATTTGTCATTTCTTAAAGTCAGTTTCATAATTTCACTTTATTTATCTCTATATTACTAAAGGACACTTGAAAAAACACCGGCTCTGCATTTCTTGCACACAATTTTAAAAAGAAACAGCTCTTGAAAATAAATTCTCTAGCTGGTTACAGGACTGACAAATAAAACGAAGCGTCCACAAGGCTAGGAAAGCTCTTCGCACAACATTACCTACCACCTATATACCCTATGAAATAATAACAGAGACCATAAAATAAATAAAGGTACCTACAGCTTGCGCCAGAAGTAGCTTTACAACTTATGTAGGTGACCAAAAGTGGCTTTATTTAGGTAAAAACCTTACTTATATAAAATCCTACTTATCCTTCTAATAATGAAACTTTACAATATAATAGTTTATACATCAGAAAAACACCATAGGGTATTATTTATAAAGATATTGTATATATTGGCCAAAATATAACGATAAGTGTTAAGTAAGTCGGAAAAAATGAACCACACGGACGAGGTCGCGGGCAACAGTTAATATTAAATAAATAGCGCCTCTTTGCAAAGCAACAGAGTGTTAGTTCGATAGTAGCGTGAAAACCAAATATACCAAATTGGGATATGATTGCCGCGAGCGTGCAGTTTAATTATTATAGTATAATTATATGTAAGTATAGTACTATATAGTAAGTATAGTATACGTATACGTGAGTTTACAGGGATACAGCGACAAAATTGAATAAAAAAGGTGAGAACGTAATTAATATGCTCTCAGTATCATTTACCGCCTTTATGATCACTGGAGTGTTAAGCCACTTCAGATGTAGGTGAGTACTAAACTAACGGAACGTCGGAATTCTCGGCCGCTTCATAACTTCACGTCTGAAAACATCTTGGCATATTACGCTTTTTGTGGCACGCTCTCGAAAGGAGAGCAATTTGTTTAATGGACCAGATAGTTGTTGCCTCTTGTTTTCGTGACATCTTAAGTATATTTGCAGAGAACTATTCAGAACGTTTAAGAGGAAAGTGGAGGTGGATTTTTTAAACAATTCCTGGAGCGGAAAGGCAACTTCCTAGAAGGAATACTATACGTTTGTGGGCAAATTATTGCGTTCCTAGTAGGTAATGAACCTCCTCTAGCAATCATACATTTTGTCATTTTATGGTCAGTATTTTAGTAGAAACATAACAAGGAACTATAGAGCACAATTTCTTGTTCTTGTTTTGTCTATCGTGCAAATTTAATTTTGTTTGAACCTTTATTTTAAGTAGCTATCTGGTGCCCGAGTATTTGTCCCTTTATCTAGTTTTGGGAAGAATACGGGACATCATCTTTAAAAAAATCTAGCGTCTAAAATAATGAGTTTATTTGTCTTATTATTATATGAGAATATTTCGTATATAAACTAAATTTATGTAAAAAATCGGTGAGACTATTCGTTTCTGGAATTTCCGTTGGTGGCCATTATAACATTGAGGAAGGAGGACCTGTCGCACGCGCTCACGGTAAGTATTTTTTTTATTATGTTCTTCTTAGACACCCTTATTAGATATTTTAGTATTATATAGTGCTTGAATAAATTGTCAAGCGTATGAAAACGTTATGCCAATTATTTGCTTTATTTTCATTTTACATAGGTTTTAATTCACACGTCCCCTATTCTTCCCATTTCCTATTACGTAGCGTTCTGACCATACTTTACAACGTGCCGTATACTTCACATTTCTTGAAACGTAGAGTTCAAGAAATGGAACATTAGTTGCAAATTTTTATTATAACTTTTTAAATATTGATTATATATCACAAAAAATACATAATATTCAAATATATGAGTTAGAATACAGAATTAGAACTGGTTTTTCCTTTTACGAAAGGTGTAGTAAAGTGTTTATGTGCTTCATTTATGTTTTTTTCTTGTTTTCAGAACAGAATTTTCAATTTTCAGGAGAATGGAAGCTTGTGGTGCTAGTTACTGCTGAAGATAACCCATTGGACGATAGTATCTTAGTTCAATAAAAGCAAAAACGAGCAATATTGTCCCTCTTTAGGAGCTCCATCGATTAATTCATCGATAGAGAGGCTGGATTTACTAGACGAGAATCAAAATTCAGATGACATTAAGACAACGACGGCAAAGATACTATTACCTATTATAATAAGATGTGTTTTTTATAAAACAAACCACATATATTTTTCAAATACCTATCCCTATTACGCATCCGTGATCCGTGATCTGTCCGGCATCTCATCTTTGGTGTCTCAAAGAATTCAATATTATTCTCTCAGATCCTGTCTCAAATTCGCCTGTTGTGTTTTCAACTACGACACCTGTATATGCTGTATTGTTTTCTGCTGCACAGTATCATATACTGTCTAACACGAGGTGCGAAAAAAAGGTTAGCTACTGCTGATATTGTAGTAAACACGCTGACAAAAAAGTGCAAGAACACAGTTCCTAGGCACAGGTGCATGCAAAAGGCAAGACAGGAAGAAAGGAAGATTTTGATTCAAAATTTATGTAACAGGTCTTTATTATTGATAAAAATATACCTTTGGCGAGTTTTAGAAAATATCTGTGATAGAACTCACGTCCCCTCCTCTGAATATGAGGATGCTCCAACCAACTGCGTCGTCGGAGCTTAGCCCCATCCGCTCAAATCCCACTCTGTGCATTACGTTTGAGATATAATAAAACCTTTGTAGTTTTCCATAGTGTAGGTTACCACTATAAAAACTAATAAATATAAAAGATTTTTACTTCAGTTATTTTAGTCATAGGAATAAGAAAAATGCCGTCGTATATGAACCAGATTTCTGGACTTTCAGATAATCTAAGACCAAAAAAATTGTATTAAATAAGTTTTATTTACCAAATAAACCTAAAAATGCAATGTAGATTTTGATTATTATAATAAAACAGATTTTTCGACATCATTTTTAAAGTTTTTGTTTAATTTCTTAGCCGTTCTAAATCTCTACATCTTAGGAAATGTGTAGTATACGGGACGCCTCGAACGACTACTACTTCTTTGCAAACCGAGAAACGTCCCGTATAGGGGACGTCCATTATCTAAAAAAGTAATAAAGTTAGAATTTTTTTTCTTTTTGTTTCCTCTTTTGTTTGCATCTGACATCCCAAAAACCAATAGTAATTAAGGAAAAACCAAAAAAATGTGCTTGGGTAAATTAAGGGTTAATTAGATTTTTTGTTTTATGATAGTCTACAGATAAGTAAAGGTTTTTATTTAAAAAACATGACATTAGCAAGATTGTCTGTCGAATGACGGACAGGTGCCACAAAGAAAATATGAATAAGAAGAAGAAGTGCTAAATTAAGAGTTTAGCTCAGACTTTAGCTACGCTACGCATTTGTATTTGTTGCGCGTCACGTCACGTGCCACTTTGACAACATTTCTGGACTTTTCTACGAAAGTCATCGTTTTTTAAATGTGACTTAGGTACAGATGGTTATAACTAACATTATGCCGTTAATGACAGATGTCTCAGTTTAAATACAGTAATTGGTTTTTCTTTAGTGCCTTTCCGTCCCATAGAAATCGTACCAAGCCTTGCCTAGGGTAGACATGTTTTACCTACACAACTGAACAAGCCGTTTTAATAGTAACTATTTAGTTAAACAGAAAATGTACTAACTATAGGTACCTAGTGAAGCAGTAATTATTTTAATCTCTAACATAGTTTCCACACTCGCATGCAACTTGGCTTAGTGTTCTCAAATAACCTTCATGTAGAGCTTTATTCTAATGGCGAAGTTATTAAAATGATCTGCAAGGGTTATGGTGCAGATAGACGGACCTCTCATACCTATCAGACTGCACGTTTGCGGTCGGTAAACTCGACCTCACACAGATTAAACATGTTTACTATACTAATTCTGCAGTAGGTCAATGCAAAATCTTTAAAATGCTAAGTTACGATACTGACAACGAAATTCATGCAGTCTTGTCTTGTTTTGACTTGGTTATGTAAATAAGGATGGTTTGATATTTCAAACTAAAGAAAAAAAAATTCTAAAAAAATTAAAGATCATAGTTGGAGTTTCTTTAGATAGTTAAAAATATTCATTGCCTTATTATGTACTGTACGTATAGCATAGGTCTTAGGACTAGATAAATGCATAGGTAAAAGTGTCGGATCAAAGTTGGTATTTTACCAGTTGAGCTATCTTTAAATAATTTCTGCAGACGTTCTGCAGATAGCTTAATGCTGTTCTATGTGTGTATTTGTGTAATACCAATTGTTAGTACTTAGCAGTATTTATAAGTACTTGCACAATTTTTTTTTAAATAAGGAAGAAAATCACCATAAAAAAAATGCTGTTGTGTAGAAGGGGACCGATATACGAACAGCCGAAATAGTGATAGGTAGGTACAAAAAGTGAATAATTGAATGTATGTCATTTAATTATAAGTACTCATTTAAGTATAATGTAGTAAGCTTTTTATAATAATGATATCTTTGATAACTCCTCTTAGATATTCTAAGAACCCCGTAAATCAAAATATTCGAGAAGACACCTTGACCGTTACCATGCCTGAGGTAACGGTTGTGAGCCTATTTTAGAACTGCAAACATGCAGTCCATCTAACTGTGCTAGTAAAGTTTGTCTGTAAGCACCTTAATAGAAAGGAGAGGTAACAAACTTTAACGCGAGAACACCGCAGTTTGCTCTTCGCTTAAACATGTTAAAAGCCACTAACTTTATATTGCCCCTGCTCTTCAGATAATTACTTGTGGTTTCGAAATGTGGATACCTATACTCGTATGTGAACTTTATAAAGGCTGGTTTACACTTCTCTAAGCACAATAAAAGTTCAGAAAATAGATATACAAAGTAACTAAATTATTAAGTAAGTAAATTATTAAGTAAGTACCTAGTCCTAAATTATTCACCATATTCCGATACATTTCTATTTTGTCTACACCCCAGCAAACTCATTGTGTGTTGCTTGTAGAATGTAAGAACATGGCTTAAAACTAGAAGAAAATGCAAGAAACCACAAGAAAAAGAAAAAGGCAAGACACGCTACCCGTAGTACTACTAACGGACACTCGTAGAATGTTTGAAGCATACATCATTTTACTTTCCACGACGAGATGATCAAGTCATTAGACAAGTTTAGTCAGACGTTATAACCACATCCGCAACCTTCGTTCACTAATTGTTTTCAGAACACAGGTAAAGTCGGGTTGCGATACTTGTTTAAAGTTGTTTACACTTCGCCGTTTGTATCAACTTTGATGTGGCAAGTCTGCAACAAAGGACCTACTTTCTGCAGTTTGTCTTTGAGGGCCGTATCATCACGTTTTACTGCGATTCTAAACTGCCACCCTACCGTGAGCTTTTATAGCACGATTGCAAACTGTCAAAAACGACGCCAATATTGCCGTTGCTATCGTGCTTGACAGATATGTAGCCAGAATCTACATATCTGTACAGTGATGTCCTCGTATCCATTGTTTGGGTCTGTTCGGACTGAACTCGTTTCACAGTAGTAGTAGAGCTTTTTGTGAAGTGGCTCGTCCGGGGAAGTACTACCACCATGCCTTTTTCTGCCGCCAAGCAGCTTGCTGTGTTCCGGTTCGAAGGGAGTGGGTGCCAGCGAAATTACATGCACATGAGGCTTAACACCTATATGCCTCAGGTTAATGGACGCTGAGGAGTGCATCGTAGCGTTTCTAACGAGTGTGACCTACGAGGCAATACTTTGTTAAAGGCGACGGTAGCCACTTAACATCAGGTGGGCCATGGGTAAGTTGAATAAGAAGCAAAAGTTTACGGTACAGGCAGATACGGTAATAAGGCAAACAAACTATAGGACTCACGGTTACCCTTAAAATCGTTCCGTTTGGACAGATTCGATGATGATCCTATCGTGATATATGTAGTTTATATTGTGCCATCGAGTTTCTCCAAACGGAACGATCAGTTTAAGAACGTAATGAGATGGTGGTACGGTCCACAGGAAACTATTGAGTGGGTTTTTGTTCTTACTTCAGATTCTGTTCTCTGATTTATATTTCTGCAATGTACTAGTTAATGCTGAATCTAGATTAGTATACCATTAAAATACCAACTTTTAGAGTTATGCAAAGAAACAGTATCGCAACTTTTTGACACGGAGTAGGCACTTACCTAAATTATAATCCAGGACTTTAGTCTTAAAAAGACATAATAATGATCTTGGCTCCTTAAAAGGTTTCTTAGATTAGAGTTGAGTTAAACTCAGAAGATTTTTTTATACTAAAATAATTAAGGAGCGCTTGATGAAGATTCCTGGAATAAGTTGGTTCTTATTCAACTAGGCGAAAGCCGGTATTATGCGAATAAGCTGGAAAAAACTGTTACTTACGGTTTCGTTCTCTAAAGCTCTGTACGATTTTTTTACAAGATAATATAATATGCTTGAATTTCAGCAGTATGCTTGAATTTTAGCTTAATAAGGCTTGTGTAAGGGAAATTTATATATAAGAAAAAGCAAGATATGTATAGCACACACAACACAGCTGTGTTGTGTTGAATCTAAATAATTACATCATGGCACGACGTTAAACTGTTTACAGTAAGAACCTTGCTACCATATAAACAAGATCGAATATCATAGCACAAGTTCAGTGGTGTTTTGCATCATAATGTTCAGTTAATTCATTCATCTCTCGAACCTCGATTACTGCTACGCGCACGAAATTGGCATGCATTTATTCTGAATTTTTAATACTTCTGCCTATCTCAATTCTGTTTTGTGGATTTTTGTTTAAAATTAAGCACCTTAATTTATCATTATTTTTCAACTCACTGTTGCCTAAGGGCTTTGAAATTCATTTGAACAATAATAATTGATCTGTTGTAAATTACAGTTTTCTGAAAAGTGGCCACAGCTTTTTTTGTAACAACCGAAGCATTGATTGGTTCCAACCAACTAGGTTTTAGGAATCGAAATCTTACATACTTGTATAATATTTGATTTAATATTTTAACGCATTTCTACCTTGTTGACTTATCTGTTTTCTTATTAAAATATTAATTGCATTTTTGTTACGTACTTCTTTATTTGATTATTGTAATAAGCTGTACCTAACTTCACATCTTTAATTATAAATTTGGCGTAAATTTGTATTTTCATTTTTGTATTTTTTTAAATGTAATAAGTAGTGTTATTTGTTTCTTAAAACGTTCTTAATATATTCAATAAATGAATACTCTATAAATAAATATTACTGTCTTACTTTATAACAGTCATCCAGAGTGTTTTTTTGTGATTTCGTATAACAGAAAACATAAAAACTCAACCTCAACACTATGATGTCCACTTTTTAGCGAACTAGGTGTTTACGAGCTTTCAAATCAATAAGGATACCTTTATAAACTCTGACAATAATGAACAAAGTTGATAACTTTTAGATCCTAGACTCAGGAATGATAAAGGGTCTGCGCCAAAACCACAAGATTAAAGTCTTTGCGTGATCTCGGAACAAATTGGCCGTTTAATGAGATAGTTCCGAGCGGGAGGCGGATTAGGCCTAAATGAATCAAACTTGCCCAGAGACCGGGGTTCCTCCAATCGATTGCTCTCCTGATATATTATGTACATTCTCTGGTAGTTAGCGGCCATACCCTTAATTATAGAAGGAAAATTACCTACCTACTTTTGGCGAGTATTTTCAGAGCTTGAATAAATGCTATTGGGCTAGCTGAGCTAATAAATTATTATAACGAGGGTACTTGTACTATCTACGTTTTTTCTATTACCTATTTAAAAATTTAAAACCTTTTTGCACCTCTTTAAAGCTTCAATTCCAGCAAATGTTTAAAATTGTATAAGATCAGCTTCGATCAATGATACCCTTAGATGTCACAGGTGTAGTTTGGGTCACATATAAATCATAGCTAAAAGCTGTCCGCGTCAATATTTACTTAGACAGCTACATTTGTTTACTAACGAAGTGAGAAAAAAAAATATAAACAGCTTTAAGTTCAACCTAATTACAACCATGTCACCTAGTAAATAATGTCACTAATGCTAGTCAGTCCAAACATATACTCATATATTGTTTTAGATCAATGGTAAATAAATAACTATAGATATATCGTCGATTTATCATGGCACGTTTTAATAAAAACATATAGCTACAGCTGTTAATATTTTGTTTAAAAATAATATTAAAAATGCAAACCATAGGCAAATAGGTTTTGTGTTTGTGCATACCAAGTACTCCTCTAGAGCGTAGGTAACTCGTACCACGAACAGCAAACCATTTCTGTTGAAAACTGAATGAAGTTTCAAAAGTTTATACATTATACAATGCATGTTTTGAGGGGGTCCACTGGATGGCGCATAGCGGGTCGAGCTTGGCAAGTTTAAGGCTTGGGTACGCGTTCAATCCTATTAAAATAAATTCAAATTTAAACAAGCAAGTTGCGTTTCGACATGTCTTGGTACTTGGTGAGCGAACTGGTTTCCGCAACTAAGCCGTGTTGGTTGGTGTTTGCTAGTCGAGCCACTCAATGTCCTCCAGGAAGACCAACAGCTTACTTACCCTGGCGCAGGTCTCCCTAGGCATATACGGTGTTCCGAAGAAGTTTGCTCGTTAAGGTATCATGCTGCTGTACTCGAGGAATACATGTGCAGTCGTCCTCTGCATAATGGGCTGTCTGTAACACCTAATTTGAATAGGTACTGACCTGTGACAGTCCCTACAAACAGCCGGAGTCTGTCACGTTTCAGGCGCATGAGTTTTCGGGATTATCTTGGGATGAATACCGAGAAAGCCTACTTTGACTACCTGTTCGCCAAGTAGTCTCGGCTGTGGACCCAGGAGCGGACCTGACTGAATGGCAGAGGTTTGAATGGCCCTGGTCCGACTGTTTGTATTTCCGAGCCTTTTCTATAGCCAGACTGTACTGTATACCTACCGCACAAAAGTTACGAATTATGCAAAATTATTTGGCAAAATTTTGCGTCAGCAATTCATGTGTAGACACTTCGCCTTCGCACAGTGCAGTATTTATTTATTTTTTGGGAGACTTACAGCACTTTTAAACATATTTACTAAAGCTAATCTAGAAACTAAAGGCTAATAACAAGTCTCCACTGAGTGACATCATAGCTAGGGAGCACTAGAACGTACAAACAAAAATGTCGGGTATACCATAATTTCCAAATTTTTAGAGAAATGCTTTGGCATGCCAACGAATACATGTAGCCGGGCCTTAAGGGAAGTCGTAAGCCCGCGATAATCCCTAACGCGCTAAATAAATAATGAAAAGAGGTATATTACTCAGTTCAAATTTTAAAATCCAATAATAACAAGCGCTAGAGTTTGTATTTTTTTATGTGACTTGTTAATAGAACAAACAGATGGCCCACCCGATGATAAGTGGTTTCCATTACCAGAGCATTGCCTCGCAGGTCATGCTAATTATAAACGTGCCCTTACGATGCACTAATCTGCATCCATCAACCTGAGGCTTACTGGTGTTAAGCCTCGTGTACCTGTAATTACACCGGCACCCACACCCTTCAAACCGGAATGATGATGATGATTTGTTATAACTGCATAATATCATACGAATGGAGTAAATAAAAAACTGACATACGTTTGACACAACCCCGTATAGTCGCAAACTAAGTATGGGTACTATTTAACTGATAACTATTTACTTGTTGAATAATTTACTGTTGGGTGTGGTTATTAAGAACTAAATAAAAATAACAAAGCTCATAACTACAAACATTATGATACATTAATTTACATAAATATTGAATATATTATAAAAATTAAAACAAATGTCTGTTCTTAGTGAGGTTCGAACTCACTACCCCCAGCACGGAAAGCAGGTTTACTACGAAATGAGCTGTGACGTCTGTCAAATATAGCTAGATTTATTTAATAAAACTAAACAAAGAATATAGAAATGAAAATACAAGTGGGTAATATCCACCACTTCAAAATTTATAAATACCGTTTCCCATTTTAATACCAGCGGTGTACAATCCGTTTATTAATTTTCCAAGTAGAAAATTAAAGTGCCTGATCGATACAGTGTTCGTGCCCGCAATTTGCATGCTAAAGCCAGAGGCTCCGAGTGTTTTCCGCGTGGAGGCGGCGGCGTCGGTGTGGTCAGGCAGGCATTCATTAAAACTGCAATTTATCTCACTTAGCTTGCTCAGTGATACTTGCCCTTGCAACACTTATTAGTGGGTGTCCGATGGTAAAGTATTTAAAGTGGTAAGTAGTAAAGGCGTCCGTTTTTCTGAAACTGAAAAGAACTGTCATTTATCAAAGTAGTTTGGCCCCCTACTTTGAGCTCTTAGGTATAGCACGGTTGCAAACTGACAAAAATTGCCAAAATTGCTGTTGTTATCGTGTTTGACATTAGCATTGTTTTCCAATTTTTGTACTAAGTAACGTAATTTTTAGTAAGGTGTAGTATCTACCTTACTATGCATTTCGCTAAGTTAGTTAACTGTAGTCAAGTGTGTATAAGTAATACATGAAGATGCTTTTGTATCCATTGTTCAGGTTTGTTCGAGCGTGTTCGGACTAAGTTCACAGATAATAAGGCAAACAAACTATCGAGCTCACGTTTAGCCCTGAGTTATATGTAAGGTTACCTTTATTACCATACGGTTACGGATGAAAAACAAATAAATTCTATAGTGCTGCAGGACAAACTGGATTGCAGGCAGCTAGGTACGAGTATAGTTACGATGCGAGTCACTTCAATGCATTTTATGGTTATATCGAGTGCGATCGATAAGCTAAAACTAAAGTTTGGAATCTCTATTGGAAGTCGCGTCTGTGTGGTATAATTTTATTGTGTACTAGCTGACCGGTGCCCACTTCGTTGGGCGGTAAACATGTTTACTTACAAATCTTAACTGAAGTAGTACTCGATGTCACCAACAGCTGGCGTTAATACGGCATAAAATAGCGGCCGTTCGCAGTTTCGCCAGCGTGGCAGTTTATATCAGTTCCCGTTATTTTTTCGGGATAAAAAGTAGCCTAAGTTACTCCTTGTTACATTAGCTATCAGCCAGTGAAAGTCCCGTCGAAATCGGTCCAGCCGTTCCAGAGATTACACGAAACAAACAGACAGACAGACAGACAAAAATTTAAAAAAATGCTATTTTGGTATATATATCGTATATACATTCCTATGCATGTAGTAAAAAGCGTTATTTTAATATTACAAACAGACACTTCAATTTTATTTATTTGTATAGATTTTGTCATAAAACTATATTACATTATGAATTAATGTCCTTTTTATAAAACACCTGCGTAGGGAGCCGACCTCGCGTCGCATAGATCTAAACTACTCCCCTGCACGCGCACTCCCAACTTGGTGACGCTCACTTCGCAACGGGCCGTGCAGCAGAAAACGTAATATTTTAATTTCGCCATAACTTCAAAACCAAACGTCCAATTCTAATCATTTACAGACCAAATATTATCTACATGAACTGTACTTAGTGATAAAATAATTTATTTCGATAAGGATTAATAGTATGAGTAAAATAAATGCGTTTAAATGTAGTCCAAAAAAAATTGAAGATTTTTAAATAAAAAAATGGTTGTTGTGCCTCACTCGACATAGATAGGTATAGTGTGTCGCTGACTTTTTTGTAGATATTTATAAGATCTACAATTATGTAGAACATTTTATGGTTCTATCTTTTATAGTTTAGGCAGCGTACGCAAAATAAGTAACTTTTCTGGTTGATTTTTTACACCTTGTGTCTGAAAACCCCAAATATTTTACGGAACGCTATTTTTTTCCAAAATAAAATATAGCCTATGTTACTCAGTGATAATGTAGCTTTCTAATGAAAAAAGAATTATTAAAATCGGTCCAGTACTTTTTGAGTTTATTCATAACATACAAAAATACAAAAATACAAAGCTTTCCTCTTTATAATATTATTATATTATATATAATATATAATCTATTATATAGTGTAGATTATCGAGACGCTCCCGACGCTCCCGCGTGAAGATTTTTATACAAACTTCAACAATAGTACCTATTTAGGGGTTGAATTTCGTGAATTCCTTACTTGGTACACCTCTACGCGCCAAGACAAATATACTTACCCTTAATTCAATTTAACTTCAATCTCTTCTTTTTCATCACCTTTACAGCAACGATGTCATCCACCTAACTGACTGTTGGTCTGCCAAGGCCTCTTGTGTCCTCTAGGCCACCACTCTGTTAGAGCCTTACTACACCTGCCATCACCTAATCTTGCCTAATTTTTAGCTATAGATCAACAAAAATACTTAGGTCTTATATGAGGACTCAGAGCCTTGTACCATTTTTAAAAATAGGGTGGTAACTCCTTTTTTTCAACATTCATTCAAAATAGATGTAACCCTACTCATAACGACTTCTCAAGTGACTTTGCTGCAACGTTTCTAGCTTTCTAGTTTCGGTACAAGCTCGTGTGTCGAGGTGGGTATTATTTCATCTACGACAATGTTTTACTGACGCAGCGCACGTTTACAGAAAACATAAGGGACAAACTTCTACTAGGCTATAATTCAACACGCGAAAACAATGTGTTTTCATGTTTCAAACGGCGCCGCGTACAGTTTCTTCTAAATAGAAAAGTTTTAATTCGTTGTGGCGCAGCGCAGTTCTGAGTAAAACCGTACTTGGTTACCTATTTGCACAGTAGCTAGATATTTTAATTCAGACGAGATATTTGTTTTGGACGGCTGCAGCGTTAGCAAAGCAAACGATAAAAAATCAGATATTCAAAGCAGACTTGAACTTGTTTACCACTCAGCCCCCCTACCGTGAACTCTTACAGTACGATTGCAAACTATCAAAGACGTAAAATTATGCTATCGTACTGATGAACAGATCGTATTTTTTTTTCGATTTTGCATTTTATCCTCGGTGGGAATCGAACCCACAGTTTACAGCACAGAAGGCACTACTTGTAACTGAGTTGTGTTCAAAATGTGTTGTTTCAAAAACACTAACATAATTCAATTAAAATTATCAATGCGAAATCAGATTTAAGTTTGTATGCTCTTCTATCTGCAAGTAAAATCTTAGATGGGAGTTCTATTCATTTGTGAGTCAATAAGCCGGTTCTATTCAATAATATTGGAATAGTGACCGATCCAATTCACTCGGTGAGACCAATTTAATGCCGATTCAAACTCTGAGTCGCTCTATAGAACGCTCACGTGGCTTGTTTGTATAGTATCCAATCTTTTTAGCAACGACATAAAGGATAGAATGAAACGTAATCAAAGTAATTATATGGGTTAATATTATTGTTATACAGAAGTACATTAGTTTCTTGTACTTGTACTTGTACATTAGTAATAAAAACGCACTCAGATGAAAGCAGCATATCCATAGCAATTTTAAGACTCTTTGCCGGTCTGATAGATATTATAGGCAACGCACGCACAGTACAAGCCGTATGTTGCAGATACTTACAGAGAATGTCTATGGTCTATGTCATATTTTTCTTGATCTAGGAAAGAGTAGTTGCAATTGAATGAAAATATATTTACGCAAACCAAATCACACACATCGTCACTCATTTGCTATGTTTTTTTATACTATGTTTTTAATTATAATTATGCTATATGTTTTATGAACCATGTTTTTTTAAATGAAGGTCGAGTTATTGCGATGTTATTCACAATTATCTGTGTGCAACCAATTTGAACATTCATGTTTAGATGGAAAGTTGTAGCTCTACTTGTTATTTTTTTATATGAAGAAAATATTTTGCAAAAAAATGTTATCGAACTTTATCTCGAACTTTCAGTTTTTAATATATAAGGTACCGATGGCAAACCGCACCAAAGTTTCTATTCCAGAGCTTGTTGTGACAAATAAAATAGGACGACTACAAAAGCAACTATGTTTCCAATTGCAGAGTTGACCACAGCGTGCTTAAAACGATCTCGACGTACAACACCATTTACTCGAGTCACTAGTCTCTAACGACGTTAAGAAATTGTAATAATAGCAACTTGGTGTTTGGTTTTAAAGTTGGGCGTTTCTTGGTGCCAGGGTTGTGACGGAAGCTATTTCGTTAAGTATATTTTTAATTTGCAAAATGAACCTATACCAATTATAAGAATCTTTGTGCTGACTGACTGACTGCAGTCAGCCAGTCAGGACAGGCTATAACGTAACTATCGTTTACTTTACGTACGTAATGTCAAAAGTGTTCGTGCTTCCAATTTTAGTTCTCTTTACGCACAATAGAGGCGCTGTGCAAAATCTCATACATTTTGGTAACGTTAGCGTGACGATAGCCAGTTCGTGCTTAGGCCCCTGATGCCAGAATACTTACAAACGTGTTTTTGTAAATGCATACCTAATTGATTACAATATAACACCCAGAGAGAGAACAAATACCTACCAATGCTGATCATACAAATGTTTATCATCGGTGGGGATCGAACCCACAACCTGTAGCATAGAGGGCAGAGCTACTACTAACTGAGCTGAGAGGCCAGTCAAATTCAAGGGTCCATTTTGGCCTTTCGGACGCAAAGTTAAAATGTTGCATGACTAGTTGGGACAGCCATAATCAAGTTTTCAGTGAAGTTGAAATGCGGTTTGAGAGCAAATACTGAGAAACAACGAGCTACAATATCGTACTTTACCTGCGGTCGTTCATTTAATATTTCAATGGTCTTTCAATGCATTTACTTTTCTATCCTAATGTCTGTCTCAGCCAGTTCAGCTCATTCTGCCAGTTTTTATGGATGCATTAGGAAAGCTCTAGCTAAGTACCTACGTTGTATCCAGCTCAAAGAACTCTTAGCACAGATCGTTAGAACAGGAAATTGTTGAGGTTTCTTGTTGTTTGTGATTTCTCGACTGCTTTCTGTTGTGTCATCAAAAGGAAAGTCATATTATTATCAAGTTCAGTTATTCAATGCTACACTTCGGTTACTCTTGAAAAAATTGGAAATGGAATGGACTGAGTTAAAAATAAGAAAATAAGTAGGTAGGTAGGTACCTATAATTTTACGCTGCCTAAAGGTTAGATTTCCACAGATAAAAAAAGTTTATAATATGTAACAATCTTGGGAACTGAATAAAATTAAATTCAGTGGTCCTGTGTGTTGTGGGACATTAGGAATACACCATATTTGTAATGGTGTCAATGTTGACAGGCAATTCATGTTCAGAGACCTTATCCACGTATTTTTTTGGAGCTAAGACGAAATTGAAACTAAAATTTGATTATCAAAATTGTGCCCGTCTGAAGTGTCGGTGTCAAAGAATAGCATTTGGTGATTGAGACTTGAATTTTACGATATTTTTTTACGAGAATAATTGGCTCATAGATGTCTATGATCAATTGCATAAAGTATGAAAGATACCAATGCACTCGATCGGATTAAGGAAAACGTTGATGAGATCGTTCTAGCAATGTAAAATATTAAGTTATTCAATTCAACACATCAGATTTAACTAGGCGTATCACAGGTGTGCAAAAAGCTTCATGAAGTCCGCTAGGTATGCAATAGGCTCTTCCTATCACAAGAGGCAGTTAAAAGCTCTCGTGATCGATTGAGTTGCCCTCCGCAGGGAATGTACACTTCAGCCGCATTTAGCTGAGGCACCGAGGACTGAGTGACAAGAGCTTCGCTTATGCAGTCGTTCGCCTATTCGCGCTAGACGTACTTGCATGAAGTGTAGGTACCAACAGTACAAAGCAACTGTTAAGGTCCGTTCCACTTGCTTGGTATCGGAACTAGTTTTTTATCGGATATTCTCACCAGGCAAATGTCGGACAGTCAGCTCAGGGATCATTTGGGTCATGCGACGCTTAAGGCTATTACACCATCTCCTCTAAATTTACAATCTGCGCTTCTGTCATTAATGAGCTTTGAAAAAGCTCTCATGTAATCCAGGCCTAACGTGCTCCTAGAGTGCAGTAGCGTGGCAACTCAACGTGCACACTACCTCGGAACACCGGGCACACCTGGGGAAGCCTGCGCCAGTATCAGCCAGCTGCTGGCTTTCCTGGAGGACATCGGGTGGCTCGCCTAGCAATCTCCACCCACTCACGCAAAAAGGGCCCACCAGCGGCCTAGTTGCGGAAACAGTCCGCCCACCAAGTACCAAGTACCAAGTAATCCAGGCCTAACTTTACTAGGAAGAATTCATCCTAAGGTCAATAACGTTGTCCGCCTATCCGGCTGATTTAACAAAGCTTTTTGCAGTACCCATTTCACTAAAGCTTCAACTCATTTCATGGAAATTCATCAGTAGAACCTACAGCAATGTTTCTAAGGAAAGTGAAATGGAAGGGAAAAGGGTTTGATTATATCTTGTAAAGTACGAACGTTTCAACTATGCGACAAACAAACTAAACTTTGTATGATTTCGTTAGTTTGCAAGAAAATGCTGATTTTTCCTTCCGTGAAATAAGAAAAGCCTTTTACAGCTTTTGTAGTTAGTATGCTGTAGACTATACCAATGTATCTATACCAATTATAAGAATCTATGTCCTGACTGACTGACTGATATATTGATAACGCACACCCTAACCGACTGGTCGTAGAGGCTTGAAATTTTTGAAATATACTGTCTTGGT
Source organism: Electrophaes corylata (assembly GCA_947095575.1). Classification (NCBI taxonomy): domain Eukaryota; kingdom Metazoa; phylum Arthropoda; class Insecta; order Lepidoptera; family Geometridae; genus Electrophaes; species Electrophaes corylata. The sequence goes on along the minus strand of OX352699.1, from coordinate 10,153,053 downwards.
GCGTAGAGGTGTACTAAGAAAAGAATTCCCGAAATTCAACCCCTATAAGAGTACAGCAGGGGTTGAAGTTTGTGGGATGAAAATAACCTCACGCAGACAAAGTCGCGAGTGGATCGCAAGTTTATTATATTTTAATAAGTATTTTTAATTTTCATGATTTGAACTAGAATCACATATTTTGAGAATTAGGATAACCTACACCAATACAAAGTGTACAAGATTTTTCTATTAAAAATAGATATTTCTATATCCTCTAAAGATTTGGCTTTATTTGCGTGATTCGTCAAAACCTTATACGATGGTCCTAAAAGGTTAAAAAGAAAATATAGCGACATGAAAGTATTCATATGCGACAAGCCTATTACGTACTTGCCTCTTTGATGTCCAAATGATGTGAGTTCGAAGCTTATTAAAGCTGCTTGGAAAATACAGAATACCAAAAATTGGATGAGCACAAAGATACAATATATTGAATTACAAAATGCGGGGGTGTAATAATTATCTATAGTTATCTAAACTATCATTATTATCCGTAGATTTTACGGGATGTAATGTTTTTATGAGTTTAAATGGGTGCTTGAAAATTATGATAGGAACAGTAAAATAAATAGGTTAAACTATGTTAAATATTGTTAAGGTAAGGTGTAGCTGGAATATACTTTTTGTGATTGACCGAACGAGCGAGCAAGCAAAGTGAGATAGGGCAAAAATGCTTTTGTCCGGTTGTCTGTTCTCGCCTATAGGTCGCATCTTTCCACCGATTTTGAGGAAAATTGGCACACAGGTTTCTAGATTTATTTAATTTGTTTGTCAATTGCTATTTTTGATTGCAGGTAAAAAAGAGGGGAAAAGGGGGAGAGTTACCGTAAGCCTCCAAATAGCATGTATTGCAGGGTCACGGTACGGAGGTGTTCCAATTTCTTTATTTGTTTTTATGCGTTCGCACATACAACAACACAACACACAAAATAATTGTATTATGAGACCTGAACAGGCTCAAACAGGCCCTGGATATACCCGAACAATGGATGCTAGGGCACCTTCGTACAAATCCGGAAGCCGGTGCTGAAACTTTGTGTTACAAAATTATTGTCTTTTAGTACAAAAATCTAAAACAATAATAGCTGTCTAGCACGAAAGTTAGGCATCGTTTCGACAGTTTGTAGTCCTACCTTAGTTCATGGTAGAGAGCCTGCAATTTATCAATAGTTGGTAGACCAGTGAATTTAGTCAAACACGATCCATCTTATCGGAACTTACTTGTCAAAAACAGTGGAACCTACCAAGTAAATTGTCAAATACGAGCAAAGGGAAATAATAACTACTCAATACTCCATCATAACTTGGCATAGGATTAATTTATAGTTTAGTAAAGCTGCTAACTAGTTTTGGTAACTCGTTTAAACATATACCTACGGACTTAATTAAAGTGGTGATGTCGAAGAATCTCTACAAGTGATCTTGAGTAGCTTTGAACATTCTACCACGTTGAAAATACCATTAAAACATTTCAAAAGCTGTATAGGTACCTACTCTAGATTACAGTCGTGAAACCTTTTTTTTATTTTCTAACCATGTGTAGCATTTTAGTCATTGATTAACATAATGCATAATGCTAACTGTCAATGGGTTTAAAGGTAAAAAGTACTGCACTTTAGATTATTTACCCTTTTTGGAACCATAAAGTATTTTCGGGCAAACTTGACTATTATACGATCAGAATTCTGTGGTTTAAGTACATTTACATGAATAAATAATGGTGAAAATTTTCACTCAGAAAACATAGCTTAGGTACACATAATATAACTAGAAAAGTTTTCCGAGCACTAATCACTAAGCGACTAGAAAATGGTTCCTTTCCGTCACCTTGATCTGCCTTCCTGATTTTGTTACAAAAAGTTTTTTATTCTCCACCGAAAATAATAAAGTAAAAGTTATTTAATATAAAAATATCCTTACCACATATTTTGTCGTAAAGGACTCTAAGCAAGCTTTCAAATTACAAAATGAAGGTCTACCAAAAGGTCCTGTCAAAACTGAAAAGGGCTTGGTTAAATACTACAGTTATCTGGAGTCCTACAGCCCGTACCGAACAAAATAACAAACAATATTCATAAAAACAGTCGTTGGAGTTGCCTTTTCGCTCGAAATACTAAGCATCCAAATAGATACCCACGCCTTCTGGAGTGAAAACATTTACCCACAGGATGAAAATATTTGGCAGGAGTAAAATCAAGGTTTTAATGTAGGTACTTTTAGTGTTTTGGTTCAAGGTTTAATAACGGGACATTTACAACATGTTTGCATGTCGATCAGTCATTGTCACCATCTCCTAGAGTCATGGTGGTATGCGTAGAGATGTAAAGTATGGGTGTTTCTCTACTTCCTCGGTGGTCTGTGGGAGTAGTAGTATTCCCCAGCGGTTGTCGGTCCTACGAGGTATATGGCCTGCTCAGCTATGTCGGTGACCTTGCTTCTTCTACGGATTTCTTCATACCATTTCCCGCAGTGAATCTCCGACCATCGCTTCCTCCATAGCCATTGTGCGACTTTGAGCTTGTGTAAGAGGCCAATAGCTAACGAAGTTAAAACGATTTTACACTAATGTGTGTGTGTAAGTGAGCATCCACTACCGTAACAGTCCTAGTGGATAATATCTACCTTGCCTGCTTACTGATGATAAAGGCTTACAACGTATTAAATACGACTTATTGAGTATTTTACTGACAATTTACATAAGCCAACAAATAATGAGACCCCGCTCCCTTACCCGAAATGAGATTTGGAATTGATCTTTCTGCCAAGTGAGAATATACGGAATACTTAATTTTCCGAGAAATCGTAATAGATTTTGATGAAACTTTATTCAGAACAAATATTGACGTTTTGATTGCTCATAGATTGTAAACGATGCTTGAGTAATAACTCAAGTAATTAATAAATTGATAAATTTGAGTTTTGTACGACTTCAATAAATTATAATTTGTGAATGATATTATTAAGTCCTAAAATCAATCGCAGAAATATATTTAAATTTGGATACATATCTGATTGCACAAGCTTGTAATAAGTACCTAAGTACTTACTAGACACTAACTTCTATAACCTAATCATGAAGAGCATGATGTTGCCAAGTTGTCGTAGCAGTTCTCAAAACTTTTAGAGCATCGCACGTAAGGTACCTAGATAGCATTGTTCTAGATACTCAACTTTACTATGAAAACCCCAAAATGAAACATTTATCGATGTATTCTGTGCTGGTAAGTTTCTGTTCCAACACAAAAAGAGGTAGGGTATGTTCCTAACGAGCGTGAACTGAGACAATGATTCGTTATAGGAAATGGTAACCACTGAACATCAGGAGGCCATTTGCTTGTTCCATCAGCAAGTTATATATAATAATAATAATAATAATAATAATAACTTTATTAGGCACATAAAATGAGACACATTAAATACAAGTGTAAAGGTAGGCATAGCATAGTCGGATAACAAATTAGGTAAAGTAGTACAATTTGCCTACCTACTCAGTGAAGTACAATGAAAATTCATAAATTAGAAGGTTGAGTTGAGATCACTAGCTCCCACCCTAGGTAAAAACCTGTGTTGTATATAAAAAAACTGTTCCTGTAATATTAACCAGATAAAGGCTCATATTCTGACCAGCAGCTAAGTTCGTAGTAGCCCTGTCTTCTGCGCTGTAGGTGATGGGTTCGATCTCCACCGAGGACAAACATTTGTGTGATGAACATAGATGTTTGTTCTATGTTTGGATTTTTTATGTATTCTAATTATGTATTACAAAAAAGTATGTGTTCTATCAGCAATCTGGTACAAACTTTCCTATAGTACAAGCGTTGCTTAGTTTGGAGCTAGACGGCGTTGTGTGAATGTGTATTAATATCTAATTAATACTAATGGACACTTGTAAGATATTGGAACCGGGCATTAATCAACATGTTCAGCATATCCCAAGCTTATTGCCAAAACGTTCAGGAAGTGAGCTATCAAGGCAACAATTTGTAATATTGGTGGACGTAAAGCTTCCGAATAATGTGAATTAAGCCGGACGAGTCGGGCAGGACGATTCGGGCCGTACGAATCAGGCCGGACGGACGATTCGGTCCGGACAAACTGGCAGCACCCGGATGAACCTAGTAATTGTAGCAAGCAACAGGCTTAGTATTGCGATAGTCATCAATTTATGCAGTTTGTAAATTATGACCAAATAATCTTCCAACTGCAGAGAATTTAAGTTATAGACCAATCTATTCGCTGTAAAATTGAATATCTAATATTAAAATTAATAATAAACATTTGTGGTCATTTTTACACAACATCATCTACTCCAAACTAAGCCTAACTTGTACTATGGGAACCAGATATTTTGTTAATAAATAATCTACAAGACAAGTGATTGTATAGCAAGTAGCTACAAATAAAAAAGTACATCAACGCGACTCGGCTCTATAGCAGCACAGTATTTTAACTTATACAGTTCTATACCAACAATATTTGGTCGCGTTGTATCGCCTAAGCCTAACGTGTTCTAGTATTGTTTTTGGCGTGGCGTCGCTTAGTGCAAGCAGGTGCGGGCTTACCGAGACTTTGCGATGTTCCATTTTTGAAATATTTTTAACTGAATTTAAGTATGAAAATGGAACTAAAAGCGACCTACACTGCTGCACTACAATTTTCTTGGTAACCGTTGGATTTATTTTATATACCTACTAGTAGTTTTGCGAACAGTTGAGAAATCAAATCTCATAAAGCGGATATATTCAGTAGTCCTTATCTCTTAGCTCGAATAAAAAATCTCCAACGGCATAAAAAAATTATAAAGTCCCAAGACAGGCTTGTAAAATCTGACCTGTAGAGAAGTGACAGTGAACTGGCACAGGAAAGTAAATTTTGCCAGACTTAAAGCAGAGACGCTGCATTTGCTTCGCTTGCTCGGTAAATTATTTGTCAGGGAAGTTTGTGGGTAGGTACTTAAGTACCTGCATTTTTATTTTCTCGCGATCGAAGTGAACATTTTCTTACTTCAAACTTTTTTACAGCAATATTAACGTATAGCACGGAAGTATAGATTTATATGTTTTCCTAGGGATTCATTCTCTATTATCTTCACAAGCATTTTAACTTTTTCTGCAATTTCGGTGTCAAAGTATGTTGAGTTAGCGCAAAACTGAAAGTGTACTAAGTGGTATCCTGATTTGAACAAAACAAACCGTTCGTTTAAAATGTACGACTTGACAAAATTTGACTGATTGAATAAAAACTACCATTTTAAACTAGTTTCCTCACGATTTTTTTCCTCCACAGTACGAGATCACGGGAATTGCGCACATAAATTTTACAAACGGTGAAATCCATTGGTGCACGATTTGAACCTACGATCTTAGGATAAGAAGGCGGGGTTACTCCCACTAGACCACCTGTACTCTTTCAGGTCAGTAAAATAAAGTTTAAAAACTGAACATTAGGTACCTGTTTCGTTGTGATGAGCATTAAAAAAAGCTATTAAACAAAACTAGTTTAACTATACTGCAGACGAGACAGTTTATTTCTCAGTGAAGCACAAAGGTCTCAGTGAAAATGACGCTGCCAGCGTTTGCTTCGTTCTTCCTTTGACACGTGAACGAATTTAGCTGTCAACTGTGCACAATCAACCCCTATACCGGTAAAGCGGTGTGGACGCTCAGAATTCATAGGAAAAGTTTAACCTTAAACTGGCGTTTTTTAAACTAGCTAGATCTTTTTATCCGACTTGCTGATGAAACAAAAAAATAGGTAGCTCACCTAATACCAAACGGTTACCATTACACAACCTGTCGAAATTCAGTGGGACACTAGGCTATGCTTTGCATTACCTCGCAGGTCATGTTCGTTAGAAAAGTGTACCACAACTGCCCTGCATTCACCAACCTGCCTAAGGCATACAGGTGTGATGTGCCTATAGTTTTACCGGCACTGCTACGCTGCCTGGCAGCAAAAATAGGCATGATGATAGTATTCCCCGGACGAGCCCTTCACTAAGAGCTTTATTACAGTTAATTACGATTGCAAAGTAAGTGAACCTATCAAATTCATTTCATAGTTTCTAGTTTATGCTGTCTAAGAGTTTTTTAAAGCAGTAATATTTTGAAAATTACAAGTTGCATACATTCTAGTGCAGCTAACTGTATTTAGAATAGCTTGCTGATGAAACTTGCAGATAATCTACCTGATTTTAAGCGGTAACCATTACCTTTATCAAAGTATTGTCTCAGGACACGCACGTTAGGCACGTACCCTACGATGCCCTGCGTCTATCAACTTGATACATTTGTTTTGAAATAAAGATTGGATTTGTAAAGTAAGTAAATTCCCTGTAGTCTACGCTACTCAATCACGAAGCAAAAGTTTAGTTTTGAAGCCCCTCTTCTATTTCAATAAACTAGTACTTACGCAACTGTTTTACTCGTATATATTAAATAATAACGTACTTCAAATTACTAGATTTAAATTAGTTTTGGGAAGCACTTGGGTGTAAATCTATTGTGTAAAGTAGAGGTTATCGAAAATAACTGCACCGTTAAAATAACGTATCTGCCTCTGATCGCGTATTTTCTGTTGCAACAAGCAGCTGTTGCAAGTATCAAATATGACAGATTTGCTATAAAAAATATGTCATCTTTGACATTTGCAACAGGAGTTTGTTAACAATAATAGTTACACAATTACCCCTCTGAACTTTGCTAATGTGATTGGTATAATAAATACTCATTTTATATTTTTCTATTCTTACTCAAACATTATTGAAGGAAAAGTCGTAGGAGAGCGAGCGAGAGGAAGGTCAAGAGTAAGTTACATAATAATATACCAGGTAGAAAAAAAGGTTACTGTCATGTCACATAAGGAGATCAAGGAGCGAATTGGAGAAAACTGCATCAAAACCCCGGCAAGAGCGATAGTGTTTAAATGGTTTCGTCTTAAATTTGACCTTTTGTGTTTCGGGACCTTTCAATCTATGCCTGAGACTTGCTGGGACATACTTTGGCCATGCTCTTGACGCAACTGCATATTAATGAAATCTAAGGTACTGCACATTTTACATCAAATCATATCATTAGCTTGAAGAGTTCTCTGCTGGACATAAGTTTCCCTCATACATTAAACCAGGTTTGCTCTAGTCGTTAGGTAGGTTTTCACCGTATTATTCGTATTTGTTACTCAATATTACCTATCTCTTAGTGCGTGTGCGTCTCTTATAACATCCACAAGAGGAATTGAGGAGTCCTCGGCCACCACAGTCTATACCCACCCGCACATCTACGCGATTACTCGATTATAACGCAGGGCTATTTTCCCGTCCCGCGCGATTGACGCTCCCACCTTACATTCGTTTTGGTCGCGCAGATTTAGCTAAATCTTGGTTATCGTGTGACGGCTCTGCTATGTTTGAAAATCTTAGCATAAAGTCACATTCAAGAGTACGCTTAGCAAGTTTTCAAGTAATGAAAATTGACTGTAAATTGGATTGGGATCAAGTATAACCTAATTGTTTGTAAAGCGTGGAGTTTGAAAGCTTAGCATTCATTTTAGTAGAGAAACTATAGGTACCAAGTAACTAAGTTTTATTGTAAAATCAAGTTGAGTCGAGCAGCTTATGGTCAAGCTACAAACCAATAAACTTCATCTTTATATTGTACTAGCTGGTACCCGCGACTTCGTCTGCGTACTTTTAATTTGAATATTATGGATTATATTAAAAGAACGGTATAGATTTGGGTATTGCATTTGGTTAAAAGAGAGTAGGTATATTTAAAAAAATTTAAAAATATCTGTTTACAGTAGGTATAAGGTACCTATGTATTCCATTGAGTGGCAGAAAGTACCTAGGAAAATGTATTGGTCCCTTTTGTCCAAGAGACACTTACAGGGGCCAGCGTCACGTTGCGTACAAAAATATTTTAAAATGACCTAATTTAAAACATTTTTGTACCTACACAACGTTTGCTGTTTTGTTATTATTTGTTAAAATGTGGAGATCGTTTGGACTCGACACTCGCGAGCAAGCCACGTACAGTTGGCCATGCGAAAAACAGTTTTTTTCTAAATGGACACCTGCTACTTTAAGTGTTTGCCCTTGCGCTTTGTTAATGGTCATTGCGAAGGCTGGTTTGAGGGGAAACTGGATTCTTTTAAACTGAAAAGGTAAATCTGTAGGGATCATGGGTATGCGGGGAATCAAAACTTCTTCAACTTTAGCTATTCCTGTCATTATAATTGCTCTAATAATATTGCGTCCTAGCTGCGTAATTTGCAATCGAGTCCCGTTGCATAGTCTCGGCGCTTCGAGATTTCTCATTAACAAAACTGGAACCCCAACTTTCAGTCTCAGCTTATGAGACGGCACTCCTGACAGCTCTAAGACGTCTGCCCTCACGTGTCTGCCCGTTCGGGTAGGCATAGTTAGATTCGTGCGCTCCCCCACCACACGACAGCGCCGTTGCCTGCCGCCACACTTCGGCGAATGTGCGCGACGACGACCGACGGCAGCGGCGGCGATGCAGAGTATTCGTTAAAAGGAACTTTAACTTCAAAAGCCAAATTTTTTTTTAACTTGATACACCCAAAACTTCTAAATATCATGTTCCTAGTTTCAGTGGTTAAGATTTTGTATACAAAAAGTTTGGCTTCGTAGTTCCCGTTCCGAATCCGTTCCGTTCCGTTCGAATTTCGGGAATTCCGTTTGTAGAAAAACTCAGCACATCCTAAGAGACCTACGTACCAAGTTTCATGGTTTTATCTTCAAAAATGACGAACGCCCATACAAACTTTCAACCCCTATTTCACCCCCACACTGGTAAAAATTTCAAAATGCTAGAACTTTTTTTTGAATGATTTTTTGTTTCTTATTTAGTGCCTAAATACAAAATGTAATGTTTTTATCTTCAAAAATGACGAACTGCATGCAAACTTTCAACCCCTATTTCATCCCCTCACAGGTCGAAATTTCAAAAACGCTAGAACAAATGTTTAATTATTTCTTATCAAGTGCTTAAATATAAAGTTTCATGGTTTTATCTTTTAAAATTAAGAAATCCCATACAAACTTTCAACCCCTATTTCAACCTCTTCATCCCTTTTTTTCGCAATAAAAGGTAGCCTATGTTCTTTCTCAGGGTCTAAAGATTGTCTGTGCCAAATTTCATCAAAATCGGTTGAGAGGTTTAAGCGGGAAAGCGTAACAGACAGACAGACAGAGTTACTTTCGCATTTATAATATTAGTTGGGATTAGTTGGGATTAGTTGGGATTGCATTTTATTTGACTGATGTATTTTATTCTTTGATGTTTTTATAATCCGTTATTCAATTTATTCTTTCTAACCACTTTAGATGTGGATTACTAGTATGGTGTAGGTACCTTTTGTTGAATCCAGGGTTATTTATGAAAAAATGTGATTTTGTAGGGTAATCATATATTAGTCGGCAACGTCAACGTCATCACGACTTATTTACTATATCTAGGCAATTTCGTTCATCATTTTAAAATGGTTGATTGAATATTTATGTATAGGTCTTAATTTTACTAGTAAAACTGCTGCGTGGACCTCAGTGCTGCTGTGTGGATAGTCCAGCATTATTATTATTATTAGTTAGGTATACACGTGTCGACTGTCAAAATGAACTTTAGTTATTTTATCTCAAATAAAATTCATTCGATTTGTTGTTAGATTTATTTATATGGTAGTAAAGTCAAGCGGAAAAGTCGAACAAATAAAAAAACAATTGGCAGCTGTTTAGGTATATATAAATATAAAACACACCGGTATACATTTAATTTTATAAATTGAAATACTTATAATTCAGTATGTAGAATAGAATACCTTTACTATGTATGATTTAAACAAAAATTTTACTTGCTTAATTTCTTATGTAGATACTTTATTAAGTTTGATCAAGTAAATATGTAAATCGACATAATATCATCACGTTGGTAATTATTCCAACGCACAATTAAAACAACTAGAAAGAGCATGAGGTGTGAAACCATCGCCATTTTAGATATACTTTGAGTAATTAAGTAATTTTAAATAAAAGGCGGTGATAATTTATTTGGTTGCTAAATGGAGTTCCTTTGTGTTCGGAAGGAAACGAGCCCCGCGAATATTTGTGCGGTGCAAACAATGAGTCCGCAATTTGCGGGCACGACGACGTTCGCTTTGTTGATGAGAATCAAAACCTTAACAAAATACTGCCTCCGCAGAACCAAATTTAATTATTCTTGCCGCCGGAAACATGTGTTTTGTGATTCTTACACGCGTTTATGGTAATTTAAACTTAACAATTTCATACGTCGCTGTTGGATTCTTTGAAGAGTGAAGGTTTTTTATTTTACTGTAAATTATACTAAAAATAGGCTAACCACTTCCAATTTGTACAGCTATATAATCTATTTTTTTTGTGACCCCTATGGAGAATGCAGATAGCCCACCTGATATCAAGTGGTTACCATTACCTTTAACAAAAAAAATTCTCGTTGATCATGTTCGTCACGAAGATGCCCTACGATGCACTATTACTAATTATACTAATATAATTATCACTTACTATATAAAAAGTCTTAAACTTAAACATAATTACTTTGATTATGTAGCGCACAAAACGTAAATAGGCAAACGGTAAGTTGGAAGTTGAGTCTTAAAATATAAATATAATATAAATTTATATATATATATATATATATATAAAATGCACATTTATGCACAACATCATCTAGCCCCACACTAAGCATAGCTTGCTTTATATGGGAACCAGATGACTGATAGAATGCTTGCTTACACTCAGGCAGAAAACAAACATCTGTGTTTATCACACAAATATAAATCTGTAATTTAAAAAAATATCGGTTTGTGCAGAAAGGTAAAGATGTGGGTTTACCCGTTAATTTTCGGGAATACTATACAGCCATAACATGTTTGAATGTTCTCAGAAGTCAGAGACTGCTTTCATGTGAGTCTTCCGTGAGCTTGTGTCATGTTAGTTAAACTTTATACGATTTCCGGCAGCTAGGAAATCCAATTAGCAATATCATCCGGTCTGAGAGTGTAACGAGAGTGGAGTAGCAATAAGCGCTGGTACAGTTAACATACTGCAAATTGCTGTTAAATTTACTTAAACTGCTTGTGTCCCGAAGGATAAGTGCTGATGCCGCAAATTGGCTATGAGATGAGCTGGCCCTTTGTTTTGTTAAGAGTAGAACCACACGGTTCGTTGCGATCTGAATTTAAGGTGCCACATTGTGCGTTGCAGCACTGAATGCAAATTCCTTTTTATGTATAAAAATGATTAAGTATACAGAAAAACGATAGATGTAAGTATCTTGTCTGTCCCCTTAGTTTGGTCGGTCGCGAAGAACTGGTGCTTAGGCTAACATATTTATCTGTCGATTTAAAGTAGTCCCTAAATAAATGCTTTATAAGCGAAATAATATTTTTTCTTTAATAATATGAAGAAAAGCGAGCATAGGCAAACGTATAAACTTTTTATTGGTAGAGCGCCTTCCACACCCGCCAGACCATTGGTTATTAAAAACATAAACATAAAACAAGATAAGATCATCCAACGGTGCGCCCATCAAGACAGAAGCACATGAGACCTGGCCAGCATGTTGTGACGCGTCAGAAGCCTATCGATCATATAAATTTTATATAAAAGTGATATATACTAAAGCAGAACGGTGCGGGTCTCTGTTTGTTTCATACAAAACATCTGAGACAGTCGCACCGTGTGACCGTACTGCGCCGCAACGCATCGTGTGGCATCGTTCTAATGAGTGCGGTTGGAAATGGGATTTGTCCGCTTAATAGATTGTATCGTGTGCTTTAATCTAACCAAATACTTACATTTAATTATGCCTCGCACTTATGGCTAAGCTTTTGGTCTAACAAAACTTTTTTAATTCCTCAAAAGAATATACAGTTAAGTACCTATCTACCGGTAGTCTAGTGGAAGTGACCCCGCCTTCTGATCCTAAGGTCGTGGGTTTGAATCCAGTCGTGCACCAATGTATTCTTCCGTTTGAAAAATGTATATGCACAATACCAATGCTCTCAGACGGTGAAGGAAAACATCGCGAGGAAACCAATTAGTATTACTAGCAGAGTTCCAACCTATCACGTATGGAATACCACTACTGCAAAATGTGGGTATGTACCAAATGTAATATCTGGACGTACCTTTGACTACCCCCCCTTAGACATCCTTAAACAGTCCTCGAGTAGGTTTGGTGCTAAGAGATCTGAGGGAATATCTACCGTGCTTGGGGATTAAAGACGCGATGCTATTTATTATTTATTTTTATCTCTTTTTATATAACTATGGCATTAGGCTATATTCTTTCTCTTGCTTGACTGGGTTCAAGACACAATGGAAATCATTGAAGTGGCTTATCAGATTTCATTTGAAAAGCTCTTGGCACAAATCTTGCATCGGACGTCTCCATCCAATATTGTCAGAGCATGCTTCGAGTGGAAAAGTTGAAAATTGTAATGTCATGCTATCCTATTTCCTACCAATAGGTATTTTATTACGAGTAAAAGTTTGTGTAAATTTGAACACGTTTGCTTGCGAATACAACCAAAGGGAATATAAATGAATATTTGTGGATATTTTTTACAAAACATCAGCTCCAAAGTAAACATTTAATTTCTTTCATTTCATTGCCAATTTCACAATCGTATTTGAAACATTGTTGAATTTTAGGTACAACACAACATAACATGCACACACAAAAACATATTAATTACAAGACGGATAAAATATTCAATTAAATTGCTTGTACTATTGGAACCAGATGATTGATAGAATACTTACATACGTTTTTTAAATTTAAAACTCTAATTCTACGTTCGAAAAACAACGTTATAAGACAATAAAGAGTAAACTCTTAAACTTTTTATTTGTTACACATAGGTGTTTTATTATTATGTGTTTGTGAAATTATGATTCGCATGTAACGTAAATATACCAAACGACTGTTCAGATTGGTCCTAAAAAAGAAAAGCGACAGAAGCAATCGGAATCCGATAATTATCGACAGCCGTAAATCAAATATAAATGGTATACCATTTCGTTTTCATGTGTACGTTTAAGCTAGAAGTTTCTAAAATAGCGGTCAATTCGTTTGCTTGTTGACACAATACGAACCTTATCACGACGAAATAAATATCATCGAATCTGGTCTTGGGAGAGAGGTTTGACTTTAATTTAATCATTACATTAGTGTAATGATTATTAAAGTCAATCGTAATTGTTGTATGACGTTTTTTATTAAATAAACTATTGTTGTTTTTCAAATGCGTAATATGGCGTTGAATCTTTATTCAAATTAGTTTGACATTACAATCAGAGAGGCAAAAGCTAATATCGAGGTGTATGGCCTCAGCATTTTATTTTCAGAAAGAAATCATCACCATCTATGGCGTAAGCGCATCTTGTTGCCATTTGAATTGTATTGCGCGGTAAACATGCCACACTCCGCTATTCAGTTGTCGTTGTCGCGCAATGTAATTCGTATGTCCACTCGATACGCTTACGCCCTCCGATCGTTAATTACGGTCGCCGCTTTTCTAAAAACTCCGGTTTTTTAAGTGAGGCCTTGGACAACGCTAAGTGAAGATTTGTAGCCGGTAATAAAATATAAGGTGCTTTACTTTTGTTGTGCTTCTTCTGTGGTGGAAACATTAAAGGAATGCTGAGCATGTTTGATTAGAACCGCCAGGAAACCGTTACAACCGTTATATTGGTTTTTATCACTTATTAGTTTTTGCCAAAATTGTATCTCAAACTCGTAAACACAGGCAGTAAAACACACACAGGTTTATAAAACGACGAGTCAGAAGCTTTTATTTTGACAATTTGACGACCGATGTGGTGCGGCAGGCGAATGTCCGCCTGCGACGCAGGAGGTTGCGGGTTCGATTCCCAACTTGGGATAAATGTTTGTCTCAAAAATCTGCAAATATTTATTCCGGGTGTTCTGGGTATTTTCTATGTAGGTATGATAAAAAATATATATGTATGTAATGTATTGTATTAAGTATATCAGTCATCTAGTACCCATAACACAAGCTCTGCTTAGCTTGGGGCTAGATGATGCTGTGTGGATTGTCCAGCATTATATTATTACTAGCTGACCCGTGCCCACTTCGTTGGGCGGTAAACATTTTTACTTACAAATCTTAACTGAAGTAGTATTCGATGTCGCCAAAAGATGGCGTTAATACGGCATAAAATAGCAGCCGTTCGCAGTTTCGCCCGCGTGGCAGTTTTTTCCCGTTCCCGTTATTTTTTCAGGATAAAAAGTAAGTTACTCCTTGATACATCAGCTATCTGCCAGTGAAAGTCCCGTCGAAATCGGTCTAGCCGTTTCAGAGATTACCCGGAACAAACAGACAGACAGACAAAAATTTAAAAAAATGCTATTTTGGTATATGTATTCCTATGCATGTAGTAAAAAGCGGTTATTGTAATATTACAAACAGACACTTCAATTTTATTTATTTGTATGAATTAATGTCCTTTTTATAAAACACCTGCTTAGGGAGCCGACCACAGAGTACTTTTTTATAGACTGAGCCGACCTCGCGTCAGTAAGTAGTGTAACGATCCGTCGATCGTCATTTAATTAAGTCACAACAATTAGAATGATTCATTGGAGGATTGTTGAAAATAGATATAGCTAACTACGTAAAAATGGCAAGAGACCAATTTAATTAGATAAAATAGGCTCACACCATAAATCCTAGGCACGGTAGATATTCTATGGAATAAATTAATATCAGTGTTAGAAGTACTACTCATACAAGATTCAATAAGCAAGCTAAGTTTCGAAATGTATTTTGTTCTGGGAAAAATGCTTAAACAAAATAGACCTTATTTGTTAGCCAAAACGAACTACAAAAAGCTTAGATCTACAATAAATAGTAACTATTACTCATTCTGTGGTAAGAATGCCATTTAGTATAGCAGCAATAGCGAAAGTAACTAATATGTACTCCATGGCTAGTGCGGCGCATGGGTACTCATTTGGTAGGCCTAATATGAATAGGAATAAGGTCGAAGTCTGGGGAGACTTTCGATGGGTTGCATAATATCAATTATTATCTTTGCCGCGCGCTTTTTGAATTCGGAACGAATATGAGCGCGCCACAATTAGCTTTGCCGCGCACTATTTGAACGTGGAACTTTTTCGTGTTCGGCGCCAAAGAAATCGAACCAATGGGGTCGCCGCGGGCGAAGGAAGAAAAAAGGGCGGGAAGATGAGCCCGCGTTTTTGGACTAGAAGGATCTGGGTGACTAAGGAAGTAGGTAGGATACGGGAAGGTTTTCGGTGATTAAGTAGGTAAGGTGTAATCGAAGCAGATTTGAGTGAGTCTTTTTATATTATGTTTCAGTGTATATCTACTTGTGTATTTTATGTTTCTATCTTTTAGATTGGTGACCAAATAGAGTAGGATGGGTTTCCTTAGGTGGACAAACCATACCTACAATAACCTATGATCTAGATACTCAGGAAGTTAATAATTGTGTTTTCTTGTTTTACTGTGTGATTGTGTAGGTACCTACTTGGACTATATTGGGGTGTCACTATAGCAGTCTTTAGCAGGTTTGATTCCTGTGATGGGACAATCTTACGATTACTTTATGATCTATTATAGAAATTGGTATTTTGCACTTGCTCGTATATTGTATGAGAGGCTCAAACTGAGTGGGTTCGATTCCCGACAAGACTATTTTGGGATGTCATAATAGCAGCCTTTAGCAGGTTCGATTCCTGTGACTGGACAGTTTTACGATTACCTACTTTATGATCTATTATAGAAATTGGTATTATGCTCTTGCTCGTATATTGTACGAGAGGCTCAAACATAGTGGGTTCGATTCCCGACTAGGACTAACCATGCATATTATTTAATTTAGAAATTTATGTTCTACATCTACTGTTGAGTAATATATATTTCGAAGTGAGTAACTAAAATAGTGCAGGTTCGAACCCTGTGGCGGAAGATGATAAAATACACTATGTTATTTTATCATACATTTGCTCTCATTTTATACCTAGAACTACTACTATCATTTGCTACTTTCTATATTCCTTCTTCTAATTGCAAGAGCCCTGTGTATTTACTTAGTGGTGTTCTGTATTTGTTGTAAAATTAGCAGGAACGAACGATATATTGTTTAGGACCCTGTCTACCTACTCGTTCAATACTAAATAGTTATTCTTCTACCTGTTATCATGTACGGAACTGAACCCTAACCGTACATGATTACTACAGTTTCATACATATTTACTTGATCTTAAACGTATTTGTTATAGCCTGATTTATCATGTTTATACAAATTACATATTAGTAAATAATATGTAATTTGATATGACTCGAGTTGATTTTACTCATGGTGATGACCTGTTTACTGTTTCAAACAATCTAATAGTCTTAAAGGATTAACTAAAAGTGAAGCCTACCTATTTACTAAACTACATAAGTTCCATCATACCTACTAATGAGCACATGACTCTATACTACCTGAATCTAATGGAAAGAGGATGGAGTATAATTAGTGGAGTATTTTGGTATTTTTATTATTATACCGTATGGTACATTTGATCACTCTAATGACACGCATGATGTCTGACACAAATGATGTCTAGCTCGCATGAGGCTATCTACGAATTAGATGCTGATCTAATTTACCTGGTTTTACTACCTTATTTAAATTGAGAAAGTTCTCATGGCTTCGGTTTTGGTTATCTAAGACTTTCTATGTGTCTTATAATAAACTCTCGAGTTGATTATACTCATACTCAGTTTTGGCATTGGCCTATTTACTGATTCATTCAATCTAACCGTCTTAAAGGAATGACTGAAGGTGAAGCCTACCTATTTAATGAATTACATAAGTTCCATCATACCTACTAATGAGCGCATGACTCTATGCTACCGGAATCTAATGGAAAGAGGATGGAGTATAATTAGTGGAGTGTGTTGGTATTTTATGATTATACCATATGGTACATTTGATCACTCTAATGACACGCATGATGTCTGACACAAATGATGTCTAGCTCGCATGAGGCTATCTACGAATTAGATGCTGATCTAATATACCTGGGTTTACTAGCTTACTTAAATTGAGCAAGTTCTCATGGCTTTGGTTTCGGTTATCTAGAAAGACAAAGGATTGACTAAATCAGTCAGAATCTACTTTTGTCTTGATGAATGTCAGGAACCCAATAGGGACTACTTTGATTCTAAATCCATTTAGGATGATTGTAGTTCCGCACATAACTTAGGAGGGTGCATGGATGTGTTATACTATATTATATTTAATATTACTATGACAAATATTTAATAATTGACGTAGAAGCTTTCGAATGTGTGTGTGAATGTAAGATCTACAGTTCTGGGGTATTTTGCTAAAAGAATATGTCCTCTCAGTCTTTTGCTATACAGATAATGACGAACATGACTTTGACAAGTAAACTCAGTAAATAATAAGATGTCCCACAAACATAGTGTACTTGCAATGGCGGAGTACCCAGTACCTATGTCTCGGAGGAGGCTTACCCAGTCATGAGATGAGAGCCACTGGGGGTTCGCGGATGGCGGGGCGATCCTCATTAGCATTGGTTTACAGTGCTAATCCGATTTTGTAGAACTAAATTCCTAAATAAGACACTTACAAGATAAAACTAATAGTCTAGTAGATTGACTAAAGAATACCTACTTCCTATCTACTTGTTTATAAGATATGAACTATATTAAAATACATACAGAATATATTAACTATATTTAGGGATGATACAAGATACAACTAATAGTTTAATAGATTGACTAAAGAATATCTACTTCTTATCTACTTGTTTATTTGAGAAAATTGCATCCTGTAAGTAAATTAGTTAGCTAGGTAAAAGGTTAGATGTTCAGGTTATTCAGAAATATACAAGTTAAATCTCAACATAAAGTCCTTTAAAGTTCCAAGGTTACTATAGATCACTTCCGTAGGATCCTAACACTAGACGATTCACTGGCCAATATAGTATATTAAATAGTTTATAAAGTAGGTAGGTTGTAGTTGTTTAGGTAGGTTAGGCTTTAGGTTTAGGTTTATATTTTTATATATATTAAAGTTTTTATCAGGGGGGGTTGTTACAATTGTAAGGATTTATATTGAAAACGAAACAGCCTCACGGCTCTGATCCCCAGGCTTGGTAGATATCCACTCAGATCTCTTAGTACTTACCAAGTAGTACCACCTCAAGATCCTTTGAAGATGTCTAGTGGTGGTCGACAGAAGTACATTCAAATATTACATTTGGCATACCCACATTTTGCAGAAGTTAGTAGTATATTTCGTTAGTAGTAGTTGTAGTAGTATGTTGCCTGACACAAATCTTTCTGACTCACTTTCATGAGAAAGAAAAGAGATGGTAAAAGAAAGTGGAGGTCTGGCCGACCAATATGAATAGATAAAAATATAACCATAAAATGTTACACAAATTGCTCTCCGCTAGCATCTTCCAATTGAGAATTAGAAATGCCGTTTAGTTTGCATTGGAAACCCAGCACTACCTATGTATTTATTAGTTTACTAGCATCCCCATGCATACTCTTACATTAAACTGTGGTTGCCTTAAGTGGATAAGCATAGGGCGGGACTTGTTTTGTTTGAGTTTAGTTTTAAGTTTTGTGTATAATTTCTTGGTGATCCTAAGCCTACTGATCCTTTTACCACCGGTTTTGCTCGCGTAATGGTGGCTATTATGCTTACATCAATATTAAGGCATTTCGCTATAATAAAAATTTAAGGAAATTTTTCTCCAGGACTTGCTTGGTTTTTCTATTCCGCAAAATAATTGAGGTAAAAGAATGAAAATGCAAACATTTCTTATTAACTCTACCTAACAAGGAAGAGTTCAACATTTTATAAGAAAGTTGTAAGTTCTGGGAATGAAAAACCGTGTTGGCAAGATTCACTAACGATGTTGGCTCTTGAGATTCATTTATTCTAAGGCCTTATTTCACCAGGAAGTTATGATAGCGCAACCAAAGTCGTGCAACCATATGAATTACCTGTACCAGCTATAAGAGTCTTTGTCCTAACTGACTGCCATATACAACAGCCCGAATCACTGGACTGAAAAACTTGACGTTTCTAAAATAAGTTTGTATGAAAGAATCTCACGCGTTTTCACTAGCTTATTATAAATGCAAAGGTTTGGATGACTGCGGTCCAATAACGCCGGACCGCATTTTCAGTTGGGGTGGTATTTCTCCAAGGCCTCCATACCCTTTTCTCCAACTTTCTTTCAACCAACAGTTTGATACACCTTACTGTTTTTCTTTGTTTCCCCTTGATTCATTAATTCATCACAAATATTCAAGGAAAAAATGTTCTCATCTCTTGGCAGTTTCTCCTGCTATGGGCTGTTCGAGTGAATACAATGTGCCTAAAATTAAAATACATAAATATAACATTTTATACTTATAAATAAATAAGTATTTGAGGACATTTTTATCTTGCTCCAATATTAAGCATATCTTGCAGTATAGAAACCGGGGGAACCGGGTGACTGATAGAATACCTACTTATATAAAAATACCTTTTTTTAAATACGTACTTATAATACAACATAACACCCAAATAGAGAGCAAATATCTCTATGTTTGTCACACAAGTTTGTCTTCAGTAGTGATTGAACTCACAACATACAGTATGGAAAGCAGAGTGTAGCTAGGAACGACTAAACCACTTCGTGAGCGCATCATACTTGCTTATTGGGAGGGTAACCGTTTTTTAGAAAACTAGAGCTTAAATGTATCGCGTCTTTTACAGACGATAAAGCTGGATCATTCCCTCGGTTTATTGTTTTAAATCCAGTGGCAAGCGAATCACGTGACGTGAGTTCGTAAAAATCAGGGTGAATCTATTGAATAGTACGACTTACCGGCAACGTTATTAGTCTTACTGGAATTACCTACGGTAGTGGTTTTTGGACAGTCAGTTGCACTAGAATGTATAAAAGATTAGTTGTAGTAGAACTTAAAAGCACTGAAGTGAAGGTTTCGTCCGGGGAAGTATTGAAAAAGTTATATAAAAACCGGCCAAGTTCAAGTCGGACTCGCGCACGAAGTGTTCTGTACCTCTGTCTACAATAAAAACGGCAAAAAATCACGTTTGTTGTATGTGATCTCCCTTAAAAACTTAGTTTATTTTATTTGTTGTTATAGCGACAACAGAAATACATCATTTGTGAAAATTTTAACTCTCTAACTAACACGGTTCATAAGATGACAGCCTGGTGACAGACAGACAGACAGACAAACAGACAGACAGACAGATAGATAGACAGTCAGACACAGTAGCGGCGTTAGGGTATGGCGCGGTTGGGCGACCGCCTAGGGCGCCGGATGTGAAGGGGCGCCGCAGGCGCCCCTTCATATCCTCTTACTCTTTCAGCGAGGCCTACTTACCCTAATACCACAGTTTGCTAAAAGTTTACTTTACAAAAGTTTCATGAATTTTTCGTCAAATGTCCTTCAACATCGGGTTTTTTCCGTTTTCGACGACAATTTGGTATACAACTTGCCATACAATCGAAATTAAATACCTACCTTAACTAGAATGCAAATTCCCTTCAAAAATTGACTAAAAAAAGTTGTAAATTTTCAGGCAAATTTTTATGTCAATTTATTGTTAACTAGCCCGCAACTTCGCGCGGGATTTAGTACAGTCATTGGGTATTTTTACCTGGAAAGTTTTCCGGGAGTTTTGAAAATTGGCAATTTTATAGATTTTGACGTGCTCTTTCCGAATTTCAACTTTGCCACCTCGTAGCTTTGCCGCTCGCGCCGCCATATTGGAAAAATGGCGCCTAAAAACAGTTTTTTGATAATAACTCCTTTTCGGCGCATTTTACAGGAAAAACATATGTATACAAAATAATTATGAGAACATTTCCTACAATTTATGTTAGAACCTTTTTTTTCCTAAAACCAATAGTTTCGCGGTACGAGCGCCGTAAAGTGTAGTTCAACACACGTTTCGGCAGAAATACTCATTTCCACACCACCATGAGGTACCTAGCGAAAGCGGCGCATTTTTTT
This sequence comes from Electrophaes corylata, assembly GCA_947095575.1. Lineage (NCBI taxonomy): Eukaryota > Metazoa > Arthropoda > Insecta > Lepidoptera > Geometridae > Electrophaes > Electrophaes corylata. The sequence continues at coordinate 10,131,891 of OX352699.1, read as the reverse complement.
ATCGTGGTTCTCATCAAATTATACAGTTACAGTGATGTGACAATTCGTAAAAGTTTCATCGCGGTCCTCTTCGTTCTGGATTTCGTCGTTTATTTGCTCGAGAATAGTGTCCGTTTCTTCTTCTTCACTGCTATCTTGTGATGAAAATTGCGAATTATCACAGTTCGTGCACACAACGGAGCACTTTAGCCTTGCTTTTCTGCATCCGCAAGCTTTTTGACAACCTTTCTTGCATTTGCAAGAAATAAGTTTCAGCAAGCTTTCCAGAGCAGGGGGCTCGAATGTAGTAACAGGAATGAGCCAGTTCTTATCTTTTTTCCATCCCCATTGTTCTACATTTTGTTCGTTCCCATACCACTGCTGAACCTGGTGATAAGTTCGAAACGAATGTTCTGTTGGTGGTAGCGACGCAATATTAAATTTACTTTAATATGCTGATGTTGTGAAGCATGCATATCTATAATTATTTAAAGATGTACTTTTACGAATTGTTACATCACTGTCACTGTATAATTCGATGAGAACCATGATACAAAAAATGCGCCGCTTTCGCTACCTCATGGTGGTGTGGAAATGAGTATTTCTGCCGAAACGTGTGTTGAACTACACTTTACGGCGCTCGTACCGCGAAACTATTGGTTTTAGGAAAAAAAAGGTTATAACATAAATTGTAGGAAATTTTCTCACAATTATTTTGTATACATATGTTTTTCCTGTAAAATGCGTCGAAAAGGAGTTATTATCAAAAAACTGCTTTTAGGGGCCATTTTTCCAAAATGGCGGCGCGAGCGGCAAAGCTACGAGGTGGCAAAGTTGAAATTCGGAAAGAGCATGTCAAAATCTATAAAATTGCCATTTTTCAAAACTCCTGGAAAACTTTCCAGGTAACCTCTATTTTTTCAACCAAATGACTGTACTAATTAGACAAATATTTTATTTAATGAATGGTTGTTTCATTATATCCGTTACCTTTTTTTCGTATGGGTTTAAATTGCAGTTAGGGGGCGCCGTAGAAATCTCGCCCAGGGCGCTGGTAGTGCTAAAACCGGCCCTGGTCAGACAGACAGACAGCGGAGTCTTAGTAATAGGGTCCGTTTACCATTTGGGTACGGAACCCTAAAAACTTACTTATCTAAGAACTTTGACGACCGATGTGGCGCGGCAAGCGAATGTCCGCCTGCGACGCAAGAGGTTGCGGGTTCGATACCCGCCTTGGAATAAGTGTTTGTACGATTTGGAAATATTTATTTCGGGTGTTCTGGGTAATTTTTATGTATAAAAAATAAATCGCAGAGTGTACTTAAAGTTATCTATTACAGCTGTCTCTACCTATGCGATTGAAATAGCTACTTCAGTTGTCAGATCTTCTAATAAAGTTTAACCACCTTTTAATAAAGGTTTTTTAAGTCTCCTTTAACTAAAATATGTAGTCTCTGAGTTTGTTGCCATCACCAAAGAATTTGGACTAAACTTATTCTATGGCCATCACTATTCGTTGACATCAAAGTGACAGTGACAGTATGATTTTATAGGCCCGTCAAAAAATTAAAGATGTTGAAAACAGTAATATGCATTGCCTTTCTCGCTGTCTGTACTTACTAATTAAATTGGTAGTAACATGGCCTTAGTGCAAAGCTTATCTCCTAGGAACAAGACAAAGCGGGGTTTTTTTGTTCTATACTGGATTCACCATGTGTATCGTGCTGCCCAGCCAGGGACAACGAGCATCACACAAAGCAAAACTGGTCGTAAACCATTGGTTGTAGAGAATTGAATTTTTCAGGGTATATTCACCTTGGTGCGTAAAAGTGTACTGAGGAAAGAGTGCTCAAAATTCAACTTCAAACAAAATTCACGCTGACTGAAATACGCGCTACTTTTATATATTTTTTTAAAGTAACGTCGAATAATACGATAATTGGACGCATATTATCATTTTGAACATACTTCTATAGTGACTGGTGGAGAGATGAAGGCACCAGCTTTAACAAAAAGGATCTCTTTACAAGCTGAAAAGCTATTCCGAGAATAATTTTATAGAAATATCCTCCAATTTGCGAGTTCTCGAGTTCAAGCAGATGTTGACATAACAGGATTGAAAGATTCCAAAATTACGAGAACAATTAAGACGCTTGATAATTATGACACTATAGTAGAAAAAAGGTAAAGGAAAATACCACTGGGAAACCAGTTAAGTGGTCTAGCAGCAGGGTTGCAATGGGTTTGCAATCTATCACGTTTATGACACCAACTACAGAAAAATGTGGGAACCTATGTGTCAAATGTGATATCGGAACGTACCTTTGACCACCCCCATTACACATCGTCAAAGAATCTCGAGTCAGTACTAGTTTTTGGTACCAAAAGGTACCGTACCGATTTTGTGTTCAGAGTTGATAACTGGAAACAGCAAAACAGCGATAGTAAATCGGTGGTAACCTAATAATTAATTTACTCTTTACGTTTGTCATTTACCGGTCGTAGTTTTATACATAGGTAAGCATAGCGCTATATTGTAGATAGGATAAGGTCATTACTACAACTCCAAATTAAATTAACCCGGGCTGCGGTCATGGGAAAACTGAATTCTCACTTCCGCTTCATTGTGCTCGGACAAATTATACCTATTATTTTATAAATTGAGTTATAGATTCATGATTCATATAACTGGAAGTTCAATTAATTTGTCTGGAATAATAAACAAGGCCATAAAATTTCTTTTGCTCGCGTAATTTGGTTTGAACAGGGTGTAATTGGATCGAATCCACTCAGGGTGGCACTAAATCAATTATGGACCGCATTTACTAGCGTTGTTACATGCTTTGACAGTATCGAAGGCACTCCGTCGCAGTCTACGCCTCCGCCTAACTAGATGCGAGAAGGCTCTGAAGGTACTTAATTTAATTTATGCGATGCTCTGTTCGCTACCTTCATTTTCTGTGAACCTGGTGAAGCTAAGTTAATTTGGGTTAAGGAACATTATGCGCGTAAACGAAATTTCTGACATAACATGCTTTTTGCTTACCGGGTGCGTATTTAAATGTTTATTTTAGGAAGTGCCAACAATGTTATGCAGAGTCGTGGCCCATGGGGTGCGGGGTGGAGAGGAATGCGCGATGAGAGATCGTTATAACATTTACATTCACTGTGGCTTCACAACTTTGCCTTGGCTTTATTAAATTTTATACATCACCGGTGAAAGTTTCATCAACAAATCCCGAGTGTAGGCATGATCCTATTAATATGAGCGAGTTGTGAGTTATGAGGTTTTGCGGTTTGCAATCGTTAACAGCATTTAGCATGTGAGTTAGTAGATTCTACACTGTGTTGGCCAATTACTAGCTTTTATTTATTTATTGAAAGCCTGTGGTTGGTCCAAACAGACAAGTCGGCAATCGAATTACCGCAACTCTCGATGTTAGTTTTATGATGACTTGATTTTTATTATTCCAAAGTCTGTTGAAAAACACATTTCAGCTAGTTTTATTTCCACAAACTACTGCTAGTGTAGGGTTTTTTAAAAAGAAAAGATGCTAGTGCTGCTAAATGCTACTCTAGACTTTTTCATATTCTAATTACCTAATTAGAATATGAAAAAGTCTACACCTAATTCTATCACATCCTATTCTATCCTATCCTATCCCATTCTATTCTATCCTATTTCTATTTCTATTTTGGGTGTATTCTGTCACCTGACAGAATACACACATGTAAATATGCATTCTCCGGGATCAGTGATAAAATTGGTGCACCACAAGGTTTGATACTAGGACCATTCTTGTTTTTAATTTACAATTATGATCTAGCGCAAGTGATAGACCGCCACGAGATTGTATTGTTTGCAGATGACACTTTGCTTCTATTTAAATTAAAACGACAACAAACTAATTAGGTACAACAATGTCAACAATGCGATCTTCAAAGTTGGAAACTGTTTAAAATTTTATAATAAAAATAATACGAAGTGCATTCGGTTTGTTCTACAAAACAGATAAAGTTAAACTTAATAAATTAAATAAATAAATAAAATAAATGAGTACTTATGTAAAAATAGAAAACAGAATGATAGAATTTGTGGATACCACTGTATTTTTATCATAATCTATGATAATATACTTCAATGTTTCAATCTACATGTGTTTTACTAGGAGAAGCACTTTAAAATGTGATATTTTTCTTCTTTTCAGACTTGAGGTTGAACCGGTTGACGAATGCTATTTAATTAAAATATGGTCATTAGGTTCGTTGATTCGGGTTAAGATGTCGACATAACCAGGCCAAGGGCACTCGGTCAGCTCTCAGAACATCAAAGGGCCAGCGGATGTCAACTAGCTAGCAGAGTGCTTAGTAGCTGACGAATGGCCTATAAAACTACTGCTGAGTATACCTGAAATTTATGAGTAGGTACCGGCATTTCTAAATACAAGAGAAAAGGATAGAAGGTTTTTAGAGTGTTTTATATTTTAAAGTATTTTTTTAATTTAAAAGAGCACCGACAGTCTATTGGGAGTGATCCCGCCTGATCTTGAGGATTTCGTTGAAGTGGAAATCGAACCCATGCCCTACAGCACAGAAGACAGAGCTATTTACTACTAAATGAGCCGTGAGGCCATTTACAGACTAAACGAACTAACTAACGACTAAATTAAGTCAATATCAAGCCGTAGAATTCTGTATTTTATTATTATGTAGTAAAAACTGCCGGTTAAACGATGTGGCGTTTTTTTAGTTGGTAGAGTTTTATACTAACAATATACGCTGCGGTATCTTGGCAAACAAAGTTGGGAATCCATTTGAAACAATAATTTTGGTGCAGCTTTATGCCGCACAATCGCGAGCTTGTTTACTGTCGAAGTTAGATGACCTCCATCACCGTGTATCTCCTGAAATGAATATGCAATGTAAAATAAGCTATTTCTTGCAGTATTTAGGCTTAAAATAGCGTGAATACCGCTGTTTGGTTGCAAATATTTCCAGGAAAAACGCGCGCTACACGCCTATTTTTGTCAAACTGAAATGGTCTCCCAACACACTAATAATAAGGTTCAAATTCAATTCAATTCGGTGAAAATTCCATCGATGTGTGCTCGAATACTCGTGCTTTTAAAGTAAAACTTGTGTATGTGGTACTATTATTTCTTCCTTGAATTCGCACCCGTTTCGTTTACAATGGCCTCACGTTCGCTTCAAAAGCAACTCGTAAAGCAACTATAATTCACCCGTTGAACATACATCAGTGTGTAACCACAATGTATTTAACAAGCAAAGTTCTACAGTCTTCAATGATCTTCAAGGAGGCCCGTAAAAAATAATAATAATAATAATAATGAATATATTTATTTTACCAAACACATTTTACATAAACATATTCTACGGTACTACTCCGTGAAGCGATAAACGAGGATTCGTATTGACATTTTGAGTTACACAACGCGGTAACGCGACAACACGCTCGGCAATCGAGTTTTCTTTACTGCGCATATCGAGCAGTGTAAACGAAAATGTCAATTTGAACCTTTGTCCATGGTTCCGTGAATCGTCTGACTATCGATAGTACTTACCAAGGAACACTCTATTGGCAACATTACAGACACCTGCTGTATTATGAGCAGAATAATATCACACCAAACTTTATTGAAAATCGTTTGAATAAACCCAACCAACAAAATATAAAGCTTATTTAAAATCTCACTTTCAAGTAAATATTGGACTGGTAGCTTCTCAACTTCAAAACAAAAGTTAAATTGTGTTGGAGGGTGAAGTTTTTTATTGTTGTAGACAAATAAACAGACTGAAGAAAAGTTCCGGTCGGCCTACTCTTAAATCAATAATTGAAACTTTGCTTTACTTATTAACATGCTTAATGTATTTTCTAACAATTAAATTTCAATCTTAGAAGACGTTTGAAAGTTTACATACTTATCTATAATATAATAGAATATCAAGTGACAGAGAGGTTGGTATTAACCATAGAGTAACCATATTCTTAGGTATTAACAATATGACCCACGAAAAGGTAAGTATATCGGGTAGGTACTTTCTATCCGAAATACATAATGAATATGTTTTATTCTATTTGTTGATGTAAATAAAATAAAATAAAAATAAAAAAGCCCATTTATTCCATAACTTATAACATTTCATGCATACAATTATAATTATTATTTACATCATTTCATTGACTAATTTTATTATAATATCTGTTCAAAGCTTAATTCATAATTATTATATACACTTTGCGTTTAATCGGTATTAATATTTAACTGTTGGTACTTATTCGATATTTAGTACAATTATCTTCTCTTTTTTTTTTTGTTAATGTAACAAGCAGATAATAATAATAATAATAATGCTGAGCCTGCGGTTATTGTAATAAACTATTGCAACTTCATGTGGTTCTATTCATTTTATTTGATTGTAAAAATATAATAGTAGATACCTACTAATCGCACCGATTCAAATGTACCTAGATATAAAATTACCTCGAAGCAAACTTACATTGTCTAGACCTTCTAGGCAATGATAAATAATTTTTTATGAAGAAATATTAAATTTTTGTTTGAGTCAACGAAACAAAAGTATGTCACTTTTTTATATAATGTGCAGAACCCTGAAAATACTAGTTTAAACTTTTACAAGCTGTTTGTTTAGCTGGTATTCGTTGTTTGGTAATTACGGATGCGACAGTCGATGCAAATTGCTCAAAAGAAGTTTTCCGCTGGTATGGTACAATCAGCCACACAAAGTATAGAAATTCGATTTTAGTGGCTTTAAGTAGATTAACGCTATAGAAGACATTCTGCGTTGAATTTGTCTTCGCAAACATGTGTTTTTGGTTATAGAAAGAAAAATGTGAGTTGAGCTTGTAAATGTTCTTACAAAAATAAAATATTTTTTTACATCTTCTAAGGAAAAACCAAACCCCTTACACCCTATAACCCTTTTATACAATATTTTTGGCCTCCTAATAGAACCCCGTATTCAATTAAGCCCCAGGCCGATCAAACTTTTAAATTTACCAGTAAATTATGCAACAAACGGTTCGAAAGTTATGCACACAATAATACAATAATAACACATTCGACGACCGATGTGGCGCGGCGGGCGAATGTCCGCCTGCGACGCAGGAGGTTGCGGGTTCGATTCCCGCCTTGGGATAAATGTTTGTACGATCTGCAAATATTTATTTCGGGTGTTCTGGGTGTTTTCTATGTATAATAAAAAAAATATCTATATATGTAATGTATTGTATTAAGTATATCAGTCATCTGGTACCCATAACACAAGCTCTGCTTAACTTGGGGCTAGATGATGCTGTGTGGATTGTCCACCATTATTTATTTATTTATTATTTATTTACATACAACACCAAAAGACGTCACTAAGGTTTTTGTTCGCTTCGCTTTCAATCAAAAACACAAAGTCCTATAACTTAGACTTTCTGTACTACGTTTTATCGTTTAGAAAATAAAACAAAGAAAAGACGGCGCTATTCTGTAACGATTCTTGCCAAGGCACGCATTAGAGCAGACCTAGGTCCATCTAGTAAACCTCAATTACTAACATTTACCCTTAACAAGGGCTTAACTCTCGTTCTAATGGCACTTCCCGTGGTACCTAGTAGTTACATTCTATATTGGCCGGTATCCACAAAGTAGCCTAGTTAAACTTTGTTCCTTTTTGTACGGCATTGTACTTTTTATAGGTGCAGCGTGTGGGAACTGTAGGAATTGTTAGCTAATCCGAACAAAAAACTGATCTTTTTTGGAACGTGCGATTGCAAAATTGGGTCAGTTATTTGAAAATATACTCCAGGGAATATCAGATACCGTTGCAATGATCCATGCAATAATTTATCTATATAATATTAAAACTGTAGAGGTTGAGATGTCTTAGGTACATTAAATATATTTTTCTGAAATTTGGCTTGTAAGGGCGGGTTTATACGGCGCGAAAGCTTTCGCGCGGCGGCCGCGCGGCGGCCGCGCGGCCGCCGCGCGGTTGAAAGATCTTTACCGAAAATCGTCTCTATGTTCTAAATAATAACGTTCAAATTCCTACGGCGCGAAAGCTTTCGCGCGGCGGCCGCGCGGCGGCCGCGCGGCCGCCGCGCGGTTGAGAGATCTATACCGAATATCGTCTCTATGTTCTAAACAATAACGTTCAAATTCCTGTCAAGCAGCCAACCGCGCGGTCACTACGCGGTTGACACAAGTCAAATGAAGACATTTTAACCCCTTTTTTCAAGTTAGGGGTCAGCGGGGTCCAATTTTGAAAATAATAAAAATGATCTTAGTTTGACTATAAAATTCTCGGAACATGATTTTAACCATAACTTGAGTATCCCCTACACTCTTTGCTAGGGATCAACTTGAACTTTAGTATGCAGTGTTTGAATCGTTTTCAATGAATTACGATCAAGTTAAAATAAATATAATGGATTAAATTGTAATAGAATACTGCAAAATGTGGATATGTACCAAATGTACTATCTGGACATACTTCTGACTACCCTTTTAGACTTCCTCGAAGAATCTTGAATAGGTACTTGGTACTAAGAGATTGGAGGGGATATCTACCGTGCTTGGGGAATAAAGTCATAAAACTATTTCTTTCTTAAATATAAAAAGAAAGGCTCAACTTTACAGTATAAGAAGGTAGACTATGACCTGATCATTGAGTTGCAACTAAGATGCAAGAGGATTACTGTGGAAGGCTATGTACAAAATAACGATCTCTATAGGGATTCGGGACATTAACATAGAGAGTTTGTCCATGATGCCACTAAACAATATACGGAATCTTCATCACCATAATGATGTCGAGGCTAATCAACTCTTTGATAATCAAGTTCTTACTAGAAGATAACTGACAAAAAACTTTAATGTTAAAAAGTACAATTAATAACAAACAATCGCAACGTAGGACAAAAAAAATAATTTTTTTTAACCTTGGGGTCCCTGGGACCAACAAATTATTAAAGGTTAAGTAAGTCAAAATCATCAAAATGATGCTGTCAGTGAATGATACTGTGGGTAATATTAAATAAGATCATATCTGCTTTTTTCAAACTTTATAGAACCCAACATCATCATCATCACCACTGCTGATCTGGCCCACGTAGGTCTCTACTATTACGCTTTCAGGAAGAACTAATTTAACTTTTGCGCCAACTTCCCGCAACCCCAATGTCGTTGGCCCACTGGATTTTGTGCATTATCTTTCAGTTCATGGTCGCCATTTGAGAATCATATATTGCTCTGTGGTTCTACGAGATAAATACCCATTGCTACTTTAACTTGCTGAATCTGAAAGCTATGTTGGTGATTTGGTTCTTCTACGGATTTCATAATTCTTGATTCCATCGCGTAGGAAAATTGACATATATTATCATAACATAACTTTCTTTTCTAAGTGAGTGATATTTCAATAGTTCACATTTTATGGAGCTGAGCTTCTATTATAAGAGAGATAGATCAAATTATCCACGGTTTTCAGGTTGAGTGTATCTCAATCACAATACTGCCTGTGGTTTGGTAACCTATAGTGTGAAATGCTTGACAAAAGGGAGAAATATTCAGCCAAGCTATTCTTTCAAATCATATTATATTTAAAAAATATTTTAAACCTCAAAAACTGAGATTCATTTGCAAAAGAAGAAATAAAGTGGTGATCAGCTGTTTAATATATTTTGAACCTCAAAAAACTGAGATTGACTTACAAAAGAAGACATAAAGTGGTGATCAGCTATTGTTACGCCATTCGAGCTAATTTAAGTACGTTCGATTTTAGGTCCTTATTTTTATGTTAGCGAAGTAAAAAATCTGCGAGGTTGACGACAAGAAACCATACATTAGTAAGCTCGCCAATGGTATTTTCAGAGTGGTTGTATGAGTGTGGCTCCCCTCTATCAGCCGTAAGAGGCAGAAATAAGACAGCACAAAAAATATCAAAAATGCAGTTTGGGTTGAAATACTAGAAAAAGAATTCAACACGGATCTAGTCCACAGACGGCAGCTTTATCAACGGTATATGTGGATAATCTTTACCAAATATAAGAATTTTTGTCCTGACCTAATAGACAACGCACAGCCTAAACCGTAATGTAAACTGGTCGTAGAAACTTAACATTTTCAGGGTATATTTGTCTTGGTACATAGAGGGGTATCAAAGGCAAGGCCCTTACACTCAAACCGTATAATTAAAACATAAAATAAATCATTAAATAAAATAAAAATAAAATTTCAGTGCCGGATATTTAAACCATCAAACTGGATGTTATTCTGCATTAAAATCTCGCATAAAAAAAATGTATTACGATCTTTTTTGAAATCACCCATGAAATCATTGTTCATTTGTTCGGGTAAAATTTTTCTATGCTTGCGGCCACCGTGATTTCAACTCAATTTACTAGACGAAAACGTTGAAATTCCCTGATACCGAGCCAACCGCGCGGCGGCCGCGCGGCCGCCGCGCGGCCGCCGCGCGGTTGACAACATCAATATCGAATACCGTCTTTATATTCTAGAAAGCAACGTTCAAATTCCTGTCAAGCGGCCAACCGCGCGGCCGCCGCGCGGCCGCCGCGCGGCCGCCGCGCGAAAGCTTTCGCGCCGTCTAAACGCGCCGTAATAGTACTTTAAAAAAAGGAAAAAGACATCAACTTTTAAAAAAATGTTTGTTTGTGCGATGGTTGTATCACGCAAAAATTACTGAATGAACGTTGCGATTTGCAGCATTAATTGGATTGATTGAGCTGTCATCCCTAAAACGGGTACAAAAAAGAAGTAAAGGTTGTATGAGGGGGTCAGCTAGTTTAGAATAAAAGACTTAAAAAGAAACAGTTCAGAATATTTTTCAAACATATCTAGATAATCAAAAGCCTGAGTGCAAATTAGTAATTTTGATTCTTAATTTTCGCCTTCATTATTTATCGTACACAATAAATGCCATTTAAAGACACAAGAAAGAGAACTCTTTTTAGAGTTAAGCTCAGCTATGTAAGGCGATTTCAATCCTAAAATCTTTCAGCGAACTTTCAAGGAGAGAGTGAAGTGAAAATAGAGGTGGGTCTGTCTGTGTTTAAAATGGGTAAATATATTCTACCTACATACATAACATTCAAATCCTACCTATAATACATTACACACATTACATTATGTACCTTACTTATTTACATACACTAATATACATACTTACAGTAAATATATACACGTACATACCTATGTAATTACAAGGTTCTCCAATAATTTTTGTCAAAATCTTAATGCTATTGTGACACAGAACTCTTTCTGAAGTAAGAAGTAAGTACCTACAAGTTTTATTACGAACGTGTTTCCATCATAAGAAACTACTGCGATTTGCGGTTCTAACTAAGTAATAAATGAGTTTTCCACGGTACCTATTGTGTCTCTAGTTTTTATAGGTGAACGACCTGAGGATATTGCAGACGATTCTAATTTCCGTCGGTTCACGTCCCGAGTTCGCAGACTTCGAAGCTAAGGTACCTGTACCTGCGTACTTCACTGTAAACATTTTCCTTATTCAAGCACGCCTGTGTCAAATTTGTTGGGTTCCAGTTTTTTATTCCATAAAATTGAAACGGGTTTTAGTAGGTACTAAAATGGTTTATCAAATGTTTGTCAAACGATACATGTTTAGTAAGTAGGAAAAAACGAACTACGCGGACGAAGTTGCGGGCAACAGCTATAGGATAAACAGAAAAGCGCGTTTGAAACTCTAACTACAAATCAAACTTTTATTTACGCCGACGATATTAAGTCAAAGGTCTAATACTTTGGACTCAAGCTGAAGCTGAAGCTGAAGTCATCTATATAAAATGAAATCCCTATTTTCCTTGGTCACGCCATCACGCGTGAACGACTGGACCGATTTCGCTAACTCTTTTTTTGTTGTGTTTGTTATTGGCAGGAGAAGGTTCTTATGAAAGAAAAAATTAAGAAAATTGCGCAGAAAATTAGAAAATTGGAGTTTTGGTAAACTAGGACAGACTATATTGGACTAATGAACGTTGTGTGCCAATATTCGTAATTAAGACAGGACAACGTCTGTTGGGTCTTCATAATTATCACACACTCTCATAAACAGAATTTGAAAAATCTATCCCAAAAAAACGGCAATAAGACATGAGAGTGTTGATTTTTGTAAACATTGAATTCTAAATGAATTATATTTCAGTTGAAAATATTAATCTCGGGTTATCATAAATCTTTTAAGAACTCATACCCCTCATTCTGTTAACGAAATATCGTCAAATACATGTTTCGATCGGACGGTATCTAAGAATTATTTTTTGAAACTGACATTTCAGACAGGCCCAATTATGTCAATCAAGTTCTTGTTTCAATCTCGTTTATGCTCAAAAAAAATACAAAAAATTGGGTCCCCGGGTGGCACTGCACTCTCATGCAATATTTTCCAGTAATGGATGCAAGGTTTTACAATTGAAATGGGATTACCGCAACGTAGACTGCCGCCAGGATTATGACAGGAAATTAAAAAATATCAATCAAGGAAATGGATTCGCAAATTGCAGTTCAGGTAACGGAATTTTTATATACTTTGCTAGAATATATCAGTAGCTTATGTAATGCTAAAGAGGTTGCGCCATTTCGATTCATAACTATAGTTATGACTCGAAATGACGCAAGAGGCAAAGCTTCGTTTATCGTTTTGAATTGTCAGTTTTTTCCCGTTTCCGTTAAACTTTCATCCCCTATTTTATCCTCTTGGGGGTAGAATCAATCAAAATCCTTTCTTAGCGGATGCCTACGTCATAACATCTACCTGCATGCCAAATTTCAGCCCGATCCGTCCAGTGGTTTGGGCCTAAGAATATGGACTCTTATTCTATGGTTTGGGCTGTGCGTTGATAGATCACTATGTCAGTCAGTCAGTCACCTTTGAGTTATATATATTTAGATTATAAGTATATACTACGCAGCGATGACAACCTAAGGCATACAGGTGTTAAGCCTCATGTGTCTGTAATTTCACCAACACCCACACCTTTCAAACCGGAACAGCAGCAAGCTGCTTGACGGCAGAAATAGGCATGGTGGTAGTACTTCCCCGGACGAGCCTTTCACAAAGAGCTCTAATACTACTAAAATTACTACAAGTAGGTACGGATTCAGGTATTAGAGGAAGGTCTAATCGTTCCATTTTGTAGGAACTGGATTCCTACGTGTGTAAACGAAAGTGTGCGTAATAATTTGAAAATATTGACTGAGTTTATCCCGCTAGTCTGACTGAAGCTTTAATCGTGAAATCTCTTCCGATTTATGATATCGCTTTATGGTTATGGAGGCTAACGCCGGAGGCATAATAACATCATTCTATTATTCGAAATAACCATGAATATTGTAAATACTTGATGCAAATACAGCTTCATTTTGTAAATTGAGTTGCAGCCAACAGAACTTCAATATGAATCTGTGACACTTAATAAAGCTGTTAAAAAATCCTTCCAAGACAGAACCAACCTTATTTATAAATTACTTGTTTCATAAATGAGGGTAGTTTTCAAATTTAACCTCCCATTGCACCGGGTTCCAAAACCAAACCAAATCCCCTTGAGATGCGCGGCGAGCAAACAATACCACCCACGTGACGTAATTTTTTTCTTGTACTTATTGTACTATTCTTGTGAAGCCCTTGTCGGAGATCGAACCTAGAGCGCAAAAAGCTGAGCTGTGTAAATGTTAAAAGAATTATTATACGTACCAAACGCATACAAGAAAATTGAAGTAAATCGACCGTAAGCATGGTATGTGATGCTTGTACCCAACACTTCCGGAGACGGCAAAGAAATGCGATACCAGATTACGCTCTTGGAAAAACTGATTTACGCAATAAACGCGGCTTCAGAAAGCTTTCAGCAGAGCAGCGAGCCCTGATTGCCTGGAAACCAGAGATGTTTTTTATGGTTCTGCACCCAAAGGTTTAAAAGGGACCCTATTACTCACTCCGCTGTATGTCTGTCTGTTTGTCATCAGGCTGTGATCTCATGAACTGTGATAGTTATAGAGTTGAAATTTTCACAGTTGGTGCATTTCTGTTGACGCTATAACAACCAATACTAAAAAACAGAACAAACTGAATATTTTAGGGGGCCTCTGATACAGCAAGTGTGATTTTTTTGCCATTTTTACTATAAATAATGGTACGAAACCTTTCGTGCGCGAGTCTGACTAGCACTTGGCCGGTTTTATTACGTCATATTGGTAATAGTTTGAATATAGTGTATATATTATAAGTATTAGGGTACTCATAGCAACAAAAAACAGTGTGTTATGGCTGATTCTGTTCTGTAAAATAATAATAATAATATAATAATGCTGAACAATCCACACAGCGTCATCTAGCCCCAAGCTAAGCACAGCTTGTGTTATGGGTACTAGATGACTGATATACTTAATACAATACATTACATACATAGATATTTTTATTATACATTAGAAAACACCCAGAACACTTGGAATTTCGCAGATCGTACAAACATTTATCCCAAGGCGGGAATCGAACCCGCAACCTCCGTGTCGCAGGCAGACATTTGCCCGCCGCGCCACATCGGTCGTCAAATATTACGTGGCAGCGACTAGGTACTTCGCGTAGCGTTTTCATTTGGCGTTTACACGAAAATTTGGGAAAATAAATATCGAGTATTGTTTTTATATTTCCTAGGTAACAACGTTTAACGTTTTTCGCAACCAATACACATACACACAATAATTGTCACAACTGAAAATAAGGACTGACGTGTAATTTTTCGTGTGACGACGCGACCGGTTTAGACTTAAATAGGTTCTAGTGGTTCTAGGGACTCAGTGCGTCAATCACTCATTTATTTGTCAAACAGTAGCCAGTAGCCATCCAAAACGTTACGTTCAAACCGAAACTCAGAATTGTTTGAAACCGGATACAATATTGCAGTTTTGATATTTTCAGGTTGAACAATGTGATTATTAATCCATCTGTTGTATTAAAAAAACGAGTGTGCTTTAGACCACACGACTGAAGTAAAACTTCTTTAATATACGAAACGTAACTGGTTATGAGAGAAAGAGAGAAAGAACAGTGCTTTCATACCCCCTCCATGCTAGTGTTAAACGGTTAACGCAACTTTGCAGGAAGTAGCATAAGTATTGCTTCAAAAAAAATGTTGGCATATTTTTGCGAGAAGTGGTAACGTAAGAAAACAAATATCTGGTCACGAACTATAAACCTTAATGTTTTATATCTTGGGAAAATTATAGGCCACAATAATCGTTATAATGAGGAAAAAAATACCTATTCCCGCATTACTAAGGGCCATTTGCAAAGTTATAATAGTTACGCCGTAAGAAAGTAATTTCATTCTATTTTCACGAAAGTTTAGTATTTATCATAACTCAGGTGTTATAAAGCAATGATATGTAATATGACTTGCGCGTGGGTGTTTGTAAAACCCGTTTATGAGAATGCATCATAATACATTACTCATGCTAAGTTCATATTATCTGTAGGTGAATAATATTGTCGGGTTCACATAATTCATTATCTGTGGAAAAAAATATTTAGATATTCTGTAGTGAAGTCGACGGCTGATTGGCGTCATACGTTTGGTTTTACCGCTTTATTATTATGATTATGGTATTTATTTTTTTAGCGAGTAAGTAAATCAGTGAGTTACGTATTTATCCCTTCCTCAATTGATATAATTCCCGGATAAAATATTTTCGTAACTATTTATTAAATTCGATACAATAAGTACCTACAATACTTGCAACAAAATACAATAGTACAATAAGTACTATTACACAATAGTAGAATTGCTATAATTGTGATTCTTAGAGTATCTACAAGCCTTGCGTTGTTTGCTGCTAACTGGCGTTGAATGAAATGGAATTGTTGATATCTCAAAAACCAAGCCTTGAAATACCTAGGCTATCAGCTAACCCTGTCGGTAAGCTCATTCCAGTTTATATGTTCACGTTACGTGATAAGCGGGATGTCGTAAGAGGCAGCACTTGGTGAATCGGAGAGGAGCACATTTCCCCTTATTGTAGAAATGGGAGCTCGGAGATAACAAAATGGGTTCATTTTATTGACAGATTGGACCCGCCTAACGAGATATACGATAGTTCTACCACTACCTGTTTACCTTGATCCTTGAGACGGATAGCTACCCCTTGATTTGTGGAAACTATACTTGTTGATAATACGAGCAGCATTAATCAGCCTATTTGAGGATCAAACCAATTTCAAAGCTACTTTGAAGGATTAAAGGTATTAATATCATTAAATAGAGAATAGGACAATAAGTATTTGGAATTCAAATAAAAAAATTGAATTTAAATACAACAATGATTTGACGACTGATGTGGCGCGGCGGGTGAATGTCCGGCTGCGACGCAGAAGGTTGCGGGTTCGATTCTAAAAAAAAAAAACCATAAATTTAGCCTCGGGATAAATGTTTGTACGATCTGCAAGTATTTATTCCGGGTGTTCTGGGTATTTTCTATGTATAATAAAAAATATCTATGTACGTAATATATTGTATTAAGTATATCAGTCATCTAGTACCCATAACACAAGCTCTGCTTAGCTTGGGGCTAGATGATGCTGTGTGGATTGTCCAGCATTATTATTATTATTATTATCATGGTACTAAGAGATGTGGGATTATGGTCGAGAAGTTATTTCTTTATTTTTACATCATATTTAACTTTCACGCGAAAACTACTTAACCGATCATCATGAAACTTTGTACACAGTCATATTTTTGGAGGTATTAGAAGTAACATAGGATACTTTTTATGAAAAAAAATATTTTTTACGAAAGATTCCAATGCGAGCAAAGCCGCGGGTAAAAGCTAGTTATATATATTTATAAGGTAAGTACCTAAACACTTCGATTACGATATTAATAAATAACACTTTACAAACAACCGTAAATAGAACAAACATACTTTATAATTGAGGGTAGTCCGACATGATCCTATAAAATAATTTAAATCTGTTTCCATTATCGAGGTCAATTAAAGATGGCGAGTAGCAATTACAAATTAATGTGGCCCTCGGTATAATAATTTCTAATAAATTGTTGCTAGATAAAATAAATGCTTTATTATTTATTATTATTATCATCAGCAAGCTATGACTTGGTTATTGTGTGATTCTTTTTACAAAAAGCTCCTAAACAAGAGATGTGACATATGTCACATCTACTAGATAGTCACATAAGATTAGTCACTATCTGTGTATAGCTAAGAATATGGACTAAGTTTCTTATTCTATGGTGTATAACCACGCCAAGGAGGTTCTGGGTTTGAATAGGACTTCTTCATTACCTTCCATAGATATCGTAAGAGGCGACTAAGGGCCGGCGCACATTGGCGGCACGGCATGCCAAGGTATTTTTTAGACAATGAATAAAAATATAACCTATGAAAATTAAGTTGAAGGCTGCAGACACGGCATACCACGGTATTTTTTTTGTACCTACGACCGTTAACATTGAAATATGAACTTAATTGTCACATGATTAGGTTATATATTTATTAGTAGTAAAAAATACCCTGACATGACGTGCCACCAATGTGCACCGGTCCTTAGAGAACGCACCAGGAGAAGGCATCAACATTTTAGTCACTGACATTGCGGTCACCAATCCACTTACCATGCGTGGTGACTATGGCAAGTCCCCCCAAATATCGGAGACCTATGTCCAGCAGTGGACTTATATTTTGTACGTCACTCATCTCCCTAAAATGATTCACACTAGTAGTTAAATTGCTTAATCAAAAGTGTTTTGTTTAAATGTCAAAGTAATTTGAATAAGAACCGATTAGACCAAATTCCAAGAAGTGCTACTTGTTAGGCGTTTGAGAAACACTTTGATCATTGAGGTGGATACAAGTATTTAATACTTGCCTACTTCAATTCTTAAATAAACACTAGTACCTGGTTCTTATAGTCTACAAAATATAGAAACCTATTTTGTAAACTGTTCACAGTTCCACAGCCAATAAGATGAGAAATTATTCGCCAGATAACAATCAGTATTGCTACTAACGGATATTCGTGAACAAGGGAACTGGGCATGAAGCATTGTGTGCATGGTTTGCAGGGTTTGCATTTAAAATTTCACTGTGTGCGTATTGTTATGCAAATTATAAGTAGAATGTGATGCACAAGGTTGATTCGCATTGTCACCTGATATTTCGATTAAATTATTGCGCCTCTCAATATAATACGTCTGTTGAGAATTTGTATCTACGATAAAGTCATTTCTGGGATGCCATTTTTGTGATGCGAATTGCTTATAGTTGACTTTTGCCTGACAGTGACCAGTAGAATACCGTTTCTCTAATCTGACCTTTGCAGTTCTATATTTACTACATGAGAAGTGCCCCCTATGTGCCCAGATGTACCGTTTCAACGGTTACAAAGTATACGATTCAAAAGAACCTAACACCAGTTTTCTGAATATAGAAACCGATTTACGCCTTTTCCGTATAGTATATTCGGATCTTTTAATTTGATTCACGGTTTATCACACGTTGGAAGTTATCGGAAAACTTTAAGTGCGACGCAGAGTGGAATCGAAAATCGGATGAATCGAGCCGGTATATTTTTTACAACGTGATTCCAGGATAGCGGGCTCTTGTAACTGGGGTGTTTTAAAAGGCTTTGTGCTTTGTTTGAAAGTTTGTAATTGATTTTTCTTGTTTGACCGGAACATTAGTAATCCATGAGGAGTTTTCGTAAAAAAGAGTAAATTTTTTTTTTAATGTTTGCAAATAGCGTCATGCCGGTGAAACAGGCTCATGAGGCTTAACATCTGTACACCTCAGCATAACGAACACCAACCTGCTGATTGTATATCTTCTGTTGCTAACAAACTCCTGGTGCAAGTCTATTATGACAGATTTTGTATAGCAAATTAGTTATATTTGACACTTGTAACAGGATTTTGTATATTTATGTACATTGTATAACATCATATTGTGTAAGTGTGTATTGATTGTGTAAGTGTAGTAATCAGCACTGGTAGTGCATCATAGTCCACATTCCTAACATGCATGACCTGTGTTGAATTTTTTTGACTATGAAATAGATGAAACTCGTTATCTTTTGATAACTTTTATATGGCTATGTATCTCTATAAGAAAAAGTAAACAGGCATTTGCATCCATTTGTATAGCACATCAGAGAAGAGTTTTTTGATCGTGCCTCTAGACACGAGACGCTGAAGGACCACGGACAGGATCTTAGATAGAGTAGGCTTGTCCAGCACCTACTCCATCCTCACAGTTTAGTCAGCCTATTCCACAGAAAAGGTATGGTCAATACGTACGTGCCTAAGCTACGGGTTTCCTCACGATGTTTTCCTTCACTGTTTGTGAGCACTGGCATTATGCACATTAATTTTCGAATAGAAAAACCTGTTGGTGGAAACCACGACCTTAGCATAAGAAAGCAGGTCGCTCCCACTAGACCACTGGTGCTCTTAAAAACCGGTAAGAAAAAACGACGGTAAAATGAGCGGTCAATTTGGCCTAATTGAGGGCTTACGTATAGCAAAGATTTGCCGCGCTGGATGTACTGTTGACTGTCTCCGTTTGACGTTTATCGCGGCCCATCGGGAATTCAATTATGAACCTTCGTCGCCTGAGTTGTTGACCTCCCACGTTCACCCTCACTCCTACCAGCTCTCTTGGGTAAACACGTCACCCCATCTCCTTGTACGACCTCAGATCTTAATATGACCTTTGCTGACAGCGCGCTGATCCGAATTCGAAGGCGTCAATAATTCAATAAATACTTTTTCGTGAGCCTGAGATTTTTGAACGGCCTTAGCTACGCGTATAAGCTAAAGGAATAAGATTATGGTGTCGACTGTATTAAACCTAAGTAAGTTAAACTGCCTTTGATGTAAAATTGGTTTTATGAATAAAAATATATTCTGTATATTTTACTTCTATCAGTTATTTAAAAATATGAAATGATGAACGCAAGCATTAGAATTTAGGTACATAGTTGGCAGTAGTTATAATTTTGACATACGAATTCCTGGAATTATAATATAGCAGTTACGCAAATGCTGTTCATTGATTGACATTACCGCGGTAGTCCCGGCCTAAATATGGGGGAGGCCTATGTCCAGCTGTAGACTCATTTAGGCTAATAAATAAAAATAAATAGATTCAGAGAAAGAAGTTCCACAAGCGAAGACATCCACGAACCAAAGAGTGTAAAAGCTATCACTGCTTATCGTATCGTATTTCTATTATTTGGTTTAGTTCCGGCTTCTAAATACTTTTGCACTCAACCAGCGACCTCATCATAAAAGCCAGCCCCGTGATAAATTACCGCAACAATTCAATTAAAATTTCAATTACAACGGCAGAAACCACGAGCTTGAAGCAGAAACTGGATTAGTGAATAATAAATACAAGCAAATGTAAAGGTCTTAACTACTTCGGGGAGCTTAGTGCGACTTGTTGGTGGAAATTTAAATTTCGGCCGTTGTTTACCGAACGGACCAATTTGTTGTGACATTTTGTAAAATCATTTTCATGTTCCGGAATGTAACAGGTTACTTTAGTTGTCGCTTCAGCAATCAATTTAAACGGTTTATCAATTTATTGACAAAGTAAATTACAGTCAATACAAATATTTATTTATAAGTAAGATAGCTCAACTGTTTCAAATGTATTCATTTGAAACAGTTGAGCACTTATTACTCTATAGTTTTTCTTCTTCTAATATTTAAGAGGATCAAAGTCCTGACTGATAAATACTAACACAGTCCACTGATCCTAGAGACAAAAACACGCATCAGTTATATTTTCAGAAATAACGGGCGGTGCCACGGAAAAACAAAGGCCACGTAGACGAAGACGCGAGTAATCGCTAGTTTAAGATAAGAGTCCAATTTGTGAAAGAAAAAACCTTTCAACTGTTATTTGCCGATGAAATGGAAAGTTGCCAAACAATTGTAACTCCGACCAAAGTTCCTAAGTTATGTTTTCTCTCTCGACAAATCAAAACTTTTCTATTTAGTAAAACTTTAGGTATAAACATCTTCATTGGTATTATTATGCAAAAGTAGACATTTAGGAAACTGCCTCAAAAGAAAACAATACCTAAGATTGGTTTCATTGGATTTCAGACTGTTTTAAATAAAAGCGTGTTTCCAGGAGCGTTTTAAATAAGTTTTAAATAAACTCGAAACATCTTGCATCAAAATTATATTTTATATAATAAAGCTTTAGAAAACAATCAATTTTAAATTATGAAGGAAATGTGCTACCAGTATTAATATTCAGAATTATTCATTTGGGGCTATTCGTTCAGTTTCTGAAGTGGTCCGAAGTCCAAGATTTATGTCTCGGCAACTTTCCCTAAGTAACGTACGGTCACGACGATGGCGGCAGCGGCGGCGGCGACGTTCCGCGTGAATAAATCAAATAATTCCACCCCTCCAACTTTTCTACCGAAGATATGCTATGTAGCTATATCAAATCGGTTCTCCTGTGAAATATTCCGTCGATAAAACGCTCTCTAAAAATGGAATTCAAAACAAGTCACGTTGGACTTGCGGAGAAAACACATAACGCACATTATTACACGGAAATAATGAAGTTAATGAAGATTGGTAGCTAGGCGAAGGCCGTAGCTACTTTACCGAGTCGTTATTTCTCATGAAAAACTTAATTAAAATGAATCTTTTTGGGACAGAGTTTTTTGGAAATTAGAAAACTGTTTATACAAACGTTGTGCAGGTACTATACTTGATAGAACATCTAATTGAGTAAAAATAATTGTTTTAAAAGAAAATAAATATAGACTTAAATAAATTTAGACTCGCTGCATGGTAGATATCCAAATCTCTTGGTAAGTATTAGTTCTTATGATGCTTAGATAATTTTTTTTATTATATGAAGAAAATAATTGTATAAAAGAATATAGCTATGGTAGCGCCGCTGCAGGGGTAGTTTACTCTTGCAGCAAATGCTTGCACAGCAATTGCTTCTTTGTCATCACTATCAACAGCTGCATTTAAACATTAATGAACAAAGAATTAAAAAGATTTATCCCTAGCTAGAATCAAACTAAACAGTACCCGTTAGTACGTTTCCAAAAAAAGATTTACTAGCAATAATCTACTTTACCTGTAGAACAAATCCCTATCACATTTTGTTGCCAAATCCATTATTGACCACTGTAGGTGTACAAAGAAAGCAATATAGGCTCGACGACGGTGCAGTAAAAGATTTTGTTCCGTCGCAAGTCGCAAGATGACAATATCTGCAGCCACATTTCTATCGGATATTTTCCAATTTGATATATTTCTGCTTATCATTTTCTCGTCGCGATACGGTCTGTAAATGGAGGTATCTCCTGTGGCTTCATTTCATTAGAGTTTCTACTTCTTCTTTCGAGTCAATGATCAACAAAGTTACACTGTAGACTATTGCTATAAATGAGTAATTTATCGTGACTATGTAGAAAGAGAGAACTGGAAGTGTGTATGGTAGGCTTTATCCCAGCAGTGGGACGAAATAGGCTAGAAAATAATAACTTCTTTTTGTGAATGGGTTATCGGGAATTGTGAATGGGTACTATTAACATAGTCCGGAAGGGACTATTTTCGTATTCGATTCACGAACTCATCTTGCTGATAGAACAAACACATAGGCTACCTAACATAAAACTACATAAGTAGTATCCACCATCTATAAAAAGGATTGCCTTACCGGTTACGATGCACTGGTTTGCGTCAATCATATTGATACAAAAAGTCGAAAAGAAGAAAAACCTGACGCATATAAATATTGAGCCTTATGTGCCTGTATTGGTACCCACATCCTTCAAACCGATACACAGCATTATCTGCGCGGTAGTTATGTTACAAAGCAGTTCTCCAAAACGTTGCGATCTAGCTACTAACAATTAACTTAAAAGTAATTACCTACTCTACTACAAAGACGTTCGCCTTAATTTTGCAAGGCTACGTTTGAAGCGGGCACACAGAGTTGGCAGCGCTCGGTCGGGAATGGTAAGGATAAGGAAGAAATACAACTAAAGATAATGGTTATTTCTCTGATTTTACGTCGTTTTCTTATGCCCTTTGAGATAGTACCTAATACCAATACTCGGTCGCTAATTCAGGTATATTAGCGACTGAAGTATTGGTGGTAGATACTCTGAAGCCAAGACCTTAGGCCAAGACCAAAGGGTTGTAACTGTACGAGGCCTATGTCTAGCTATGAACTTCTTTAAGCTGTTGATGATGACAAATCAACTTCTGATTTTGTCTTTACCTACTTCAGAGTTCCAGAAGACCAATGTGTATTCGCTTGAAACACGACTTGAAGTACTCCAACGGACGTTCGTAGGATGTTGGAACTAGGCATAAGAACACCGCTAAAGCTGTCAAAAGGATCACCATAGTTGCCTTTACCATTTTGGGTGGTTGGTATTTAATTCACATTGTATTGTTGCACTCAAGCCAATGTAACATGACCTCTCGTTTGTAGGAGTTTTAATGTGCATACAGTAAAAGTTAAGTGGATCAACGTGTTTTAAGTAAACTTTTAAAGGTTCATTCGAGTCATGCATTTGGAATGGATATATTTGAGACCAATAAGAAAAAAAACCTTAGTAATGTAGTAAAAGAAAGTGTAATGGCCCTGTAGGTTATGGGTTCGAACCCCATTAAGAACAATTATTTGTTTAATGAAAACAGATGTATGTTATCAGTCTTGGTGTTATATAGTATTTTATGTATTATATTTACAAAATCAAAACTAGATATTTGGTTCCCAAAGTACAAGCTTTGCTTAATTTGGGGATAGATGGTGTTGTATCAAATATATGTCAGTATTTATTTATATTTATTAACAAAGAAAATTATAGCTAATACAGGTATTTATAATTAGTATGTACAAAATACATAATATGAAACAGTTTAGCTATCTACAGACCGTTGCAAACGATCTAAAGGTAGCTCAACTGAACAGATCAGTGCCAATCGGAAGCGTTCCCAAATTTATTTATAATTATTATGATATTATACCTCAGGAATGGTATAACACCGTGGGTACGTCCGTGTGACGTAATGACCGGCTCTTCCTACGGATTTACGGGCAGGCCGTAAAACCGTCATACTTATTCATGTTCATGTTTATGCTCATTGATATGGGCCGTATAATGGAGATGGCTCTGAAAAGCACATAAAGCGCCTCAGCTCTGGACACTTGGCTGCACTTCGAGATAAGCTCGCATGTTTACTTGTAGTATGTCGGTAGGTTATAAAATTATTTCATCTATACCAATTATAAGAATCTTTGTCCTGGCTAACTGGGATATAGACAATGCACAGCCTAAACCACTGGCCGTAGAAACTTGAAATTTTCAGAGTATATACGTCTTGGTACGCAAAGATGTACTAAGACAGGAATTCCCGAAGTTCAACCTGTGAACGGGAACAGCGGGGGTTGAAGTTTGTATGAAAATAGCTTCACGCGGACGAAATCGCGCGCGTTTTGCTAGTTATTTCATATGCTAAAAGCTGTGTAGATAGGTGAATAAACGAATGGTGTAGGTACAAGAGATTAGAAGAGGGTAGAACATTACTTGTCAACAGCACACACACACACACACAACACAGCAGAAACAACAAACAGCAGAGTCGAACGCAACTGATTGGAATGAATGTAGGGGAGAGCCATGCAATAACAAGTGGCAATTTCATTTAATTTGAATTATTCCTATTATAATCACACAGGTAATAAATAACATATTTAGAATCATAGAATTACATGTATTATGAATTCTAACATTCTAGGAACACAAAAAAGGTACACAGTTACACTAGCACAGATCAATAATTATGAATTACAGTGTAACTAACACACAATTCATTATAAAAAATTAAATTTACACATATAAGTAGTATTATACGAAACGTCTGTCATTTTTTCGAGTAAAAGCCGTGAATTGCTAATGAAACGATAGTCTTGTGTTGTGACTGTATTCATATAACTCCAATAAACCCCAAACTAAAAATTATGCTTATATATAGGCAGTAGAAATAACTCATACGTTCTTAAAGGAGAAAGAAGTAACAAACCTTGCTCATACATATTGCAGAGTAAGCTCAGGTAATCTATCTTACGCCGCAGCCTCATAAGTACTAATGAGTGCAGTAATTACGGGACGTAGATTACGGGGCTACGGAGACATTGGCTGTAGGTAGGTTGATAGGTTTTGTGCATAGTTTATTAAAAGTTTTCGTATCTTCTATATGCCAAAGAATCTTAGGCACTTAGTTTATGAATACCTCTCTAGGTACCTACGTGTTCTAATAATTTTTCTAATAAAAATAATAAAAAAAATTAAGTTCAACCTAATTACAACCATAATGTCACCTAGTAAATAATGTCACTAAATTGTCAAAACAAAATAAGAGCTCACCTTTTAAGTGAGCTTATTATTTTATTGTTATTATACAAACGTTGGTTCATCGCTTGTTCGTTTGAAAAAAAAACGTTTTTGCTTTGTTGTATTCTGCTCTTATATTTTAAGAATTAAACTCTTTTAAAGACGTAACAATTTGTACAAAGACAAGCAATTTATTGTATAGTACAGAACCGACTGTAGATAAACTACGCTTGAAGTGCAACACAAACGTCTGTTATTCGGTTTGTTTTGTAAGATACTCGTATCTATTGGTGTAGACGCGGCTGAACCAGACTGCAGCTATAAAATAAGCGGCCAATTTATATATTTTTGCTGTTAATGTCACTGATTGAAATCGCAGAAGAACCGTAACGTAGAAGTGAAATTGGATTCGTTGTCTGCCTCATGCCAGCCGGGCTAAAATGTGTAACGTGAGTTATGTCGCGCTTGACACAAGATATTTTTTCTATTGTTAGACATTTTTGAAATTATCGATAAAAAACCTATTGATAAACTAAAAATTAGCATTAAGCCTTCATTTGACGAAACGAGATACAGTTTGGCACTGGCATGTTAGTACAGGAAGATATAAAGAGATATCTCTATTTTGCACGAGATAACGAGTAGACAAAATTTTGTCGCGTTGTACATATTAACCCCAAAGGTCAGATGTAAGCAGAAAGCACTGGTTGACACCCTAGATACCAAAGGCGTGCAAACCAAAACTGAGATTGCGGAATATATATGACCGTTTCTGTCAGACATGGGAAATATAGCTCAGGATCAGAGAGAGTAAAGCGAATGGGGAAGGTCATCTAGTAGTCGGCCACGTGGTAATAAAGATAATAGAAATTTACATTTTACAATACAAGCAGAGTTCTCATAACGGTGTTGGGAAACATAAAAAAAACATATTTAACCATGACTTTTAGCTGAAAAGAGGTAGATAAACTCCATATTTGTCCTTAGCTGACATATAGACAAAACATAGCCTAACCCATTGGTTATATGTCTTGGTACGGAGGGGTAAACTAAATGGATTTTTTTGAAACCTGCTTCTGCAACCCTCAATAGACTCCCAGGAAGAACTGTTTTTATTACCCGTGTTTAATAAATCTTTTCTGATACTAATAAAATGAAACCCACAAAAGCACCCCATCAAATTAAATAGACTTAAAAGTTTATAGGTAGGTTCTGCGGTCGCGTATTTCGAAGCCTTATGTCGGCAGTTGATTGAACCCATACTCACAGTTCATTTGGTTTTAATAAGAAATCGATTTTTTAAGTCTTGGAGGTTCTTTTAAGTTTGCCATTACTTGATTAAAACTTGACTGAAATCTATGAGATTGAATTTTAGAAAAAAAAATTGCGTTCTTAGTTAGTTTCACCCGTATTTTGACTGAATCAAATCAACAACGAATTTAGAAATCTGTTTTATTATCTCTTAGTCTGTTTGCTGCACTTGGAGAAATCACAAAGATTTATATTCACCACGGTCGCTAAAGTGGTAAAAGTAAAGTAAAACATTTAAGGAGGCTCTCATACAACAAACATGTTTTACCGTTTTTAGTATAGATAATGGTACGGAACCCTTCGTGCATGAGTCCGACTTGCACTTGGCCGGTTTTCTAAATATTTACTGAGAATATAATTTGACACCCCAACAAAACAAGTATTTGTGTTCACGCATATTTGTTTGTTATTATAAGCAGAGGCTTATATAAAAAGTAATAATAACATAGCGTGTGAAACTAGCAACATGTTTTAGAAGTTTTCTCAATTTAATTACTTACTCAACTATTATCTACTACTCAGCAATTTTCGCACATGTATCTAGTTATGAGTCTCCCTAATCGTCAATTTCGTAATTAGAGTGTAAATTCGCTCTACATATTCTTGCATAAAATTATGATCACGCGAGCGCGTGAACTCTGCCATCAAGTGCTTAGGTACGACCTGGCAATAGACGAAAACTTCACAACGGTTTAAAACTGCGCTTTTTATTGTTTTATCTAAAAGATTTTTTTGCTTTTTGGTTTGATTTAACAAATTCCAATCAAAGGTAAGCAAACACGTCTGCTCAATGTGATGTAATTATATAGGTTGTAAAAATATATATTACCTACTTACTAGAGCACTTAGAGACACTTAGAAGGTCTCTAGGTTATAGTTATAATTTAATCGTTTATTCTTGTGTTTTAATGGTGTACAATAAAGCTATAGTCTATCTACTTTTATTTAAAAAGAAAATTAAATACATAACTTCGTACCCGTATACTATTATTACATAAATTTAAATACAACCTTTAACTGCACCCATCATCTAGAGTTTGTGTGAAACTTAAAATTAAAAACCACAAAACTGTGAAACAACGCGACTTTAAAAAGAAAAAAAAGGTAAAACTACCAAACCTTTATTTACCTCTTTTGTTACTAGCCTATTTTTTTTTCAAATGACCTTTTGTTTTCAACTGAAAAATCCATTTTCTTTGAGGTTTACCACCAAAGAGTAATCTAAGATTTCTACGGTTTTATTTATGTTTCCTTGTAAGTAAACATATTTTTCCCTACATTATACTTATTACCGAAGCAACCTTGTTTAAATTCCCGCTGGAAATTGTAGCTATTATATATGGCTGAGAGGCATAATAAATGTGTGTTCTCAACTAAGCAACGGATGCCTGTGACCTAATGGCGTACCTCGTGGAGACCGCAAATTTATTCACGTTATCATGACGTAGTAGGAAATAATTAGAAGAATCGTTATCCTTTGTAGGCAACGCTTGCTAACGTTATACCTTTTTTACCAAAGGGAATAAACGGGCTATTCCCACTCGTTCCCACATTTCACGAGTGACATTACGCCCAATAAATACTTTTTTGTAAATACTTACTTAATCTATGCCGGGACCACCACGGTTATTGTTTAAGTCCCACCTTAGTTAAAGATGAAACAGTTAAATATAAAACATCCAGGTCACAAATGAACGTTTTCCAGATCATGCAAACATGTCCCGCAAAACATGTATGCGAACATTATGGTCCACACGTGTCGTTATTTGAATAAAACAACCAACCTCTTTTACTCAACGAGATCTGCCAATGGATGCCAAGTGTAGGCAAAATATTACTTCATCAGCACTCGGGTATATGTAACGGTGCGTTGTTTTCGCGATTGTCGTGTTGGCCGGGGCGACGTGTGTCCCACATGAATGGCGAATCAGCAACAGTGGATCCAGGACTCGTGAAAATTTCCAACGAGTGCCGAATATCAATTGCTCTCCTGGCCAATTTTCCTGCAAATTGCCACGGAATATTGTGCCATGGAGTACAAGTAGATATGAAACAGGAACAAGGCCGAAACCTTGTTGCTTTTAGTGTAGCTTGATTTGTATAACAGTGTACAGGGGTAGTAAATTAGAGTTCCGCTACTTAGTCTGTTCAGTTCAGGTTTGTTTCTAGTGGCACCAGAACCATTTTAAAAACAATATAAAATTTAATGCCTGCCAATTTTAAAAACATTGATTTCAAGTTCCGAGTTTGGAGCTTTTAAATACTTAGAGGGGCCCAAATTGTACAGAATTGTAAAATAAAAGATATCAACTGACAGCAATTTAACGACGCCATTCATGAGTTCCTTTTTGGTCAACTGTTTTTTTTTTAGTAATTTGAAACTATCGCGATCAAAGTACATATTGACTTTTAAATACACTCGTATTTATCGCGTGCTACCTATTGTTTTGAAACGTGTATATTTTTAACAAAATATCGGAAAATAAATGCCAGTGTAGTACAAGTGTTTTTTTTATTAAGAGTTTTACATTTCATTGTTATAGAGTTTCCCTTCCACGTGACTATTTAGAGTCCTATTCAGTGATTGTACCGTGAAATTGTAGTATTTGCATTACACGCCGCGCACATACACGAAAAAATAGTATAGTGAAAGTGAGTTCTGTAACAGGTGTCATTGATTTGGTTTGCTTAGTTTTGCAAATGTTTGCGCTTTGTTATTGGCAATTGTGATGAAATATACGTGTGCGCTCACTGTTGTAGCCACCTAGTGGAATAACGTCTTTGTTTGCTACGTGAAATATTATGATAGTTATTATTATCATACTTTGAAGGAAATATACTGGAATATAACGATATTGTTATGTAATATGAACGCAAAAAAGCAGCTATTCTGACTGAAATGGGTGTATTGAATGGTACAAACTACGATCATCTGAGTAAAGATGGTGCTTAAACTTTACACACTAGATTTTTGTAAAATCGATTTCGTAGGTTTCGAAAGAGGATCAATGTTTAATTTAATTAAAATCAGGACTCTGTTTTGATAAAATACTGCACAACCTTCTAAAAGTTGTATATATCTCCATTCATATCTAATTATGCATAAAAAGATGCAGAAAAATTACAGCATCATAATTTTGAACGAGCTAGTCATTTTGTAACGAAAAATGCTAGTCTTCAAGTAATTTGAATTACATTCTGACGGAGCAATTAACGCATTTTAACAGTTCTCCAACAGCCTACTTCAAAACCATTAAAACTCGTACCTATACAATTTTCCCTCTCGTTTTATGAATTTCCAAAATTGCTCTGTATAATTAAATAATAGAGTGTATAATTACGGCCAGAGTATTTTGTCACGGCCGCCGGCCGGCAGTGAAATGAGCTAGAACATAAAGCCGCCTGCCAAGGCTCCGAACACCCCCACTGCGTGGACGTATTCAGACGTTTAAGACTCAGCCTGGGCAACTTTTGGAATAAAAGTGATTTCTATCAATTACTTTTATTCCAAAAGTTGCCCAGTGGACCCAGGTTTTCACTACAAATATTTATTTATTTAACATTTTTAGGAGAAGTCCTGAACGATCGCAAAAAAACATAAGCTTTCACAGAAAATGTGTACGCATAATAAACTAAATATAATAAGGGACGTAACACCTGCCAGTAAGTCTCGTTTCCGTAAATTTGATTAAAACTTATTTTCACGTTATCGCACCTCACTCAAAAACAAAAAAACTACGTAATCAGTTGATAAAAATAGATGCACTAAATACTGAATGTACGCTAACCAGAAACTATGACGTATAAATCAATGACAATAACTCTAGGTATAGCTTATAGTTTTGAATAAAAAAATCCATTTCGCTTTAAGTTTGACAGATATTTAACATTCATCCATAATAAGCACAATGCATCTTGACTCACGCACTCCATCTTCATTCCACCTTGATTCAGTTATATTACAGTGGTATCTATCGTGTATTACCTTTTTATTTGTTCAGTTAGCTCGAAACCACTGCTTTTTTAACATAGGCAAACGAGTGTAAATGTTCTTGTACTACCGTAAACTTTAACTTGTCGTTGCTATCGTCCTTTATAAAACATTCGGTTTTTTTGTACCAGAAGACAATAATTTCGTAACACGAACGTTCAGCAATGGCTGGCCTGTTCGGGCCATAATACAACAATTTTGTATTTCGAACGCAATAGAACAATGATCGAAGCTGGCATGGTTATTTTGGTAACGCGAGGTATTTTTATGACCATTTTTGAATGATTTTGCTAGATCGTCAATTTTTTTTAACAATTTGGACGCAAAAGTTTTTAAAAATAAGTTATATGGTTTTTGCTGTTGCTTGTTTCGACCCTGTCCCGTGTTAATTGTATTTCCGTTCTCTGCCTCGCCCGACCCGGACTTATAACGGATCAGGGTTATGCAATTTATTGGAATTTTAAACGTTACTTAGCGTACTAAACTTATTCAGATTTCTTTTAATATTAGGATTTGCTTTGTACAATAAGAATCAACTTTTATAATACTTGAATTATTGAAAACGAAGGTTTATTTTTGAAATTTAATAGTTGTTTACCTATATTTGATGAAATTTCAAAAATAATTTAGCCATCAGTGGTTATAGCATTTTAGGTTTTTTAACACAACTCTAAGAGTTATTCGTAGGATGTTCACGGGGCAGGGTTAAGCGTCGATGGTACAGTTGTCTAACTTTCCCGTATCAAGGGAAGGTTTATAATAAGTTCATAGCTCACTCGGTGCATAATTTTTGAGTTCAAAGGTATTTCAATCACTTGTAAAAAATATTAGGTAGTAAAGTAATTTAATTTTTTTATGAATGCTGGATGCTAAACCTGTCATTGCAATATAATCCTTACTCCTACGTAAGTCTGGAGACAATAATCGGCTTTGTAATTTGATATTGTTGCAGTAACAAACTCTGTCCAGGAATACTAACCAGGGTTTGTTACTGCAACAAATATAATATATGGACGCAAATGAAGTGAAGTGCAATGGCATTAGCTGCTGATTAAATTTATATTTGGTCACGAGATCATATTCCCCAGAGCTTGAATTCTAGTTAGCGCAGAATAGTGTATGTGACAGATACCTATTGATGACTTTGGCTCTCCATAATCCGAAAATTACCTTGGCACTATCGAAACCAGCTTGAGTGAATTTATGGCTCATAAGTGGATCATTCAGAACAGATGCGCGGGGTGGAACGCGGTCAGATATTCAAATTATAGTAGATTAAACGTTCGTTTTCTTTACTTATATGAAAATCTAGAGTATGGCACTTGTGAAAAGTAAGCTTAGGTCTCATGAGTCAGATTATAAGTATACAAAGTATACTATCAGCTATCTGATTCCCATAGTACTTACAAGCTTTACTAAGTTTGGGACTAGATGCCGGTGTGTGAATGTGTGTCAATATTTAATTATTTATCTATTATACTGTCATAAAAGTACAAAAGCTAATCTAATGTTTTTTTCAAATATTACAGCAGCTATAGGTAGGTATACGTATCGAATATAATGGCGAGTATCATAATTAAGGGGATAGATACTAATTGCTCATTGACATATAATAAGCATCATAAATATATCGCAGATATGGGTTCATAATACTTAATTTATATTAAGTTATATTTATAATTTATAGATATATAGAACATAGACGTATTCTCTGTCTGGGTGTCATATTGTATTCTAAGTATGTATTAACAAAAAAGTATTCTATAAGTCATCTGGTTCCCATCATAGTATACCAATGCTTTAGTTTGGGGCTAGATTATGTTACTTTTGTTAAATTGTTTATAATTATTAATTATTTATTTATTTATTTATTATAAGTACTCGTAGTAGTGACTCGTAAGTTTAAATATAAATAAGTGTGCAAACACTAGCGTGAGAATGTGAGTAGTGTGGCTAGTGTAGCGCCGCAAAACGGCATTTCCTCGATACCAAACTTAGAAGAACATGCAAGAAACTTATGGCTCGGAAATAGTTCCTAATTGTTGACCCTATTGATAATTTTCTCTACTCTAAAAACCCGGCTTTGAGCTTGTAAAGCTTCAACGAAAGTCTGAATACGTACTGATGGAGTAAATTTATCTATATTGTGCAAGTAACTCATGTCAGTAACTATTCCTTTGTCAGAAACATACCCTCACTATCTGAAACATAATTTGAGAACCCTTGCGGATGATATAACTAACAAGGAGCAGCTGCAAATCAAGGTAGGGTTCCAATTTTCACATGTTTACACAGAATGTTACATATCAGAGATATTCACGCGACTTCGTCCACGTCGTGATATTTTCATACTGACTGCAACCCCTGCTGTATTCATTTTTGACGACCGATGCGATGCGGCGGGCGAATGTCCGACTGCGACGCAGGAGGTCGCGGGTTCGATTCCCACCTTGAGATGAATGTTTGTACGATATGCAAATACTTATTCCAGGTGGTCTAGGTATTTTTTATGTATAAAAAAAATGTATTAAGTATACCAGTCATCTAGTACCCATAACACAATCTCTGCTTAACTTGGGGCTAGATGATGCTGTGTGGATTGTCCAGTATTATTATTATTTTAATGTTGCATTTCGGGAATCCCTTTCTTGTTACGAAATATCGTCAAAATTCATGTTTCAATCGTGTCAAAATATTCAAATGGTATTTTTTGAAAATGACATTTTAGACAGGCTTAATTTTGATAGACACATTCGAGTTTCAATCTCGACTCAGCTTTTAAAAAATACGAGGCTGTGTGTTGTAATTATAGCAGCTAAAAGTTCGTGTAAGTAGATACGAAGTCACACTTGAAACGATAACACGGAATATTGTCGCTGAAAAACTACAAGTATTGATGAATTGGAGTAAATAGCGAACGCAAAGTACCACTACAACAATATAATATAAAAAAAACATTATATTTTTACGCTCAAGAGAAACGAGTTCGCATGTTCATGATGGGGTCACCCATGAGAGCAAACATAAAATGTGCAGATCATGTTTTTATCTCTATCAGTACATTTATGCTCATAACGGAGTGGACACTTAAATACACTTGACACCCTGCTCGTAGGCTCTTGACACCGCGACTGCCAGTTTGGCAAGTGGCATCCTTTATGTAGAGGACTTACGGCTTGTTCGTGATATTTTCATCTACAAGAAAATCTGTAAATACTTTTATTACAAAGCTATCATAGATCACTCTACCTCTACTCGACATAGCTCTCAGAATCAGTAAGTTGAAGTGGCAGTGGGCAGGCCATATAGCTCGTAGAACCGACAACCGTTGGGGAATAAATAATAAAATGAATAAATAAATAATCGCTCAGAATCGTTCTTCCTGGAAACGTGTGGGGGAGGCCTATGTCCAGCAGTGGACTTCTATAGGCTGATGATGATGAATGATCACTCTACCTACAACGCACACCGTAAACTGGTCGTAGTGACTTGATATTTTCAGAAAATATTTGTCTTGGTGCGTAAAGAAAGGAACTCCTAAAGGGTTGCAGGGGGGGTTGAAGTTTTTATGAAAATAGAAGTTATTTTCATGGCTCAAGTGTTTAACTGTGCAAAAGTAAATAAACACACACACACTGTCGTATTTCTAAATTTGTATGGTTTACATGATGTAGCCAACTTTGTATTTTATCGGACATAGTGAGGAGCTGTAGGTACAACAAATAAATACATTTTTAGTCCAAGCATTGTTCGTTTGTATAAAGTTTTTAAATCCGACTCCTTTGTAGACGTTTCTTCCGCGTATGATTTAATAACATTGTTGAGACAAGAGACTGCAACGAGGAACTTTCATGCTTAATGCTCTCGAGAGAACAAAAGAACGAGCGGGTATAGTGGCTCGGATAGAGCACGTTTGCGATATGTGTATAATAACCTGCTTGTTTCCAAAAAAAGTAGTAAAGTTTTACAAAGTATCTACATTGTTTTTTTTATCAAACCAGCAGGCTAAAGTTTTTGTTCAATACAGATCTTGTTTTGAAAGAGTTTCTTATCCCATAAAAATAAAGTCAAATAATAACATTGGTGAACGTTTTCACATAGCGCCATCTAGATCTAGATCTAGATCATGGTATCACGACGATCTCTTTGTATCATACCGAGTATCTACTCGTGGATGTCTAAGGGGGGCTAGTCAGAGGTACGTCCAGGTAGTACATTTCGTACAGATCGTTGCTGCTAGAATACTAATTGGTTTCCTCCGTTGTTTACCTTACCGTTTGAGCACGGGCATTGCGCACTTATATTTTTCGAAATAAAAAATCCATTGGTGCGCGACCAAATTTGAACCTAAGACCTCAGGATCAGAAGACATGGTCACTTCCACTAGACCATCGGAGCTCTGTATATAGATCATATATTTTTATAAATATGTGTAACGTATGAAAATGTAGTTATTTATATAAAATTTTATGTTTAAATAAATAAATAACGGCAGACACTCACACAATGCTTTCTGGCCCCAAATTAAGCAAAAGTCGTACTATGGAAAGTCACAAAGATCACTCAAGCCTTGCTCAAACCGTTATCACTGAGTACCTGAGTCTAAAAGAATACTGTCAGATCGAAAATTTCAAAATGCTTAAAATATTATTTGTTTTAAAAGTGATGGGTGAACGATCATTATAAATACCAATACCATGAATTGGCGAAAAAAGAGCCGATGTTATGAAAGGCTCTTGACGCAGCGTTTTTCAGAGTTCCGCCGACCACCGAAAATATAGTCATATATCATTTTTGGAGCCGCTGGATGACATTTATTAAAACTTCTTGCCAGTTTGATTGCCATCGTTTGAATTCTTTTATATTTTGCTGGTGGCAATAAATTATCATCATCGTCAGCAGCCTGAAGTCTATTGCTGCTAATAGGCCTCCAATAACATTTACAGAAAGAACAATGACAGTACAACAATGTACCTATTCGTTTTTAATTTACAAGCTTAGATTAAAGGATGTAGTAGACATTTGTCTGGTTCCTATATTCTGCGAATATCCGTTGATAGTACTTCGGATGGTAGTCTGTCAGATAATCTCTCATCTTTAATTTTGTATCTATTTCTATTCTGTATATCTACGAATTTATATCTCGTCTCAGTTCCAAAGATTGGGCTTCTCAACTCTTCCTTGCTTTGAAGGGCACTGTTAGTCCAGGCTTTAATTGTCGTTTGACCATGGCGGAAGTGGCTTAAAAACTTCGCTACCAAAGCTGGTCACTACCTTATACTTACTTATCGAACGGTTCCAAGAGGGAATAAAAGTGCCTTCCGAATTATGCAAAGGTTTTTACAAACATACTTTGAGTTTATCTGCACTACTTCCAGTCTTGCAATCCTAAGTTATTGGTTTTACAGCAATTACCGAATAGTGGTTAATTTTACGAGTTCCAATAAAATAAGTCTGTCTGGTAAATTATCTGTTCAGAGACAATTTATGCCGGTACAATTAAAGAGCTTTGAATCACAGATAATATAGAGTAAAAGCCAGTTCACTTAACAACTTTCATAAGCTTGAGCACCGGTGGTTTAGTGAGCACCCCGCCTTTTGATCTTAAAGTCGTGTTGGCACAGTGATGGTGCTGTGTGAAATGTCTGCCAATATTTTTATTTTTATTTAATATGGAGTTTTATAACCAACCAATATATAAACCATAATTAGGGTGAATAAGGTTTTTGCATGCGACGATTTGTTTAAAAAATTTGTAGCGTTTTTGATGTGTGCGTTTTACGCACTCGGATTTACGCAAGACGCGCGCTCATTAAAACTGATCAGTGTCTGTCAGTTTGCGTAAGCTCTCTCTTCTCAGACGGCTCTTTAATTTCGTACTTTCTTTGGAGTGACCTAGCTCTTTAGACTGCAAGCTGCTCCTAGACCTTCTTGAATTGCTGGCACTGCGTAATTGTATTCCCCTTAATAAGGAGTAGCGTCTTACATCGTAAATATAAAGCGCTTAATCTCGTTTAATTTTCTTGTTTACAAAGCCTTTTAAAGTCGAACGTTAACATTGCTTCTTTATTACATTAATTCGTTGATCTTTGGAAATAGGGTGTGTAGCATAAGGTGTGTTATAATAATGGCAGTAACTGCAATAACATCCAGCTGATTGCAAACGCGTGTGACTTCGTCCGTAAAAAGCATTTTTTTATCATCATCATCAACAGCCTACAAGACACTGCAAGACATAGGCCATACTTTTCCAAGAAAAACGATTTCGAGCCCTTTCCATCCATCGACTTCCCGCGATCCTAACAATATAGTTGCCGTTATTATAACAATATCATGCCAGAAATAGCGAAACTGCCGGGGACTGGGGGCCGTCTCATTGTCGTGTTTATCATTGGGGGGCTTGCCATAGTCACCACGCTTGGCAGGCAGATTGGTGACCGCAGTATTGATGTTATGTACTCGGGAAATGATGCTGCCCATTTTCCGGCTTTTCCCATAGTCACCTCTTATGACATCCACGGGAGGTGATGGAGAAGTCCTGTTCTTTGCCGGGACCCCACGGGCAATGCAATAATGCAAAACAGTAATCGGAATATTTTTATCGTTTAACGAAGGTTAAACGAATTACAATTGTGGTTTACAGTTTATGTCATATTTCCGAAAGCCTCATCTTATCAATGCCATTATTCAGTACAGACTACTTCAATGCGAGCCGATATAGTAACACTAAAGCAGGACCCATAGCACCACTTTCTACCGTTTCGGTAATGACAGTCAATCCATAGCAAATCTGGATCCTTCTCTATAGCACTCTATAAATAAGTTTAAGTTTTTGCTAGCTTCGTTCACTACCGCATCAAAGTTCCAAATCTTTAGACAGGGTTGATACTCTTAGAAACGTTGAACGAAGTTTCGTATTGTCGTTTTGTAATACACTGCGGGGCAACTCGGCATCCGTTCCTCAGTCAAGTTGACGTTGCCTGGCATGCCGCGTAGTGTAACTCAAAATAAAAGTTCAAAACTGAGTTTATCGTTTCTAAGAGTAGACCTGCTAATTACTCTAAACTTTTATTAAATACCCTTGATGCAAACGCGTGTTTTTTACTTTAACAGTTAGCTGTATTGCAACATAGTATAAAACAATAAATATAAATAGCCAACAAATTAAAGTATAAATAAAATAATAATAATAAATATTGACAAACATTTACACAATGCCATCTAGCCTCAAACTAAGCAAAGATGGTATTTTGTGAACCAGATAGCTGATATAAATAGAAAACTCTTTATTCTTCACCACACAGAAACATAATACAGGAAATATACACATTCGGCAAAACGATAGGCGGCCTTATCGCTGAAAGCGATCTCTTCTAGGCAACCTTTATATAATACTTTTTTGTAAATACATACTTAGAGTACATATATCATCCAGACATAATATTAATTACACAAATGTTTAGTTCTCGGTGGGGATCGAACCCACCACCTACAGCGCAGAAGGCAGGGCTAGTACAAACTGAGCTGTGACGGCAATCAAAATATAATAAACTGAGGAACATTTATTCGTCTTTATTTTATTTGTTCCCATGGTCATGTATCCAAAGGCGTATAAATAAGATATCGTTCAGGGTTGTTTATTTACTATTTGTCTCGTCATCGCTTTATTTCCTTTGAAACATCAGAAACTACTGCTAGGCACTCGTACAATCCCAGGTACACATTCAGTGGAAACGTTCTATCTTTGTCCCTTGACGGCCGGAGCCATAGTGGAACAGCCGATCTTGAATAATTTATGAAGCCGAGCCAGTCTCGACGCTGAAAATATTATCAAGTTTGTTAAGCCTACTTACAGAAGAACGGTAATAAATACTCCACTCGTAATATCTAATGAGAAGCTTAATATCTCTGTTTATAGTAAACAAGTTATGTATAAAGTATATTGAGGGTGAAAATAAATTGAAGGTGAAGAGAAGAGCAAACCTACCGCGTCCCACACAGTATTTTATTATATTTAGAAAGTACGATAAGTGTTATTGTGCCGAACTACGCGCAATGGGCTTGCAACCTGTCATGTATGGAATAATAACTACTGCAAAATGTCGATATGTACCAAATGTGCTATCTGGACGTTGTTCCGACTACCTCCTTAAACATCCTCGAAGAATCTCGAGTAGGTAGGTACTTTATAAAAATCTTGTATAGGTTGTACTTTTTGTGTAATTAAATGAGTAGAAAAAATACACATTGATGTAAAGGAAAATTGAAATATTGCGATTTTAAGAAATATTCTGTTGTTTTTGTTTACTTCTTTGATCTTCAATTGACTTTTTATTAAAAATGCACTGATGTTGACTGATGAAAGATACAGTTAACATCAAAAGTTGCTTACCAACTTGTTAAAAAAATAAGAATTCGTTCAGTCATTGGAGAACAAATGACTGAACGAACTCGTAGACTTTGATTCGAGAATACGTTTCACGTTGTTAAATAACATTCAAATTGCTAGCTTTCGTTCATAAAACACTTTTGAAAAATTATTTGATCATCATTTACATTTGATGGTGACTGTACCTCTTACCAAACAGAATAATGAACGAATGATTAAGATATACGATATTGCATCCCAGAATTATGATAACGGACCCTAGCAAAGGGAAGCTAGACAGTAACTGTAAATTATAGAAATAACTGCATGGCCATAGCATTCTTAATGAGTTTTATATACTTCGAGGGTATTTTATTGTAGATGATAGTAATAATAATGCTGGACAAACCACACAGCATCATCTAGCCCCAAGCTAAGCAGAGCTTGTGTTATGGGTACTATAGATGCCTGATATACTTAATACAATACATTACATACATAGATGTTTTTTTATTGTACATAGAAAATACCTAGAACACTTACACATTTATCCCAAGGCGGGAATCGAACCCGAAACCTCCTGCGTCGCAGGCGGACATTCGCCCACCGCGCCACATCGGTCGTCAATAGTTTTGATTTGCTAGGTTTGAACGTTCTTACTACTGTTGCGGCGAACAAAAAGTATACAATATCTCGACAAAACATGGAAACAAGTTTTTCTTAAGAAAAATTGCCACCATAACATTTTGCGTCCAAACTTGAACTGGCATTTTAAATTTTTATCGTCACTATGATAAATGTAGCAAATAAAAACAAGTGTTCAAATAAATTCATAATAAGGTAAAAACAAGATCTTAATGGTGATCGTAAACGATTTAGGTTATGACAATATTTACGCTACTTGAAAACATCGTTATTATCGCAATTGGAATTTTACTTACAGAGATATTAACCAAATGTAAATTTTCTCTTAAATGGACTGATTAAGTTGATTCTGTCCGGATTGGATGGCACCCCTTATTCAATTTAAATTTCGGTTGGAAGTGAATTGAAATCTCTTTAATACTGAGTCCAAGAGTAAATTAAATTTTATCAAATGCGAACCGCATGGAATTGACGAAGTGTAATTACGGGCCGTTTGATAATCTGTCGGTGTCAGGAAACAAAACATTAGATGAAATGTTGTAATTTACTTAACAAATGATTAATCACAAAAGTTACTTCATCATCAACCTAAATAAGTCTAGTTTTGACGTAAGCCTTTCCCATATTTGGATGGGTTTGCCATAAACACGCTCGGCAAGCGGCTTTTGCGGCGGCATCACAGTGACGTTTTGTAAGTACTGCTGCCCAGCTCCTGGAGCCCAATCCTCGTAATTTGAGCCCATTTTTTGCTGAGAGATTGAAACAAGAAGTTGATTGGGCCTATCTGAAATGTCAGTTTCAAAGAAACCATTTAAAAATTGACATGATCGGAACATGAATTTGACGATATTTCGTTACAAAAATTGGGTCTCTGAGGCGTTGCCTTAGGCGCCTTAGATGTCGTAAGACATCAGTGGGAGGTTATGAAAGGTCCTATTCTAAACCACCGTCACGGCTAGAAATTACTTAGCAATGTTTTATTGCAAAAATGTTGCAGAAAACAGCACTGAAATCTGTAGCACATAGTTTGACAAAAACGCTGTGCTACGTGCCCATAAGTCATGGTAAATGGTGAGATGTCGTCCGACCGCTTTAGCCGGAGCTGCTGAGGCAAGATTTATCGCGTCTACGTGTAGATACAGTTTATAAATCAAGAACAACGCTTCTTAAATTTTGTTTCAATATCTCGCTAGGATATTGCAAGGTTGTGTCACAACTAGTAAGGTTCAAATTTAACGTTAATTCAGATAGACAGCAACAATAAAGTAGAGAGGGCGACTGTGTAGTGCTAGCCAAGTTAGCGGCGCAAATACCCCAATAACCGTAATATACGGTTTAACTTTACCGTCTACTCGGCTATACGGGTAAAGGGATTCTGACATACGACGAATTTGATTAACAATCAGTCGCCAACATAGAACACAAAAGCGCTCGCACGGCACTTTGATATCTCCACGTTTTTCGCATTAATATTTTCTTTCCTTTTTATCAAACCCGCTTTTATAAATACGGCATTGTTTCCCTGTGGACAAAATATACATAATAATAGGCACAATCTTCGTACATATTGTAGAGACCGCAGAAAATCAGAAGGTCCGTAATTGGTCGTATTCCTTGGAGATTTGCTCCTACCACATACAGTCGGTGTAATGCGAGCGGAAACTAAGTGTACCTACATTTTTTGCTCACTGACTGGCGCCAGACAAAGACGAGGGCGCATCAGGATCCTTTGTCGCTTAACGAGCTGATGAGGCTCCGTCTCCGCCTGTGTTCTAAGGAGCACATTCACGTGAAATGCAGGTTGTCGTTGACTGACTACCGGCACTTATCGACTACTGCCTGAACTTTATCAATGCTCAGGCACAAATACACGTTACTATAGGCGAGCCCGCTTACCGGCTTGCCTGTTAGGTTTGGTGGATAGGTGCCAATATAAAATAAGCTTTTTACCAAGTTGCGGCCGAAGTACCTATCGGCCAGGCGTCCAAGATGCAGCTGTGTGTACGTGCAGCGCACAAGTATTAGCTCTCAAGCATGTCTGAGCATTCTCAACTTTTATCTATTTTTCATCTGAAGAGGCTTTAATCTTTCAAATATTAAAGTTGGTGTTCAATTATAGTAAATTACACATAAGCGTTGATGCCAAAAACGATTGGCATCTTAGTGGCATTTATTTTAACTTCCTTCCGTTCAGTTAGTTTTAGCCTTAGGACTCTCACAGTTTATGCGGTTGGTGCCGGACTATTGAGCTACGGAAGCGGTGCGTGTGCCATACTACGCACGAACGGTTTTTTTTTTCATGCTTGTAGACATTTGGATGGCGTATTGTAAGTGCGACGCTACCGTGCCGCTTTGACAGGACGGCAAAATTCGAAGTGTTTAATTTTGTTTTACTCATTGAATAAAAGTATTTGGTGGCTCAGAAATTTTAACTTTGTATAATGACAGGAGCGTGTTACAATTCACTCCTGTCGTTATACAAAGTTAAATTTATTTTAGGCGGATATTGGGATAGCCTCAAGCGTCGCTTAAAATAAATGGGCTCCACGAGCTGTAAAACGTAAAATAAAAAAAAACAACATTATTTTTTGTACTAAGGTTCGAATTTATGCTTACATTTTATCAGGTTTTCATTTTAAGCCACCAACCCGTATTTTCTAGTATACTACAGTAGCTAGGTACAGTCAGCTGCACTAGAATGTATACAATTCGTAACTTACAGAATGGTTTTATAGCGTTACAATTAATATTTAAGACGTAGAAACTCACAAAATAAGTGTACTTATCAGCTAATTTACGATTTTTGAGTTTTTACTGTTCAAAAGTTCACTATAAGGTTTTGATACCGTTTTGAAAGTTACGAATTGTATACATTCTAGTGCAGCTGACTGTACATAAGTACTTGCTCAACTTTCCGCCAGTACCAGTTGTACTAGTTGTGCCAAACAATAATACAACTGGTGGGATATTGAATTTGGAAACTTTTTCCTTCGACTCATTTATTAGCTTTTGCGTTCAGAAAACATTCCACTCGCTGTAAAAATAGTGTTTGAACGTCTTTTACCTTCAGGTATTTAATTTAGATAAAGATATCAAGAAATACAAAGTCTAATACATTTTCAGGACGAAATATACATCTGTACAAATCTCGTTACGCCCGCCATATACTTACATTTTGTAGTAGTTAGTATTCCATACACACATATACGCATAGTTAGGTTGCAAGCCCATTGCCGCTGCTAGTATACCAACTGGTTTCCTCACGATGTTTTCGTTCACCGTTTGAGAACACTAGCATTGCGCACATCATTTTTTCGAATAGAAAATACCTAATGGTATTTTATGGTGCACTAATGTGCACGATCGGATTCGAACTCACGGCCTCAGGATCAGGAGGCGAGGTTGCTTTCACTAGACCACAAGTACTCCAGTAAAAAGTTACCAAGATCGGAGCGGATATCTACCATGCTTGGGGATTAAAGTCGCGATGTTTTTTCTTTTCTATCTTTCTACCTGGTATGGAGGAAATCGTTTTTAGCGATAAGACCACCCACTGTATTCCACTTAGCTATTTCTGTTAAATTTGTATTACGTTTTTGGTTATGTGTTCTATTTACCTAACTATCTATCTTTCTATCTACCTATCTTTCCATCTATCTACCTAAATGTGGCTTGTTGTTCAAATAGTTTCTGTGCATTGGCGATCGTCTCGACCGCACTACAACGAGGAGTCGATGCAATCATGCGCGTCTGTCCTTTACACTGTTGATTGGATTGCAAACTTAGT
Organism: Electrophaes corylata; assembly: GCA_947095575.1. NCBI lineage: Eukaryota > Metazoa > Arthropoda > Insecta > Lepidoptera > Geometridae > Electrophaes > Electrophaes corylata. Next base: position 10,088,331 of record OX352699.1, on the reverse strand, counting down.
CGCTGCAATAGGCAAGACGTCAAATTGTATTTGAGGCTACGTACTATATAGCTAGTGAAATGAGTACCATGGTGACAAAAAGATGTATGAAAACGTCGTGAGCCTTTGTAAAAAGTAATAATAAAAATATAGTTTTTGTTTTTTTTATATTAATAATAATGGACATAAGCCTCCCCTACACGTTTCCAGGAAGAACGATTCTGAGCCTTTTCCATCCATCGAATTTCCGCGGTCAAATGTCTAGTTAAAATTTATTTTACTCTGACATTTGAAAAAAATCACAGTTAAAATTAAAAATAAATAATGGATTTAAAATGGCAAAATGAAACTGGCCGGATTCAAACTTACTTCAAACACGTTTATTTGAGATAGGGATAGCTACAAGCTCTTCATCTCAACAGACCAAATCAAGGGTGTGTTTATATGTTACTTAACGACCTGACGATGCATCATTATACTATATTTGGTTTACTTAAATATAGTTAAACGCTATAAAAAAGTGGTAACACGAGTTTTCAGAGCGACATAGCCTAATGATTGCTGTAAAAGAACCTAACAGACATGAGTAATATCCGCACCCATTATTACGTTATTCACGACAGGTCTGCGCCACTAGTAAATACAACCTTTGCTGACAAACGACTCTTTTTGTACTCAAAAAGTAGCGGCTCACTGCTGTTATTACCCATTTACGCTTGCTGCGGACCGGTCGTGTTACATAATAAGGAGGAGACCTAAGGCGATTATGATAACTGCCACTACAGAAGAAAATTAGTTTTATCAACAAAACTGGTTGGGCTTGGCCTATTTTGAGTTCGACGCAACATAAGTCAACAAAAATGGCTTTGAAACTGTGTGGATTATCGGTGGTGTGGGTAAGATCGCGGCCAGCCCGCACTACTCTCCCATTAGATGGGCAATTTGTTTGGCTACAGTCGGGTAAGCCTTTAATCTCACATGGCACTTCGCTCAAGTGACAGGCGACGGTCCACGCGTACTCCGACCTATTTTTCTTGACTTTATAGTCGATCTACATTGGTCAAGGACAGTGGGGAGTTGCGAGTGCAAGTAAAAAGAATAGAACGGATTGAATAACCATGATAACTATTCAAATTAAATCTAAAAAACATTAGTATATTTTATTAAAATTATTATTTATTTATTACTAGCTGACCGGTGCCCACTTCGTTGGGCGGTAAACATGTTTACTTACAAATCTTAACTGAAGTAGTACTCGATGTCACCAACAGATGGCGTTAATACGGCATAAAATAGCGGCCGTTCGCAGTTTCGCCAGCGTGGCAGTTTATATCAGTTCCCGTTATTTTTTCGGGATAAAAAGTAGCCTAAGTTACTCCTTGTTACATTAGCTATCTGCCAGTGAAAGTCCCGTCGAAATCGGTCCAGCCGTTCCAGAGATTACACGGAACAAACAGACAGACAGACAGACAAAAATTTAAAAAAATGCTATTTTGGTATATGTATCGTATATACATTCCTATGCATGTAGTAAAAAGCGTTATTTTAATATTACAAACAGACACTTCAATTTTATTTATTTGTATAGATTTTGTCATAAAACTATATGACATTATGAATTAATGTCCTTTTTATAAAACACCTGCGTAGGGAGCCGACCTCGCGTCAGAGCCGCGTAGGTAACTCATAGATCTAAACATGTGCATGCCTCCAGCTTCCTCATATGGAAAATGCAGATTCTGAAAATGCCAATATTTAGTTCATATTTAGTACCATCATAGATTACAACCATAATTTAGGTGCCAAAAAAACAACGACGCTACAAGCCTTTGAAGGTGTGTTAGCTGAAGTAACATGCCACCAGCTTCCTCATTCAGTGTGGGCAAACGAGTGCTGATAGAGCTATAGAATAAACGCTAGCATTTAGTACCAGATTGGTGCACTAGGTAGCAAAATTTCCAAACCTGCAGCTAAAAAACTCTCGGAGTTATAAGACTTCATCAACGTGTAAGCTGACGTACCGTTATTTCAGCACGCACATGCTGGTTCTCTGAAACGGCTGCAGCTATAGACACGGTTGATATCTCCAGATTCAGTGCACAATTGGTGCCAAAGGTACCAAATATTTGAGGCTTCTAGGTTCAAAACTCTTTGAACTACAGGCTTTTAGCAACGTGTAAGCTGGAGAAACGTTTCTCCAGCTGACACATGCTGGATCTCAGAAACGGTAAGAGATAGAGATTCGGTTGATATCTCCAGATGTCAATATGAATTAGTGCACTTGGCACCAAAATTTTGGAGTCTCTAGGACCAATAGTTACATCACAAGAAGCAAAAAACCATTTAACGGTCAACAAATTCAAACCAGTTTTCGCTTCTATAAAAGCGCGGCGTTGCCGCTCTGCACGCTACAATAGCGAGCGAACATTATGCTTGTTCTCTGTCTGTTTTTATATCTGTCTCTGGATACAACGTGTGTTGCCAGTTCAGTTTTAGTAGGTCGATAGTTTTATTCGAGTCTTGTCAGAACAGGTATTATAGGTACGAGGTACTACTAAATAGGTACTTTATTTTGTCTAGTTTAACCAAATAAAATAGGAACCTAATTAGGAAATTGGGTTTGTATATACTCAAATAGTTGATTTGACGACCGATGTGACGCAGCGGCCTATGACGCAGTAGTTTGCGGGTTCGATTCCCGCCTTGGAATAAAATGTTTAAACGATCTGCAAATAATGAATCCGGGTGTTCTGGGTATTTTCTATGTTTAGTAAAAAATATACATGTATTTTTGTAACGTCAGATTTGGAATTCAAAATGGCGGGTGCAAATAATGGTACAAAAAACTGACATGGGTGTCTTTTTCGACTAATTTGGGGGTGCTGATTACGAATATCTGGTCAAATTTGAAATTCAAAATGGCGGGTACAAAAAATGGGACAAAAAACTGACATGGGTGTCTTTTTCGACTAATTTGGGGGTGCTGATTACGAATATCTGGTCAAATTTGAAATTCAAAATGGCGGGTACAAAAAATGGTACAAAAAACTGACATGGGTGTCTTTTTCGACTAGTTTGGGGGTGCTGATTACGAATATCTGGTCAAATTTGAAATTCAAAATGGCGGGTACAAAAAATGGTACAAAAAACTGACATGGGTGTCTTTTTCGACTAATTTGGGGGTGCTGATTACGAATATCTGGTCAAATTTGAAATTCAAAATGGCGGGTACAAAAAATGGTACAAAAAACTGACATGGGTGTCTTTTTCGACTAATTTGGGGGTGCTGATTACGAATATCTGGTCAAATTTGAAATTCAAAATGGCGGGTACAAAAAATGGGACAAAAAACTGACATGGGTGTCTTTTTCGACTAATTTGGGGGTGCTGATTACGAATATCTGGTCAAATTTGAAATTCAAAATGGCGGGTACAAAAAATGGTACAAAAAACTGACATGGGTGTCTTTTTCGACTAATTTGGGGGTGCTGATTACGAATATCTGGTCAAATTTGAAATTCAAAATGGCGGGTACAAAAAATGGGACAAAAAACTGACATGGGTGTCTTTTTCGACTAATTTGGGGGTGCTGATTACGAATATCTGGTCAAATTTGAAATTCAAAATGGCGGGTACAAAAAATGGTACAAAAAACTGACATGGGTGTCTTTTTCGACTAATTTGGGGGTGCTGATTACGAATATCTGGTCAAATTTGAAATTCAAAATGGCGGGTACAAAAAATGGTACAAAAAACTGACATGGGTGTCTTTTTCGACTAATTTGGGGGTGCTGATTACGAATATCTGGTCAAATTTGAAATTCAAAATGGCGGGTACAAAAAATGGTACAAAAAACTGACATGGGTGTCTTTTTCGACTAATTTGGGGGTGCTGATTACGAATATCTGGTCAAATTTGAAATTCAAAATGGCGGGTACAAAAATGGTACAAAAAACTGACATGGGTGTCTTTTTCGACTAATTTAGGGGTGCTGATTACGAATATCTGGTCAAATTTGAAATTCTAAATGGCGGGTACAAAAACTGGTACAAAAAACTGACATGGGTGTCTTTTTCGACTAATTTGGGGGTGCTGATTACGAATATCTGGTCAAATTTGAAATTAAAAATGGCGGGTACAAAAAATGATACAAAAAACTGACATGGGTGTCTTTTTCGACTAATTTGGGGGTGCTGATTACGAATATCTGGTCAAATTTGAAATTCAAAATGGCGGGTACAAAAATGGTACAAAAAACTGACATGGGTGTCTTTTTCGACTAATTTGGGGGTGCTGATTACGAATATCTGGTCAAATTTGAAATTCAAAATGGCGGGTACAAAAAATGGTACAAAAAACTGACATGGGTGTCTTTTTCGACTAATTTGGGGGTGCTGATTACGAATATCTGGTCAAATTTGAAATTCAAAATGGCGGGTACAAAAATGGTACAAAAAACTGACATGGGTGTCTTTTTCGACTAATTTGGGGGTGCTGATTACGAATATCTGGTCAAATTTGAAATTCAAAATGGCGGGTACAAAAAATGGTACAAAAAACTGACTTGGGTGTCTTTTTCGACTAATTTGGGGGTGCTGATTACGAATATCTGGTCAAATTTGAAATTCAAAATGGCGGGTACAAAAAATGGTACAAAAAATTTGAAATTCCCCCAAAAAAAGACCCCATGTAAATTTTTTGCACCATCAGTTGCACCGTCATTTTGAATTTCAAATCTGACCAGATATTCGTAATCAGCACCCCCAAATTAGTCGAAAAAGACACCCATGTCAGTTTTTTGTACCATTTTTGTACCCGCCATTTTGAATTTCAAATTTGACCAGATATTCGTAATCAGCACCCCCAAATTAGTCGAAAAAGACACCCAAGTCAGTTTTTTGTACCATTTTTTGTACCCGCCATTTTGAATTTCAAATTTGACCAGATATTCGTAATCAGCACCCCCAAATTAGTCGAGAAAGACACCCATGTCAGTTTTTTGTACCATTTTTGTACCCGCCATTTTGAATTTCAAATTTGACCAGATATTCGTAATCAGCACCCCCAAATTAGTCGAAAAAGACACCCATGTCAGTTTTTTGTACCATTTTTTGTACCCGCCATTTTGAATTTCAAATTTGACCAGATATTCGTAATCAGCACCCCCAAATTAGTCGAAAAAGACACCCATGTCAGTTTTTTGTACCATTTTTTGTACCCGCCATTTTGAATTTCAAATTTGACCAGATATTCGTAATCAGCACCCCCAAATTAGTCGAAAAAGACACCCATGTCAGTTTTTTGTACCATTTTTTGTACCCGCCATTTTGAATTTCAAATTTGACCAGATATTCGTAATCAGCACCCCCAAATTAGTCGAAAAAGACACCCAAGTCAGTTTTTTGTACCATTTTTTGTACCCGCCATTTTGAATTTCAAATTTGACCAGATATTCGTAATCAGCACCCCCAAATTAGTCGAAAAAGACACCCATGTCAGTTTTTTGTACCATTTTTGTACCCGCCATTTTGAATTTCAAATTTGACCAGATATTCGTAATCAGCACCCCCAAATTAGTCGAAAAAGACACCCATGTCAGTTTTTTGTACCATTTTTTGTACCCGCCATTTTGAATTTCAAATTTGACCAGATATTCGTAATCAGCACCCCCAAATTAGTCGAAAAAGACACCCATGTCAGTTTTTTGTACCATCTTTTGCATCCGCCATTTTGTTTATTTGTACTAGACAAAATAAAGTACCTCGTACCTATCTAGTAGTACCTCGTACCTATAATACCTGTTCTGACAAGACTCGAATAAAACTGTCCACCTACTAAAACTGAACTGGCAACACACGTTGCATCCAGAGACAGACATAAAAACAGACAGAGAACAAGCATAATTTTCGCTCGCTATTGTAGTGTGCGGAGCGGCAACGCCGCGCTTTTATAGAAGCGAAAACTGGTTTGAATTTGTTGGCCGTTAAATGGTTTTTTGCTTCTTGTGATGTAACTATTGGTCCTAGAGACTCCAAAATTTTGGTGCCAAGTGCACTAATTCATATTGACATCTGGAGATATCAACCGAATCTCTATCTCTTACCGTTTATGAGATCCAGCATGTGTCAGCTGGAGAAACGTTTCTCCAGCTTACACGTTGCTAAAAGCCTGTAGTTCAAAGAGTTTTGAACCTAGAAGCCTCAAATATTTGGTACCTTTGGCACCAATTGTGCACTGAATCTGGAGATATCAACCGTGTCTATAGCTGCAGCCGTTTCAGAGAACCAGCATGTGCGTGCTGAAATAACGGTACGTCAGCTTACACGTTGATGAAGTCTTATAACTCCGAGAGTTTTTTAGCTGCAGGTTTGGAAATTTTGCTACCTAGTGCACCAATCTGGTACTAAATGCTAGCGTTTATTCTATAGCTCTATCAGCACTCGTTTGCCCACACTGAATGAGGAAGCTGGTGGCATGTTACTTCAGCTAACACACCTTCAAAGGCTTGTAGCGTCGTTGTTTTTTTGGCACCTAAATTATGGTTGTAATCTATGATGGTACTAAATATGCACTAAATACTGGCATTTTCAGAATCTGCATTTTCCATATGAGGAAGCTGGAGGCATGCACATGATCTAAACTACTCCCCTGCACGCGCACTCCCAACTTGGTGACGCTCACTTCGCAACGGGCCGTGCAGCAGAAAACGTAATATTTTAATTTCGCCATAACTTCAAAACCAAACGTCCAATTCTAATCATTTAAAGGCCAAATATTATTTAAATGAACTGTACTTAGTGATAAAATAATTTATTTCGATAAGGATTAATATTATGAGTAAAATAAATGCGTTTAAATGAAGTCCAAAAAAAATTGAAGATTTTTAAATAAAAAAATGGTTGTTGTGCCTCACTCGACATAGATAGGTATAGTGTGTCGCGGACTTTTTTGTAGATATTTATAAGATCTACAATTGTTTAGAACATTTTATGGTTCTATCTTTTATAGTTTAGGCAGCGTACGCAAAATAAGTAACTTTTCTGGTTGATTTTTTACACCTTGTGTCTGAAAAACCCAAATATTTTACGTTACGCTATTTTTTTCCAAAATAAAATATAGCCTATGTTACTCAATGATAATGTAGCTTTCTAATGAAAAAAGAATTATTAAAATCGGTCCAGTACTTTTTGAGTTTATTCATAACATACAAAAATACAAAAATACAAAGCTTTCCTCTTTATAATATTAGTGTAGATTAGTGTAGATTAGCCCACCATGTTCCACTGCTGGGCAAAGAGAATGGGGGAAGTCCATTTTTTCCACACATTCCAATCATAAACTATGTTTTTACAGTTTGACAGAAAACAGTCGAGCTCGTCCCGCTATATCCATTTGTGTCTGCCGCGTCGCCTTCTCGCTGGGTTTGTTCAACATGTCAAAGATCATCACACAAAGGTTTGCCCTCAGTGGGGATTGAACCGCGTAGAAAACAGAGTTACTACCGAATGAGCTGTGACGGTTGTCATAGCTGAAGCAAAGTTAATCAAATAATAAACAAGTTTCCTGTTTTTTTTTATGCTACTATTGTTTAAATTAAATTGAAGAACAGTCCGTTGATCACTGTTCAGTGGTAACCTCCGCGAAATTAGTAATTCGGTCTCGAACACCGAACCTTCCCTCCCAATCTTTCTTTCCCTAAAAAAACGAGTGATAAATTACTGTAGGTAAGTTCAGAAAACTAATTTGTTGAAGATCGAAAGTACCTTTTGTTTGCTTCCAGAGTCGAGGCGAGCTAGGAGAAGCTACACCGGTTTTAGTTGCTACGATAAAAATAACGCTTGTGGTTTTATTTATATACATTGTCAATTAATATAGAGACCATAGAAAATTCTTGTATCGACTTTCATATCAGTAAAATAGATAGTAACAAATTTATAAGCCAATTTAGCAATAAGTTTCAATTACATTTGTATAAAATCAATATTATGTTTTTTTATTCAACTTGCTGATAGAACGAGCAGATGTGATATGTGTTCAAAATATTGGTCTTTTTATGGTACCGCACATTTTTAGGCGTAAAATAAAACTTATCAAACCATTTTTTATGTTTACATCTAGTCCTTACTTCTGTTCACCGCTCTGTGTAGTTAAAAAGAGAAATCTTAACTGGTTAATGTGTCTTATGTATTGTATAACGTACTACTTTTACTAATTTATTGTACTATAATTTGTTTTCCCAATAATATAAAGAACTTGGCATCTTCATCTAATTTACAAGTATTTTCAAAGTGCTCCTTGTGGTTCAATTTAGAATATTACCGCTTTAACCTCCCATAAACTGTAATACCTACAGTAAGATATCATACTTGAAACATTATTAATGATTACCATTGTTTATCTTTTTTGTAAGTAAGAATGTTCATTGTTTGTCGCATTGCTCATTATCATATTAATTATGTTCATGTAGCTTAGTATTTTTTATAACAATTGTAGAAACAAGAAAATAGAACCTGTTTTGTTTTATAGAAACGATGCAGGTGCATGATACAGCATCCGATAGAGAGTAGATACTCTCTCGGACCATTGCACGTCGAAATTGCTTCAGCGCAAAAGCAAACTAACCGTATTTCACGCCCAACAGCTCAACTATCGAACCTTTCGTTTTACCCTTTTTTGAATATCCGATACGAAACCCAATATAAACAATACCAGTACCCATTCCTATCAAATATCTACAGTAGAGGTTTTGTTTGCCAGGATAAATTGATGCTAGATGAACACAGTCATCTGTTCTATAGAATATAATCTCTGTTTGTTGGGTTGATAAGCAAATACTGAATGGTTAATATCGGGTATCGGCATTATTGTTAGCTTGATTATTGATTAAGCTGTAAACATAACATATCTCTCAAACAACTAGTATACTCGGTCTTTATTTGTGTTGTATAACTAATTCAGAGTTGGAGTAAATTTAATGGAAACGCGCGTGACTTTGTCCGTGTGTTTCTATTTTCATACAATTTCAACCCCCCCTGTAACTTCTTTAGGGGTCGAATTTGAGGAGTTTCTTAGTACATCCTTACACCTAGGCAAAAATACCCTGTAAATTTCAAGTTCCTACGACCAGTGGTTTAGGCTGTGCGTTTTCTATGTCAGTCAGTCAGTTAGGATCAAGGTTCTTATAAGTGGTATAGATATAGATTTAGGTTACTTTTTTACTAACAGGTGCTTCATTTGATTTCTAAATGATTCATAGGCCATTATTTTAGTCCTTAGTTTTGTTTACCGCTACTTTGTATTAGTTCATTGAATACATATCGTTGGATTTTATTCATATTTTTATTGTTCTATTGTACTGTTTGCCAAAATAAAATAAATGAACGAAAATACTCGTAATAAACGATCTAGTTTTTTTCCTCAAAGACTTTGTAAGACAGAACTTTACAAGGAGATGTAAAAATGTAAAAAAATACGTTTTTCTTACTCAATTAGCGAAAACGACAACTCAGCAGCGAATACTTAATTCTTAAGTCCAATTAACAAATGTGGAACTTTCGCTTCGTCATGAAGGTCAATTAAGAAATGTCGCATCGCTAAATGTACAGTAATTAGTCTTATTTAGTTTCCTTTGAGTTGCAGAGAATGGGAAATAAATTAATTTATTTAAAAATTATAATAATAAGGGTACAAAGTATTGCATCGTAAGTCACGCTCGTGAAGAACATGCCATACGATGCACTGCTCAGCGTTTATCAACCTGAGGCATATAGGTGTTATGCCTGTATTCATGCCTGCATTTTTCTATACCAAAACTGACAGACGAGCCACCTGATGGAAAGGAGTCACCGACTCCCATAAACATCTGCAATACTAGAGGCGAACCTCAACTGTTTTTCTATATATTTATAAGATTAAATATATGATGTTTCGTATGCCTTAAGTTTTGGCAATTCAAATAAAATTACTATTCGGTAGTTTTCAATTTCCCTTTGTGGACTACAAAATGTAACACCCAAGAAATATTTGACCTTTAGGATAATGAGAGGCACTCGAAGACGAGGGTTCGCCAGTGTGGGTAGTTCAGTATTAGGCTCAACTAGACAGTAGGAATTCCTTACATGACAGCTCCTAATCCGCCCCTTCCCTAGGGAACTCCGAATACTTTCAGAAGTTGTCATCTGCAGAGAAATAATATTTTAGCAGATTTTGGTTTGTTTCAGATAATTAAACCGTCTACTAAGAAATAACTTCATAAACTTTTTGCTTTTAACGTTAATTGAAATTGTAGTCCCTTTTAAAAATAAGTAAAGGTTTTGTAAATTTCTAACATGATTTTTAAGAATTCTTTTACCAAGCTTTCTTTGTATAAAAACATTTATTTTTGAGTAATTTGCCTGTCATAAGCCTAAATTGGGACAGCAGCGGTATAAATGAGTGAATAGCGACGCGAGATAGAACAATCGAGTCTTTGTTAGCATAAATTAGCATGACTAGAGATGATAGAATGTTTTTTTGTAACAAGCATCACTGTTTTGTATAATTTTGTAACATTTCATGTTTTATTTTCTAAGTTAGTAGTAAGTATAGATCAATGATTATGATGACAAATTCCAATTTTTTGTATATCAACCACAGAGTACCAAAAGTACGCATATTAATGGTTGACATACTCGTACGTACCATTTATTTGTACTTAGCGCTTCGCATCAACTTTCACAATGCGGACCGCCAATAAGTGGTAATTTGTTGTTATCATTTAAACGATTTTTTTGCTTGTATTTTTAGTAGTACCAGAGATACACTGTCGTACCATTTGTGCTACCAGTAGTTTTTTTTTTTTTTTTTTTTTGTGGCCTGTGTCCGTCTTGCGGACAATTTTGCCAATGTCAAGTGGGTGGGTTGAATAAAATTAGTCAAGTCGAGTCGGTAAAAAAAGTAAAGTCGGCTGTCATTGGTTTTGAAGAAAAAGATGGCGTTTTTCTTCAAAACCAAAGGGAAACATTTTCGTTCAAATCAGGATGCCACAAAACACACTTTCATTTCAATTGTTCGCACTTGTGCTAAGACCTCAAGTAATGATGGTTAAAATACCACCATAATTACCCATCACAACTTAAAATAACACAAGAAAAACAATTAAAATGAAAATACAATGTTGCTTCCAAAGATGACAGAAAACGAATGCTACCAGTAGTTGTCTATGACATAATAAAAAAGCGGAATTGAGTATGCCAAGGTGACAACACTATGCTTCCCCTTGCTTGTCAATTCTGTAATATGTACGACGTATAATCTAAAAAATAAATCAAAAGTACAGTTCAAACAGTTTTTCATAATTCCAAATGCCCAAAACGAAACAAAAAGTAGTGCTAGTCAGTCGTTACTTCACGCATAGCGATTTTATTTACAGTTACTTTCAGTTTTCCAAACTAACTCTAGTTTAATAGTACAATAAACTACTCCTGTATCTGATCACCCAAAATACATATTATATTATTATAATTCTATTATTATTATTCTAAAATCATGTCGTACAAATAATAGAATCATCAACAGAAAATACAATATAAATTTTGTGCTAATCCTTTACTGCGTCAGACGTGTTCGCCTCGCGATGTGTGGTAGCTTTCACGGACCCAATTATAGAGTTTTAACGAACTGCACACAGTTCGCTAAAAGTTTCCCATAATTCGGATTTGTTTAATTGTTACCTACCTACTCGGTAAAGTCAGAGCGTGGACTCGTGTCAGGGCCTTGGATGAAACTTTCCGAGTGTGCCCGAAAGAGTTGGGGTTAAGGGGATGAATATTTGCCGTGCCCGCATGTAGTTTAAATTGCGTTTCCTTTGAGTGGGGCACAAAGACGGCGGCGGCGAGACGCGAGGAACTTCATCCTTGGAAGGCTTTGCCAGATGCCTTTTTCAGTGCAACTTTAAGATTGGTGCAGCTGTTGCGAAGAACGTGCAGACGTATTAACGGTGTTTAACTGCTATTATCAAGGCCCTTATTTTTTGTACTTTCTTTTTCCATGTATATTTAAATTTCAAAGAAATGAAAAGTTACAGGACTTAGCTATCTTATCCTAATACATATAATATATTTGAATATAAATAATTAATATCATTATATAATTATTGTAAGTATACTAGTAGGTATTAGAAATCAGCCGCGGGGTTTATAAAAAATACCACTAGCGACACATTTAGCGAACATTTAATTTCAACTATGATCAGAACTTTACCATTTTTCTTTTAAATAGATCATTATAACTATTCAACTTTGCTGTGTGGGTCTGTACTTCTGCCTTTATGCAAATCTGTCCCCTTGCTAATCTGGAATTTCGCTATCCCGGGATTTTGCTTATCTGTCCTTCCGCTGCAGAGACATCTTAACCATAAGTCTAGGTTAAAAGAACCATCACTAGCACTCTATAATACGTCTACGACGGTTATCGCTGAAGTATCCTCTCGCGGCGCTCATTGTAGCCATTTTGTATCGCGCAGCTCGCGTGTTGCAGGTAAATTCTCTGATAAGTACATAGTTCTGGTATGTCTTAACTAAAATATTACATTTTTTACATAGGAAATAGTTTTATAACCTAACCAGCATACCAATATTAGAACAGGTAATTCAGACAATAGGGGCATAGTACTCAGCAAAAACTCTCACAAAGGTAATTTTGTATGTACAGCGCTTTTACTTATACCTCCATGCTCGACAGATGGACAGTCAGCTACACTAAAATTATTTACCATCATCATCATCTCAGCTGGACATAGACCTTCACATTTATTAGGGTTAGCCGCAGACAACGCGCTTGGTAGACGGATTGGTGACCGCAGTAGTTATGTTAAGTACTTGGGAGATTATGATACCCATCTCCTAGTACGTTCCCGTAGCCACCTCTTAGAACAACCAGCAGAAGTGATGGAGGGGTCTCATTCTATGCCAACCAACATATCTAAATTTTTTTTAACTTAATTATGACTTTAACACCCACATAAAATAGTTTGTGATATTACTTATTTTGACAGACGCATGTCTGGTGCATCGACGAGCAATTATTAGAAAAGACGTGAACACAAAACTTATTTTGAAATTTACGAAGTGTAGGTAATACAGACGACTGTACGTCGCGTCGGCTAGATTTTAGAGTAATATATTTTCCCTGGCTTTTCAATTTACAGTATGAAAATAGGTAGGTAGTTAGATGATGGTGACTGCGTGTTACTATATGATATACGATGGAAAATGTCTTTGGGAAATAAATCATGTCTATTTATTATGATGTCATTATTTCGATGTATTGTGTGAGAAGTGTTGATAAATCACGGTAAAAGTTTTGGTTGTAATGAATCTACAAAGATTTCCAAGAGTACCTAATTCTCAAAAGTTATGTATAGGAATAATTGTGATTTTCTTTGAAAAAATAGCAAAGTTTTCATTTAGTGAGTTTCAGTAGTTTTCATTTAGTAAGTTTTCATTTTCATGCAGTGATTTATTACGGACCATCCATTATTAAAGATTGTTGTTAAAGATAAAATGGACTAACATCTAATATGTTTAACTTATTAAAAGGTATAACTAAATGAAAGTAAGGAACAAGGATTGCTCTATTGAGTTTATTAGTTGACTTACTAACTTAATTTGTTAAAATAGGGCCAACTTATAGAATGGTACGATTAAGTTACTAAGTAAGAGCAATTTAGTAGGTAGGTACCTTTCTCACCAATCCTGGAGTTGTAGTCGTTCGACGAAAGAGGTAAAATAAAAGCACTTCAATCTAGTAGAGAAGTTTCCGCCTGAAACCTCAAAGGCGAGAGCGGAAGTTTAAAGAAAGGCAGAGTCGAACATTTCAAATGGCAAGTTTCAACTGAGGCCCGATCGAACTGATAAAGCTTTAAAAGTAGATTTTACAAAAACCAATGAATTAAACGAATAATACTCTTTTACGTATGTAAAATACCCGACAGCAAAAAAAAAACATAGGTATAAAATCACCTTCTGTGCTGAAGGTTGTGGGTTTGAATCTATAATAATATAACACTATCACACGTAGGAACACCAGACCGAAAAAATCAGTTTTACCGTTTTTAGATCAAAAATTGGCAGCGGTGGTCCCGGTTGAAAATAGGACATTATCTCCCAGGAATGTCGTAAGAGGCGACATAATGAATAGGTACTCTAGAAGATAATAGGCAGCAACATCCTCTGATTACTAAACACTGACACAGCGAACACCAATCCGCCTACCAAGCGTGATAACGTAAAGCGTGACAAGCCACTAAAACGGAACCCTAAAAAAGCATACTACACACATTTATGTGTAGCATGGTTTTTTAGGGTTCCGTATCCAAAGAGAAAAATGGGACAGACAGTACAGTGCATACAAATTGAATTGATTGAAACATTGAGGTTTGAAGGTATCTTTTGATTTTTTATATCGTTAGTAAAATAGGCTTCAAACATAGGCTTCAATCTCACCTGAAGTTAAGTGACGATGAAGTAAGACGTTTTCGTCGTATAAGCTTTTCTTAGCTTGTTTCAGAGCGGATTTTTTTTATTCCTTCAAATTCTTCACAATCTTTGTGTAAAAATACTAGTGAAATCGCGTGCGACTTCGTTTGCGTGTCGCCATTTTCATACAATCTAACCTACCGCTCTCTTTTACATAAATACACCTAAAATATTAAAAGTCAGTGACCTGACATGGCCACATAACTCAGTGAACACCGAAGGATTATAAACATAGGTACCTACCTAACCATCATCGAAGATAGAATAATTATTAAAAAACTTAGTGATATATTAATGAATAGTAGGTACCGAAATCAGTAAAACCTTTTAAAAATCGAAACTAGCTTTTGTTCACTGACTTTATGCGTTTAGTCTATTTTTTCTTGTTGAATTTAAAAATAAAAAACTAAAATATTCAACCTGTAAATTAGTTCGATAGGTAGGTATCGTTTGGGTTCAAAAGAGATCAAATGAAACAAAAACATTATGTATTATCTATTTATTTCGGTGTAACAAACATTATTTCGTAGAATCGTCTACCTATTAAAATTAGCAATTCGTATAGGTAATCCTAAGTCTTAAGTCTGGTTCTACACCGTCGATTATACAACCATGAGTATCAACGGTGTAATCCCGGTCTTATTGTGCTATTTACATCTACTAGTCTATTTTACTAGGTACAGGTGAAAATCTCGAGTTGTGTTCAGGCTTCACAAACACTGTTGATCACACAGTATTTAGGATCTATGAATTTACTTCAAGCAAGCTTTGAACATAGCATATCAGCTGTGTTTTCACTCAAAATATTGAAACTGGGTACTGACTAACCAATTTAACCTGCAACAGTATACACAACAGTAGCAACAGTAGTCTGAACAGAGATTTACTACAGAGAATGTCTACCTACGCTTCAATTAGTTGCTTTAACATTTAAGACCTGAAGGTACCTACTCAATCGTATTACAAAATGAGCTTTGAAAAACACAGTTACTACCTAAAGGCAGTCAAAAAAGTAGTAATAGAGCTCTCGTGAAAGTATTTGTCCAAAGTACTACCAATGTACCTATTTGTACCTAGCAATGATGTTCGCATTGTTGTATTCAGATTAGAATGGTAGATATGTATGGGCCCGCTGCAGTAACAGATAAGACATCACATGATGCAACACTTTTGTATGTGACAGAGATGACCGCTATGCAGTCTAGATATTTTATGATGACTGTAAAATATATATTTTAAATAACCTTTCGGTTGAACCACGTTGAATTATTTTGGCATTAGTAAAACTTGCGTTTCTCACTTTCTGGCTTTGAATCAAATTAACAACCGTTGAAAAAACATGTTTTTTTTAAGTTACTGATTTTACAGAGATTGCCACTTGATGTTAAGAGGTTACCATCAAAATAATAAAACATCGTATCAAAAGTCATGCACGTTAGGGGCGTGTGTATATCTCATGTACCTGTAATTTCACCTGCTTCTTTCATCTTTAAAACCCAATACAGCAGCCCTGCATGACAGCACAGAAGGTGTGGTGGTAGTTTTTTCCCTATTGGTCGACCAAAAAGAGCCCTATACCAACTACTTATACGTATTTCAGATTAATAGTGCAGTTGCCAATAATAAACTTTTTCGTTGCATTTTATTTGATTCTGGTGTATTTGTTGTATTCATTACCCCAAGTGTAATACGTACCTATTCAACGTTAGTAGTGCAGTTGCCAATATTAAACTTTTCGTTGCATTTTATTTCATTCTTGTGTATGTGTTCTATTTATAAACACTCACGTGTATTTTATGTTAAAAACAGCCTAAAATTAATATTTTTTAAGTACTTAATACAGATACGCAGTAGATACACCATTTTATAAAATAGCAAACAAATTGCAAGCATATAACACCGTTAAGAAATAACTCAATTTTACTATTCATTACACTATAAACTCGTAATTGACAGTATGACAATATTTGCATACCTACTTAGAATATAGTTATACATAATTATTAAACTACCTATTTAATTAGTCGTGATTGTGTTATAAGGTAAAGTGAATAAAGGTGTAACAAAAGAAATACGCACAGACATAAAATTTAGTAGTACGTACACAAAATCCTCTTAATGATGATAGTTCTTTACACTCTTTCCTATTCCGTAGCATGGCAATGAATTATTTCCTACTATTTTCACCAGTATTTACAACCTTACTGCCCTTAAATTAAGAGCGAGTTGCGCTAAAGATTACAACCACCACTATTTTATACAAAAAATAGGTAAGAAAAAATTCTTAGAATAGTAGTGGTCGTTACTACCTTTCAGCGAGAACCTTAAATTCACTTCACAAAGTCTTTATGTTCACTGTACAAAATTTCCAGAGTATTTTTGTCCTAGAAAAACATAAATTTGGGACACAAGTGATATTTTATGCAATACTGTGTGCGTAATTCTTTTCTATTTGCTGCAATCGCTTTATTTTAGTAGCGTAGAATGCTTTAAGTTTATATTTCTCTTAACATTGTCTATTATTTCAATTCTACTGTGGTTTCAATACGACCACAAAATCGTATATTTTAAACTCTCATTTAGCTATCTCATCTCTCATATCTCATCACGTCATTCTCTTTTTACTAAGACAGTTCAGGCCCACTTTGTATTGTTTGTCTCCCTTCGTGCATTGTTCCACTGTGTTGACATTGATAGAGTGAGTTACCACTTGTAAGTCCAACCCAGCTTATGAGATAGACCTTTATGCTTTGTACAATACATTTGAAATATTCCGCAAGACCAGTTTCATTATTAAGAGAACTCCAACGTCGAGTAACTATGTTTTTATAATACAGAGTCGCGACGAGAAGGGAAATGAGCGGCAGAATTAGTTTCGAAACCCGCAACTTATGATAGCTTGTTCTATAAGTGACAATTGTGTAAACTCTTGTATTTATACAGAGCGTAGTAAGAGTATAATTTTGAAAACTTCACGGGGTTAAAGTAGCCATCGATATAAGAAACATTTTTTCGTGGAACAAACACTGAGCACAGAAGCTGTACAGTAAAAGTTCACTAAACAACAATATAAAAACGTGCAGCGTATTCTATAAGCACATGATGTAATAATGTGGTCAAAGTTAAGTTACGTGGTTTTTATTTGCCCCGGAAATACCTACATATTCACTCACTTCACTTACTAGTTTGAGATCACAACATCAAAGTTTACAAGTCAGTTGTACACAAGCGCTTTGGGGATTGCTTGCTAGATTGAGCCAGCAAATAGAGGGAACTATATACTCTGCAGTCACTAGATATCGTTAATAACTCACAACACAGTTTCAACATCACCATACGTAGTTCACAGTATTTCAGTTCACAGTCAAATGTTTATAATTTCACGAAATAGGTGGCGATCTTACCACTTGCTGTAAAAAAGTTTGCAAATGTGCATCGATACAGGAGCATGGTAGTTAAAGGCTGATAGTGGTTCACAATGTACTTATAATGCAGTTTGTAGTATCACAGCGCACAGGAGACAGTAGAGAATACATGCAAATTTTGCACATGCTGCTGTAGCCGATGCTGCTGGAACAGGCGTTGGAGGACCCAGTCGGTTGTTGGCGCGGACTACTTGAGACCGCCAGCGGATCGTGTACAGAGGCTGCTGGCGTGATAACGCTACTAACCTGTAGCAAACACGTAGATATTAAACAGGCAGGCTTAGTATTTCCGTAAAAAAATAGGAGTTATAATATAAATTAATTGATTATAAAATTCTGAAAAAGGAATTAAATATTCATTGACCGAGTAAACTAGGAGATGATAATCCATCAGTGGGAACCACAAATAAAATAGATGAAAAAGTATAAATACATAAACTGTTATGAGACAACTTGTTGATATGATAATGCAGTGTTCCACATCTAGAAGATCCGGCAGATTATAATAGGTGCAATTGTAATACATATTTAATTAAAATACAGCAGTAAGAATCCTTTGCTGAAAAATTTTACAAAAAAAATATGTTATATGTACTCGTAGGTCGGTACATAATCAAAGAAAAATAAGTCGAGCTTCAACATCTATTAAATCCTCCTTTCTTCGTCTCCTATGGCTTTGAAATGAGACTAGACTATACGACGAATTGTAGAGTTTACAGATCATAGATCTTTCTCCACAAATTGTTGATAAACCTTATCCGTAGTAAGTAGTGCCATATTCTCCTTTTAACGTTTTCATCAAAACAACCTTTTGAGAGAAAAGTGAAATGAGAAGTCCAGAAAACTATTTATGCCAGTTCAGCTACTCGTGTGGCCGTGAAAGGAACGCTTATGTCCGTTTCTTTCAGCGCTTTGACAGAGATGTTTTCACACGTCGTTATTCCGGATTTACGGACGAAAAAGGAATTTGGGAAACACACCACGTACCCACTTAAGGCGTCTTATAATATGCACAAAGAAAAAAGATCTCTATTTGGTAGTACCTCTGAATAAAAGCATGCAAGCATGTAAGCACGCATTTGGCACGTCGCCGATTTAAGATGAAGGGACATTCATAAATAATTTATCAATTGGAAGATCTAAAGCGTTTTTCCTCCTTTTCGAAATTGTTTAGAGCGGGCTAAAAGCTTACATCTTCCTGATTTATGTGATAAAGTTGGGAATCTTTATGAGAATTAAATATAAGCGTTTGAGAGCGCGCAATATTGCTCTTAAGCATTCAGAACCAAAGTTGCTGGTTTTATCAATTTATGTATAATAAAACTTAACCTACATCAAAAGTTATAAGATGAGAAAGCACAATTTCCAAGTAATCTAAGTGTGGGAGCCGTGTCACTGCAAGGCACGAACTGATGTCGTATGCAAACTTAACACAGCCCTTACGGCATTAGATGTAGGTGAGGGTTCTTACCTAATAACTACAGTGTTGAGCCGCCAAGGCAGTGTGTAAGTATGGTTCTTATGACGAGCGCAGAAGGTGTATAATAGCTCGCCAGCGGCTCCGGCGAGACCGGCGTCGCTCTTCGCGCCAGGACCCGACCACTCGTGTAGCGTGATGTTCCATGAACCGCATGACTTGTCCTTTGCATAAGTGGGAATTTTATTATATCAAATGGCGTCCTGAATGGTGTGATAGAAGAGCTTAGGGAAAGTGGGATAAGGTTTAGAAAAAGTTAATATGGCGTGTTTCGCAGTCATCTTCATATTTACTGATGAGCTCTAGCTTCCGCCCGCGGATTTAGTCGCAAGTAACAGCTAGCATCAATATACACTATAATAAACTTTATTTTTCTACTTTCCGTTCGTTTTTCAAACTTGTAGACCCTGTTTTTTTTATAGTAAAATTATCTTCTCTGCTTTTATTGTAGGCTATAATATAATATGGTAGAATATATTCCATGCATTAAGATCCATACAGATACATAATTTACAGAAGATACATGAAAATTTTCACTAACCTGCTCTGAAGAGATGTCAATAAAAAGTTGCCTTTCAACGTGCGAGTCCAGCACCCAAGTGCATTGCTGATAGAAGAACTCGTTTAAACTGCCCGTCACCGAAACGTTCTTCGACGCAATTTCACCTAAAGCGTGAAAGATAAGAAATTAAAAATCCACCGTAGTCTCAAAGTACGTGAGCAATAATGCTATGAGAGGCCGACACGATGAGCCAACGCAATAGCGTGTAATTGGAACTTTACGATTTTGTTCGAGGTTTTTTTCGATTCATTGTCACCGAGTGCGAGAAACTGGGTCGTGGTACGTAATATTGTCGGACACGCCGCCCTCCCGCCGCGCCGCGCCGCGCGCCTCACGGGAGCAATATCCGACGTTTTTCCAAATGTTAGAGACGCGCGCCGAATGTCAAACAGCAATGTTTGTTTTTGGTAAGATGCGTTCAGGGAGCTCAATCGAGATAAATTGCCGATTATCTGCCCCTCCGCGAGACAACTTCATCGAATTACTTGGGGGTTTTGTTTTCGTGTGGTAATGAGTTTCATTTACAGGTAAATAAGGAATTGGAATTGGAATACAGATGGCGTTTGTTACCGGAGTGTGTGGTGTAGGTACGCTGGCCACACATTGCGTCCTCGTTGAAACTGTAGGCAGCCGCGTAGTCAAATCCGGGACTCGCATACGTGTAGTGAGCTACTGAGTACTCTAGGCGAACACTCGTCCAGCTCCGTATCACCACTGGAAGCCACGCCGCCTATTGGACAATAAAAAAGGAAAGTGGAAAAACATATTTCGTCGAAACACACGTTTTGAAATAGAAGTATCAGCTCTGAAATAGGTTTTGCCCTGGATTCAATTTTTCACAATAGCTTTCTCACCTACCCCCAAAATTCAAATAAAGATATACTGCGTCTGTACGTGCGTACGTGAACGGCGTAGTTACATCAAATACGACGTGCAGTGGCCTACGCAACACGCATACGTAGCCGGCTACTAAGTAATTGAATTTTCAGAGCTAGCCTACCGGTTGTACTCATAGCCCCGAGCACGGTTCTGCCGCCCCGCAGCTAATATACCGGGCGGACGTATGACACATCACCAGTTAGCCAGTGGTTTATGAGCACCGTGGCATAGTGCACTTCGTGGTAGATAGTTATTGCTCAATCTATTTAGGAACAAAACA
The DNA here is from genome assembly GCA_947095575.1 of Electrophaes corylata. Lineage (NCBI taxonomy): Eukaryota > Metazoa > Arthropoda > Insecta > Lepidoptera > Geometridae > Electrophaes > Electrophaes corylata. Next base: position 10,067,212 of record OX352699.1, on the reverse strand, counting down.
GCCTCGTTACAACATATCCCGAACGCGCCGTCGTCTTGTGATAAGGGCACGGACTGTTAATAATTAAATTACGCGCTTGTACCTCGAGATCGAATAACAAAGCTGTGAGAGCGTATCTCTTCCCATTCCGCTGTCTAATGAATGTGTTTACATCGACAGAAATACGGATAATCCATAGGTATGGGTAGGAAGGTAGCTCAGGAAACGGCGTCTATCGTCGGCGTAAATGGATAATCTTATCTATTCCTTCCAAAATAAATCGGTATTACATAGTAACCTGAATCTGTTTTACCTTACAGTATTTCCACAAGGTAAATAATATTTCGTAAAACTATCCATACGAGTATTACTATTATATAAATATTTTCTGGAAATATAAAGCATTCAGCTGCGAGAGAGAAGAAGTGAATACACCTTATTAATAATTTAGAGGCATTATTTACTTTTGTGTTGCTCCTTTCACGCTCGGGTGGTCGTTCCGGGCTTTATTGCTGTTACATTCTTAATAGTAACCCTCTTACTTAATTATGCGGATCGCACAGCAGGCAGGGCGTTGGCTATGAAAGGGTTAGCTTGTCCTACATACGCTACGCTATAGTAGCTACTACTGTGTTAGCATACGACCCGGCCTTACTAACACGATTAATTTATTTTGTGTCGTCTTTTCAAAGCGCTCGCAATAATTAGATCACACACTTTACTTCCGTCTGGTAAAACCGTGAATTTTCAACGGAAGGGCTTTATTTAAACTTTTCGTATTTAAATTTGTAACCGTTTGTACAAGACGGAATAAGACAGTTGAGCTTTACGGGTGCCTGATTTTTCCCGACGATTACTTCCAATGTTTCCATTACCTTAAACATAGTCAATTTGCTTTACTGGAAATATTTGATTCAGTTAGGTAATTAATGTCAGTCTCAATTTATCGTTACTATCGAGCGTTTTGGACGAGGGAACATAACCGCAATAATAAATCTAATAAATAATGGAACGCTCACATATTTTTGGGGTAGGCATCAAGGAACGTGAAAACAATGTGTGCGTGCCGATTTTCGTTAGTCAACATACACACTTAGCTTTTAGCGGTCCTTCACCTTTACCTCTGACCTTTGACATTACTACTTTTCTGTTTGCATAGCTTATTCATCCGGCAAAATGTATTTTCCGCTGAAATATATTAACTTGATCACGAGAAGAAACAGTGATACGACGGCTGATTGAGGAAAGGAACAGAAAAACATGTTATGCTGACCTTATAAATCAAGGATTTGTTACGTCAATAGAGACAATCTAATGTTTAGATTCCAATGCGTAGGAAGTACCTGGAAATCTCCACACAAGCAGCATAGATGCGTGCCATCTCCCGCGACCAGGGCGACGTGGTCGTGATAGTACAACGGCGTGGACGATCTGCATTCACAGCCAGCATCCCCACAAGCAGTCCGACATCCACTGTTGTCACTAGCTCCGTTTGATTCTGTACTCCACATTCGGTCTAACCGTTGTATCTAGGATTTAAAAACATGTAATATGTAATATAAACTGGTAACCCAGTGCGATTTCCCTCTGCTAAGAAAAATAGACATTTATACAAATACATTAATTGACCAAGGTTTCCCAATAAAAAATAAACTAATAATCTCAATTTACCTCTATAGTGACACTTTGGTTGGACGCAGGTATAAACCGATGAGTACAAAGCAGTCTCTCTTCAATGTTCCAGTAGATATGATGATGCGCCGGCGCTGACACTCCGCCATGCGCCGGCGACGCTAGCCCGTAGTGAGTGGATGCGCACGTGGCATCTGGAGATACTGTGCCTTCGTGTTGTTCTAAAACCGGTAAAATCATGATTTTTCTTCATTTATACTCCTAAATTATTGGTTACACATTTATAAGTAACGCTGAATAGTTATGATAAGAAATAGTATAAATTACTTACACATTAATAAAAATAGCATGAAAATATCATTTCTTCCAAACAAACATTAAGTAAGTACTTTAACCCCCTAAGTTTTCGGGAATAGCATTATTATACCGCGTATAATTACTAACTGGCACCCGTAATTTTGCTGAAGTAGGGGCTAATAGGGGCTAGTAGGGGTGGTTGCTAATCATTATTTGGTACTTTTTGTTACTAAGCCGTTTGCTCTTATACTTTGCTGACAGTTATTTTTAAATATGAAGGAGCCTATATCTTTTGCAGTTAGCGAACTATGTTTATTCAAAGATTCACAAACCTGTTTAGCTATAAAGTCGTGATTGAGTTAAAAATGTCCAAATCATCTGATATACAAGCTCATTTTTTGCATTTATAGTATTCGTAGGATGGGATGACGTAAGGTCCTTACCATCATGAAAAGCAAAAGCACCATCCACGAATTCCTCTTCATCAACAATCTGCGACGTCGCTCGCCGCACCAGTATAGTAAGGTTAGCGCCTTTGGACGTCACCGCCTGACGTATCAAGAACCTTCCTGCAGGATCCCTCGCTTCCCTCACAGCCGGTCCACAAACCCTTAGTAAAGCACGATCTCCCCTCTCGTACCTCTCCCCTCTTTCCCTAGCAAACTCATGTAACCCTTCCAAAATCTCAATATGAGATCGGCAGCTCTGTAACCTGAAAGTAAACTTTGAATCACAAACTTAGTTGTTAAACTTGAGTTTCTACGCGCTACGTAATCGCCCCCTGAAATACTGAAACCGGACCCTGATATACTCGGGTACTAAAGCAGGCTTTACATTCTAAGTAGTTAAAGGCCACATTTGTATTAACATAATCCTCTTAAAACTTTATAGATGTTCTAAATTCTAAATAGTAAGGACCTACCCTGAAAACCATATAGCATCAGAATCCGAGGCAGAATTACACTAAGCAAGACTAGCGTGGTCCTGCACTGACTGTTTCAAACATTTTGTATGGAACAGCAGAGATAAAGCCAGAGGAAATAGATCTGCGCCGCGTGCCACTTACTTCTGACGCGTCACAACACGTGGTGCGGGTCTAACGTGATTCTTTCTTGATTCAATTTTTAAAAGTTACCATGAGGCTGAACAAGTCGACCTCTGGAGGAAACAGTCTCCCCTGTACGTTTCCAGGAATAAAGATTTGGGACTGACTTCCAGCGATCCTGACAATGTCATCAGTCCATCGGTGGGGAGGGCGCTTTACGCTTTACCTTTTGGATTCATGGTTGTCATTCGAGAACCTTTATTCCCCTCTATAACCTATATTACTTATTTAATAACAAAATAACACACGCACTTTGTCAGACGATCGTATGTAACGAATATGTTTCGTCAGTAATTAAAACTTTATTGGCGCTCCAGCTATTTCTTTACAAGTTGGAATGTAATATATTAACTAGTTAACGTCGGCACGCTAAAATGTTCCTTTGAGACTTTTTGGCTCGTACTTGTAGTTTGATCTCTATCTATTAAACAGAAAAAGAGATGTGTTGGGCTTTGTTACGATACCTTTGTGAATTCTACTTTAGTAATAAAAAAAACAATTGACGAAGGTAGGTATAAGAACCACGAGTTATTCGATACATTTGCTGACAAAGGATAATCAATTATTTAGCTTACATCAAATTTCCATAGAAGTTCAATCAGTAAAGCCTTAGTTATAATAATCTGCTAAAAGAAACAATGCTTAATCTATTGCCATCCCTCATTATTGTGTAATGACAAACAGTGACGAAACTAATTTTGAGCCATATTTGAATTGAAATATAAGTAAGTGTCTTATCAGTTATATTTAATTTTAGTCACCGATGAAAAAAAAACGCGAACGGAACAACGGGAAGTCCGGGTATACACCGAATCACAAAGCTTTGTAGTGACTTAAACTTACCTTAAATTATAGTTAAACAGTGATACTTGTACCACATCTGTGGGTGTGCCAAGCAAATGTATGACACATTGAGATCTCCAGGTTGTCGAGCGAGTGTCGAAATGTCCTGACCGAGCGCCGCCTGCTCCAAATCCGCGAACAGTCGCACCACACCCCACTCGACCTCCGCCATTACTACTGTACACTTCGTTTAAAACACTGTTGCTTTCTATAGCGGCTGCACCATCAACTGTTGAAAAGTAAAGACTAGGTAAAATATTTATGGAACGTTTACTTATGCCTTTTAGGTTTTAACTTTAAACTGCCTTTTGTTTACACAAGTTATATATTTTCACAAAAATTACTTGAAATGTATTTTTGTTACAACTGGTTCATTTGTTTTGTCAGAACTAAGTAGACGCTAACTAATTACAAAGATTTTATATTGAACCCACGTAACAGGCACGTGTGACAGACAGGTCTGGTGGTAGTCGTTTTTTGGATGAACCCTACACTAAAAGCTCTACTAAAATTACTACTAAAATTTGAGACAGACAGTCTGAAAAATAAAACTATTATTAGTAGAAGTGCGTTCCTCACAGTGAGCATCACTACAAAATATCCATAAATAAATTAAAGCGAAAGGCTCTCGCGAGATTAACAATTGACTAAGATAAAAGCTTTTCAATACAACAAGTCATTGTAGCTCTGTTTCAGCCACATTCATCCATTCATTGTAACCATTAGTGTAGTGAAGCGAAACATCAGGCTGAAGCGATAATGATACAAATAGTGGAGAAACTTTAGTCTGGTTTTATACACAATTTGTACAATTTGTGCGAACTAATGTAATAAATCTAATATTGCACGTAAGCATTCCTGAATGGCTCAGACGCAGAATGATGGGCTATCATTTCAAAATTACTTCTCAGTGTAATCACCAAGGAGTTCAAATTAGCAAAGGGTAACATGACTTGGCCCGCCCTCATCGATCCCTTAACCTAGTGCTGTAGGTTTAGAATGATAACCAAATGTAACAGGTAACGAGATAACAAAGTGAGAACCAAATCATAACAGATAGGCAGGCTGGCAGGCAGACACACTTTTCCATTAATAAATTATATGGATTGTTTCGACTTCATACAGTGCTGAATTCCTTAGACAGTTTCTTTCTTAGTATAATGCCTGGCTATGCGCTGTCTATATGTCAGCCAGTCAAGACAAGATTCTTATTACTTTTATAGATAATAGCTATAAATAAATAATAAATAAATATTTGTGGACATATTTTTTACATAACATCGTCTAGCCCCAAACTAAGCATGGCTTGTACTATGGGAACCAAATGACTGATAATACTTAAATACGTTTTTTTTGTTTAGTACATAGGTACAGATAAATTTAATTTTCATGATATACGTTGTAATAAACATTGTAAGAGAGATTTACACTTACCATCTATAAAATGCGTGAGTGCAGCCAGCGGCGCCGACGCGGGCACTACGGTAGGGGGCGCTCCACTGCTCTCAATCTTCTCGATAAACTCCAGTTTGGCGATGAAACCATTATAATCGTACGGTGGCACTAATGGCCCGGAACTGCGCAGAAAAAACACTACATCATGTAAGGAATTCCGGCGACAAATTTCATGAGACACAACAAAAGAACGAGGGTTGGAAATTCGTTTTATTTGTAACCAATAAAGCGTTTTGCGCGATCGAACATTATCAGCCGCTACTAACTTGAGTTTTGAACCTATGAGGATAAAATGAAAACTTTTTGAAATCTCTAAAGGTAAATAGTTTTCTAGTTGTTTAAAGTAAATAATATTTTAAGCTGAAAAGTAAAAATAATGTATTGGATTCTCAAGAGTGAAGAAAAAAATACTTACTTAAATTCCAGTAGTAAATTAGGGCCTGGGTGCTCCAAAGTAGCTGTTCTTTCAGAACATAGCGAGGCAAGCAACGGCGCTGACGGAGAGCTCCCAGCTCGAAGAGTTAAGTAGTCTGTAGTGCAATGACTGTGGAAGACGATTCAAGTTTAGTTTTTATGAGCTTAAACGTGGTGTAAATTCCTGCGACATATTTTTGGACTTTTCTTGAACATACAACCCAATATACCAAGGTCACAAAGCCACATGGTCACTGACATATCTCGCATAATTAACGAGTAGCGTTATTTTTTTCCAATATACTGGTCAATGCCGCTTGAAATAATGCCAGTGGGCACACCAATAATGTTCTAGCAGAAACATACATAATAATCTCAAAAAAATATAGTTTAACATTTTCGTAGCAATTTCGTAGCACATGCTACGAATACAATAATTTTCCTTTTTTGAACAATGTATTATATAAAACGCATCCAGCACGAATATTATTTTATCTTTCAACACTGCATAAGCGTGTAGCGTGGAAATTAATGGCTACACTCGCAAGGATTTTTCGGTGTACCAAAACCATGCGGTTGTGTATATTTCATCATGTTGAATAGTTTTGCCGGCAACCTTTATGTTGCATATCATAAAAAAATCCTCAAACTTTAAAATTAAATTACTTTTGTAGATCTGTTTATTAATTAGAAGCCATGTGGAATATAGTAAAAACTAATATTGGCCTTACTTGTAAATATCTGTAAAAAGATAAACAATGTTTACGCTATTGCCATCTCTTACCAATGGGTAATGACAAACAGTGACAGAACCAAATTTAAGCAGTATATAAATTTAAATAACGTTTATAAATATGAGGGTTAGTATTTAAGTGCACATCATAAAGCACATTGCCGCGTTATTTCTTTGCATCGCTTTACACAGGTCGTGTGAGCGCTAAATCCAAAGCAGACTATATCAGTATGAGCATTATACCTATTAGTATGTCGGGGAACGTATTACACTCAGATAGTGCTTTTATTTCACCCACTGCCGTCCTGTTGAAATTTATTTTACTGCTGCCACCATTCAAGCGCGACGGTTTCAATTTATAGATGAGCTGTCTCTGAGTCTGTCTTTGAGTCTGTTAATGGGTGTCTGAGCTTTTCATTATTTCTATTACTTATTACTTAATTAAAAACAAAACATTAAAAAGAACTTTTAAAATGAGTAAGTAATTAGGCAGTAAAAATACGTTGGCAAACTTTGAAGATAAAACTACATGAAACAAATCTTACAACGTGTTATTATAATTAAATTATGTGTATATTTATTTATTTCTTGGGATACCAAAAGTTTAGGAAAATATTTTGGATTTCCCGATATTTTGGTACAATTGCATACGCCACAATCATGGGTTAGTTTGACCCGTGATCGCGTGCCGAAATATCAGGAAAAAATCAAACTCAAACATTATGGTAGATATTCATTTTTTATCTAAAATATTGATCAATACCATGATAGCTTAAAAAGCTTAATATACTATCTTGGTAATATTGGAATCGCAACGGAAAGTCAATTATAGGTTTTCACGTATAAAAATTAGTTAAGATACAGTAAACAGGAGATAATATTTTATCTCTACCTAAAATACTATTCAGAACAAAACTCATATTTTTACTAGGAAATGGATGACTTCCAATAAAGTACTCTTCTAAATGAAGATGCCATGTATCTCATCTTTATGGAAATAATGTTATGAATGTTTTGATTATTAGTTAGAAGAAAGTGTACGCCTACACGTACATTTTCTTTTTTGTAGTGGCTACTGGACAGCGATAGGAAAAAATGGCTCAAGGTCGAAAAGCTTGTCGTAATTGATTTTGGTTTGTATGTATGTTAGAGCTTACATTTCAAAACAAGTTGTCCGTTTTATTTTACCATTGCTTTTTCTCAAACTAAAATAAATGAATGCTAAAGACAATAGATGAAGTTTTACTAATCTAAGAGCATTTTACACTCCATTTGATTTATTTGAAACTGATTATTTAGGATAACGGCTTTAGTAAATTTTATCCTTTGTAACGACAAGGGTTATTTATATTTCCGGCTAATAAAACACTTGGTCTAACTCATAAGGGTCTCTAAGCGCTCTTTTAGATCGAATGCCTGATACGTCTGGTGCCAATGACTGAATGAATGAGATGTTTCTATAGTGTCGTTATACAGTGTCAGCGGGGTCTTATTGACCATTGTGAAGCCCGGTAACGCTGGTATAAGTATTTTTAGTTCGTCAAAAACGACCATTGTTAATATAAATAAATAAATATTAAATAAAATTGGCGTTTCTCTTAGTTTTATTTCGTACGCTGTATTATTTTTTACTGATGAAATCTTACCTTTGTTATAAAATCAGACAGCCATCACAACTCAGATGGTACTAGCTGAGCTTTATGCGGTGTAGGTTATGGGTTCGATCCCCACCGAAGATAAACATTTGTGTGATGAACATATATATTTGTTTTTACATATAGGCGTTATTTTTAAATATCTAAAAAAAACGAATAAGTATTTCATCAGGTATCTGGTTCCCATTATGCAAGCTTAGCTTAGTTTGGGGCTAAATGACGTAGAATTAAATGTCTGCCTACATTTATTAAATTAAGGGTCAATGCATTGAAAGTCAATAAAATCGTAAACATAAAAATTAGTTTTGAAAAAATAACGTAAATTTTAGCAAGTCCCAATTATCACCGACATTGTGTTCGGCCAGAAAATATTTTGTTACTTTTCATGTCAATACGTTATTTTTGCCTGACATGAGCATAGGGGTGGAATACAGATAGCTTCCGTTTGTTATTAAAAAAACAATTGTTTGGTTCGCTTTAAAAAAACGTACAAGAAGGATACGGGTGCTTGATAAAAATATTTTGTTCAAAACCGTCTGTCATGACTTGACAAGCCTGTGGTTATCACAGGTTTGATTGCGTCTGACATTACAAAGGCATTCAGTAATTTTGCTGTTAATTAACAATGTGAACTAACTATTACCTCAAATCATCATCATCATTTACCTGTAGAAGCCCACTGCTGGACATAGGCCTCCCCGATAGTTTTCCGGCAAAAACGGTTTTAACCCTGTTCCACCCAGCGATTTCCTGCGAGTAACGTCGTCAGTCCATCTGGTGGGAGGGCATCCTACGTTTGGTCTTCCGGTTCGTGGTCGCTATTCCAGAATTTTTATTCCCCAGCAGTTTAAAATGGAATTCAGAATTTGGAAATGCATTTATAAATAAATACCTTAACTATAGATATTTTTTGTAAAGCACCTCACATGGCATCTAAATGTAAATGAGAGCGAACCTTTTGAAGGGTCTAGGGCCATTAAGCCCTATTGCACTCGTTTAGAGGGTGAACTCAATTTGGAAATCTCAATTTTATCCGAAAAACATCTGTTACTTTTATCTTTTGAATATTATTAATATAACGATTTTTCATTTTTTTTTTAAATGAAAACTGAAACTCAACTTTGGGTTCTCTAGACACGTACCTACAAGTTATTTTGGAATAAAAAGACACTAGCATACATTTATTAGATTTTTCATAGCGACGAGTACTGGTTTTTGCTGCCATATTTTACTAGGACTATCCTTTTCAAAAATATCCGATGATATGCCGACATAGATTTTCCAAATTGTTTTTGAATAAAAAAACTCTTTAAGATTCTTATCTTATTCCTTCATTATTTAGATACACTCGCTTTAGTAATAAAGCTAGACGGTAATATATATATTTAACACATTCTATAGCTAAGAGTACCTAACATTGCATTGGAAGTATAATCAATCAATGCCAACGTCGAGTCGAATTCAGACTGTATTGTGATATAGTGAACTCATACATTACGATGTTTTTATGATGTAGGTATAAAGTTCCTCTATCTTATATAAGGCAAGTTACTTTACAAAGTAAGGATGTGAACTCTATCAAGAAGTTTTTGGGATGAAAACTTTGAAATAAACCACTAGCACCATTTTTTGGTACGTGTTTACGGTTTCTGTAAGCACATTATTATACAGGAATTAACTCCTGTTGCTTTTTGGTTTAAGAGTGTTTTTTGAAACTTTGGCGATCTGAATACGTTGCCATGGGTATTCATCGCATACTACCTATTATGTTTTATTGCAATAGCCGTGTACAAAGTTTATGAACGTACATTTCGATAATATTTCGTTTAAAATTCATAACCCTAGTGGCCGTGCTGAAAAACTGTCGGCTGTGTGAAAACTGTCATCTCATCTTTGGCCTATTATAACTTTTTGTATAAAGCATGATCATATAAAAATAAACATAAAAATCACTTAAGTTATAACACATAAGTACTCACTTTCTAGGAAGAAGAATAGAGGTGAAGATGATTTTAACCCTCGTGTGTACAGAGTTCGTGGCGAAGAGATATCTGCACCTGCGATGGGGTGGGTACAAGCCAGGGTAGCCTGGACTGGCTAAGACGCATGATCCAGGACCCCGACATGACACATCTTGGTAAAGCCAGTCGCAATCTGTGAATAATTTTTAACCATTTACCTCATACTTATGAGCTTATGATAACATCCTGTTTGACACGCTGCAACACCATTTATACGAGTATACAATCTCTGTGGTACTTACCACTAACCAAAACGCACTCGACCGTACAGTTTCATGTCAGAAACCGTGGTCTGCCTTGTATACTTGACAAAGCAAACTAAACGCTTGCTAAAAGCCCAGAGTAAGCAGTGATCCGGTCGGTAAACACGTTCCGTCTGTTAAAGTTTACTCTAGATCTGGTTAAATCTCTGTTTCAGTAAAGCGCAAACTATTTAAAATAATAATAAAACAATAATATTTAAACATTTTTAGTGAAAGATTTGCAAAGCAGGTAGGTCCTTCATTAAAAAACATTGTAAATAGGTAACATCTAAATAGGTGCGGATTTAGTAGTACTTTTTAATGCATTAGACTCGTTTTAGCTTATTTGAAGCATGAGGGATAAGGAATAACCATAAATTATAACTAATTTCTTGTTTTGAGATCTAATTCTATTTATTCTTCTACACCAATAAACAAGTCTAATCTCTCTTAGAATACTTTACTCACTAAAGTAAAACTACTGAAAAAGCGCGTGGCTTCGCCCGCATGAAACTATTTTCATACAAATTTCAACTGTCCCTGAGACTTTAGTATCCTACTATGTGCACCAAAACATACGAACCCTGAACATTTTCAGTCTCTACAACCAGCCGCTTAGGCTATGTGTTGTTTATGTCAGTCAATTCTTATTGGTCTACACCAATCTATTATGTAATGTATTCTAAGTATGTATTTAAAAAAAAGTACATAAGTATTCAATCACTCATCTGATTCCCATAGTACAAGTTATGCTTAGTTTGGGGCTAGATAATGATGTGTAAAAATGTCCACAAATAAATATATATACGTATACTTATCTACATGTAGGTAACTAATTAAAAAATAAAATTAGTAAAATCTATCTGCAGACATTACTAATTAGATGAAAAACAGAAATTGCTACTGACATTGCTCAAAGTCACATATTGACTTTGAGACTTTGACCTTGAAATTAAGCAAAATTTGTCTCTTTGTCAAGTCGTCGTCTAGACTAGAAAATGTTTAGGCTGTGCGTTGTTTATGTCAGTCAATTCTTATTGGTGAAGTATAGATTAGGTTACTAATTAAAAAATAAGATGCGTAAAATCTATCGGCAGGCATTGCTTATTTGATGAAAAACAGAAATTGGTATTGACATTGCTCAAAGTCACATATTGACTTTGAGACTTTGACCTATAAATTAAGCAAAATTTTGTGGTCACTAGAATTTAAAATATTTGTTGCTATCAAAATCTTTTATACAACAAAAGCGAACTGTATTTGCTGGATATTCATTTTATAGCAGTTATTTACGAGTATAATTGCCATAAACTTTTAGTTTTTATTACAATAAACGTTAAAAAGTAGAAATGTAATGCAAACAGCGCATTTTTATATTAGAACTATTCAAATTACAACATTAAAAAACCAAATGTATAAACAAAAACTTGGATGCCGAGGCACAGTAGAATTATGGTTATTTAAGGATGTTTATGGAAAATAATTAGAGTTATGTCTAAATACTGCATTTGGCACATACCTACCCATTGCGTATAACATGACGGTGTTCACCTAATGCATATTTCACGCGTGTCCCTATTGAAGCGTACTAACAATAATCATACTATTACTGGCACGTGGAACATTCTGGCCACTAGTCGCAAGTCAATAACAAGTCACATGTTCCTTATTGTCATAGGGTTTGTGAGTATCTCTACATTTACATAATAATTATTATTAGTATGAGTAGTCGGGCTGACGAGGGTCGTGCCAACGTCCGCCACACTTGCGTTCCTTCAGAAAGATTTCGGGGATGTAGAGAAATCAAGTTTCGATAAACTTGTACATAATTTGGTTTGTTATGAGCTTAATAGAAGTAGGTCACTAGCTTAAATACGATTTATCTAGATATTTTCTGCACAAGTTAAAAGCAAGCCAAAACATTACATGTCAACCTTTTGATTACCAAAATAAACTTTTACGATGAAGATTTTATACTATCCAAAACATTATTATCTCAAGTGGGATTTGAACCCACGACCCCCCATTGATACGGGGTTACGCTAACTAACTACGCTATCGAGAGTTCAAACGACCAGAAGATTTTTTTAAGTCCAGGTCCAACTAAAAATTATTTTACGATGAAGCTTGATATTAAACACATTATGTCATGAGAGCCTACTTAAATAAGGCATTTGAAGTACTTTTCTACCTCGAAAATTACTATTATTGAAGTAGATAGACAGCTTTTTTATACACCGTAAAGTATAGTACAATAAATATTTACTATAACTTAAAACTAGAATTAAAACTAGTCAACGGCAACGGTCTTATTGCTAAGTGTTTTTTTTTATACCTTATTTTATACCTACCCATACTACCATCTCAAAATGATGCGGGGCGATGCCTATTCTTCCTCTGACGTAAGCAAAGACTTTGGGAGCTTTATTGCTACTATATATTGGTACTACTACTATAAGTAGGTGGGTTTACATACTAATCGTACCCTCTTGGTTGAGGTTAGGGCTTCAGAACCTGACCAGTTGATCCGCTAGAGGCCTCAATTTATTTAATGGTAGCAGATAAGTTTACCTGAGAAACACGAAGATTCATCCGCTAAGGTAAGGCAAGCCAACTGTGAAGTGAAGATCACTCAAGCAAAGATCGACTACACGTCACAGGATTAACCCTTGAGCATTGGCTAATGTAACGTAGCCAGTGGCCATGAAGCATGGATGTGACATGAACATATAAAATATGTTCCTGCGACTGTAGTAGCCATGGAAGGCACAGATACATACCTACCTCTTATTAATAATGTGCAATATGCAATTTTATAGTTCGAAATCGCTATTTATCTAAAAACCTGGGGTACTATCTCCATATTTGGAAAAATGATACTTCGATCTTTTATCTTGGATTCGAAAACACGATCGTCGAAAACTGGTTAACTAATCTAGGGCTTGACTTCGTCACATTTTCGTATAAAAATACCTATATATATTCTATTTATTGTATAGGTAATCTGTAAAATTAGATTTAGTTTTTCACAAAACAGTTTTAAGTATCTCTATCTACCTAAGACATTATTGACTCGGACCTCCCGTACCCGGTTACATTGATGGTGTTGCGTATTATTGTAGAAAAGTGAAGGAATACGGGGCTCGAAATCCATTTCGTAGCGGCGTATTATTATATAATTATTATATTGTTGCTGTTGCCATGTTTCCTCTAAAAAACAAAATAGTATCCTCTATAAAAACTGGCACTCATTTAAATTAATGACCGTATTTTCAGTTGGACAGCCCTTGTATTTTTATTAAGTGTAGTCAATCCTGTTCCAAGCCTCATAACTGATTATTTAAATGTGATTATCAATTCGTAGTTTTTATCAGAAAATAATTTAAATTTCTACTTTTTTTTTATCTTGATCTTTCTTTTCTTACCCTAGAAAATGGTGTTAATTTTAGTTACCTGTGTGAGGTATCCGCGAGCCTCCTCGCGGGTGAAACCCCACGCCCTGATTGTTGCTGAGCGACGTGAAACTGAAGAATGCGAGAAATTGCGACCGCGCCGTCTTCTCTGTGATTCTGTTGACAAAGGAAACATTTTGAAATGGGTAAGCAGATGCTACGTCAACAAGTTTTGGTTAGGTAAACTAGGTCAGCAAAGTCTGCGTAGTTTGATAGGCTAGTGCAGGCACATACTCGTATTTGGGAATACCGACGTAGCCTTCCCTTAGCCGTAGCGTCCTTGCCTGTTTGTAATGAAAACAAATATCCAACAGGCTCAAACTCAGATTCCTTATGTCGTTGACATCAGAAGCCATTTTACCAGATTTGGAAATAGTATTGTAGGTTGAATTCTATCCTTGTAGGCAAGATAAAGTAAATTAGTTACTCCATGATATATAGGTGATCTATGATGGGCCAACAAAGGTCTCGAGGTTTGCTAAGCGAATCACGGAGCATAGTGTTTGCAAGGTAAAGCTTACCAATTGAACACGCAACATCATTATTTCTGTGAACGCTGTATTGCTCCAAAAACCATCAAGGTTTTTCAAAAAGCTACTGGCATAAAATAGATCTGAGTTGAGCATTTATTTGCTTTTCACGCTTTGGCCTAGAATAACGGTGTGGGTTTCTATCAACAATAGATGACTTCTCGGCAGATCGTAACTGCAGGCAGGACGATCTCGGTTTATTAAAAACTGGTCATCTGTAGCCTAACAGAGAAAAATGCAAGAGGAAGGGTGGCCTAAGCCCTACAGTAGGATGATGAAAATTATAAAAATAGTGAAATAGTGTACTGGCGTTGGGAGTTAAACCCAGATCCATGGTGCCCTCGGTGTAGCTGGTCGTTCACTCACCTCGCTAATGAGGTCGTAACAATGTTAGAGTAGTGCATGAAAATCTTTGCGTGCCTGGCTACGAGTTGTTCATAAAACGAAGCACTCAGTATCGTCAGCTGACATGTGCATTTACAGTACTACTGACTGACTGGCCACAATCCCAGAGCGAGCATTACCGGTTCCAAGATACGACCTTTTGTTAAGTTAGACACAATGCTGAATAGAGAGTTGCTCATAAACCGAATTGCAAATAGAGATAAATTTGCAAATGAGCAGTTACTGTGCTTTTACGCTATCCTTTAATGAAAATAATGCTCATTTGAAACCGACCAGCTACCACTAACGAACTAAAATGCAATTATGTATTGACCATTGAGTCGGATTCATTACCATCGCTAAATACAACGAGCTGCCTCCAAATCTAACAGGACTACGTTCCACCACATGCACTTATTCACCCGACTACTAACCCCAATTGAACTCAAAAGCTTTCATGAGAGCTACTGATACTTTGTCATCATGTCATGTCATGTCAAAAGGTTTACAAAGTAGAAATTCACCGAAACTTCCCTCTGACAGTATGACCAACGATCATTATGGCTTTTATGAACAGTTAATTAATAGATTGACAGTTTGGACCATACAATCTGACACACTAATAACAATTTTAAGGCTAGTACCTTAAATAAAAAAAGCAAGTGTTAGTGCACCAAAACAAGTAACTAAAGCTAATTTTCGTGGAAAGTTGGGTGTACAAATAAGTTTATAAATCTCAAACAATGTGTATACCCATAAATGTTTACAGATTATTCATTCTAAAATAATATTGATCCAAATAATAACGTTGCGTTGAAGCATATTCAAATCGCTGTAACATTGATCATAATTTGGTAGAAACTCAGCGAATAATTTCTAAGCGTGGCTCAACTATAATGAGTTTATGACTCGCTTCATTAAATTATGAGCGAAGAAATTTGTTCATCCATGCTCATCTGTTCAGTCAGCTTCGGCTATCAACCCTATTCGTGTGCATCGTATGTTTACTGATTTGAATTAGATAGTAGATCGCTGCTGCTAAAGTAATTCACACAGACGACAATCTGGGCTTCCGATCTTTTACCAGCATGAAGAGTGATATAAAACCAGGATTCGTGAACGTTTCAAGATGCTATCGATTTTAATATGATTGCATTTGTTTAATCAAATAGACCTTTGGTTTTGAAAGATGGTGTATTTTTTATAACTCATCTCGTAACTTTTATAACTCTTAAAAATTTACTGTTATACAGATTACGATAATATCTCAAAAGTGAATTAAGTTGAAACCCACGACCGTTTTCTTGATACGCTTTAAAAAGTTCTGTTCTGCCAAAGTGATAAAAACAATGCTGATAAGTCTAACCTTAGTGAGGTTAGACTTATCTTACTTATATATATGTGAGATTTTAAGAAAAAACGTTTCCGTTGATAACTTTTCCTTACTTGAATTCCAGTGTAGAAGCACCATGGTCTGCAAAAAGCACCACCGGTGGAGTGTACCGTTCATTGGCTCCACAGAGCCTCATCTCTGCCGCAACACCCGTTCGGACTGCACTCGCACTTCCTAGTTGCAGCCATCCTCCTACACAGCTACACAATAAAAAATATTTTAACTATGGAATGGTTTTATCAATAATCTTTCTTTCTTGAAACCTATAGAGGAGGTTGTATATGTCTTCAGGCTGATAATGATAATACCCAATACAGTACGCATGCATTTCTCAAAGAAATAAACCAATCGGCGTTGCATATTGAAATTACGAAATTAAGAAATTTGAAGTTCGTCATCAGCCTAAATAAGTGCTCTACTGGACCTAGACCCATATTTCGGGGGTATATACCGTAGTCACTATACTAACGTATGAAACAAAAAAAAATAAAGTTCCTAAAATCGGTAAACTTATCGCGAGTGGCGATTTCTTCCAGGCAACTGCTATTGTAAGCTAACCTAAACTTATAGCTAATGTTTTGCGACTGCGAAGAAGAGCAGAATTGGAATATACCAGCCCATGAACTAGTTATAAACTGTACAGTAAATACACCACACTACGCTTGGTAGGCGGATTGGTGACCGTAGTTGGGTGTTATGTACTCACGGGACGCTACTGCTCATTTCCTGGTGCGTTCACTAAGTCATTTCTATGACATCTACGGGAAGTGATGGAAGGGTCCTAGTCTAAGGCTTGTTCGATGTAACGTGGTGGATCCACGCTACATTGAACACGGTACGGTTGAATTTGAACCTAATAAACATTTGGAGTATTAATCGAATTTGAAAGGTTTTAGATTAATAGTAGCCTCTATGACTCTGCAAATTCACTACTGAATAGCATATTTGGGAAAGATTTGCCATAGCAAAAAATATATATATTCGCGACCATACCACTCGACCCGCCATCATAATTTCATCGTCAGTTGGGCCCAAACTAAGAAGTGATGCTTGTATTGAAGCCAGATAAATTATCAGCTCTATCGAGAAACAATTTTGTTAATACTACATCCAATACAATAGAACACCCAAACACAGAACTAAAATACTATATTTATGTTCATCATTAAAAACCGAAGTCAACCTACATCGCAGAAGGCAGTCTAAGCTGTGAATTCTGAAAGGCCTGTTAGATAAATCAAACGTGACTCTCAACTACCTCGTTTCAAAGAAAGGGATAAAAAGAAACCAAGATAAATCTTAATTAAAGTCTATAGTAGTAGCTATATAATCCCATTTTGTAGCAAATAAGTTCCGCCTTCTCTAATACTGCCTTGGAGTTATTTTCATTCAAAAGAATCGGCTTACTTCCACAAAAACGTTGGAAAAGTTCTTTTGAAAGGTACTACTGTCATATTACCGGACACGAGTGTGGTAACCCAAAGATGAAAAGCCATATAATAAAAGAAGAAGAAGAAGAAGAACCCAAAGATGTCTGCAATATTCAATTTGACGGGACATTGATCATAGTCGCGTATGAGAAACCCCTATCCAACAAATACTCTCTTCTATTATAGCAGATCTGTCTTTTACGAAACTTTCCATTTCCGTTATTTGCATTTTTATTATTGAATAGCGAAACGCGCGCGTCTTTGCTCGAGTGAGTTTATTTTCATACAAACTTCAACTCCAGCTGTATCCGTTTAAGGGTTGCATTTTGAAGATGTGTTTCTTGTTACCTCTAGCAGCCTCTAGCAGGGTAGGTTTCCCTGAATATTTTAAGTATCTACAACCAACCGTTTAGGCTATGCGTTGTCTATGTCAGTCAGTCAGCACAAAGATTCTTATAATTGGTATAGATTTATGAAACCTATACCGCCAAAACTTTTAACAGAAGATCCCATGTTCTGAAAATTTAAGAGTTTTAAGAATATTTTTTTCATAATACTTTTCAAACTATCATAGTTTTGATTCAAAAGGAATTTTGCCCGATATTTCGGTACAGCATGCGCGCCATGATCACGAGTCGAACGAAATATTGGAATTTGATTTTTTAATCATGGTAAATCTATCGTTTCTAATAAAAGTATTGTTCTTTTACTCAATTATGTTCAGTGAATCACATAGGTGAATACCAAGAGGTTTCTAGATTGAAGTAGTGTGTTTCATATTTGCATTATATCCCAAACAAATAAATACTTATTGTTCGCAGATTCCCATTTCATACACCCTGATTCCTTAGGTATTGTAAATGTGTAACAAATATAAAAGCGGCTGAGAGCTGACCTAAATAAATAGACAGAAGTATCGTCCACGAACCCAAACACGCTGTGTATGAAAACTTCGGACTTCAAGTTAAAGTGGTGGTCAGAGGGCTTTTGTGTTAAATATTTATTATTCATCCATGTATTTTGTTATTGTAGACGTAATAAATATCTTGGCCGTAAATATCCCCTTGTGTTTATCATAACGGGTGGTTAAGGTGGAACAAGTCGTTACTATTTCCATACAAACGCTGTAACTGAATATCTCTACTATTTATTAACGTTCGTCCGAAGTTAAGTTTGATACTGAATTATCTTGCCGTTATGTAGGCTCGTTACCGTTTATTCTACAGTAAAATCAGATTACCTTGAAAGTTACAAGCGTCGAAAGATTTAGTACTAAATCTAAAAACGCTTGTTTTTAGATTTAGTACTAAATCTTTAGGTTAAGTAGTAGTCTAGTAGTTAAGGAAACACACGAGAGCATGGGCAGTAGTATACCCTAAGAACTTATTCAATCTGCAGATGATATCAAACTGATGATAATGATGGCTTAATACCAAACCTGGTTCCATTGAATCTTCCCACAGACACCAGTCTGTATATTTGGACTTCTACTCTTTGCCCAGCATCAGGCTGCAAAAAGTAGGAACATGTCCCTGGACCTTCGATGGATGGTGATTTAATCTGCCCAAACGTCTTCCCGGATTTACTCTTGAGAATTCGTGAATCGATCGTAATGTTGCACACTGCGACAAAATTAAAAAAAAAATGTTATTAGAAATGTATGACCTCAGCATTTTGAAAAGAACATAGAACTTTTGACTGTACTTGAAAAACATGATTTCTGAGACTTATTTGAAAAGACTTTATTCGATCCGTATCAGCTAAAATAAATAAATTTATCCAATAATCATCAAAATAATAATCTGTAAATTGAAATAGAAACAGCATCATGACTTTAATCCCCAAGCACGGTAGATATCCTCTCCGATCTCTTAGTACCAAGTACCTACTCGAGATTCTTCGAGGAAGTCTAAGGGGGGTAGTCATAGGTACATGCAGATAGTCTATTTGGTACATACCTACATTTTGCAGTAGTTAGTATTCTATAGTTGTAAAAAGAGGCAAGATATTAAAAAAGGTGCAATAGACACAAAAGCATGTTTGTGTTATTTATATACTATTTGAAAATATACTGTCGTGTGGATTGGCGGCGTAAGAAAATATGCCACATAAAGTTTTTATTATTTGATGTAATTGAAAAATAACGAAAACTGTAGGTACATAAGTAAATTGGTTCATCTGTTTACTCTATCCAAACACTTTGAATCTCAGAACCCTGAACGCCTGAAGGGATGAATAAAACGAAAACAAGCTTACCTACGCTTTCGAAAGGCGATTTTAAATCTCTCCGGACGATTCTATTGTGGAGGTTTGATGTCGGAAGGGCCCGTAATGGGTCGTTATAGACGAAAAAAGGAAATATTTCGTGAATTTCAAAGCCCCAGGGTTCGCCTAGCAACAACAAATGGTTTTATCTCATTATCTGCTATTGTTTAGTATTAAATCCGCAGAAATAGGCATTAACTGGGCTAAATACGAATATTACCTACACATATGCTTCACCATGCCTTGTACTTGGCTAATTAAAACACAGTCTCAACGTGACGTGTTCTGATAGAAACCAAATCCACTAATAACGCGTTTGTTTCATTTGTCAAATTAATAATTGTCAGGGAGAACATTAATTTGCCATCATACTAACAAATCGTTTATCTAGTAAATCTTTTAGAGGATTTTGCATCAGCATTTTAATCACTAAAATTTCTTCGGACACAGCTTATTAAGTATATTATTAGACTGGCTGTGAATCTAACCTTGAACAAGGTATTTGCTAAAGCAATACTTTAAACAAAGCTCACTGTGTTTTTTATAAGCACGTAGGATGAGTGAACGACGATAGCGAGTAGAATGCGCCGCAAACTCGATATATTCACTCTTCTGTTTTCGAAGGTTTACCTATTTCTTTAAGTACGCATGTTCACTGCTCGTACAAAATACGCATGAGTTCTTACTATTAGCACAATATAGTTCAAGACCGCATTGCGCGCATCTCGCCGGTGCGACATCGCCGCAGGGGCATGCACCGTCGCGCACGCAACACGCGCAGTCGTCGCCACCACCTGGGCACGCACACCCTGTGGATGCTTGCGTCCATAGGTCCACTTGACCTGTGAGAATGACAACAGATAAAACTGACAATTGAAACTTAAAGTCTAATAAATTTAACACTGTACCGTACCAATATTAAGAGGTTGCATAGAAAATTTACAAAATCCGAGCTTTATATAACATATAGACTCATAGATTTAGCTGTATTTTTTAATGAATACCAGGACGTAATGTTTCAATATCTAAAAGAAATAAAAAAAAAATAGTAAAAGCACTTACTACTACCATCAAGAAATATAGGCGTCCAAGCAATCTGCGCGGAGGCAGCGGCGCACGCGGCAGCCAGGAACAGCACCGTCAGCGGCTGCCGCATCGTGCGCGCACGCAGTCACCGCGCCCCTCGCCCCGCCCACCCGCGCCGTCTGCGCATTTGAACCCACACCCGCGCACACAACACTTCAGTCACCAACACTCCCTCTCAGTAACACTGCCTATAAAATCCACTTTACGCATGATTCCACAAATCTAAAAGTCTTTTTACTATTATTACCGCACCTAGTTTATTGCGGTTTTATTACAAATTTCTTCGGTCTTCCTTTTTCTAGTTGATTGAGTTTCGCAATCCCGTCCAACGGTTGTTTCCTGTAAGGAAACTCATTGTGTAGTATAAATAAATGCAGACAATTTGAAATCAGTGAAGCAAAGTTGAACAAAATAAAAATAAATACTAACGAACTGAAGCAAGAGATTTCCACAATGGCTGCTTGGAAGCCAATACAAAAGTGCTTCTTACTCACTCGTATACTTAAACGTAACACAAAATAAATACTGAATAGTGGACTTAAAAGTTGTTTATCCAGAAACTATCAAGAAGCTTTCGCTGTAAATTTAGTTCCCAAGAGCGTTGGCGGCATCCTAATATTAATGTTAGTGAGCACATGTGCTAGAAACTTTTTCTATTAACAAAACTGGAAAATACCAACCCTAAAATTCAATGTTTCAAATACAAAAATGCTTAAACCTGGGTACGAGAGAAACCATGTGAACTTACGCTATACGTTTTATGCTTTAATAAGATACCTAAAAAGACTATGATCTGGCTATAATCTATTATCTGTGATGACGTGTTTAAAAATAAAAAATAAAGAAAAACTCTTGTGCAATATAGCCGCCAAATGTATAGAGCATAACGTTTACAAAATACTATCATCACTGAAACATTCACATTAACAGTAGTAACAACAAGGTGGGTCTATTGCACTAGCGCGGACACAGTCTACGAACTGGCATTCCGGGCTCGAAGTACAGGGATGACACGGCTTGCAGGGATGACATGGAGCGGAAGGGTGGTGGTGGTGGTGGTGGTGGTGGCAATTATGCGGATGACCAGCGCAGCATGTAGCAGAAATAGCACTCTTCCTTTCAAAATGATAGCAACAGTTACCCTGCCAAAACAAACAAAACAAATATTAATAAGCGGATTTCAAACAAAATAAAGTCCTCTCATTAGCATAAGCAGATAAGTTTTAAAACTCGAATTCCGTACATTAATTAACTTTGCAGGTAAAAAGACAAATTTAGTCAAGATATCTCATAAAGTTTTGTTTCGATATTAACTGTATTCTTAATTACGAGCTCCGTATGAGTGAGTTTATGAGCTTAATATTTTATATGAGGAGCTTTAATTTAATGTGCGAAACAAATATTTAATCTTAGAGGTAGTAAACATAATTGGGAATAATGCTTGTCAGAAAATATTACAGAACCGAATTGGTCCAGACGGGTTGTCGCTGTGCCAGGCGTATTAAGCAAAAGCTTTAGATTATAGGCCCCAATCGGAGAGCGGTTCTTGAGCCCTACTGTTAAATAAATCCCATCTGTACCCTCGCCGCGTTTGCTAAATAAACATTGTGGCCAGGAGGCGACACGATCGATGTCAAAAACATACCAAACAACCGACCCCAAATAACATCTAATCTTGCGTAATTTGCCTGAAAATGGGCTGTAGACCAATTCTATTAAAATTCTATTAAAATTGGTTCTAATAATTTAAATTAAAAAGTTAGCAAATCAGTTTCATAGTTCAACAATCTGTGGTTCAACTGATCTAATAACAATAGCTAAGAATAGCTAAGAAGTTAGTGATGTAGGCAACTGTCACAGTAGTTTCAACTAAAAACTAAGTTTCTCAAGGCTGCTGTCACCTCATAAAATCTCAATCACGGAACTTTATAATCACGCTAGTTACTTTATGTGCAAAAGTTGAAATACAATTACGCTTTCGATGCAATCACATCCAACAGCTAAGCCCATACGGATAGTTTGCGACTAGAAATTGGATAGATAGATTTGAATTGGTATTTTTTTGACTATTTGCTGTTGGGACAAGCAAATGTTCAACCTGATGTTAAGTAGTAACTACAGCTATATGAAAGCAAGCCACGCACCCTAGAAACGTGCTCTTCGATGCCTGTCTAAAGCTAAAATAATTAACCCACATTACACATGATGAAATTTTACTGGGGGAATTAATTGTTTAAGAAATAGACGATTGGATAAAATTTATAAACACGATGTGAGAGTATTTCTTAGTGACTAATACTAAATTAACCGCATCCATAACATGGTAGATTTTTAAATACTTTTTTTTATATGTAATATAAAAAAAAGTATATGTATGTATGTGTTTTTTTTATATTACTCTTAAAGAAAATTTCTGCCATCTGCCATATTATTTCCACCGTCTTATCCTAAAGTCAAAGAAAATTTATTTAGTTTGGAATCGGATAATAATCATATTCTCGATTGAGGTACCTACGTAGGTAGTGCCAAAGGCAAATTCATTTTTCTAGCCGTGAACCGGGTTCGTAATGAAATTGAATTTCTCCGGCAGCGTCACCGGTGGCAGTGTGGGGCGTTTATTCGGCTTTTTGCTTTGGCTTCGAAAGGATATTGCGTGGGAATCAATTCAGGTGGCGCTTTCCCGACCTCTAACTGAATATTAATTTTTCATAAAATAAAGTTGAATCGGAATTAAGTGAACTTTACAGGAAAATGGCTCTGAATATTATGAAACTTCACTATAATTTCCATTAACAAGTATTAAATTTAGTTAGTGTACATAACTTAGTATACTTTATAACACATTTTATGCAACTATTTGTTGAAAGGTGTTGCATGCTATACGAAAATCTACTAGTTAGTGAGTGATGGTAAATTATTATATTATGGTGTGCTACTTATATTTTTATCTACATTTCAGGAGTCAGTTCATGCATGCATTTTAGATTAGTAAAATAAACTAACTGGTAGATACCCGTTCATCTTCGGAGCGGTACAAGTGAACCTCTTTGTCGGCGTCTGCGGAGTATGATGATTCTACGAAAGGTTTCCTCCGCTGGCGAGTACCCACAGCTACTTCACACGCCCGTCGCATCAACAGCGTAGGCTGATTCTGCTGTCACAAAGAGAGAAAAAAGGATTAGCAAAACAATTTTTTTTTGCAATGTTTGACAGCCCTAGCAGAGATTTTATCTTGAATGTGTTTTAATCCAATAAATCATCTGTAAATTATATTGCAACAAAAGAGCGAGCTCGGTAAACACATCTCAAAATTAAATCCGACGTGACTTGAACCCTTGCGATAATACTGAAATCCGCTTACGTGTGCTACTCTCGTCTAAACTCGTTACTCATTTTACGAGCAATTTTTTCTCATATTCGTGTGGTGAATATTTTGGCGTCTCATAGAATTAAAATAGGTTTTCAACGTGTTCAATCATCCAATAAATCTTCGAGAGACACTTCAACCGGTTTCTTTTTGAGCAAACAACATCCGAGCGCCGGTGTGGCGTTGCAAGGTGGCACTTTTGCCGGGTCGCCCACTTTGACGGGGTTCGTGCAAATGTCACACTCAATCGACACGTCCCGGGGACATCGGGTGAGGAAATTCGTAGTGCCGAGCAGCTTCGAGTGTTCCTGGTCCTGCATTCCGTTGCGCTTGAACGCACTCACGGGCAGCTGGCGCACCTGCAACGGACCAGACAGTTGCCTTTAAGTGCCACTTTTGTTTCCTTTTTCGCACGACCCGATATCCTTTTTTTTAGCAGTCAAGTCCCTCAGTTTTATGGGTGCTCTACTTTAATAACCCGCTGCCAATATCGAATAGGAAATCAAAATTTACGAACCAATATCTCTATTTCTTAGGAACTACGGCAGCGAGCTTCTTCATCGGTTTGACGGGAATAGCGATTGGATGATAGCTCCACGTAGCGTTATGCCAACATTTTCTTATATATGAAATGCCACCGCTCTCTACGAATTTCAGATCTTGAAGTCCGTTCCGTTTTAACGCAGATGAAGGTAATGGACTTGCCTAAGTATCGTTAAATATAATTAGTCAGTTACTCTCTAAGTATGCAATGACACAATAGTTAAATGTCTAGCTTTTTTTTTCTTTCTTTCTTTTAATAGGCTGCATTTCCTGCGTTACTCTGGGGAATATTTTGCGCAAGGGTTCGACGGCGGTATAAACGCAGCACCCTTTTTGGCATTCGCCAGCGCACAAATACCGCATTGCTCCTCTATAACCGTGAATTTGGTCCTGCATTCCGTTTCGCCGGTACGCGGACATTGGAAGCCTACCATGTCGGGTCGGAACGTACTGTTCCTGAAACCAACAACAAAACAATAGTGATCCACTCAGGCAAAGCTTTACACATAGCGCATGCAACGCTTCGATAGAAAACAAGTAAAACCAACTGAATTGTTTAAAGGTTTGTGGTTGTACATTGTTGATTTTTGTAATTTTCTACGTCTGGCCCGTTTGCTTGGTATAAATTTTCACAACTTTTGAAAACGAGTTTTAGCACAGAGTTTAAAGCAATAGAAAGCACGAATACAAATTAACTCCACGCGACAGCTGCGAAGAAGGATCTTGGTTATGAACATGCCGTTGGTTTCAGAACACGAGTCCCCATTATATAGTAAAAGCTATTGAGCAAATTATAAGTGTTTCGATGTCCGATTAGGACCCTGATCTTTCCTGATTATTTAGCATAAAATTACGCTATGAAAAACAGTTTTTATATGATTTTACTGCGATTGGAAAATAGGAAATACTAAAACATACTATTTACAAAATACTAATGTATCTGTTACTGAATAATAAACTTACGATGCGGCCATCTTCGTATCTATAGCAGGGAATGACATATTTCGTTTTGACTGGGTTGCAGGGGGGATAGCAGCAAGTGTCACAATGTTTCTGGGCTGTGCTTGAGGATTTGCGGGTAGGTGGCGGTGAGCGTGGCCTTCGTTGGCGAGGAGGAGACCTATCTCGACCACTGTCATAGTCTTTGCCATCGTCATCGTGACGTTGTGGCGTACGGGATGGAGCCTTCGGCGGCCTCCTCTCACAACAGTACATCACCTGCCCCTTCGGACACCGAGGCAGACAAGGGTAGCACATCGGTGGATCTTCACAGCACTTCATCGGACAACAGGGTGCTATCAATACTGGTGATACGGCGTACTCACCGCAATCTTCTGGGTAACAACACGCCATTTAGATTTTTATAATTTAAAAATAATGATTTATAACTTTTAAATTTTGATTTTCATAATATTTTTTAAATTCACGTAAAATTTTGCAGCATTTTTTCCAAACGATTAGCACAATGTCATTTTGTTTCCAAATGTGTTCTTTTTTCGAAATACTTTTTAATTTAAATGTCCAGTGACATCAAAAATGTCGAAGTTCGACGATATGAAAAAGTTTGGTCTAGAAAAACACCATTCTATTTTTACCTTTCTTTTTTTTTCAATGTATTTTGATTTTGGTCTCTGCAGCAGTTGAAAAGTTTATTATTAATATCATGCTGCTGTATCTAGTATAGTGTTTGATGTGCAGTGTACCTACTACCCAAAGGTAACCAGTATGAAAATAGTTTGTTAGATATCCCAATAACAAATAAATACGTAGCCGGTGGTAGCTAACCTTTCAAATCTGCTCGTACAATCTACATGTTCGTTCATTTATCCAACCAACCAACCGGGGTTCAGTCACGATTCAGTACATGAATCGAACTTGGAGGTTCTTCGTTTATTTCCTGTAGTCGAATCCCTTACAATTATAGGTATAGGTAGGTATTTACAAACTGAGTTGTAGCTTCTTTCTCTAGAGTTTTTTCTTTAATTTCATTTTCAGGTTATTGTTTTCCTGTTCACAATAATTAATATTTACAGTTACCTATTTATACCTACGACAAGACTGAGATTTATTTATTGTTAGAATCGCCTGCAGCTTCACCCGCATGGTAGGTACTTTGCTGTGATACAACTTCAGGCACTTTTTCGCCATAACTTTTTCTGTGTTTTTCATGTAAAAAGCTATAAAGTTAGTACCATCACTGTTCACATAAAACATTAAAACAAATAACTCCGCAACACTTCCGCAAACATCCGGCGCCTGCTTGTCGCCGTCGAGTTGAAATGCAATTTTCCCAATGCAAATCGAACGCCCAGGCAGATTTAATGCCTTTTACTCGCCGGTTCC
The DNA here is from genome assembly GCA_947095575.1 of Electrophaes corylata. Taxonomy (NCBI): domain Eukaryota; kingdom Metazoa; phylum Arthropoda; class Insecta; order Lepidoptera; family Geometridae; genus Electrophaes; species Electrophaes corylata. The sequence goes on along the minus strand of OX352699.1, from coordinate 10,040,043 downwards.
GCTCATCATTTCCGTGGAGGGTTCCAAATGGCTTACTTGTGGTAGCGGTTAAGAAGTTAGATATTTAAACTTACTTAGGTACCTTTAAAGAGCGGATATTATAACGACGTACGTTTGAATATGTGCAACTATGTTCACACTATCCAACATCCCTGTGCGTGCAACTACTATTGCTATTGCTATGCGTGGCGCTTATGACTCTCACTTTATGATGCTATCATTATTGCTATCAGCAAGCCGTTAAAAACTTTAGTCGTGTTGATGTGTACATTCAAAAAAGCGAGCAACCTAAGGAAGCAATGTTACATAGTTTTGTCGAAAAAAAAATTTTTTATTTAATCGCAACCTACTTTCGATACCTTTTAATATTATGTTACAAAAAATTTAATCACTAGTGTGTAAAAACAAAATACCACTTTTCAAAAAGTGTAATCGTATCCTCCAAGGTTGATTATCTTTGAAATATAAAGATTAGATTAGAAATATAAATAAATCCCTTGTGGGTTTAGCAGATCTCTTGAATACTAACGTAAAGTTTAGCGACTTAAAACTGCTCTATTGCAGGCTCTACAATAGAAATGTGTGTCATGGTCAAAGCGCATGAGAGTTTCTGGCACTGCGCCATTAAAATTCTATGCATAGTCGATATTAAGATGTATGAGAAAATAAACGTACAGAGAGTATCTAACATCAATCAAAACTACATTATTGATAGTGTAGTTGATAGTGTAACCATAATATGATCAATGCTGGTGCGGGATTTTTTTTATCTCTATCACTGATGTGTTCTTAAAGCATTAAGATTCGTTATTGATCGTTGATTCACTATCGGTATCAATACATCATATAAAATCAGAGGAATATATAGAAAAGCTTTAAATAAAATTGCTTTATCGTTCAATGTTTACACGGTGCTATGAAAATGCACTCTGTGCGTTTTGTTTGTACTAGCGAATCTCGGCAGCAAACATTTTACTCAGCAGTTTACGAAATGGCAAACTCTCGGGTGTTCGAGAGCCACATTTTTCTCACACCCCACTCGTTGACGTATTTATTTACATTGTAAGTATATTTTTATATACTGTACAGAGAAAACAGGTTAGCTAACATTATACACCTACAGGAAAGGCCCCGAAAAGTTTTGTGGTTTTACCTCTAATTGTGAGCTCTGATACCAAATGATATGGCTATGGCTGGCCTCACAGCTCAATTGATTGTTTTCAGCGTTGTAGGTTTGGGTTCGATCCCCATCAAAGAGAAACATTGTGTGTGATAAACATAGATGCTTGTTCTCTCTCTGAGTGTCGTATTAGTAATACATATACGTGTTTACAAAAAGTATATATTATTATGTATTATATTAGTTGTCTGATTTCAATAGCACAGGCTTTATTCATTTTGTGAGTAGATGAAATGTCGGGCATAAAATGGGTAACATCTAACAGCGTTAGGGCAATATTTTTGGTAATAAAAGTATTCGGATAAATGATATGGCCACTTTTATGGAAGCCTGAAAAATATTCAAGTTTTGATGAAAACTAAAAACTAACTGTTTTGCGTATAAAAGAAGGAATACATAATAAATATATTTAAAAAAAATGGTGGATATTTTTACACATCAAGCCCAGAACGTACGTACATAGCTTGTACTGTGGGAACCAGATGACTAATAGAATACCTACTATTAGTTTTTTTTTGTAAATGCATACTTAGAACACACTATAACACCCAGTTAACATCTGTGCTTATTATAAAGGGTTTGTCTAAACCAAAAGTTAAAGTCAAAAAGCATTTATTCAGTAATATCCGCAAGAATCATCTTGATACGTCTTAAATTTAGGTGAAGCGTGGATCCTACCGTTTTTTTGTTAAATTGAAATTTATGCAGTAGGTATCAAATGTACTAGAACTTAAGCGTACTCAATAAATGTTTTAATTTATGATTTCATTTCAATTGTTTTCATAAGATATTGTAAAAACATTCATGTATATACCTTTTATGACTAAATTGTAGATCTGTTGAGAAAAGAGCATGTAAAGAGGAAGCGTTCTTTGTGGCATTAGGCTGCGTCTTTCAATCTAATATGTCTGAGATGATACATGGTCTGAGATGATGATTGTTTTTCTCCAAACTACACAAATCGCAAACATGACAGGCAGGAGGCACAACAAGGAAGCAGGTACATTTTACCCTAAATAAAAAAAAAAGTCGAACGAACTCTTTAACAAAGAACCTATTACTAATCGAATCGATTAGTAATCGATTTATGAAAAATATTAATCGACGAATACATAGTTCGATATATTTATAAGGCATCACTATAGAGTTAAACAAAAAAAAGGAATAATGAAGAATAAATCACATCTATAGTACATGTGATGAAGTGCTTATTTAAATGCCTATTTGCCATTACAAAGATTTCTTCAAAGAGGAAACGTGTTTTCAATGGAGCAAAGTGGAAGACGAACGAGTGTAAGAACGTATTTATTTACGATGGTACTTTTTGTCAATGGGCGCGTGGGTTCATTTGGGTGATTTATGACTCTTCCCACAAAGAGGGTTTTGTACGCGTGTACCAATCTATTTATCGGAACGTAATAAATTCTGCATTTATGGATATTTGTATGGAATATATTTCTTTCTTCGGATTTATCTTTCTTCGTCCTACCACCTATATGCTGACAATCTTCAGATTTACTTCCAAGCTCCTTTCAGCAATATTGTCGTCGCTGTTGAGAAAACCAACTGAGATTTATGCCTTATCAGCCGTTTAAAACAATACTTTGAGCACGAAAAAAAATATTGTTCTTTACAAAATTTAACACCGACCTGGACAAAACAAAGAATTTGTAGTAGAAGTAATATTATGTAGCAATAGCCTTTTAATCCCATAATATGCTTAATGTTTCGTTTATTTAATTTGGCTTTTTAGTTTCCTTACAGGATAGTGTTCAAGTATTTTAGTTATGTACGTGTAGTATGGTGTTAGGTGTTAAATATGGATGGTTATAAACAGTAAGTAAAGGTAGATGAAAAAGATGGTAGTAAAGAAAAGATAGTATAAAAGAAAGGGGTGAACACATGTATGTTCCCTCGATTCTGGAATACACGAACATCTGTTAGTAATACTATGGGTCATCTGTCAGATATACTCTTACCTCATTATCTGTGATATCTGTCACTATAACATGAGCTATTGAGTTGAAGATGTATCCGGCAAGCAATGGTCCATAGTAATAATCGTAGGATATCGAAATCGGGCATAAGTAGATTTTTAAAAACAAAAGCTCAAAGGAAACTCTGGTGACGGTATTTTTTTATTTATAAGTATTACAGTTTAGAAGCTCCCATCCATCAGCTTTCCGCAAAAATATTGACTTGACATCATCCCTCAAGAGCAGCACTCAAACATTCTGTAATATGTCATCAATTTTGTTTTCCTGTGAAAAATTGACGAAAAGATCATAAACTTGGCGTCGTAAAATGATAACGTTTTACTGTGCCATACGAACTCAAGTAACAGTATGAAATTGTAAACCTCTTAGTGGCTACAAAACTTCCAAGCCAGTATTTTATTACCATGTCGTTATTGTTATGACATCAAGCAGCTTTATCACTCAACCATATGATAGCACCATTAAAATGCCCAAATCAAAACACCGTCCCTTTTCTCAGTAGAGGAAGGCATAATAATGATGTATATTTATGTGACAGTAAAAAGAAAATCAAAATAGACTAGACCTAAACTACTTTTATTAAATGACAAGGGAGACATAACAATGAATACGAACGTCAATACAACGTTTTTATTTTATACGCAACTGCGTAAAATGTTATACTAAAAACAAGATATTCAATCGTAGTATTCTTTACGCTTCGGGGAAGAAAGCAACAGTGCACAAGTTTATGGTCATTCGACGTCAAAGAAATGGAGGGAAATATAAAATACTATGGGTATGGAAAGTGATACAACATTGTAACGAGGGACGCAATTTGTCAACGGGAGGAGTTTTTAGTGTGCTTTTTATAACACATTCGTTTCAGTCGTGGAGGATTGCGGACGACTTGTAATAACCTGAAAGACCCGAGACTTTTATACGCAACCGAGCTCAGATATAACGAACTATTCAAAAGGAAATGACACCTTTTTATGAAAGAGCCATTATTTCACCGCTGAGTACCTGTTCCTCTTAAGATTACACTTCTATTTTTCACGTTTAAGAAAAGATCTCAGCACAAATTGCAATCAGAGATTTCGATAGGCAAATGTGCTTGGTTGGTGCAAACTAACCTAACCTGTATCTAGTCCTGAGATCTGACAATGTTATTCTTACTTAATAAGGCAATAAACATACTGAATACTGGTTTGTACCAACTTATAAATGCAAAAATTTAAAAAAAATGTGATTAAACGCCTTGCAGACGGAACAAGCAGATGACCCAGCTGATATTAAATGGTAACGATCGCCTATAACGTCTCTATTTACTATGATATCACACTGGGAACGGGGCATGTATTTGCATAAGTTTCATTATAATTAGGTATTCAGTATTCACAAGGTTGTACTAACACTCTTTCTTGTACACGTACACGTTGTATAACAATATTGGTACATAGTGGTACTTCCCCGGACTTGCCCTTCTTAAAGTCTTACAACTACTAAAGCTACGTTTCTATTTTTATAAGGAATAAGATTAATTGGAATGTACATTGTTTAAATAAGTAAATAAGTCAGTCATTCTTAATTTGCATTATGTTGATATAAATAAAACTTTTCTGCATTGTTTTATGTCACTCAAACGAGCAAGGCAATCAAAAACTCAAGTTAGACAAATAGCCTTGTTGCTTGGGATAAGACATAATATTTCTTAGTTCAAACTCACCAAATTATTACTTTTATTTATTATCTGTGCAGTAAATTAAAAAAGAAAACAAGTCTTCAATTGAAATTGAAGACTTGTTTTCTTTTTTCCAGATAATATCTACTTTATGTTTATGATTTGTTTTGGAAATTCCTTTCTTAATACACCTCGAGGCACCAAGACAAATATACCATGAAAATTTAGAATCTCTACAACCACCGCTTCAGGCTGTGTATTATATATATGTCAGACAAGTCAGTCAGGACAAAGTTTCTTATAATTAGTGTATATGCTACATTTATACGCCCTGATTTTACGGGATGCTATAGTGTATTTTTTTTTAATCAACATTTGTTTTTACTGTTGGTCAAAAATGCTAAATGCAAAACCGTTTTTTTTATACAATTTGCTGATGGATCAAGCATATAGCCCACCTGATGTTAAGTGGTTACCATCACCTATAACAAAGCATTACCTTGTAGGTCACGTTAGTAAGGACGTGCCCTACAATTCATTGCTCTGCGTCCATCAACCTGAGGCACAGGTGTTAAGCCTCATGTGCCTGTAATTACATGCGGCGCTGATTGAATCGCGGGTTTTTTCACGGTGTTTTCCTTTAGCATTTGAGAGTACCTACTAGCATTCTCTATATACATTTACAATATGTAAAATCAATATATGTGACCAGTTTTGAACATAGGACCTTAGGAAGGCGAGGTTGCTACCACTACACCACTGGTGCTTTCATAAATTTTCTTTTATCTTCAATAAACTTTTCTTAGAAGTTATTTTTATTTATCTTTCCAAGTTCTAATATAATCAGTGAAGAAGTTATTCATGACTTTTAAATAGGTAACTACAAACTTAACATGAAACTCAACTCAGCCCGAAATAACAAGTTGAAAAAACAAAACTTAAGTAAACATAAATTCCGGAGTTCAAACACATAATAGAAAGTTCGTTCTTGCTCGAACTTCTTGAATTTTAAATTATTTCCTTAGCACTTTATTTTGTTTAAATAAGCTACGACTGTTTGTAATTTCTCTGACTTTCTTGAGCTTGAGTTAGAATGTAATAATTAGGAAAATAAACATACCTAATGTAATCAAAATGTAAAGGGTAATTGTATCAGCAGACGGCAAATTGTTTAACCACATATTTTAGCTAACGAGTATATTTCGAGCTCATATGTTTAATATGCTCTGTTGGAGTTATGAGTAAAAGTAGTAACAATTCCTAGAGCATATAAGATTCGGACTGAGTGGTTCACGTGTCAAACTGTCCAGATGGCCGTTATAATATCTACGTCATCACGAACAGTACTTCTGGCGCTCTGGCAGCTGCTGCCGCAGCACGCTCCGCTCGCTCGCGTTGCGTATGTTTATGTACTAACATAACCTAGCCTATATTATGTTGTGTGAGTTGGACATTTTACACGTGAATTACTAAGTCCCTAGAGCAAATAAAATATAATGTGGTAAATTAGTTTAAATATATTTTTAAGTGATTATAAAAAGTACTAGCGACAACGCGCGCGTGTTTGTCTCTGTAAAGTTATTTTCATTCAAACTGTAACCCTTAGAATTCCCAAAATTCAACCCCTTATGGGTATTCTACGTTTAGGGGTTGAGTTTTGGGAATTCCTCTCTTATACACCTCTACGCACTAAGATGAATATACCCTTAAAGTTTCAAGTCTTTACAGCCAGAGGTTTATAGGCTATGCTTGATGCATTGTCTATATTTCAGTCAGTCAAGATAAAGATTCTTATAATTGGTATACACATTTAACTATAAGCAAGGTTGATTATATTTTTGAGTACTTATAAAAAAGTATTGTTTCAAAAAAAAGGTACTGAAATGCTGAAGCTTACACTGATACTAATTTACTATGCTAACATTTTAAGAAGGAACCCACTTAGGTTGGAATTATTTCATACATTGTACATAGAACAAAGTAAAAGAAGTCGCTGAAAGAAAAGTTAACTCTATTTATGTGTTGTGGCAGCAATGCGATGTCGAAAAGAAAAAAGTCCAAACAGAAAGATTTATGCCTTCCACAAAAGGGTTTTTGTTTCATGATAATTGTTTTTCTCTGTTTCCTTGCTAATTGCGAATTTCGTTGGTCCAATGAAGATATTATCTATCTACAAAAGAAAAGGCTTTGAATTTTATTACGGCGACTGAGCAACTTGAGCTTAAATAAAGTTCATTGAACCAATTGTAATGGAAATGAAGAATTTAGCTAAATATTTTTAGATTATTTATTACAAATTATTTTCTACCGCAATCAATTTTCAGGGAATGAATTTCGAGAATTTTTTAGTATACTTTTACGCTCCAAGACAAGCATACCATAAAAATTTCAAGTTTCTGCGACCAGTGGTTTAGTAGGGCTTTTGAACGTTGATAAATACGTGGATAATTTTTTTATGTCATCCATTTGTAAAATATTATATAATGATTATAATAAATTTTGTTATAATAAATTTAACATTTGAAACATCCTACGACACTCTTATGATAAAAATGAATCCAACAACTGCTTAGGCTGTATTGGCTCACAAAGTCTCACTCACTGCCCAGAAAGAAAGTAATGTTGAATAATATGTATGAATACAATACGTACATACAATAATAGTAAAATATCGTAATACAAGCTATCAAACAATATTGCGTAGGACGCCCTCCCCAATTGATCAACCAACAACATTGTCAAAATTGCGGCAAGTCGATGGATGGAAAAGCTACAAAATATTTCTTCCTGAAAACGTATAGAAGCAGCCATGAACTTCTACAGGTTGTTGATGATGATGACATTCATTCAATTTGGGCAGTGTGGTATAAAACAAAGCTACAGTTGTTTGTTAATTTATTTTCAAATCTTAATGAGATATGGGATCATTGAAATAATAAACGATTTCATACTGCATTTTCGTCAATCAATCAAAACTGATTTAACTGAACATAGTCTGAAATTGAACTCACACAGGTGTGGTGCAGTTGTTTGACTGTAATATTTCAATGATCGAGTTATAAGTGAGTTTTATAGTATTCCCTAAAGTACACCTATTTAGATATTAATTAAAACACAATGTAATAACGATATTGCCGACACAAATGAAGCAATTACACCCATTTGCAAATATATCCAGTTTGTTGATTTAATTTATGTTGTAGATATGCCACGTAATTGGATGGTGTACCTGATGTGTATACATGAAAGTGTGCAGGCTGTCAATATACACATATTGTGAGGTTTTTGCATCTGGTTTCTAAGCGAGACCTGACCGCCTTCGGAAGGCCTAACCTCAACGAGGAATAAATAAACAGTTGCGAAGAAAATGCTATTTTATTCCCTGGTATTTTATCTATAATTTGAGTGTTGGAAGAAAATAAACTTGTTTTTCAGCATACGCTTTTTTAAAACAAGTAATGGACTTTTGTATATTATTAACGACAAAATTTGATTTTAGGTGAGTAATTTGCAGAAATCTCGTAGCTACGTCTCGTAGCTACGCACGTAGACCCACTACGTGCGTAGTTAGCAACAGTGCTACGCATCTACGTACTTGTTAGTAAACTTCTTGCTGATAATATGCGGTCTAGAGGACTTTCTTAGTATATGATTTACTCTTCCTTTCGTTACTTGTATGAGTAAATAACATAGTTCAAAAATGTTGCACAAATAAACGTGCGTTGAACTTAATGGTTTTTTTATTCGACTTGCTGATTAAACAAGCATATGGCCCACCTACGATATACCACGATCTTATATGGTTACCATCACAAAATATTACCTCATTAGTCACGTTTGTTGGAGACGTACCCTATCGTAGCATCGTTTTTTTTTTTTTAATTTAATGGATTATTTTGAACCTGAGGCATACAGATGTTAAGCCTCGTATGCTTGTAATTTCACTAATACTAAACTTTCACTACTTCCACAAAATAATCTCACAACTATTACTATTCATAAGTGTTTACTTATAAGGTTAGAAGGAAAGTAATTTCCGTTGTCCTCCGCGTCTCGCCGTTTACTCCTTATAAAATGGGTCAGTATTGATTTTGTTAACAAACCAAGCTAACCGGTCACGAAGCTCAGGTAATTTTAGTCAAATGGAGCAATTTTCTATGAACCGATTATAGTTAATTCTTTAGATTTTAAACTCCGAAGGCAGCAAAGGCACGGTCGGCAACTCCAACGTTCCATCATAACCAATTTATTTTACCAATACTTCATATTTTTTTAAGAAAAACCTTATTTCCTTGTACACTTCACCTGCAAAATAATAAATAATAAATATTTGTAAACATTTTTGCACAAAATCATCCCAAAACGTGTACTATAGGAACCAGATTACTGACGTAATACTCATTTACGTATTTTTTGTAAATATGTGCTCAGAATACAATATCAAATACATAATAATAATAATGCCGGATAATCCACACAGCATCCTCTAGCCCCAAGGTACACTAACTTGAAATTTTGTTAATAAATCAGATTAAACTGTTTAGTGTTTATCAGTTTTCACTCGCGGCATTGCGTCAGTATCCGGTAGTAAAACTAGCGTACAATTAATTACAAATTAACAATTTGTAACTATTATATCTCCTCGTAATTATTACTATTTCTCCTAATTTAAATTGGATAGATTTAGTATGTGCCGATGCATTGGTCGAGACTAAGTTACTTAGCCTTAAGCATCGCCGCAAAGTAGCCAGTCTGTCGGTATTCTACGGGATACATACATACATTACATTACGGCGAGTGTGCCTTACAACCTGGTTCCCCATCTCTGTTCTATCACCGGACCACTAGACGTACGGAGACGAGACACCCATTTATGGTTGGCATCCCTTTTACAATTTTCAGCCCCCCACGCACCAAAACAAAGACACCTTGAAAAATTCAACCAGTTTTTAGTACAAAATGTCGTCTGAGGAAGTGCTGTCACCGTATCTCTGTCATCGAGTTGTGATGCTCGCATTGTTATTTTCAGGTTTTAAGGATATAGTGCTGGCGTCATCACAGGCATATGAGGCATAACACTGGTATACTTTAGGGCCCAACTCTCATAATTTTTTTTAACTGAGACAAGATTGAACCATGAATTTGATTATTAAAATTGGGTATGTCCGAGATGTCAGTTTCAACGAATTCCATTTGGAGATTGATACGATTGAAACTTGAATTTGGCGATATTTTGTTACGAGAATTAGGCCTCAGGTTGATGATGGGTGCCGAGCAGTTCATTATAGGGCACGTTCCTAATGTGCGTGCGTAAGCTACGAGACAATGCTTTGTATTCAATGGTTACCACTTATTTTCAGGTGGGTCAGTAATCAGCAAGTATTAACCACAATTAATATTGTCTATACCAAATTAATCACTGTTAGACACTGTTCCTAAAATGTATATGACAGCCTTCAGTTGAAACCTAATATAAATTCCTTGTCACACAATATTCGGTAGTTGATTCGCCAATAGCAAATTGAAATACCTTTGCTGACAAGGCTGACTGACGTAGATAAAGGCAGAATCACATTAAAAAGGATCTGCGTGAACACGCGTCACCTCCCAAACATTTTGTATGAGAAAGAGGGAGACTAAAACAGAGTGGGCAGACGCGCAGCGTCTAAAAAAATTATATGTTTTTCTTTTTGCTTGCGCCCTTTGTCCATTTGTATTCAATAGTGTAAGTAATCTGTTTTTAATTATCTTACAGTTAGGCGTCTCTCTCATATATTTTTAAATAAAGCAATACCACTCCACATTACACAAAGCTTAACTGGAAGAAAATGCCAATTAGCATTAAGTTTGTCAATGTACTAATTGTATTTATGTGTATTTTATTCCATAAAAAAATTCTAATCTATAACAATTATAAAAATCTCTGTCCTAACTGACTGACATAAGTATAGAAAACGTACAGCTTAAATTGTTGGTCGTAGAGACTTGAAATTTTCAGGATATATTCAGTTTAGTGCAAAGAGGTGTACTAAGAAAGAATTCCCGAAATTCAACCGAAACTCAAAAAGGTGCAACGGGAGCTAAAGTTTGTATGCAGATTACTTTACGTGAGCGAAGTCGCAGGCATTTTGCTAGTCTAATCTAATAATACAAAATGTATAGGACCGATGGGCTTCTGACCCGACGTGTCACGTGGCGCGGGTCTAATGTGATTGTACTTTAATGTAATATAGCTATACGTACTATAGCTATAGGTACCTATAGCTGCTAGTCAGGTAGTTTCGGTATGTAGGTGTGAGTTGAAGTCAAAATCAGGAATGTGCTAATTAATCCGTCTCACAGAATGTGGCATTGGAGTAAGCATTTGCGAGTGACTGCCAGTGACAAATTGGAGCGTCGAGTATTTTTTATAGTATACCTACTAGTCAAACGCTCGCGTTGTCACCGACGTAAAGTTATTTTCATATAAACTTGAATCCCCGGTGTACCCGTTTAGGGAGTGAATTTTGAAATTTCCTTTCTTAGTACACCTCTACGCACCAAGACAAATATACCCTAAAAATTTAATACTTTCACGACCAGTGGTTTATGCTGTGCGTTGTCAGTCAATCAGTTAGGCCAATGATTCTTATAATTGGTATAGCTATTTATTAATGCATAAAATACATTTAATTTGGACATACCACACAAACAAAATAAATACAAACAATGCGACACATTACATACATAGGTAACAATAGGTCGTTATTTACAGTAAGTTTGTATAGTTTTAGATTTATTATTTATCTTATACACTGCCGTCAATTTTAGTTATGATTATTCCGTGCAAATGTTACCTAAAAAAAATAATTTTCAACGATAGACCTTATCGCTGAAAACTATTTCCCATTGTTTAGTCAAATTGTGTATTTGTTTCGTATTATGTTACTATGTGGTGAACAATAAAGAGTTATCAGGTTTTCTATTCTTCCTAGCCATATTGTGTATATGCAATATTATGTTAGTAAGTGGTAAGCAATAAAGAGATCAATTTATATCTACAAATATGCGATTGGTTATTGTTTTGTGGTGAATGTGCCTGCATTACTATTTCTATTTATTTTCTCTCAACAAGAGGTAACCTTATTATTTATGCGTATTAGAATACAGTACGAGCATATGTACAAAGATAATATAAGTAGGTAGGTTAGGTAGGTACAAATATAAAAAAAAACGTATTTTCGTCTTACTTACCTATACTCGTACTATAGAAACGTACGTACCTATAGCATAATTCAAGGTACTATTTGCATTCAAACTTTATTGGCAGTTGTCGGATAAAAAACAGTCACCTTTGAAAGTTTCAATAAGGTTACCGTGGTGGATAAAGTAAACGAATTTGAATTGGCAAGTTCACTCCATACATATTCAGCTGAGAAAGGCGACGACGCAGTGCGCAAAAGTTTTGGCACTCTCGCTTGCATACAAAAAATGAAAGTGCTCGCGACGAAATGGTGCATTACCAGCCTTGCATGGTGCCGTCTGACCTATATCACATAGTAATAAACAACCCTTGACACCTGTTTTTCGACTATTTTCAGTGATTATTCAGTGTCAAAGAATACTTTTTACTTATAGATATACTCGTACTTTTAAACGAAGTTAGTTGTGCTCAGAACCTATTTTTTAATTTATTAAAAATTTACACCTACAAAACAATTATTGATAAAAGTTATTATAAATAATTAACATTATTATAAAGATTTAAATAAATACTTTACGTCACTTTGTCGACATTAATCCTACTACGAGTGGCTTGTAGGTAAACCAGCGGGGCTAAGATGTGCAACGCGACAAATATTTGTCTACTCGTTATCTCGTGTAAAATAGAGATATTAATTTATCAGTACCTGTGCTTTTTGCTAAAAAGCTTTTTTTTAAAAGCTATCTTGTCTGTCAAATGAAGACCAATCGCTAATAATTAGTTTACCTGTGAGTATTTTGTTAACAATTTCTAACATGTTTACCAATAAAAAAATATTTCATGTCAAGCGCGACATATTTCACATTGCACATCTTAGCCCGGCTGGCGTAGGTAACCTCGAAATAGTTACACCGTGTCTTCTCTTTTTCGATCTAATTTGAAATTTCCTGTCTATGCAAAATACAAAAAACTGTATACCTAACTCCTACCTACTTTAATGTTAGGCTAAGTTTATTAGTACCAGGGTTAAAGTACTCCAAACACTACTTCAAAGCGTAACTTACCACAGCTTTTAGCCGTAACTTAAACATATAATCGTTCCTCTTAGCGAACAGGCATAATGGCCTCAGGTTATTCAACTAGCAATAAGGTTTCTTACAGTTACGTGATACATAAAAAACCTACGAGCTGAGTTCCAAAATCAAGCGAGAGTGTATCTACTAACCTATATTTTTATACTAGCGGCCGCTCGCAGCTTCGCCCGCGTGGCAGTTTTTTCCCGTTCCCATTATTTTTTCGGAATAAAAAGGAGCCTACATGTTAATCCAAGTTACAATCTATATTTATTCCAAATTTCATTCAAATCGGTCCACTGGTTAGAGCGTGAAAGAGTAACAAACATCTATCCATCCATCCATTAGTTAGTTAGTAGGATTAGCTCAACCTGAGTCTAACCTACACGTAGTCATACATACTAATGTAGGTACTATGAAGTTACCCAATCTACAGACATTAGGCCACTTCATGGTAGCCCTAGTTCCTAGTTTGACATACCTTCGATCCTGTGGAACCCTGTGGATCTGTTATGATCGGAGGTATGCTGAGGTTATTTTTATTGGTTTTAGGCGGCTCCAAACTCAAATAAGTAATAAAAATAAACATAAAATTAAAAATATAATATATAAACATATAAAAATATAATATATAAACATAATTTCATCTGCATATAAGTGATGATAGAAAAAAATTGTGTAACATTTATTTACAAAAAATCGAGTGTGATCGGTCTCCTGCTATTATTTGAAACTCCACTCAATCTTGATAAACTTTTTTTATACGACTTGCTAATGGAGCAGGCAGACGTTCCATCTGTTCTTAAGTGGTAACCATCACCTATAACAAAGCATTGCCTCGCAGGTCATGTTCGTTAGGAACGTGACATGAACTTGAGGCATATAGGTGCCTCATGAGCCTTCAATTTCACCAGGATCCTACCCTTAAAACCCTACCGGAACCCAGAAAGCTGCAGCAGAAATAAACATGGTTGACGGTTGTGGTACTGTCCTGGACGAGTTCATCACATAGAGTTCTACTGTTATATATTCCTCTCAATGGCTCAACAATATCAACCTCGTCCTATACAACGATTGAATTACCGTACAATTTGTAAGAAAATATATCGAATAACCTGATACCATAGCATTTTTCACAACTATGAAAATAAATATGTAACAATTTATATTACCTACCCGTGAACTTTGAAGAGCACCGTCATTATAATAAATGAGGATAAAATACAGGCAAAATATTCGCCTTAAGAATGAAACCTAATACTACAAAACCCTCATTATGCCGTATTTTTCTTCCTGAAAAGGTTTATTTATTTTCTTTGCAACGAAGGTAATAGTATAAAAATATTATTTTAATTTGGACAGATTATCTTCGATAGGTAAGAACAACAACGAGTTAGTTCTATAGTTTATAACCATCAAGCACCCGCACTCTATAACATTATAGAGTATGTAGACAAAGCTACATTCCACTAACGATATCACTAGTAAAAGTCCAAAATGAATACGCTGTTGCTACGTTACGTAATTACCAACGATTATTATTATGTATAATACAAGCACTGGGAAATGTAGATATATAATCGTTTTGAAGCGAATTAACTATGTCTATACTCTTAGATGGGTAAGTCACGTTCTTTAAAAACATGTCCTTTTATGCACTACTTTGCGTGCATCAACCAGCGTGCAAGTTAAGATTCATGTGCCTGTAATTTCACCGGCACCTACATCCAACCGGAATACAGCAAACTGTTTGACGGCAGAAAGAAATAGAAACCGTTTATTTTTTCTTTGACTTTGACTTATAAAGAGCTTAAATAAATACAGTAGGTTTAAATCTAGGACAGACAATATTGCTTAGTCATGTCAAGCCAGTAAAAAAAAGTATAGTCGACTGTTGTTGGTTATGAAGAAAATGACGGCATTTCTCTTCAAAACCTGAGAGAATCATTTTCGTTCAAAACTAAAAATAACACGAGAAATACAACACGTTACTTCCAAAATTAAAAGAAAACGATTCCTTCAGAAACGTTTTTTTTTTGTGGCATCTGTCCGTCTTGCGGACAATTTTGCCAATGTCAGAAACTTTTTTTTTTTTTTTGTTTGTGGCATGTGTCCTTCTTGCGGTCAATTTTGCCAATGTCAAGTGGGTTGGATAAAATACTTCTTAGTCAAGTCGTGTCGGTGAAAAGAAGTAAAGTCGGCTGTCATTGGTTTTGAAGAAAAAGATGGCGTTTTTCTTCAAAACCAAAAGGAAAACATTTTCGTTCAAATCAGGATGCCACATAACACACTTTCATTTCAATTGTTCACACTTGTGCTAAGATCTCAAGTAATGATGGTTAAAATACCACCAAAATTACCGATCAGAACTTATAAATAACACAAGAAAAACAATTAAAATGAAAATAAAATGTTGCTTCCAAAGATGACAGAAAACGAATCCCGTCAGAAACGTATATCGTAGGGTCAACGGTCAACGTTATGACAGGTAGCTTGTCAAAAAATTTGTTGACAGTACATATCACTTTACATGGGCAGTTATCCCAGGTTATCCCAACACGTGATGCTTTTAAAATATACTTGTAGGAACCGGGCATAAGAATAGTAGATAAGGATACCACCCGGCAACGTGTTAACTAACGCGAAATGACCGGAAAGAGAGCGCGACACTAATAAGCAAAGAAGGCTTACTCGCGCTGGTTGATTAATAAAATATTTGAGCCGTCTGCAAACCATGCATAATAATACTACCTAATTAGGTCGCATAGAGTTAGGTAGTGAGTCTAACGCCTAAAAGCCCAACTCTGTGTTACCATGGTAACACAGAGTTGGGCTTGCGGTCTTGGTCTATGCGGTGACAGAATTAGGTAGCGTTGAGCCTTAGCTCAAAATCACCAGTTAAATTCATAAAGTATAATTTTAACTGAAGGGTTATTCATTCATCATTGATTTTACAACAAATTACTTCTACACGTTTGAAAAACAATATCTTACTCTAAAACAGTTATTCAACAGATGACTAGACTATTATCTAGTTGTTCTTCTGCGTATCGCAAAATTGGGCATTCCTTTTTCCAACAAGTTGCGCTTATCTACTAAAATTTGAGCCGTAGGTACTCTTATTAGCTATGTAACAAACATTTTCATAAATTATCTGTCTAGCCAATCATAACCGATAGATAAAGCTTTCGTGTTGCGAAATTCTGGCTTATGATCTCTCTTGACTTTGAACATTGAAGAAGATTCTTCTACGAAATCCAATTACTTGAATACCTACCGCTGTCTGATAATATAAATGTTCTGGAGGTTATTCTAATTTAACTTGGAGATGTTGTTGACAGGAAATTAGAGTAAGAATGGTTAGATATGGTCGTATCCATATCTATCTATCTATACCACTTATAAGAATCATTGTTTTAGCTCACTGACTGACAGTCATACAGACAGCGCACACCCTTAACTACTGGTTGTAGAGACTTAATCATTTCAGGGTATATTTGCTTTTGGTACCCGAAATTTAACCCTGGACGAAGTCACACGTGCTTTCACTACTTTATTAGATTTCTATAAGCTCCGGCTCAGATATGCAAGGGTATTACAGTCATTATACGAGCAAACAAAATGACCTATAATGCTATAATGCTGGACAATCCACACAGCATCATCTAGCCCCAAGCTAAGCAGAGCTTGTCTTATGGGTACTAGATGACTGATATACTTAATACAATACATTACTTAGATAGATATGTGAAAATCATACCAAAAATGTTTCAGCAAACTGTAATATTTGAAGGTTCATGGAAATAACTGCACATTTGGCATGACTAAAGAGAGGCCTATCCATCTCCCAACTAAAAGCTATCTTTGTATCAAATTTCATTTGGATCGGTTCTTTGGACGACCGATGTGGCGCAGCGGGCAAATATCCGCCTGCGACGCAAGAGCTTGCGGGTTCGATTCCTGCTTTGGGATAAATGTTTGTACGATCTGCAAATATTTATTCCAGGTGTTCTGGGTATTTCATAATATGTATAATAAAAATACCTATGTATGTAATGTTTTGTATTTAAGTATGTCAGTACCCATAACACAAGCTCTGCTTAGTTTGGGACTAGATGATGCTGTGTGGATTGTCCAGCATTATTATTATTATTATTATTTGGCTTTTAAAATATAACAGACGATCAACTTTTTGCACTTATAGTTATGTAGGTATAGGAATAGGCACATCATTTTGTTTTCAAGCACATTTTTAAGTATTATAGTCGACAGAATGAAGAGTTTTGTATTGAATACGAGCACTTATTAAGCTTATGAAATTATAAGTCAAGAAAACAATATCAGAGATGTTATAACTCTAAATTAATTAAGATAACTTACTAAATTTAACTCAAATAACCCAGTAATGACTACCTTAAGGAAGAAAACAAGTATTTTTGAATAAATCAATCCGTTACCTGGTGTCAGCAATTCTTAGTATTATTATAGCAAGATAAGCGCTGCCAACGTTTTAAAAAAGCTAGAACTACTTCACAATACGTACGTACATACAATTACGGCTATTTTCCAATGGTAGGTACAGGCAAAGACTATCTAATCATTTCCACTAACTGTTATAGTATGTCATTAATGAAAAGAAATAACTTCAGGACTTAAATCCCCAGGCACGGTAGATATCCCCTAAGATCTCTTAGTACCAAGTACTTAATCGAGATTCTTTGAGGATGTCTGATGAAGCTAGTCAGATATACTTCTAAATACTATATTTTGTTCCACATTTTGCAGTAGTTGGTATTTCATACATATAGGATAGGTTGCAAGCCCATCGCCGCTGCTAAAACACTAACCAGTTTCCTCACGATTTTTTCCTTTACTGTTTTTATAGATTATTAACATAAAATGCTCTCACCTTATTCAGAGTTTCGATTCATAAAGTCCACAATAAAAAACACAATCTCAATTTAATGTCAAAAGCACACAGGTTCACTCGCGATCACTCGATTTTAAATTCAAATCACTTGCGGCAACACCGGCGGGTGTTTAGTTTTTCACGTGACTTACGTAAGGTTGTGGGGCGGGCGGATGTCGCGGGCGCGCTCCGCCAGTCGCCGGATGCCACTGTAGCCGAACCGACCAGCCTGTCAACTCGGCGCACACCGCGCATGCCTCCTCACAATAAACCCAAGATCACACCGGCAATACCTACTCCATGCGAGAGACCTCGCACTTTCGTGGCCGATTCATTTGTACACTTTCATATATCTTATGCAAAATCAATCACACTAAATGTAAATTATATATACCGTTCAGTCTTTATATTTCAACTATTCATGACCAGCGCTATACTTCTCGATAACCAACTAGTTGATGGCTTCTTTATAGTATTTTTAGAGCGGTCATAGTTTCCAGTGAAATGATGAAACTGATGCCGGAACCGTTTGTTTTTACGATTTATTTATGGGATAATAAATAACAGTTTCTATGTGAAATTGACTTTTCTTATCAAAAAGTGACCTCATCTGAATGTTTACCTACTTGTAATTTCCATAGTTTAATGTTGCAGTTGATTTATAAGAGTGGTTGTGAGTGGGCTAATATTTAAAATAATATTTATATTATTCTTGTAAGTTCGTTCGTCGAAGTTAGCTAATTAAACATGAACTCGTAATTTTAATTACGTTATTTCAAATACATAAGTATCCTTTTGATATTTGGGCTCAATATTGGTAAGGCTTGAGATATCCGTAATATTAAAAGCCTCTGGTCGACTGAGCTTTACTCGATTGACTGAACCTTCTCAACGATAAATCTTGCCAAATAAGTCAACCATATGAAACTTGTAATTTGATTTTCATGGACTAGTAGTAGCCTACACATTTTACACACGATAAAGTAGGTAGGGTAAGGTATATACAATAGTTTGTTCTAAAAACAAAAGTCTTCATTTTAATAATTCTTTTATTAACACCAAAATTACCGACCCATGACAAATAACGAAAACTATAATATAATTTTACGAAAATTATAAATAGTTTTGGTAAAAATTACATTTCAGTAAAAAAATATATTAGACTTTATAATATAATTTTGTCTTAGCATCGTTGATTGTTATTTTGGAAACTCATATAAAAATATAAATAACTTTTGCCTAAGAAAAAGTTAGTTACTTTTTACTCAACTAGATGGCCCACTTGGTGATAAGTGGTTGGCTCCACAGTGTAAGTGTTTTATTCAAACCGTATAAAAAATATATAAAATATATTATTATACGGTTGCCTGAGTGAGCAGTATCTAACCTACCTATGGAATGCGACGATGCTATGATTGTCCACATCAGCCCAAATCCACCTTATTGTCATACGCTTAGTTTGATATGTTTACAGGCTCGTCGCGACCGCGGGACGTGATTGGAATTAAGTGGATGCGAGGATTTGCCGTTTTTGCAGTACCGGTGTCGATCGGTTCAACACTGTGTAAACTTAGTGTCCATATTTTCTGTTTCTTTCGTATAAGTTTTATCTGTTGTAGTTTGGAATGGATAAAAGCATTTTGAGAGCTTGTGTTATGAGTACTATGTAAATGACTGATATACTTAATACATTATATTACATACATAGATATTTTTGATTATACATAGAAAATACCCAGAACACCCGGAATAAATATTTGCAGATTGTACAAACATTTATCCCAAGGCGGGAATCGAACCCGCAACCTCCTGCGTCGCAGGCGGACATCCGCCCGCCGCGCCACATCGGTCGTCAATAAATACACCTTTAAAAAGGTGGTGCGATTGTTACTCTAGTGCCCAAACTAACAAAATACTGCCCTTTGAACATCATATCTGTTGTCAATATGTCGACGTTATCGGTCAGCAAAAAAAGTGCCTGTAACAAAAACAAGAATGTGAAAAATATTTTGTAACATTTTTCTGGAAAAAAGGTTGCAACGTTGAAGTATTTGTACCTTCAACACAGCTCACACAACAATAACAGAAATAATAACAATAGTACCAACATGTAGATAGATAGAATTTTCTTTATTGCACAACATAAGACTAATTGTACATAGGCGAACTTAATGCTAAATAGCGTTATCTACCAGCTGAGCTTTGGGTAGTAGGGATAATTTTTTAGCAACCATTATAGACATAGTTCTCAGAATCAGCAAGTTGATCTGGCAATGGGCAGGCCATATAGATCGAAGAACTGAGAACCGCTAAGGAAGGTTCTGAAGGTTCTCAAAAAGCAACCACGAACCGAAAGGAGAAGCATAGAACGCGGTACCTATCTACGCGGTGGATGAAAAAGGCTCAAAATTGTTGTTCCTGGAAACGTATGGGGAAGGCCTATGTCCAGCTGTGAACTTCTATAGGCTCTTGATGATGATTATAAACCCTCACATCACTTCATCTCTCCTACACCATTTACATTTTACATCCTACAAAATTGAAGCCGTGGACTTCTACAGGCCCTTGATGATGATGATGATAATAAGCCCTCACATCTTTCTTATCTCTTCTACACCATTTACATTTTACATCCTACAAAATTTAAGTTTCAATACAGGTAATACCTATATTGAAACTGAAATGTTTGTACGATGTAAAATGTAGATGATATATGGCGGTAAATGAGCTGTAATTTATAAGGCAGAATTGGGTGGCTTGAAACTGGAACACCTACTTTGTACGCGACATACTAAGCTACTCGAGTAGCAACTCGTAAGTAATCTTTGGAATACGACTACTTTAACGTAGGTCGCTACGCTACTATTAATGCCCACCAATCAATACGAGGTTGAATTGCTTAGTACCTCTGACCTACCATCATTCTAGAACTTCAATTCAAACATTTCAAACAAAAGAGATACGAAAAGAAAAAATTCTCTTAGGTTAAATAAATAAGCGAGAGTATTCCTGACATCAAAGAACTTTTCTTTGTGGGTTAAATTTAATTTTTAAGACTCGATTATGCACAAACCTTTGAATTTCAGACAAAATTATTTCAATTTGTTAATTTATAATTATGAGCCGGCTTGCCAGAGGCGATGGCGGAGGCTGGCGGTCGTATTCGCAATTATTTTTAAATACTTCATTTCTTTAAGCTGTACAATAATGCTATTATGCACCTTTTACAACTAAATCAGAGTGAAGAAAAACTTGAGAAAAACAAACATTCGTTCTGGTTTGAAGGGTATGGTGCCAGTGAAACTTCAGGATTACCTGCATGCCTCAGAATTGACACAGAGCAGTGAGTTGTAAGGCGCGTTCGTAACAAATGTGATTTGCGAGATAATGGTTAGTTGTAGGTGTCGGTTACCACTTAGCATCAGGTGGGCCATCTGCTTGTTTCATAATCAGGATGATAAAAAAAGTCAGTGTAATACATAATAATATTTTTATGGCCGGTTCCAATATCTCACAAGAGTCTGTCAGTGTTATTGAAGATCGTTGCTTGTCGGATAAATTTTCATCCGCATTGGCTAATGTTACAGTGGCAGTTTATACTGACTAATAAGGTGCGAGTTTATCTGACAGGTAAAGAACGCTTGAAGGGTATTGGAAATTGGCATTCAATATGTCATTGACTGGCATACATAACTTCTATCAAACAAAACACGACTGCGTGTTTCGGTAGGTACACGTTTCTACAATCTATTGTCCACCCAAAGTATTGACCGACCATTTCTCACGGCTAAACATCTTTAGCCTAGCAATTGTTCGGCACATACTTCAATAGCTGCCGCAAACCGCCGAGGCAGCTACCCCGATCTAATTAACGACGACCCCCTCGGGGTGGATTAAGCCGCGTAAAACCTTTCTGACCGTGACATATGCGAGAGGCCATCGATCTTTTTCTTCTAACATACGAAGTCAATCAATGGAGTAATGTCTTAAATTCTTTTTATTAGAGCGAAGTTTCATTTGTTTCAGCTTTTATCAAAATGTAGACATGTACCAAATAAATTATCTGGAGTAACCTTTAACTATTAGACATCTTCGAAGAATCTCGAGTAGGTACTTGGTACCAAGAGATCGGAGGGAATAACAACCGTGCTTGGGGGTTAAAGTCGTGATGCGATTTCTTTCTTTTTTTAGCAAACCTTATTTCGTTTTCCCGGTGTTTCATAAACGAGAAAAGGTTTCTAGATATCGTGAAAACACGAACATACTGCATGGCATACTGCCATCCACTATACACAAGCGCTTTCTGTAATAATTTAAAAAACGCGAGTAGATT
This sequence comes from Electrophaes corylata, assembly GCA_947095575.1. NCBI lineage: Eukaryota > Metazoa > Arthropoda > Insecta > Lepidoptera > Geometridae > Electrophaes > Electrophaes corylata. The sequence continues at coordinate 10,017,705 of OX352699.1, read as the reverse complement.
AACAATAACTCATATAGTACTAATATATTTTATTTCTTCCTAAATTTTGAAAGACCGTAAACATTTTATTCCTTCGCTTTGATGTAAAAGATTTGGACCGCACGAAGTTTTTATTACGGACCGCCGAACCACAATCTAGGGGTCGTCATCAGACTTGTGACTTTTATATGACTGTTCACACAACCAGCACGGTGTGGTACACCACGAGGGAAAGTCGCAAGACTTCTGATACGACTAGTGTTTGTAAACGAGCTAGAAATTGAAGCAATTTCTCGCTACAATTGTATGGCTGTCTCATGACGCAAATGGTTTGCAAGCAGGATAGCTATACATTGCAGTATTGAATTGTTACAAAACTAAATCTTACGATCAGTAAGTAGCTCGTGGTATTGGAAACACTATGAAATTATGGGAACACGTTGAAGATTTTTGCCACGTCTGGTCTAGGCCTTAACCATTAAATAAAGCATGTATTTAATATCAACATAGTCATGAAAAAGTTTACCCGAATAAACACAATGCTACTCAGTTTTTAACTTTTGCAGTTGTCAACGTTTTTCATATGTTATTTGTAAAATTTGTTTCTGTTCCAATAAATACATTTTGAATTTGAATGCCAAAACAAAACCTTAGCGTGGGTTTGAATAACTCGATCAAAATACTCCTACGACTCAAGCTTTTGAGGGTCAGAAAGTTAAGTATTTTTAGTGAATTAACTTACGTAACGTGTTTGGTTGGGGTTTTGTAGTGCGTACGTTTAAAATGCAATAAAGGATCCATGCAATAAGCTACAAGATTTTCAGCATGCCCACTACTTCGCGAGCGGGCTATACAAGAGCCATATGAGAAACGAATGTAAAATTTCCATAACAACAGAATGCCGTCTGGCGACGGCTGGTTGCGTCACAATCCATTCACACTTCACAATCTCCTGCAACTACTGTAGTCTTCCAGCTTTTACCAATGAATTTCGAGTGTCGCTCAACGCTGCATAATTTTGCTAGACTTTCAATGCATTACAAAATATCACTGAAAATATATTTTCAGAGCATGTTCTTACCATTGCTTTCTCATTTTCTCTTACTAAGTAGGCTGCTAGATTCTTTTAATTATTCAAACTGAATTGTAAAAATACAAAATTTATAACTACATAGACTACATAGAAAATCTCGGTCACGGTACTAACGGTTTTTTAATAAATAAGCGCTTATTGAAGAATATCCACAGTGAAAAACCATATCACAGCCAGCAGTAAGCAAATGGCAAACAACCAAAAACGCATTCTTCTTAGTGCACAAAACGGTTTTGCTAAAATGTCCGCGCTTTCATTTATTCTGGTAACAAAAGTACCACGATACACTGTGATGAACACGTTATATTTAAACTTGAATGAAAAGGAGTGAATGCATTAATAGGCAGGCACTCGGTCCGGTTTGTAAGTAAGGGTGACAAAAGGGCAAAAATTTCATCTAAAATAAAAAGTTTACAAATGTGGCTTTAAAATGTACATACATATAGGGAACCCCTCGGGAAGTGAATCCTGGCTACGAGTCTGAGCAGCTTCCCTATAGGACTCGTATATCGATACTTTATGAATATTTAAATTGGTCAAAAGTTTTTTCCAGTTATTGAGCTTCGGCGTCGGTCACAAGTTTTTCCGGATATTGGCTGAGTGCATAAATAACGTTTTACTACGTTTATTAATAGCAGCGAGGGACTTTTTGAATTACTATTGAACATAAAGATTTAAATTTTATACGATGAAGAGGAAAATATTATGCTTATTTTATTATGAGCTACATAAAAAATAGGCACTGCTTGCGGAATCGAAATAAGGGCTCTATTGAAACAAAAAAATACTTAGAAACTTAGAAGTTATTTGAAACAAGCAGTTTATAAAAAATACCCGCTTCATGATATCGTGGAATGCAGATTAAGATAAAACTATTTCCTCCTAGTTGACGGTTCCTGTCTGATACGTTGATAGAGTAGCGGCGGACTCCGGTCCAAAGAAACTTCTCGCTCAATGGAGAACTTCCTAGGATATTCATAGCAACACTCCCTAACTGATAATAAAACTTGTGAACGCTTAATTTAAGCAGTCACCATTTAACTTCCAAGGGAACTTTACTAGATAACAAAATATATTCTACGCGAAAATGTTGACTTCTTACTTCGCGAGAAGCTTTTCATAATGTACCTACCTAATGGTCCGATGCCTTTAGGAAAACCTTTTGTTATATCCGTGGAAAAACATGACGATTGTCATGTTTTCCGCGTAGATTTATTTGTTGTACCGTTTTTTGTGAGCATAGTGTGATGTAAAAACTCAATTTTTATATTAAGACTAAAAAAAAGGTATAAGTAAATAAATTAATTTGAAAATATCACCCAACAATTAGTACTAGTTTAGCGCAGCTCGTATTATGAGAACTAGATAACTGATATAATGGTCAGGGACACATATATAGGTAGTTTAGTACGGTTTTTGACGCTTTTGAACCAAATCGTATGATAGTATAATTACATGTAGGTACCTATCAAACTCCATGTTAAGACAATTTTTCTGTTTGTTAATTTTAAGCATGGTATAACCTGAACCACTACACTTGTAGAGACTAGACTCTTGCAAGTTATTATTCTAAATATTTAACTACATATTCGTATTCGCTAATTATTCGTCTAATACTAAGAAATCCTTTCTTTTTTATAGAAACTTAACCCTTAAAAGTCTGTAGAGGTTGAAGCTCGTTTAAAAACAGCTTAACGTGAGCGAAGTAGCACGTGTTCCTATAGCATGTCAATAGATAACCCGATGAAATAAATGCTCAGACGAAATAATAATCAATAGTACTACGTGTTGTGTATGATACTACAGTTTATATAAGCGTAGGTTACCACTTACCACCGGTTGAACTCCATCTTCTTGCTCCGTTACTAATGTCTCTTAAAAAGCAAATAGATATTAAAATAAAACTCTCGTAAACAGCTTATGAAGAAATACTGCCGACCCCAGTATTTTTTACTCAGACATAATACACCTACACATTGTCGCCATTCGAGGCACTTTAAGCTTAATCATGAGCTATTAGGAGGATTTTTGAATAAAAGAGGAAACGTATAAATTTTATATTTTTCCGTGAAAATGGAAGCATTATAATCTGATTCTTTTATTCATTGCACAGAGAATGAAATTTACGTCCTCAAAACGATTTGATAATAATCGCGATGAATTAAGGCGTGCTCGAGTTATTGTTTGCTTATAATCGTTGTATAATGTGTCATAAATCCTCTAAAATAAGTAGGTACGTTCAGTTGTTGACCCCGTACCTTATAATCTAAGCATGTTTGTCCTATTAAAAAAATGATCCGGTAAATATCGTTTTTAACGGTAAAACTATAATTGTTTTATCGTCATATCGTTCATGTCATCAGTTTCAATAAGTTTACTGTAGGGCATAGCCCTCCTCTATATTTTGCGGGGGTCACTTGGTTAGCGGACTGGTGACCTCAGCGTTAGTGTTTAGTAGGTACAGTCAGCTGCACTAGAATGTATACAATTCATAACTTACAGAATGGTTTTACAGCGTTACAATTAATATTTACAGGGCAAAAACTCCAAAAATAAGTGAACTTATCAGGTAACTTCGCGATTTTGAGATTTTACTGTTTAAGAATTTACCATAAAGTTTTTATACCGTTTTGAAAGTTACGAATTGTATACATTCTAGTGCAGCTGACTGTACATAAGAGTTGCTACTATACTCATGTCCTGGTGCGTTCCTGTCGCCTCTTACGACATCCATGGGATGGTAATGAAGGGGTTCTATACTAAGCCGGGAGCGCCGCAGAATTGTTTTATAGATTTAAGCTTCGATCAATGATACCCCTAGATGACGGATCACATACAAAATCATGCTAAAAGCTGTTCGCGTGAATATATACTTAGACAGCAACATTGTTTACTAACGAAGTGAGAAAAATATTATAAGCAGTTTTAAGTTCATCCTAATTACAACCATATCACCTAGTAAATAATATCACTAATTGCCAAAACATAAGAGGAGCGAGCTCTTATTTACCGAGGCGGATTTTGTGCGCCAATCCTATATCTAGGGGTTTCATTGATCGAAGGATGTAAGTAATATATTTCGCTCGTCTTTTTGTTTTCGCTCTCTTGTTGCTAATCTATATATTATATACGTATATCATATTGTTATATTGTATTCCAAGTATGTGTTAAAAACACGGGATATAAGTATTCTATAAATTATGTAGTACAAGAAATGCTTAGCTTGGGGCTAGACGATGTTGTGTTCACAAATATTTATTTTTATTTATTACAAGCGAAACGCGAAAGTTATTTATATACAAACATCAACCCCCGATACAGCTCTGAATTTCAAAAACTCCTTTCTTAGTATATCTCGACGAACCAAGACGAATGAATATACCCTGTAAATATCAAGTAGCCACGACCAGTGGCTTAGGCAGTTATTTTAAAACTGTTGTTTTATAATACGTATGTAAACTGCGACTATTGTGGACCGCTTGGATAACTACGATAGAAGCCTAATTACTAGAAAGGAATAAAATTTGCAAAAAGAAGTCTACCTGGTTCAATTAAGTTTTCTTCTTTCCTCCATTAAAAAGATAGAGAGATTATTCTAAAGAAAGTTATTGAAGTGCTGCGGTGATAATTCCCTGATAATAACACTTACAACAGCAGTTCCGAGCACATGGCGCGAACCATTTTCAGTAGATAATAGGGTTTTAATTGAGATGGAGCTTCGTAGAATAGACGGCTATTTCGATGCCAATAAATTTTTATTCATAACCATTATGGGCCAATTCGCCGCTAAGCGTGGATTTTCCCAACCCCATTTTCATCCCACAGTTGTTAGTATAACCACAGATTACAGCACTCACTGCACATAATTGATATTTTTTTTATTCAGATTATTCAGTCATATGCGCATTCAATTTTGAAATAAAATAAATCGAGCGGTGTAACTACGCAATAACTAACGACCGTTCCCAAATCTATTCACGCTCTAAATGTAAAATTCATATTCCATTTTGTATAGAGTTGTACATTGTTTGACTTTACATTATTAATTTTGTTCGGCTCTGGTTTCTATTGTTGAGGGTTCTAGCTAATTTGTCATATTTGCGGCAATCGAATGAAAGTTTGCCGCTTATTCAGTTTGCAGAGGCTATATTCATGCAGTGGGGACAGCCGCGCTTGAATTTTATGATTCTGCCATCGGGAGCACTTGGGAGATAAAATTGGAAGATCATAAAATTCAACCGTGCAATATTTAACGGACTGCCATTAACATGACACATTAACCGGTAGTGTGACCACCCGGAATTAACGAAGCCTGCATTGCTCCGTGCCAACTGGCGAGTTAACGATTGTTTGCCTTTCAACCATTAAATACCTATATGCGACCAAAGTGTAAAACGATTTTAACTAGTATTTTTCGTGAATAAATAACTCAGTCAAAATTATAATAATACTGGTGGTTGTTTGTTGGATAGACCGCAGAAGTATTAACACACCACCTACCTCTGTTCGACTCCCAGATTCCCAGGTAGAAGTTCAGGTCCAGGCGTGCACGGCACGCCGCTGAGAGGTAAATGTCCAGGGCTAGCACGGCTGACCTAGGTTCAGTAGGTCTCGAAAAACGCACACTACACGGCAGTGAGTCCACAAACACAATACAGGTGTTAGAGAGTCTAACGGAGAGGATTCGACACGGTCAAAATTGAGAGGATAGGAACGTCCAACCAGCTCAACGCGCAAAGGCTTCCTGCCGCCATACGAACGGCTAACCGTCGATTTGAGTTCGGTGGTGAATTACCAACTACCCTCAATTCAACAGCAGATATTGAACACTGGGTATACTTTCATAAGTACTTTCATGATATGATATATGTGTATTAACTTTACGTGTTCAATTACTCAAACACACGTGTATCAAAGGTTGTTGGTTGTAAAAGCTACTGTTGTTATATATGTGGTTTTATTAGCATGCTGTTACTTCCTCTCCCTATCCAAGTAAAAGATACTTCGGTTTAGAGAATATTTATTGTCTTAAGAAATATACAAATTCACTTAAAAAGACAACTTATATATATATATAGATACTTGCTGATCTTTAGCTAAAGTTGCAACACACTATCTGGTCCCCATAGAACAAGCTCTGCTTAGTTTGGGGTTAGATGGTGTAGTGTCAAATATATACAAACATTTGACTGACCTCACAACTCAGTAAGTAGTAGCTTTCCGATCTGTGCTGTAGCTTGTGGGTTCGATTCCCACCGAGGACGAAAATAATCTATACCATCCATAATAATTTTTGTCCTGACTGATTGACTGAATGACATATAGAAAACAATCAGCCTAAACCACTGAATGTACAGGCTTGAAATTTTCAGGGTATATTTTATGCAAAGAAATACTTATAATAAGAAATGAATTCCCGAAATTTCAGCTCTAAACAGGTATAGCGGGGGTTGAAGTTAGGGTTGAAAATAACTTTAGCAGGTAGATTGTTTGTTTGTACTACTGGACCGATTTAAAAATTCTTTCACCGTTGGGAAGCTACACTATTCCCGGGTGACATAGGCTATATTATATTTTCACAAAAAATTTGGGATCCTTACTAAACTGAGCAAAGCCGGGTCGGACTGCTAGTAGGTACCTAGGTATCGAATAAAAGTATAGAATTTTATCGATGTAGACTTTCCAAAGTCGTAGGTAAACAATTTATATATAGAGGCCAAAGATTGTGAAAATTAATTCAAATTTGCTTCTGGCAGGTCATTGTCTAATGAATAATTCATTTAGTTAGCCCGTTAACTTCCTGCTTTCCATTGTGTCTCGATAGGATACAATGAATGGGGTCGATAGTGTCGGGAACTGTAGACAAACAAATCGTACCTACGAATCTTAGAAGGATGTTTTAATCAGTGTTATCACATTTTGGCTTGACTTTCAGACATTTTTTCTCGTATTTCCCGTCCGTTTTTAGGTTCATTTGTGAATATTATATTTTAATATTGTAATCATACTAATAGGCTTGGGTAGACTTAGTGTGGGATAAGGGCAGGAAGATGATGATAAAATAAATAAATAAATAATGCTGGACAATCCACACAGCATCATCTAGCCCCAAGCTAAGCAGAGCTTGTGTTATGGGTACTAGATAACTGATATACTTAATACAATACTATATTACATACCTACATAGATATTTTTTTTATTATACATAGAAAATACCCAGAACACCCGGAATAAATATTTGCAGATCGTACAAACATTTATCCCAAGGCGGGAATCGAACCCGCAACCTCCTGCGTCGCAGGCGGACAATCGCCCGCCGCGCCACATCGGTCGTCACTAATAGGCTTGGGTACTTAGGTATCATTATTGAAACTGGAGCTTCATTTATTAACATCATGTTTGTTCTCTGTCTGGGTGTTATATTGTATGCAAAGTATTTATCTACAAAAAAAACGTACATAAGTATTCTATCAGTTATAGTTCTATAGTACAATCTATGCAATGTCTATGAATATTTATTTATTATTAATTTGTAAAAGCATCATACAAAAAAACGTTAAGATTAAGAACCAAACAGTAATTTTTTTGCCTTGTCTTGGTCGCAAAAAACTGACGCCTAGGTATGATCCCTGGATATTAATGAATAAATGCTTTTTGGCTTTGAAAGATTTTTATTCTATTAGATCCCTGAGCTATGCTGGATTGGACCAGTTTTTGACAGGACGTCATGGACAAAGGACGTCAGGAAAAGGTTTACTAAATTAGTTGCTGTGCCAACAGTTTAACTATAGGGCCTAAAAATAATAAAACCGATCTTTTGGGATGTTCGTATATGGCTTGCTCCTCGGCCGCAGGCTTTACTTGTGATAATCGCTTACTCGGCGCCTCGTTTTAAAGAGAAATCCAACATTTTTTTTTCTTTTTGTTTTTATTTATTTATTTTTGCAAATAGTATTTGTTACATATGCAACGCAAAATAACCTATAATATGTTTTCTTGTTATCACAAAGAATATTCATCGTCTCATTACCTAGGGAGCCTAGACCATTTCGCACGTTTAGATTTCTCAACCGCGCGGTCACTGCGCGAAATCTTTCGCGTCATCTAAACAGGGACCAATCCTAAGAAAAACTTAAATAAATAAAAAAAAACGTAAATATCCTTGTGCAATCGCAAATATCCATTAATAAATATAAAATATATATAATGCTATTCAGTATTTATCTTATCATCAATCAAACCCGTTTAATTACCAACCAAACCCGTTTTCAATGCATTTATTTCAATAGGAAGATAAAATGAATAGTGTAACGAGTAAGATAAAGGTTCTTACAGACGAACTTTGTAACCACTCAGAAAGAACGTATGTTTGCAGTTACTGAATGTTACAACAGATTTAATGAGCAACGGAAGCTCGTGAACATTTAATAATAAAAAAATTGGAAGATTCTGAATCCCTCATAATGTAAATTTCTGACTGTACCTACATTTGTAGTCGCGTAGAAGTTATGCGAACACGTTAAAAAAGTCGGTATAGTGCCGAGCTCCGCATCAGTAGCAGTTGGTCAGTACGGTATACAGTTCAACTGCAAGCATGTTTGCTAACTACAAATGTGCGGTCCGTCTAAATGTGCCAGCGAAACTCTTCTCCTAAAGCGGGATACCGCTCAAGCTATCATTAAACTTTTTACCGCGCAGACCACTAAAAAGTACTATAGTTATTCTGCCGGCGCCGCAGATAAATTCTAGAGCGATCGTATCTCCGAAGGCAATTAAGATAAGCGAACATTGTGCTGTCAGTGTAGCTTACTGGTACGTTTAGAGGACGCATGCTCGATTTATGCCCGAGGATCACAGATACACCTCTCGTCCTACATAACCAAAGTACAATAACATTGACAAATGTGCACTTTATTGCCAAACAAACTACCGGTGAGCTACTGGCAAAAGCATAGCCGCCGCGTCTAGCACGTACAGGGCAGATTAAACAGTGACCGAGCTCAGACCGTAGCTACCGTGACAAAACTGAATTAGATGAGGAAACTAAAATATAGCAAAAGTTTAGAGTAAAAAAAAACAATTTACATGAAATAAACTATCATTGGTAAGGTGTAAAGACCTCGTAAGAAACAAGTTTCTATAAATTTATTGTTCCGCACACATATCACACAAATGACAAATAGTCTCCAAGTGTTACAGGTAGGGTATTGTAATATGCATAAATAATAAAATACAACGGCACTATCGTTTTGCCCCTCTTCAAAGTGAGGAAATACGAGGCGCTATGATAATATAGAGGTAGGAAAATACTTATACGGGACGAGAGAAGAAGGAAGACCCTTTCAAAACGCGCCCCAGAAGCAATAAATTTAAAAAGTATAACTCTCGGCCTTTTGTTAACAAATTACAACGCCTATGCCTTTGTCGGATTATCCTGTTAGATTCCTTTAAGGCCGCGCGCGCCCTAACCGTAGTAGGTCAAAAGAAGTCAGAGCGCATAGTGATGAATGGTCAGAATTTCTTATAATATTATGAGCTACAATCTTAGACTGGTTTAAGCTTGTTAAAATACTTTTTACCTTCTCACTTTTTTAATGATTTGTCACATAGTTTGTAAAATGCTGCTGTATAGCTTTTTGGTAAAGTATTGGTACTATTTTCAAAGTAAATTATAGTCTTCATTATTATGGTAATCAATTTTAATTGCAAAGAGCGACATGTTTTTATAAAAGTCACTTTTAGCATTTTTATAGATCAATTTATTAAACGAAGGCTGGATTTAATGGCCGTTAAACATTATGATACGAACGCGGGTATATACATAAATAATAGCTCAATTGTTCTCACGTGGTGTTGAATAATTTAAGCAAGCATATTACTACGAGGAGAAATCTCTTGACGGGAAATATGTTAGTACTGCATTTAAGCAGCGTGAAAAATAACAAGCAAAAAACGCCCCGCAGAATACAGAACCAAACAAAAGCCTCATGCTTTGGAACAGGGTTTAGATTGCCTCGCTGGTTAATAATAACAATAATTGTAGAGTACGTAGAGGCCACGAGTGAGCGTGTTAATGCATAGTGTACACGCAAGTAGGAATATAACTTGCTCGAAAAGAATCTAATTAAAAAAG